>JAQISU010000107.1:7680000-8362500 GCA_029339505.1 Unio delphinus
TATCGATTTTTCCTCTTATGTATAAGTTAAAACTTCTTCACATTTGAAGACGTCCTAAGCATGTTTTCTAAAATTAAATGATACCAAAATGATCAATTTTAAATCTATTATAACTTTTAAACTTCATAACATTTCATCCTTTCTACTATTTTACAGTATAAACGTAGCTGTACAAAAAATACATCTACCTTGATCATGTAACAAATATATAAACATCAGACGTATATCTAACAGATTGTAACAGTCATTGCCTTCCAAAGGTTATGCATAGTTTTAAAGGTGAGCTGAGATGTGAGAGCTAGCTTCAGTTTCACAACACATCTAAAATTTGCATGTTCAAACTGAGCTTTTTGTGTGTGTCTCTTACTCATTTCGGAACAACCACTTTTCACTTAGCATTAAGCACACTGAATATTAAGCACACTGAGTATTAAACACACTGAGTATTAAGCACACTTAGCATTAAGCACACTGAATATTAAGCAATTAAGCACACTGAGTATTAAGCACACTGAGTATTAAACACACTGAGTATTAAGCACACTTAGCATTAAGCACACTGAATATTAAGCAATTAAGCACACTGAGTATTAAACACACTGAGTATTAAGCACACTGAGTATTAGGCACACTGAGTATTAAGCACACTGAGTATTAAGCAGGCATTAAGTGACTAATCATAGATTTAATATCCTGACGTCTTCTGAAAATAGTATCGATTTTTCCTCTGATGAATATGTTATAACTTCCTCACATTTGAAGACGTCCTAAGCTTGTTTTCTAAAATTAAATGATACCAAAATGAACAATTAGAAAACTATAACTTTTAAGCTTCATAACATTGAATCGTTTCTACTATTTTATTACTTCTGACACAAATTCCTAACCTATAATCATAGGGTTAATGTGTTTGATGAAATTTAGTGCATAACTTACGCAAAGTCAATTTTGCATAATTGTTAATGTTCACGGTTAAAGTAGGTCTCTTTCACAGATGTGATACATAATTTGAGTACTGATTATCTTGACGTAATAATACACCAACATCTTGGGACATGACTGCAAGTGAGCGATGCGGAATCTTTTCTCAAATATCTCATTATGTATATACAATTTCCTATTTCTGATTTCTTTTTCTACGATGACTGAACTGATAGTATTATGTCGATACAATTTCTTCTTGATGATTGCCTTTCTATGATGACCGAACTGATAGTGTTATGTCTATAAAAATATTTCTTGATTGCCTTTCTATGATGACCAAACTGATGTTATTGTCTATACAATTGTTTCTTGATTGCCTTTCTATGATGACCAAACTGATAGTGTTATGTCTGAATAAAGTTCTTCTTGATTGCCTTTTCTACGATGACCAAACTGATAGTGTTATGTCCATACAATTTTGTCTTGATGATTTCCTTTTCTACGATGACCAAACTGATAGTGTTATGTCCATACAATTTTGTCTTGATGATTTCCTTTTCTACGATGACCAAACTGATAGTGTTATGTCCATACAATTTTGTCTTGATGATTTCCTTTTCTACGATGACCGAACTGGCAAGTGTTATGTCTATACAATTTGATGCAATTTTTTTCTTGATGATTGCCTTTTCAACGATGACCGAACTGATATGTCTATACAATTGTTTCTTGATGATTTCCTTTTCGACGATGACCGTATGGATCTTCGGTGTATTTCAATTTCAGTCTTTTTCTTTAATATCAATACCTTCCTAAACCAGTCTATTCGTATGGAAAACATTGGCGATAAATAATGGGAAATACATAAGATCATATTTCCAGCACAGAAAGCACTGTTACATGTTAAATTTCCATAATATTTATCAAGCAGCTCAAATCAATTATAAATAATATATATCCGTATTACTTTATCACTAGCGTGACTACCACAAATGAACTTGTATGTGACGTACCTGCTGATGACATTGTCTCCAGAATGATGTTAGAAGAGAAACGGTCCAGATACTTAAATTCATTGTCTTAAATTTAAAGACGGAAAGGTTCTTAATATTAGAATCCGAAAATATATCGTTCTTTTTAAATCATAATAACGAAATAATCGATATATATATATATATATATATATATATATATATATATATATATATATATATATATATATATATATATATATAAAGTTTGTTACTCTGAATACAATGCAAGATCATAAATCCCAGCATGCATTCTGTAAACATGTTCTTGTCCCGCGTCCCATTTGACACGAACCCAGCCGCTATCTTGAACCAGCATGACAGTCCCGGGTCCAGGCGGGTTGCCATCTTGATTTCCCCATTTCCAGTCTACACCTCTTACAACTCTCATTCCTGGTTTGAGAATCGCCGCAAGCTTGGAACTAGACTTTACGTCTTTTGGTATATAAAGCGCAAGGTCATATTTCCCATTATGCATTCTGTAGTTATTTTCAAATCCTGCATCCCATTTGACTTTAACCCATCCGTCGTCTCTGATCTGTATAACCGTTCCTGGACCAGGCTCGTTTCCATCTTGATTTCCCCACTGCCAGTCTTGGCCTCGCACAACTCTCATCCCTTGCTTCAAAATGGCCGCTAACTCTGATCCAGAACTCTTTAAATTTCCTGGACGAACCGTTGTTAGACCTGTTGATGAGCTAGTTACAGTTGTCCGCATCTGCGTGACTCTGTCAAGCTTCGCATTTAGGTCCAGTATAGATAAAAACAACTTTTTAACGTCTTTAATTATACCATCCATTTTTTTTTCATTACCGCCTGTCTTGGTCTGATATTCTGTCAGATTGCTGCTTATCATATTCATATTTTTCTCCAGGTCTTCAATCCGGTCTGCATTTTTATAGCTTTGTTCCTTTAAAGTCCGAAATCCTTTATTTAGCGATTCAAATTTACTTGTAAGTTTAAAACTAAATGTATTGATATCTTTAGAATCACCGTGATTACCCAATGACAGAAAGCCAGCATCTTTCTCCAGCTTTGCGTATTTATCATTCAGTTCTGAAAGGTTTCTTTGAATCTGCTTTATTGCTTCAGTTTGCGTGATATCCTCGCGTGGTACATCTCCTACCCCGTGTTCCAACTTTCCCGCTTCTTGCAGGGAAATTAACTTCTCATTCAGGGAACGCCTGAGAGTTTTCTCTTCCGCCAGTTCGTGCCTGAGAGAGATGATTTGTCCTGCCAGCGAATTGTATTGCATTTGTTTCTGTGAACTTTCCTTTTTAAGTTCATCTCTTAGACGATCCAGTTGTTGGGACAAAGCAGCTGTCTGGTTACCTTGCTCTTGTAACACCGCTAAGGACTCCACAGTTACAAAAAAGAAAAATAATATTGCGATCATGACAGAAAACGTGTGTTCATCTATTTGTATGAAGAAAATAAATATCTGGATGTTGCGGAAAAAATCAGCCTTGGAGTTTTAGTGATAATTTTATCGTAAGTACCGTATTTCTTCAGCTCTTACAACTTAATAACCAGGATACTAGGTTAGTCCAATGAATATACAAGAAAGCTGAGTGGCTTCCTGTTTATTAAGTAGTTTGAGTTGGAAAGAAGCCAGTGCCTTGTACATGAGAAAAGACTTGCAAAACTGAACAAGTTTAAAGCTATTGTTATAAGAGTATGATTTTAGAAAGCGGAAGAGTTATATGCTGGAAGCATCATACAGGTTTAATTACAATCTTATTTTTTTCGTTTCACTTTATATCAGATGCTTTTTTGTGTCTGTCTATTTGTATGTATATATTCACGTACAAAAAATTATCCCCTTTATCACTGAATTAGCTCAATACAATTTATGAAACACGCAATATTTACTGGGTTTGGAGACGGGTAATTGGATAAAGACGTTTGAAGCTAAAGCATGTTCGTCTAAAAGACTGACTGGAATAATCATTTTGCTCTGTGAAGCATTGAAACATTAGTCCTCCTCATTTTGACCCAGATATTAATTAAAGGTCAATGTGGAAGTAATTTTTACATGAGTATGAGTATTTAAATTTCTCTTCATTTTGAAGCAGACAATTACTTTGAAACTTTCCAACTTAACTTTTGATTTTTGTTTGTTTGTTTGATTAGGATTTTTAACGTAGCTTTAACAATTTTTCAGTCATATCGCTACGATGTCTGCAGTGAGGCAGTTTATAGTGATGTCTAGCACTGGGGCATTACGCCGCAGACATGTAACATGATGTCCCACCCAGTTACATTATCCTGACACCAGGCCGACCAGTCCTAAAACTAACCTCTTAATGCTGAGCGCTAAGCGAGGCAGCTGTTAGTACCATTTTTGTAAGTCGTTGGTATGACTCGGCCGGGGATCGAACCCACGACGCTCTAACCACTAGGTCACCGGAGCGATCATAACGTTTGAAATGAATGTTTATATGTATTGAGGAAAAAATGACAAGTACGTTAGGATCGACAAGATGGACTAAATTTATTGGAATGATAGCTCAGATTTAGAGCAACTTTAGTCGAGAACCAGTCCGTTTCTATATAATGGGCACAACACGCCCTAAAACGTTTGTCAGGATCGGCAAAAAGATACCAATCTTGACCAGATTTCGAACATTTATAGTTATAATTGATGGGAGGTACAATCGTAAAGCAAGGTTATTGTTTAACGTAATCTGCTTTTCATTCCAACATAATATGAGACCTGTTTTTTATCAGCTCGCCTTTCACGCATATACGTCTTGACACGCAGTAAAGAGTTCAATGGTCGTATTAAAACAATAATACAATACCACCTTATTACTATTGGCAAAGGTACGAGTTTTAACGTTTATATTTAAACCATAGTGAATTGTATTTGGTGAAGTTTATATGAAAGTAATTCTGAATCACAATCTTTGATAGGTCTCTGCCAATGTTCGAAAATATTATTTAAGGATATAAATTGTACAGGGTTCAAATAAACCCTAATAGACATTAATTTGTATGTCAGCGGGAAAAGGATTAGTCGTACATCTATCGAAATAAATTAATAATTGGGTGTAGCTTCAAAAGTACAGTTTGATTAGCGAATATTTACTGCAATCTATTTTTTGTGTGGGCATCTATTCTTTTGGATACTTTCATTCTTGGATTTTGAAAATAGTTATGTTGGTATGAGAAGTATTTATATTGGTATGAGAAGTATTTATATTGGTATGAGAAGTATTTATATTGGTATGAGACGTATTTATATTAGTATGAGAAGTATTTATATTGGTATGAGAAGTATTTATGTTGGTATGAGATGTATTTATATTGGTATGATAAGTATTTATGTTGGTATATACGTATTTATATTGGTATGAGACGTATCTATATTGGTATGAGACGTATTTATATTGGTATGAGAAGTATTTATATTTGTATGAGACGTATTTATATTGGTATGAGACGTATTTATATTGGTATGAGAAGTATTCATATTGGTATGAGAAGTATTCATATTGGCATGAGACGTATTTATATTGGTATGAGACGTATTTATAATGGTATGAGACGTATTTAAATTGGTATGAGACGTATCTGTATTGGTATGAGAAGTATTTATATTGGTATGAGAAGTATTTATGTTGGTATGGGAAGTATTTATGTTGGTATGAGAAGTATTTATATTGGTATGAGAAGTATTTATATTGGTATGAGACGTATTTATATTGGTATGAGACGTATTTATATTGGTATGAGAAGTATGTATATTGGTATGAGAAGTATGTATATTGGTATGAGAAGTATGTATGCTGGTATGAGAAGTATGTATGTTGGTATGAGACGTATTTATATTGGTATGAGAAGTATTTATATTGGTATGAGACGTATTTATATTGGTATGAGACGTATTTATATTGGTATGAGACGTATTTATATTGGTATGAGAAGTATTTATATTGGTATGAGACGTATTTATGTTGGTATGAGACGTATTTATATTGGTATGAGACGTATTTATAATGGTATGAGACGTATTTAAATTGGTATGAGACGTATTTATATTGGTATGAGATGTATTTATATTGGTATGATAAGTATTTATGTTAGTATATACGTATTTATATTGGTATGAGACGTATTTATATTGGTATGAGACGTATTTATATTGGTATGAGACGTATTTATATTGGTATGAGAAGTATTTATATTTGTGTGAGACGTATTTATATTGGTATGAGACGTATTTATATTGGTATGAGAAGTATTTATATTGGTATGAGAAGTATTTATATTGGCCTGAGACGTATTTATATTGGTATGAGACGTGTTTATAATGGTATGAGACGTATTTGAATTGGTATGAGACGTATTTATATTGGTATGAGAAGTATTTATGTTGGTATGAGAAGTATTTATGTTGGTATGGGAAGTATTTATGTTGGTATGAGAAGTATTTATATTGGTATGAGAAGTATTTATATTGGTATGAGACGTATTTATATTGGTATGAGAAGTATTTATATTGGTATGAGACGTATGTATATTGGTATGAGAAGTATGTATATTGGTATGAGAAGTATTTATGTTGGTATGAGAAGTATTATGTTGGTATGAGACGTATTTATATTGGTATGAGAAGTATTTATATTGGTATGAGACGTATTTATATTGGTATGAGAAGTATTTATATTGGTATGAGAAGTATTTATATTGGTATAGGACGTATTTATAATGGTATGAGACGTATTTATAATGGTATGAGACGTATTTATATTGGTATGAGACGTATTTATGTTGGTATGAGAAGTATTTATGTTGGTATGAGAAGTATTTATATTGGTATGAGACGTATTTATGTTGGTATGGGAAGTATTTATGTTGGTATGAGACGTATTTATATTGGTATGAGACGTATTTATATTGGTATGAGACTTATTTATATTGGTATGAGAAGTATTTATATTGGTATGAGACGTATTTATGTTGGTATGAGACGTATTTATGTTGGTATGAGAAGTATTTATGTTGGTATGAGAAGTATTTCTATTGGTATGAGACGTATTTATGTTGGTATGAGACGTATTTATATTGGTATGATAAGTATTTGAGAAGTATTTATATTGGTATGTGAAGTATTTATATTGGTATGAGAAGGAATTACTCATAAGTTAAGGAATGTCAATGTCCAGAGAGAGAGAGAGAGAGAGAGAGAGAGAGAGAGAGAGAGAGAGAGAGAGAGAGAGAGAGAGAGAGAGATATGTAATACCTAACTCAATGAACCAAACTACTTGGCGCTATTAAGAGCTACATTCCTTTTTTAATAGTAATACTAATAATGTAAACACATGAAACAAAGTAAAAAAAAACCCACTATGCTGTAATACCATAGTAGCATTGTGAATGGAATTTTGCATGCACAAACATTGTCCAATTAATGTATGAAGATTATTTGAGATGTGAAGTGATGTTTAAACTATACGACTTTGGCATATTGGAGCATGTTTTTGTTTTTACTGTCACTGAAAACATGTGTGAATAACTTCTTCCGTCCGTTCCTGAACGTATACCATCGACCCAACATTTTTTGATCGCCATTGGGATATCGTATAAATGTGTACTCTGTGGTTATACTAAATGTGAGTATAAAACCTTTCTCTGGTCCTCATAATGTTATGCTGTTGCATGAGTATTAATGAATTCGTCAAGGAATTCATCTAAAGACATCAACAGTTATGCAAGTCTTGGGACACCAACATTAAAGTCGAAATAAGTTCGCATGTTAGCAGTTATTGTGCCATATTCATTTCCATGTTGGACTATGCGTGTGTCGTGCTGGAGTATCACATAAATAGTTTAGGAAACGAATTATCTTACCTTCGATGATTTTGGAATACCAAAGTCAGAAATATGATGTTAGCCCATAAATCAGTGACTTCAACCATCCGGTGAAGTCTTATTACCAGAACAGTGGAGATGCAGGATAGTAATGAAATCATGTGCCCAGCCGAAGAATAACATTTCTCTTGTCAGACTTTTGTTAAACAATAAGTTAGAACAAATGTTACAGTTCATTATTGCAAGTTATTGGTTATGTAGAACTTGTTATTTTACTTTAATATGCAAAATAGTAAGCATTTGACAAGGACTATGTCTAACCGTATTAGAATTCATTGCATTATCAGTACGTTGTACTCTCGCTCGATTCGCATCGAAATTTGTTTGTACGTTTCGTTCAGTTCTACCTAATCATAGTTATGAATATATAAATAAGATTAAGAGTAAAAACGCATACCACAAACATTCAGACAACTTAATTCTGTCCCAATTTTGTGTCCATAGGAATTTGTTCATGTAGTTTGAACACTTGACTTGTACACTAGTACTTAAGAAAAATATTTTCCATTCAGATCACGTTACTATGTCAGGACGTATTACAGTCAGTCTAATAAATTTAGCTTTCAATATGCACAGGAATTTAAATGGTACAATTAATTTCACCATATATGTTCTATGGCGAGCTATCCCTGGGGAACCGAAACCAAGGCCGCCCTCACAAGAGGTACAAAGACAACCTCAAGACAAACATCAAGTGGGCAGACCTTCATCCACGTCAGCTCGAGCTCGCTGCCTCAGACAGAAAGCATTGGCGATCCCTGACCAGAAAAGCCTGTTCCACCTTTGAGGCTGACCGTCGCCAGCGTCTTGCTGCAACCCGTGAGAGACGCCACAGAAATTTATCCCAGATACCAACAACCACCGGTGTCCCATGCCCCACCTGCAATCGCATGTGTGTATCGGAATTCGGACTCCGGAGTCACATGCGCGTCCACCGTTGAAGGAAAGTGCACAACTTATATATATATATATATATATATATATATATATATATATATATATATATATATATATATATATATATATATATATATATATATATAGAATATATGTATAGTATGTACGCTGTATCAATGATATACTACGAGATGTATAAATTTTTCATTAAAAGGAAACGAGGCTTGCCCGAGTTTCCTTTTAATGAAAAATTTATACAACGAGTGGTATATCAATGATACAGCGTACATACTATACATATATTTTATTTATATCACATACAAATACAAATATTTGCAAGTTGGAGTTACGATGTGCTCTTGATATATTGCCCGAGTAAATGACCTCCTCACAATCAAGTGGCTGTCTGCTACAAAATCTAGTTCTACGATTTTTCTTGTTATTCACAATCACATATTCAAATTGATAAGTTGATTGTTTTCTTTTTCATTTTCTTTTTTTATTCACATTTATTAAATCAATATAAGACACACGTATTATTTAAACATAAAATATGTTGTTGTGTTGTTTTTTTTAAAGAAAGTAGTGCACTGCAAACACGGTGATCTTATAGACTATGCATGTACTGTTAGGCATTGACCTACTGTCGTATGGAAATTCGCGTGGAATATAAACGAATTGGAATCACGAACCAACAAGAGGTAATTAAAATATTTTAATATATTGACAGTTCAACTAAGTCATCATTTTGATTTAATTAACGATTCTACAGACTAAACATCTCTCTCTCTCTCTCTCTCTCTCTCTCTCTCTCTCTCTCTCTCTCTCTCTCTCTCTCTCTCTCTCTCTGTACGTCTTGACTAACCTTGCCATCATTCATAGGTCCAGAGGCATCGTCGTATGACACAAGCAAAAATCCACAACGCTTGTATTTTCGTGTATTTTTGCTCCAGAGGGGGGGGGGGGGGCTGGCGACCATTTGGACAGTTTTATATTGAATTATTAATACTCGATTAAAACGGGTTTCAGAAACAACAACAAAGGCTTAAAACACAATACAGTATGTGCGCATCGTAACCGACAAATTTAACATGTAGGCCTTGTGTGTCGTCTGACGATTGCAACTATGTATCATTGATATTATGAATACTATAGATAAATCCCAAGGAAAGCGTAAGCATAGGTTTACGAGGAAACAGAGTACTGTGGGTTACTTGGTACAAGTTCAGCTTTAATGTTTTCGTCCAGCGCAATATATTTCTCTCTCACTCCAGATTTGTGCTTATTTTGCATGAGAGGGGGAGAGGAAAAAGACAGGATTCCGATGAAATTGTGTACCATTTTAATATTTAGAAAACAGAGACTATTAATATTTGTGTCGTTAATTTCATATCATTTATGATTAATGAATGAGTAGAAATTCTTCATAGAGCTATAGGCCTACGGTAGAAAGAATGTTTATATATTCGTATTATTGCGCTATGGGCGGATCACTATTTGATATACCAATAGTATTGGTATATAGATTTGCTTTATACCAACACTTTAAATGCCATGTTATTTTTAATGTATGTGGTATATATATATATATATATATATATATATATATATATATATATATATATATATATATATATAAGTTGTGCACACACATATATATATATATATATATATATATATATATATATATATATATATATATATATATATATATATATATAAGGCAAGTCACATTTTATAAAAGAAATGATGCCAAATTAGTTTTAAAATGAGCTGTTTATTAATGACTGGCAGTATCACAAGTTAGCTGTGTCGGGGAAAGGAAATTAATGTTGTTTTCCCAGCATGTGAAAGAGACTCTCTTCTCATCAGGTGTAAGTGGGATCTTCTTGTTTATACATTCGATCTACAACAAATAATAATTTCACTTTAGAATAAAACTGGTTCTTCAGGCAGAAGCCTTTATATTCCTTCTCATCCAACTATACGTGAAAGCTACTAATACATAACTTGCTTGTCACAACGATGTTTTTAAAAAAAAAATTAGAAACGGGAAACGGAAATGGTGCTTCCAAGATAAAGTGACATACATGAAGAACTTAATCAGATGTTGGTGTTACTGCTTGTAATGACCAATAAGCAGATGTAGATATGACAAATCGTAATAACCATTAATCAGCCGTCGGTATATGACTGATGGTAATAATCATAACTATGCGCACCTCATCACTATTGGGAAGGAGGGTGGGGTGAATGGGGCATGTAAATAAAAAAAAAATAGAATTGATCATCCCAAAAAAATTTCATGTCCAGATCTTGTTAAAAACTAGTATGACCAATCAAGAGGCTGCGTTTATTAATTTCTTGTAAAAATAGTCGCTTATCACAATATTGGGTCAAGATTTATGACAGACGAGCCAACTATTTAAAACGCAGAAATATGACATTCTTGATAAGTCAACCCCATTACAGTATGACAATCTGAATGAGTAAAACACATAACTGGCCGAGATCACTGTGGCAGAGTTTGTATGGCTAGTTTTGGTAGCAGAGTTTGCATTGCTAGTTTTTGTAGTAGAGTTTGGAATTCTAGTTCTTGTAGCAGAGTTTATTGCTAGTTTTTGTCACAGAGTTTGTATTGCTAGTTTTGGTAGCAGAGTTTGCATTGCTAGTTTTTGTCACAGAGTTTGTATTGCTAGTTTTGGTAACAGAGTTTGCATTGCTAGTTTTGGTAGCAGAGTTTGTATTGCTAGTTTTGGTAGCAGAGTTTGTATTGCTAGATTTTGTAGCAGAGTTTGCATTGCTAGCTTTTGTAGTAGAGTTTGGAATTCTAGTTCTTGTAGCAGAGTGTATTGCTATTTGTAGTAGTGTTTGTATTACTTTGTGTTGTAGCAGAGTTTGTATTGCTAGTTGTTGAAGCAGAGTTTGCATTGCTAGTTTTTGTCACAGAATTTGTATTGCTAGATTTTGTAGCAGAGTTTGTATTGCTAGTTTTGGTAGCAGAGTTTGTATTGCTAGATTTTGTAGCAGAGTTTGCATTGCTAGTTTTGGTAGCAGAGTTTGTATTGCTAGATTTTGTAGCAGAGTTTGCATTGCTAGCTTTTGTAGTAGAGTTTGGAATTCTAGTTCTTGTAGCAGAGTGTATTGCTATTTGTAGTAGTGTTTGTATTAATTTGTGTTGTAGCAGAGTTTGTATTGCTAGTTGTTGAAGCAGAGTTTGCATTGCTAGTTTTTGTCACAGAATTTGTATTGCTAGATTTTGTAGCAGAGTTTGTATTGCTAGTTGTTTTAGCAGAGTTTGTATTGCTAGTTTTGTAGCAGTTTGTATTGCTAGTTTTGGTAGCAGAGTTTGTATTGCTAGTTGTTGTAGCAGAGTTTGTATTGCTAGTTGTTGTAACAGATTTTGTATTGCTAGTTTTTGTAGCAGAGTTTGTATTGCTAGTTGTTGTAGCAGTTTGTATTGCTAGTTGTTGTAGCAGAGTTTGTATTGCTAGTTTTTGTAGCAGTTTGTATTGCTACTTGTTGAAGCAGAGTTTGTATTACTAGTTTTGGTAGCAGAGTTTGTATTGCTAGTTGTTGTAGTTGAGTTTGTATTGCTAGTTTTTTATTTAGAGTTTGTATTACTGTGTGTTGTTGCAGAGTTTGTATTGCTTGTTTGTGTAGTAGAAATTGTATTGCTAGTTTTTGTAGCAGAGTTTGTATTTCTAGTTGTTGTAGCAGAGTTTGTATTGCTAGTTTTTGTAGCAGAGTTTGTATTTCTAGTTGTTGTAACAGAGTTTGTATTGCTAGTTTTTGTAGCAGAGTTTGTATTGCTAGTTTTTGTAGCAGAGTTTGTATTGCTAGTTGTTGTAGCAGAGTTTGTATTGCTAGTTGTTGTAGCAGAGTTTGTATTGATAGTTGTTGTAGCAGAGTTTGTATTGCTAGTTGTTGTAGAAGAGTTTGTATTGCTAGTTGTTGTAGCAGAACTTGTATTGCTAGTTGTTGTAGCAGAGTTTGTATTGCTAGTTGTTGTAGCAGAATTCGTATTGCTAATTGTTGTAACATAATTTGTATTGCTAGTTTTGGTAGCAGAGTTTGTATTGACAGTTGTTGTAGCAGAGTTTGTATTGTTAGTTGTTGTAGCAGAGTTTGTATTGCTATTTGTTTTGTAGCAGAGTTGGTATTGATAGTTGTTGTAGCAGAATTGGTTATGCTATGTGTTGTGGCTCAAAAAGGAAAGATTGATTGTCACATATTGTACCTCAAGATGAAAAGATGAAGAAACAAAAGTTTATTCGACCTTTCGAAACGTGCAATTTACTATTACTACTACAATTACTACTAGTAATAATACATCTACTACTACTGCTACCATAATAATAATAATAATAATAATAATAATAATAATAATAATGTTCAGCCTATATATATTTTTTACTCCCACTCGTTTTAACCTATATCTGCATGCTGACATTTACGTCGTAAAATCAACTCGGCATTTTTTTAAGTTGGAAATAAACTCACGGCTGCCATTATTGGAGAAATTTGAAACACTGCTCCAACGTCAAAGTTAGAAAACCATCTGCAATAATAATAATAATAATAATAATAATAATAATAATAATAATAATAATAATAATAACCAATATCAGCGTGGGCTTCAGCAACTTAGCTTTGCACTGGTCCACAAGACCAAAGGTTACATTTGTAAATTTCGATCCAGATAGATTTGTACTAGTCTAGTAACATTCGTGTAATTTTGTATTTTAGGATCAGTATTCATATCAGTTAAGAGTTAGAACATTGGGGGAGAAGAGGAATTCGCAGGTTCGTATATACAACCTTACGTATCATAGTTGGCGAAACTGATTACACAAGATTAAGGAGGAAGAAAGAGCTGATTTTGACCTTACAATTTTCGTGATTCTGCTAGTTTATTCTGTTAGTTTTGTTTTTAAAAAAATGATCACGTGAAAGATGTGATACTTGTCATAAAGCGGCAGAAGTAGAAGGCAGATATGCATCGTCTGTAGTGCAATACAGATTGAAGGTCCTTCCTAGAGAAAACTAGATCATAATTGGTAATGTCACAACAAACGTCTGGGAGTGCCATTTTATAACTTGATCAAGCTAAGTTTGATCGAGATATATGATTGATTGCTGAAAACTACATTAGTTAAGTGCGATTCAATCACAATATGACAAAAGCAAAAACACAACATGTACTCTAGAAAGTAATGTTTCATTATATACACAATGAAAACATGTTTTGCAATGCAACTGCCATGTATAAAGATAAAGATCATACAGTTAATAAATTGCAAATTTATTGACACATTGTATGCGTTATTTCAAATGTGTATCGTCTGTTAAATCTCTTTCCGTTTAAAATTTCATGTGGGCTGATTGACAAGGTTTTTTCTCTTAAACTTATCCACCACATTACAACACTTCCCAGTATGTCACTCTCGAATTACATTAATGTAAGCAGTCAAATACGATGTTAATAATGATTTTGTATATTTTGTATTACTCTAGGTTCAAACATCATACCCCACTAATGACTTTGTCCTCATATCTTGCGCACATGCCCACGTGTGAACGTTACCCACAACGACAGAAGCTTGACGCGTAGTACAATACAGAAGTGTTAAAAGTCAATATGCTATATTGAGAAAGAAAACTTTAAACCTATGACGTTACCGGAATCGATAGTGAGTGAACCTAGCAACCAAAACATCATGAGCCATAGTGAATGTAGCGAGGAGCATCACAATTAGGAAGATACTCTCAACATTAATATAATGAGATATATTATATGAATACCTTTTCTAAGTTCAGAGAAGCAAAAATCATATATGAGATGTATAAACAATCCAAAACATTTAGAATGAATGAATTTGACGATGCTAAACGGCATTATGAGGGTTGACACATTCATCCTGACCGACATAAATTAAAGCGCATTTCACACGATTTTATTGATTTGTTTGTTACTAGTTATTCATACTGTATTTCTATCTATTCACAAGCCCATCGTATAGTACTGAATACTACTATAAATTAAGAACTTAGTACACACGGAATTGTGTTCTTATCCACTTATACTTTTATTATATAAAAGTTCAGTGAAATTATGACGCAATCACACTATATGTGTACGTTTGGGAAAGTGTTAAAATGCAGAAAAGGGTCATTATCGATACTACTGTAAATACACATTTGCTAGCACTACATCTTGGCCTCAGTGCTCAACCTTGTCGTGAACGTTGTATCGGAGTAAAGTCACGTAAAAGGCTTTGCTAAGCATGCATATATGTTCTCGAGTAATACCGGTCGCAAAGACTCACTGAACCTATGATTGCAGGTACACCCCTAAACCCGTTGAGAAAACTGACACAGAACGTAATAATGACTATGGTTCAAGAGACTGCAGTTTCGGATGATAAAGTAATAAATAATAATACACGGTTAACTTTTAATCAACTTTGTGAAATGGCAGTGCATTATCAAGATTCTTACACGGGTCAAGCAAGCTGAAATTTCACAGGTAGTTGTTGATCAGCAAGAACTGTTTTTCATATATGCGTCCAGGAATCATTTCAAGATAACTGCACACAGGCACCTTTGCGGTTAATATGGATATTATTTTCCTTGTGTTTGATTATGCCACGTGACGATGCACCATAAAATCACAATTCCGTGGATTTATAGCGGTGCTCTTGTAATCATGAGCAGACGCTGAATTCCTTATTGACGAAAAGAAAAAAGTATTTGCAATGATCTTTAAGACACGGAACATTTCACCAACGCAGGATCTGGGTGGACCGTAGGCTGATGTGCGAAAAGTTAGTTGTATATTTGCCCCTTTAAATCCAATAAGGGGGTTGAGATGCATTTCGACACCAACATCTATTCCGCGGTGTGAGCAGTAATTAATGTAAAATATTTTAAAAATCGGTGGCGCTCATATTTGCGTTACATCCCGCGAGCGATAACTAGAAAATATAACAACATGTGGGTTATATACGTTTGGTAACCTGGGTTTCCTATACAGATAACTGACATTATAAAGTTTCAATGACTTAATCTTGGCCTAGGCGTTAATATATCTATTTTGAATAAAGGCTAGATAAAAAATCTGCAACAGGTATAGTATGTACAAGAGTAAGAAATTTAAATGCAAATATTGCATGCATATATAGGAATTGCTTGACAAGCAAAACCTTTACTGCGGTGTAATCAGTGAAAAGCTCACCATCATGCCAGAACCTGGTAAAATATTCAGACATTTACTGGGTGCAACGGAAAATTAAACTACCATATCAGCAACGAAAACTTTGATTGTCTGAACGTTGCGTTCAACGCAAAATGCTGAAAAAGTGCTATACGGATTATAGTATACTGTAGTCATGTGCGATGCTACAGCGAAACGAAACTCGAGAGGTGAGTTTTAATAATCACATACATATCGCTGTTAACAGACCATCCACCTGGGAAACGATATTGGGTAACTCGGTCAAGAAAGAAACACAAAGACCCAATCTATACAGAATGGTCCGAAATAGTATTTAGCGGATTCAATGGAAAGCGAAAAGACTACGGCGAAAAGTGGGAAGCTATGGTAACTGCCACTGAATAATGTAAAGCGTTATACATTGATAATGATGTTTCAATATCAAACAATGATATTGCTAAGAATCTCTAATGAAGACGTCCAATATAGTATTCCATGCTATATTTGCCCAAACACAGTGAATGTATTGGCGCATGCATCTCTGTAGATCATGGATAGTCTGGAAACTGACATATCGTCGGTTCACGAGACTAGCAACGCGTCAAAAGTTTTTGATGAGGCTGCATCGATTTTATACCGCTGCTCACCAATGGCATCATTTACAGGGAAACGAGTAGCGCGTTTATGCATGAACGTGTTGAAGACATCGATGATTTATACCACACTGACGATGAACTCTGAGGCATGTATTCTCGATATCAATGTTGCGATGCAGCATGTTGTTGCAAACACAACTAAAGAGTGTCACTTCGATGATTACGATCTCATCAGCCAAACTTGAAGTTTTGTGACTTTTTTGATACAATCACTGCTCGGAAAGGTCGTACACTTGGGATCACACTAGAATCGTTGCGCGTTTGTCACAGTTAATATTCGATTGAAACTGGGGGGGGGGGGGCTTCTACGTAGATAGTTCGTTCTGAGTTTGCGGCAGAAAGTGGCACCACCTGGAACGTTGTTGGAGTGACCACGGGCGCATACGATATTGAATCAATATATGATGAGATTTCGTGGAGTATAGCATTTTTGATTGGAAAAGACCCTAAGATTTTTTATACACACTAGAAGAAATACTCAGTTGAGCCATCTCGATTAAAGCTTGACATAATGCGGTTGGCATTGGGTTGGCATTGGGTTGGCTGGCATTGGGTTGTCATCGTTAAGAATTATTCTAGGTTGGTCTGAATATATTAATGTCATTACTTCAAATAAAGTAATTTTGTGTGGTTGCCTCGCTGGTACCAGTTACAATTTCTCGCCCGGGATTGTCGATGATCACTACCACGACTTAGTTTAATCTGACATGTGGCGACATTAGTTGTAGTTTTCTTAAGTTTCGAAGCTTCGCAGGGCTATGCATTATATGGGATTGCTACGACTAGGGATCTGGGTGATCCGATATCAATTACTCCTTCACCCGTGTATCTACCATGTCATAATGGTAGGTTGACATAAGTTCATTATACCGTTGTAGACTCCGCGAGAATATCTTACCAACTTCAAATTAAAGATCAACATCATATTTAAATATAATGACAATCATGTGTAGATGTGTGATACTAGTGTGTCATGTTCATAGATTATTTACAGACACATCGATGTTGTTTGCGGCCCTGGCCTCGCGCGCAACACCATTCTGTAAACACGTTGAAATTAAAGTTGTTGATATTCTCACTAACGTTGCTGCTGATCGGTTAACAAATCTGGGATTGCAGGCGGATACGTCAATTCGAGATCGGCTATGACGATTAGCGACTTCGAGTAACACCAAAGGTTCCAGTTATACTACCATCAACATCAACATTGACAACTGTGGCTATTAAAATCATACACGAAGCCATGACGATTAGTGACTTCGGGTAACACCAAAGAATCCAGTTATACTATCAACAACATCAACATTGACAACTGTGGCTAGTAAAATCATACACGAAGCCATAACGATTGGCGACTTCGTGTAGCACCAAAGAATCCAGTCATACTATCATCAACATCAACAATGACAACTGTGGCTTGGAAAACCATACATAAAGCCACTTAGCAATGTATAGCTGATTAAGAGATTGCAAATATGGTAATGGGGATTGGATTACGGTTGTCTCGCAAAAGGTATTACACAAAACCATTAGAGAAACAGGACAAATGTTTAAGACACTCTCGATACCGCATGGGCTTTGATGCACCTGCAATGGTAAATTACAGCACCAAAGATGTTCAGTATTATTCATATCTGGCTCGGGACTTCAGGGGATTAAGAACAGAATTACATGTGCAGGACACGTCTTAATATTTTCCCCTGATCAAGGCCTTCTTGGCAATCGCAGGAAAACTTATAGAGAACGACAATAACGATTACGATGCCGATGCCAACGTATGTCTTGTTAATAAGTACATCATGTCGTTCATTGATATCGCATCTTATTATATCGATAGAAAGGAAATCGAAGCAATTATTGATGTATATAGAGCCACGACGATTATCGGACAAGCCAAATAAGAGACGACTATGCATGGTCTGCTGGCATATCAGAAGCTGTGACCGTGCACGATACGGCATCAAAACGTAGACACAGGTGTACAGATGTCCCAATACAACTTTCATACGTTGTACTCGATTTATGACTTTTCAGTGGAAAACCTAGAGTTGCTTATGCAGTCCATGCTAGATATGCACTTTCATGCACGTCTTACTAATCTGGTATAACCCACTATTCCAAATTAGATAAGTTTTGCTGAGATATTCTCCGATTAAGAACATGTGCAATCAATATAGTTCTATATGAACGTGGTATATACCCAGAAAGCACAAACATAGGAGAATTAAGTATTTCAAATGCAGATATATTCCATTATCGTAATATAGCGCTGTATGGTTAAAAATGGCAATCGGTTAGAAGTGCACGTGCGTCTTGCACCTATACAAGGCCAACCTGTCGAGCAAGTATGCTTCGCGATTGCATTATTAATTCAAAAGCTTTGATAGACCCTCAATGATATCGATGCAAGAAAATAATCCAACCGGAACCAAAGCTGCAAGGTGAAATCAGAAAGAGAACCGTGCTATACGTGAAGTACGAGCGCAGGTGAATGGCTGTATATATTAACCATTATGACTATCGGTGCTGGTTTAAAAAAATAATATCACCACGACTGCATTTGCTAATGCGTGTCTATTCAAAACTTATACTCTATGGCTAAATGAAAATAAGATCCACCAGCAACTCTGCCCTCTTTTAAAGGCAGTAAAAGTAGAGTAATTTAATTTTTAAATGGAAAAAGTATGTTAAAAAAATGCAAAGAAAGGAGGCAGACTTTTACCGCAGACTTTTGCGTAAAATGGTTCCAGTTCTTTAAAAGAAGTCCAAGAAAGGTATGGAATCAGCTCAACCAGATTATATCAGAACGCTCTCAAATACTGTCCAGTTGTAAAAACAAAGTATTAACTAGAATCGTCTATACCCAATACATGATAGTATTAGGTCGATAAACACATATGGTATTGACAAAAAACTATTATGGCCCGAGTGGCTGAGTGGCCTAAAGCGCTCACCGTTACGTATCTCTGCCGTCTCACCTCGATCTGCGTGGAGTTCGAGTCTAGGGCTCTGCCAATGCAGGTACGTGAGAAAGCTTGCCAGTAGCTTCTCGTAGGTCGGTGGTTCTTTCCGGGGGTTTACCGATTTCTTTCTCCACCTTTGATACTTACCGCCATGTATATCATATCTTGCACTGAAAAATGGTGTTAAACCCTACAACAACAATAACAACAAGCTATACTCGATGTCTTACACGATTAACATGCAAAAGCTGGTAGTATTGAGTCAATGACAACATCTGATATGGATAAGAAATATATAAATCCCAAACGTGTATATTCTCCAGATAATAATGGATGAAATCAATGATATGGAAGATAAAATTAGAGCTGGATAACAAATTATCAGCAACCGAAAAAAATATTATGAAAGCATTACAAAAGTTCCTAACACTTACAATAACACCAGCTTTAGACGAACGCTTTACTACACAAATCATAGAGCATTTTATGGAACACCGATGGACAAAGGATGCAGTTTAAAGTGAGGTTATAAACAATGATTCGAGGGAAAATGATGGGATAACCAGTTAGTATACCATTTATGTTGTTTCCGATGCAAGTCATGTAAATACTTGCGCCACACTCGTCGTGCTTGGGACCTTGTGGTCCATGTAAATGTACACATGATCAGATGCCAAAGTTAAAGAGAAGAGAAGCTTTTAACCTTGCTCTGTAAAAGCAAAACGCAAATCTGCTAGTATCCATATGATTTGGCCATTTCAAACTGTAACCGATTTCGATTGGATTAGCTAGTTTGTTTCTGACAAGCCCATCCCAAATTTATATGCAGAGCCTCTGGCCTTATGAGAAATTGTTGTAACTACTGGTCAAAAGTTTCAAACAAATATATAACATAAAGCTACTCACTCATCTCTGAAAATTTTCCTCAGCGTGCTATCCAGTTTGAATCTCTTTGCTCTTGGTTTCCTGCAAAGAACACCTTGGAATTTGTGCAAGAACATCAATAAATAGTAGTGCCAAAATTAAAGACTCAGTACGCCCTCTTATTCCCAGCTGTTGTTCCTTATGACCTCATGCAATACAGTCTTCCTTCCCATAAGTTTGTTAAGGAGGATATTCGGCCAGGCCTCTTTCGAATATTTAGTACATTACACAAAAGTATCAGCAAATTTAATAATCATACTTCCTCTGCAGATTTAAGCACTGAATTTTAAAGTATGTAAAATATCTGACCTAGTTCATCAAACTGCAAGAAACCCTATATAAAAATTAAAACAATCGAAATATTATTAAATAGAGCAATACTTACAAAGGATTTCAAAAAGAACGCTGACTAAAGTTTAAATTTATTCAAAACTTTTGAGACTGTTTTCCTGCATTTTATTTTTACAAAGAGACATAAATGCCTATGCTTAGCTACATATTTTCTACAAGACAAAGACGAGTCAAAGGAATCATAAATATTTTCGAAGACAGAACCCCACAGTGACCTTGACATTCACAGAGACTGGACAAAAGTCTAACATTTAAACGTCATTGAGGTTAATATTGCAAAATAAATCGTGTATTGGCACATTTATCTAAAAACGATTTGCTGTTCTAACTATTTTCGAGTAGACTCCGAGACGGGGCATGCTCTTTGGTCCACTATATGTACAGGTAGATGCAAACATTGATCACCTCCTTCATTGTAAAAGAGACGAATTCCTTCGATACTTCATTGGTGGAGTATTGCTGTCTTGGCACTCCCTATTTTTTTCGTTAAACTGATTTTGTACTTACTGCAAACATGCTCCAAGAAACTGTTCCCCTGCATATGAGAAATCGTTGATAGAAAAAGTGGGCACTGTCTTGTAACAGAGTAGTTCTTTCTTTGTAGCGAAGGGATATCTGATGATAATGAAGGATACAATAAGCTCAGTGAAATTGTATTTGTGACAGACACTCCTGTGTTCAAACTTCTTTTCCCCCTACTTCACGAATTACAACTTTATATTTTATGCAAAACATACTAGAAACGTCAATCTCTTATGTGTCACTAATAAATTAACATTTTTTTTTCTGATTCGTAAATATATTATTAAATCGTTAACTTATATCGTATCGATTTAGGAACAAATCAATTATGGGTACAGTTCTACGTATACGTGTATTTAATCCATAAATCATAACATCATTAGTCTATAGAATGATGGGTGTAGATCTTAAATTTAAAATAAACTACGAAGTGGAGGCCAAACATATCCAACGAGTACTAAGATGTCGTTTCCTAAAATTATACCAGGTACTATATTTGAGAAATGTACTATCTAGGGTCATTACGCTAGTAGACAGAACCTCAACCAATCTCTTTGGCCCCAAATAAGGTATTGATGAATTGACACGTTACGTCAAAAACAGCTTTAGATTTATTCAACGGGTGATTTGGTATGTTGGTTGGTTATCAGAAAATGAAGATACGAAAATACCGAATCATGAGTTAAAGGGTTCCATATGAAACTCTCTTTAGGGTAAAATAGAGAAATCAAAGCAAAGGAGTGAAGAAATATTAATGTTACAACTTTGGGTCTTAGAATATGTAACAGAAAGAAAAGAAACCAAGTTAGTACAATCAACAAGTATTGTTTCCCAACAATACAAAAATTAAAACTTAATATTATAATAGTGTGAGTTAAATTCTAAATAATCTTCAATGTTCTATCACAAGTCCAAAACTTATAGAATGTACCAAATGATTTTCAATAGTTTCGAATGCTTGATATAACACAATGATGCGATCCAGAATGTCTTTGAATGAGTTCACAAAAATTAAAAAGTAAAACTTATTAGTTTAAAAGTCAATACGCACTTTTGTAACTCCAGTGAATACTTTAACAAGATAAGTCCTCTCGCATTATATATGACGTCAACAACATAACTGCAAACTTGTCATGGATTCTCATCGGATAATACAGAGCTGGAGTGATTTGCAATATAATTGTAAACAAGACCGGGTCTGGAACATTCTGAACTCAAATACTTTTTAAACATTCTATTTACAACTGACAATCATGGACAAAGGATAAACAACATTCTCTGTACATCATCTATGAACAACGTTCAATCTTGGATAAAAGTTCAGTACACAATTAACTATACATAACATGTAGATATAAAAAAAGATCCCGATGTTAATGATGACTATATAAACATGTTGGCAGAGGGACGTATACAAATTCATAATATTACATGGCTCCCACATATGTAATACATTTATAGATAGATTACATTACCTGCCGGTAACAATGAAATAGCCGAGGCACCCAACTGCAAACACATCAGAAACTGGGTTAGGTTTGGATTTCTTGACAATTTCTGGAGCTACAAATCCAATCTTAGTGGCCATTGCGCTCCGTCTCATTAAAGTCTGATTGCATGGCCAAAAAACGGTCTCAAGTCCTCCCTGCAGTTAGATAACTGTATTATATAACATGCAATTATATAACATGTACTCACCTCTGTCTGTCTGTCTGTCTGTCTCTCTCTCTCTCTCTCTCTCTCTCTCTCTCTCTCTCTCTCTCTCTCTCTCTCTCTCTCTCTCTGCATATCCGTACTCTGAGACGGAAGGATGGAGGCAGGCATAAACATAAATTTGTACATTTATTTGTTATTGTCTACACATGTACATTTTGTCAAAAGATTAAAGTACACGATAGTATGGATAATTTATTCTAAAACCAGCGTAATTGTTAGAAAACTTTTGATTCATATAGATTTATAGCAGCGTAACATGTGTGTGAATCTGTTGGCTTTCACTGACATATGTGTTGGCTAGTAAATACACAAAATGCAGTTGACAACGAATGGGTCAATTTCAACTTGTCATGGTGGTTTTGAATAGACATGTATTTGTATTCGCTGATGCAATCCTTTGCAAAAGTATTTGAACAGCTGAACCTGCGACACCGGTTACTATTGATATAGTTGCCGTAGTCACAATTCCAGCAAACACGAAGGTTAGTGGTGTTTGCAGCGGTTATTCGGTAAATAGCATCTGAAACCACACATTTTGCAGCTGATGTTCTAATGTGATTATTTTTTTCGCGTCGGTAGTTTTGAGGTCTATCAGTTCTTCTATTAATATTGTAACTGCGAAGAATAATGGCTCGACAGGCCGGTCTTAATGGGCTGTAACACGCAGCAACACTTACAACTAAGCATTTTCCTTGTACAGTCACAATGCAATAATGAAAAGATCTCTTCATAAGCAAGAATTATATCTTTGGTAATGGCGTGGTCTAAGAACGTGCCACTTAGTTCAACTGAGACTACATAGATTACGCCCTTGTTGAAATAACACCTGGGCAGTCTTTTAATACATGTACGTTTTGTAAAAGCATCAACATCATCGACGAAGTCTTTGATACAATCAAAAGACACACCAGTCTCTTATTACCTGGTTTAAAAGGATTTCGTACCTGTACGGCCTTCTACATCCTGTTCAATGTCATCCCGGATAGGGATAATACTACGCCAAAAGCAGCCGCTTTAAAAAATTATAGGAGCATCAGCCGATAGAAACTCTGGAATCGCTGTGCGTAATATAAATATTCCACCAGTCGTTATATTTGCATCACTTCTGACTTTGGCAACTTTAGTGTCACTTAAATGTTATTTTGTTTGGCCGCATTGAGATGTCTAAGTTGTGCTTGAATTAACCACAAGAAGTCATTTTCAGTTAACCATGTCGTAGGAAGTTTCAGTGTGATCCCACAGTCATTTTTTATTTTATCGAACTCCTTATTTTCGCTCACTGGTACTTCTTCATGATCTAACACTCTTTTACGTGTGTCATTCAATTGCAAGAGCTACGAATTTCCAACAGGTGCTACAAAGACCCTCATTAGGTCACCTTTGCCCTCCAACAACACAGTCTTGTCAGCAACGCATCTGACCCATTAGTTTGGAATGGCGGATGATAAATAAGTTATAAAGGGAAGAGATCTCAATTTAAACCAGGAATGACTAAAAATACATATTTTACTGGATCTATGAATAAATGTATTGAGGCAAAACAGTGAATGATGCAATCGGAGACTGCTAATGCGTCATACATAATATGAATTGCATCATGTTATTACTAGAAGTCAATGATGATACAATCATTATTAAGTTTACATCACTCTGCTGAACAAATTGCCCTATATTAGCTCTAGAAATATACACTGTCGTGCTTTCTTAGTTTTCAGTGTTTGATTTTGCAAAGGAAAATACTTATGTTCAGCCACAGTGAGATGCTTCGTACTTGTGAACAATGCAAATAACTTCTGCTGTGTGTGGTGAAGTGACTTTTGCATCCCAAAACCGCAGTATAATCACTATCGTTAAGAAAGCACATCACCTTTATTTTGGCTGCAAAATTTAAAATCATGACAAAACGTGGGCCACACACATATGCTGCAACATTTATGCAAATAATATTCGCCAGTGGTTGATCAGGAAAAGGAATCATGTTTTGTTTGCATGGCCAATGATTTTGAAAGATACAACAGATAATAACAGCAATTGTTACTTCTGCATAGTGCCTCCAGTTTGGACAAGTGTCAAAGAAGAAACGGTGGACTGTGCATTATCCAAACATTCCATCAGCTATACGCTCAGTACCTCACAGAGAAGGAATGTTGGTTCCTAATGCACCAGAATCATTCTCACTTGAGTCAGAAAAGAAGGAAGAAAAGGATGAAACTTCTAATCCTGAACCATCACATGACCCATATTTTCTCCCATCCTTCTCATCTTTTGAACCACACCTGATAAACACAATGTGAACTGAAGGACCTTGTCAAGGATTTGGAATTATCCAGGAGTAAGGCAGAGCTGTTGGACTCCACACTATATTGGCGGAATTTCCTTGCAGGTGATATTAGTGTTTCCATGTTCCGTGACCATCAAAAGGATTTTGTCCCATTCTTCTCCATGGAATGTGATCTTATAGCTTGCAACAACATTGATGGTGCGATGGCAGCCCTCAACATCGTTCATAATCCTGATGAATGGATACTGTTCATCGATTCATCGAAGACGAGTCTTAAATCTGTTTTGCTGCATAATGGGAATGTTTTGCGGATAATTAAAGTTGATCATGCATTCAATATGAAGGAAACCTACGAAAACATGAAACAACTTTTGATGTGTATAAACTATGCCCAGTCTGGTGGTAATTTGAATGTTCTTGCTCTCTTACTTGGTCTGCTGACTGGATACACAAAGTAGTGCTGTTGTCTAATGAGATAGTCGTGCAACATATTCTCACTACATCAAGAGAGAATGGCAACTCTTACAGCCATTGGAGCCTGAGAGGAAACGTGTTCAGCATCCACCACTCCTTACACATCACACTGAATCTGATAAAGAACTGTTTCAAGGCCATGGACAAAAGATAATCAGCTTTCAAGTACCTCCGTGGAAACTTTCCAAAATTAATGAAGTTAAGATAAAGGAAGGTGTATTTGTTGGTCATCATATTCGTGAGCTCGAGATGATGCATTTTACCGTGCACTGCGTGGCAAATAAAAGACAGCATGGGAAGCCTTTCAGTTAGTGTCAACAACTGTTCTCAGAAACAACAAGGAAGAAAACTGCAGGGAGTTGGTGGAAAACCTACAGTAAGACATACAAAAGTCTTGGTTAAAACGTGTCACATAAGATACATTTTCTGCTCATCTGGAATTGCGGAGCAGCGAGCGACAAACACGGCGAGCGATTTCACCAGGACATTGCAATAATGGCGAAACTCTATCATGGCAAATGGAGCATATCAGTGCGTGCAGAATATTGCTGAACAGAGACAACGGATGTTCCATTAATGAATACAATAAACAAGGCAAAAAGCACAAAGTAGATACTGAACATTGACTCAACTATTTACTTATATATACATAATAATTTTGGGCTTTTTGTTTCATAATAAATTTGTATTTACATAAGTCTTTTGTTTTTAAAATGATATGTAAACAAGACAGTTGAAATATTATCATGTAAAGGAACCAAAAACACATGAAACGACCTAGGTATAAATTTATCATTAAAACTCTACTATCTACACGATATACATAGATGTAAAAACTTAAATATCTTAGAAACAGTTGCCAATCAGGTTTATTAATTATCATATTTAAATCGAGCACATCAAAATCCATAATAAATAATGCATTTCATCTTTGAAGCAGACGACTTCTAAACAATTGTACACCAGTGTTATTAGGACAGCAAGATGGCTATTTTATCTCGGATTCAGGAACACCCTTATTAGCAAATGCGGGGCCCGATTTGGATAACTTTGGCGGGACTTCCTTGATTTGCTCGCATGACCTCTTGTGAGCACAGCATTTAGAAATAAATTTTAAACAAGTTTTATATCATATTGAACTTGACATTTTCATCCATCGCTTTAAAATTAAATATGTTTTAAAAATTACGCGCAGGGATCACAAAATCTATAACAGTTTCAGTAGGTAAATATATATATATAAAGAACACTTTCTCTATATAAATTTTAGTACTTAAAACCTTAATGAACACGTTCTCTAGATCAGTTTCAATAGTTAAGCCTTAAAGAACACGTTCTCTATATCAGTGTCAGCAGTTAAAGCCTTAATGAACACGTTCTCTATATCAGTGTCAGTAGTTAAAGCCTTAATGAACACGTTCTCTATATCAGTTTCAGTAGTTAAAGCCTTAATGAACACGTTCTCTATATCAGTTTCAGTAGTTAAAGCCTTAATGAACACGTTCTCTATATCAGTGTCAGTAGTTAAAGCCTTAATGAACACGTTCTCTATATCAGTGTCAGTAGTTCAAGCCTTAATGAACACGTTCTCTATATCAATGTCAGTAGTTAAAGCCTTAATGAACACGTTCTCTATATCAGTGTCAGTAGTTCAAGCCATAAAAATACGTTCTCTATATCAGTGTCAGTAGTTAAAGCCTTAAAGAACATGTTCTCTATATCAATGTCAGTAGTTAAAGCCTTAATGAACACGTTCTCTATATCAGTGTCAGTAGTTAAAGCCTTAATGAACACGTTCTCTATATCAGTGTCAGTAGTTAAAGCCTTAAAGAACACGTTCTCTATATCAGTGCCAGTAGTTCAAGCCATAAAAAAAAACGTTCTCTATATCAGTGTCAGTGGTTAAAGCCTTAATGAACACGTTCTCTATATCAGTGTCAGTAGTTAAAGCCTTAAAGAACACGTTCTCTATATCAGTGCCAGTAGTTCAAGCCATAAAAAAAACGTTCTCTATATCAGTGTCAGTAGTTAAAGCCTTAAAGAACATGTTCTCTATATCAATGTCAGTAGTTAAAGCCTTAATGAACACGTTCTCTATATCAGTGTCAGTAGTTAAAGCCTTAATGAACACGTTCTCTATATCAGTGTCAGTAGTTAAAGCCTTAAAGAACACGTTCTCTATATCAGTGTCAGTAGTTAAAGCCTTAAAGAACAAGTTCTCTATATCAGTGTCAGTAGTTAAAGCCATAAAGAACACGTTCTCTATATCAGTTCCAGTAGTTAAAGCCATAAAGAACACGTTCTCTATATCAGTGTCAGCAGTTAAAGCCTTAAAGAACACGTTCTCTATATCAGTGTCAGCAGTTAAAGCCTTAAAGAACACGTTCTCTATATCAGTGTCAGTAGTTAAAGCCTTAAAGAACAAGTTCTCTATATCAGTGTCAGTAGTTAAAGCCATAAAGAACACGTTCTCTATATCAGTTCCAGTAGTTAAAGCCATAAAGAACACGTTCTCTATATCAGTGTCAGTAGTTAAAGCCATAAAGAACACGTTCTTTATGTCAGTGTCAGCAGTTAAAGCCTTAAAGAACACGTTCTCTATATCAGTGTCAGTAGTTAAAGCCATAAAGAACACGTTCTTTATGTCAGTGTCAGCAGTTAAAGCCTTAAAGAACACGTTCTCTATATCAGTGTCAGTAGTTAAAGCCATAAAGAACACATTCTCTATGTCAGTGTCAGCAGTTAAAGTCTTAAAGAACACGTTCTCTATATCAGTGTCAGTAGTTAAAGCCTTAAGGAACACGTTCTCTATATCAGTGTCAGTAGTTAAAGCCATAAAGAACACGTTCTCTATATCAGTAGTTAAAACTATAAAAAAAACACGTTCTCTAGATCAATTTCAATAGTTAATGCCTTAAAAATCACGTTCTCTATATCAGCTTCAGTAGTAAGACTATAATGAACACGTTCTCTAGATCAGTTTCAATAGTTAAAGCCTTAAAAATCCGTTCTCTAGATCAGTTTCAGTAGTAAAGCTATAAAGAACACTTTCTCTACATCAGTTCCAGTAGTTACACTTGTAATATAGAGCACACGTTTGCGACATCGGTTTCAATTGTTGTTGTGGTTTAACAACATTTTTCAACATATGATAGGCTATACACAAGGGCAAGTATAACCAGTAGAGGAAGAACCCGGGAAAGCCACAGAAAGAGCCACCGACCCACGAGCAATTACGGGCAAGCCTTCTTATATATACCCACACTGGCGGAGCACGAGACTCGAACCAATGCGAACAGAAGTGAGAAGGCAGTGATCGGTAAAGGCAATCGCTTTAGACCACTCGGCCAGTCGAGGCCCCTATCGGTTTCAATATTTTGAGCTATACAAACAATGTTTGCTGTATCAGTGTATGTAGTTTGAGCTATGCAGACAATGTTTGAGATATCACTTTAATTTAAGTGACATAATTTAGGTGGTCTAAATTGTCAGTGTCCATCTCGGATGCAGTAGGGCGCAGGTTCGAACCTGGACCGAATCATAACAAAGACTTTAAAAAAATGGTACTAGCTGCAGTCTGGCATGGCGTTCAGCATTATGAGGCTATTATTAGGCCTGTTCGGCCTGGTATCAAGGTAATGAGACTGGGTTGGACATGATGCTCTTTGTCTGCGGCATAATGCTAGACGTCACTGTAAATGCCACAATTAAGATATGACTGGACATTTTTGCAGCTACGTCAAATATCTAAATCACAAACACACACACACGCGCGCGCGCTTTAAAAGAAATGTTCATGATGTTAGTGTAAGTAGTTACAGGTATAATAATGCATACTTGATATTAGAAAACGCGCTTGAAGGCGGAGTTTTCTGGGAGTTTTACCATATTTAGTTTTTTTACACTTTATTCCTAAGTACTTACCAGTATCGGCTGACCCAGACAATTAATCAGGACCTTGCTTGGCCGGACGTCTCCGTGTGCTATACCATGTCCGTGCAGGTAATGGAGGGCCAACAAGACATTGGCTACAACAAATCGTGCCACTTTTTCACCTATAACTTCCCTGGAAAGTATATATTGTATATTGTTTATGTAATATTGCCGTAGGAGTGTTTTAAGAGATGGAATTTCATGAAGCAGGCATAAACATATTAGATATATTATACCCTCTTGTCCCTACAAGATGTAATGAGCACATTCTGTATTTCAAATAATGTTTCCAAATTTATGCTAGACTCAATTCTTAAATTGTAACTTCGTTTGAAGATAGTCTAATATATTCTTTGATAATATACTTAAGTATTGTTGGAATCCTTTGGCTACACATTTTAAAGTTAAATGACTTCTTTAATTAAATACTGCAAGATTACCATCCGTCTTGCATAGTCTCCACATTTGAAAATATAAGGCCTACGTTAGCCTATGATTGCTTAAATTTATAATATCAAATAGCAATGGTAGCTGTACAAAAATAAATGGGCTTGTCTGATTTCTGGCGTTAAAAGTCTATACAATAGGGTTTTTTGGGAGGGGAGGGGGGCATTATTTTTGGAGACTTAAGCGATTTTGTGTCACGATGCTTTCTAAGAGATTTTGTCAAATACTTTTGATTGATGTTTTTCGAGGTCTTTTAAATTTGGTGTGTGTGTGTGTGTCTGTCTGTCTGTCTGTTTTATGTGGCACCGCATAGATAAATAGTGGATCAGCATCATTTGTGTAAAATTGCGAGGCCTTCATAACTGCATGTACTTCCTGTAAAGTTGGATCATAAGCTGCTAATTGGTGTTCACGAGAGATCACTTTTAGTGTTTGTTTACATAATAATGTGACCACAGTTGACATAGGTTTTACCAACATTAGAATGGTCTCAAATTTGGTCAAATTCTGTTCGGTATTTTGAGAGAAGCCATTTAAAGCATTCTTTTTATGGCGCAATAATGCTTTGCAAACTGACATAATTCATTTAAACAAATATCAGAGTTCTTAATTTACTGGCGTTCTATGGAAAACTGTTGTCAAATCTAGCTGTTTTGGAGAACACGTTGAGAGGATTTTCTACTTTTAACAATGGCGCCAATACTTAGAAGCAGGTGTATATTATTTGTGTAAATATATAGCATCAGTGTGGAATCATGGATGATTCCAGACAATAATCCTGACGCAAGTTTACTGAATCTATCACACTTGTACCCGAAAATGCGCAGGAAACCTAAATTTCTGTCAAATGTGTCAATTTCTGCTCAGCCATATTTGAGAAATCGTGTAAAGGTTTACGACGTGCTATTGGTAGCAACGACTGAAGTCGTCGTCTAAGTTTGGTCATTTTTAAATGTTCTGTATACACTAAAACGTTAAAAGCAATTTACATGGAGTAAGTGTAGGCGTAAAATACTCCGATTTTCTAGTTATGTGTTAGGACAATTGTGTAAAAAAAAATAGCTTTACAATGACGACAGGTCAACCGTTGGTTACAGACGGACGACGCACACTGGCAGCAGGACAGTATCTTAATCTCACATGGCCTTATAAATAAAAATTGCAATAATGTCAAGAGTGTGATACTATCATCAAGAGTGTGATAATTAATCAAGAGTGTGATAGTTTATCAAGAGTGTGATAATTAATCAAGACTGAGATAATCTAATCATCAAGATCATTAAAAAATCTCAGTTACAAAAGAAATAATAGAACGAGCATTTGGCTTTGTAGTGCCAACAAATGTTAATCTCCAATAAAATTTTTCTGTATAAATTGTCAAGTAATTTGTTATGGTCAGAGATCACTGATAATGTCAGTCCGTAGGGGCAATGTCCTACTCGTATTAGAAAGTTGCAAGGGAAACTAGAAGGAACACAACAAGGGAGTTCCCAATTAAGTACTTAATAATGGAAAAATAGAGGAGGACAAAGGCTGGGAAGTTCCATAAAAATAGTAAGGAACTGGAGGGGGGGGGGGGGGGGGGGGGGCACAGCTGGGCATTCCAATAAAATACTAAGTCATGGGAAACTAGAAGATACAGAGGATGGGGGAGTTCCAATAAAATACCCAGTCACGGAAAACTAGGAGACACGGCTGGGGAGTTCCAATAAAATTCCAAGTCGTATGAACATATCCAGTAAATTCAAACAAAATATTTAGGCAAGCAATTGGTATGCCTTATGAAATACCTGATTAAAATGCGTTGGTACAGTCTCCTATTGGTAGATACATTAAGCTGTATTGGGCCTTAAATATAAATGTACCTTTGAATGTCAGCCTGGAGGAATGTGTCGAGGTCTCCATATTTTGCTTCCTGATATACAACCCAGCGCTGATCCCTTTGATGGAAAATTCCAAACAACCTGCGGTTGTAAATGTGGTAATTCCAAATAAATTGCCCTTCAGACATTGTTTACTCGGTAAACTCTCAAGTACAACTAGCTTGGTGTAACACCAGAGGCGTAGCGATGATATTTTGCGCCCGGGGACGAACTATAAAATTGGTGCCCCAGCGATCTTGTGACCGATTTATTACCCTTGTTTACTTATTATAATGTAACGTTGCAAGCCTCATTTTGGCGCCCCTGTACCTTTGCGCCCGGGGGTATATGTACCCCCCTGCCCACCCTTAGCTACGCCTCTGTGTAACACACACACACACACACACACACACACCACGACTATCACCATCACCAGCCAATGCCATTTTTGCTTGTTTCAAGAATATATTACTTTTAATCATTACTGTAGTTAATTTCTCAATTTTGCATGTTACTGTTTAATTTTTCAAAATGTCGGAAATAAACTGCATCGCTTGTACATCATATTAACATATCGCTATTGTCTTTTAGATCGTACTACAATTCAATTTAATTATGATATCTTCCCTTGGAGATGTTGCTTAAGATATATTTACATTTATTAATCAATGTGTAAGGACCAGTCACATTTTTAAAAAAAAACAGTAGTAGCTAGTGTAACCGGGGAGGGAATGAAGTGTTTTATGAAGTATACATATACGCAGTTTCTCAAACTACTTCTAGTTTGGCTTTTAAAGTTGTTTAATGCACTCGATCAAAATGCCATATATTATTGAATAGTACATATATTATGTTATGGAATTTTATTATTCACTACTTTTTAATCCGTTCACTTTTCATTGTCATAATTGTGCAGTATTCTACAATAGTGAACACCTTGATATTGCGCGCACGCACACGACACGTGTCTAACAATATTATAGTGCATTGGGAAATACTTTGTAAACAAATCATTTGCAGTATATTTTAGGTGTAAGTTTAAGACTTCTTTGTAAATGAAATAAAACAGCTGTTTCGCTTATTTTAAAGCAGAGATGATAAAGTGAACAATGTTGGCGAGTTTACTCAGTCAAGTGAATGAACATGATATTCGGAATATTCACAACAAACCAGAGAGACGCAAAATTGAAGAAAAAAAAATATTCTGATCATTTAAATATTCGTAACTTTTCTGTAATGGTTCAGACTGTGACCAGTGCTCTCTGGGGTATATAACAATAGCAGAGAAAAGCATACCGAGGACAAGGGCAATCGCACAGCATTCAGATACGTACTATTTCATAAATGAAAGTACTAAATTCGTGGGAAAGAAATGAAACTGAAGGTTTTTGTTGAAAAGTAAGGGCCTCAGAGCCAGACGACGAAGAATTCCTGTCCTGAATGAAGTGTGACCCATCAGATGCTGTGCAATATTCTGCATTAACCTTTTTGATAAAATTTCTCTAATTTAGGTTGGCGATATACGCCAAACAGGTCATAACATAGCTAAGGGAGCATGCATATGGCCAGGCATACACATGTATACTTATGCTGGTAATAAGAATAAAAATATATTTCAAAGTTTCATCTTGAATGTCCTCAAAATGTATTTTCTTAGTTCTGAAACTCCAAATTGCATGGACTCTATAGCTTGATTATACATTTCGAAATTGTACTGTAATTTGGACTACATTTCTAGTGCAGTAACATTATCTTTACTGCACTCAAAATGAAATGAAGGTGATATTTCATAGCATCTCTTTGAAAATTAAATTGAAAGAGTTCGTATATTTACCACATTATGATTCCAAGCATTAAATGACAAAAAAAAAAAAAACAACAAAAAAAAAAAAAACGAAACACACATGCAACAGAGTCAAGACATGCCGCTCCCTGCTTAAGTGAAAGACATATGTATTTTGTTTGGAATTCACAGAGCTGGAGCATTCAGATCCAGCAGAATTGAGTATAATCAACACAAATAATAAATCCAGTCATTCCATAACAACAGGAAAAGCTGTTGCAATGCCAGTTCATTCACAATTTGACTCTGCATTTAAGTTTTAAGTATACCAAAGCTGACAATATAATTTAAAAGTGATGTCAATCGTGCGACGAAAAGCCGATTTCGCTGGGCGGAGTTATGTGCGTAGTAATATTCTTGTTTTGTATTGATGAATATGCGCTTGTTTATTTATTTTGAAATAACGCATGCATTCAAATACATTGTTTCTTGTAGTGTATTTTGAAAAAATATAATTGAGCATTAGGCAGAATAAGAAAATGAGTATGTAATCAACAGGTTACTGCATTTGCATATGAAAATATTAACTCGTTTTATCGGATGAATAATGCACTCCACAAGGTCCTGAAGTATCCATTCGAAAAAACTCATTCATATTTCCCATACCAATGCAGTAACCTATAATACATATATAATGGAATTGAAAATACGGTATGGAATGGTAAATGTAGTATGGAATGGCATATATATTATGGAATGGTAAATACAGTATGTAAATGAATCCAGACTGTGAGAATTACAAACTTACTCTGCAAGGAATGGAGACTTGATGGTTGTAAGGCAATCCGTGTTCACTTGCTTCATCACATCCTTGTACACGGCTGCAACAAGTTGGACGTGTCCATAGCTACCCTAAGATTTAGACTTGTCTTTATACTAAGAAGCATATGACAATAAACCTATTATAAAGTTCCTAAACGAAACAGTCACTTCACGGCTGTCTGCAATATAAACAAATCGAACTAATATTCGGATAGAAAGGCTACATTTTGAATGGACCTTTTCGCTTTTAAAAATATATGCACACAATTATATGCCAGTTAATATACTGGCTAGAAAATATAAATTTCAATATGAAAACCCTACCAAGAAAGAAACAATTCTTTAAGTTTTAGTAGAAAGGTCCGATTACCACTGTTCTGAAGGCTCTTTTAGGATCATTTTATGTTATATAAAAGAACTAAATGATGATAGAACGACTGAGACAAATACAAACAACAACTTTAAATACTCACTCTTAAAAGTGTTTTATGTCTCTCATCTTCTAATGCCGCAGTGAAAGACAACTTTTCAATCATGCAGTCTTTCTGACTCCAAAGGATATCAAAACCTTCCATCGAGGGTAACCACTCTAAAGAAATACCATCTGGTATATGCCTTTGGAGAGACCTCTTTGGAATGAGGACGCCTTCCTTTGTGCCTTCTCTGGCCACCTCGGCTAGAATTGTCTTAATTTGACCTTTGATGTCACTATTGGTGAACTGTTGAAGTCTAGTCTCCATAACTTCGGAAAATATCTTTGAGTTGGGAATGTCCTTGGCGTCAACAAATTGCTGTAGCGAAATATTAATCGCCGTATTAAAGTCTAGAGTATTGCCTTCACGCTGTGTCGTATAAACGTTTCCTGCCAAATGTTTCCCTTGTTGATTTATCATCTGCCTTGCAGAGAAAACTTTTGATGATTCCAGAAAAGAGTCAAAAGGCGTCTCTTTTGCTATGAAGGCACAATCGCCATGAGAGGATGCGGAGATCCTGGACTCTACAGTAGAGGATAACATATGGTCAAACCTTATGGTTAAAGGGAGATGGCCATTTATTGTACTTCCCTCCTCGAGTGTTGTCTTTGGGAAGGAGTTATCACCTGCTTCAGTATCACCCTCGGCCAACTCAGTTTTGATCTTCATATCTAGAACTTCAAGATCTATATCAGTGTTGCTGTAGGAGAACTCTTTTTGTACATTGAATAGTTTGTTGTCTATAGCATTTATTAACCCTTGTAACGATAAATATATGTTCTCACCGGCGTCTAGATCACTGTCAGCATATGAAGAGAATGGATATTCATTAAATACAACCTTGTCTTGTCGATTTTCAATTTCTTTGGCGAAGCATGAAGTGCCAGGGTATGGAACAACTCGCATCTTATCCAACAAGAAAGGATAGCTTCCCCATGAAGCTGTGAAAATAGTTGAGCTAAGTGTGTTGAAAATTAGATCTTCATAACTAATTGTTTCAGGCAGTTTCATCTGAAATTCTATTATATTACCTTCCCTGATCCTGGCCACCGAGTTAATAAAGGGAAGCGGTATTACTGGGAGCGTGTTGATGTTTCTTCTTACACCTGGGAACGGAAGCTGAGTTGTGTTTTTCTTGGTTAGAATTATTAGGCCACTCTCATCTACAATATCATCGATATTATCGCTACAAGCATAATCATATGAACTACAGTCCTGATAGGATGATGATGACAGAACTGTAAACGGTATTTTAGATTTCAAGTGGATGGAATCTCGAAAGGAAGAGAAGGAATACTCGGAGTGAGGCTGAAAGTGAAAATGGTTTATTTAAATGAATAATAAATTTTGGCACATGCGTGCTCCTTGTTAGTTTGTAATTCTTTTACAAATCATAATTGAAAGAATGGAAATATATCATCTTCTAAAATGTTGCGTTGAAAAAATAATTATTTTAAAGGAGCTTATAAAACAAAATGCCCAAGGTCTGCATGTCGAGCCCACGAGAGAAGCATTGTTGCAAAATGTGGAAACATGATTTTAAGGTCAAAAGGTAGAGCAGGTGTGTCACAGAATGAATTATGTTAGCTTTATAAAGTATTACAAAATGTATCAAGGAATCGAGAAAATATAAGCATAACTGACCATAAGCTTGACGCAAGTTTCCTTGATACTTTGATCCGCAAAATGAAAGGATCGAGATTCCAGCGTGGACGAGACAGAGTTGTCTTAGCTTCAAAATGATTCGTTGCATGTGTGAACAAATTTATCAGCTAGAGCAAATTGGAAAACCTTAAAGTAAACACTCAATCAAATCGAATTATGTCAAGTACATGAGAATCTTTTTTTGTACGGCACAGCTAACGGTTATGATGGTTAGTTCTGAGACAACTGGATTAGAATGTCTTTTCCAAGGACACACCACGGTAGGTGATCCGCATATAATGTGTATCTTTCAAGAAGTTTAGATGCAAATAAAAACTTCAAGCAAAACGGTAACAAATTACTGACGCTGGCATCAGCCGCCAGAAAGGTGTTATGTCTCACTGTACCAAAAGGATCGGCATGACAATAATCAGCATGCATTGGTTAGCTCTATTCAAGGAGAAATCTACGAAACATGTTGTGACTCTTTAGTCGAAATGACTAATACTGAGGTAGTATTCCCCATCTGCATGTCTCTCTGTCTGGATCGATGGAAGATAAGTAAAATAATTTATAAAATACAATGAAACTTGTTCGTCTTTGAAAGATGAAGTCAACCACTAAAAAAAATGTTCCATTGCCATCAACTATTAATGGAAATATCAGATTATTTAGTTCCAATCCATAGTAGATTCATCTGAAAACGTTAACATGTAACCTGAGCGATTAAGAAACAGAAAATGGGTCTAGTTGAATATATTTGAAGATTTTGTTTTATAATGTTCTATATGCACGATATACCTCCCCCATGGCAAATAACAGTTTATATATATATATATATATATATAAAATATAAAATAAACAACGCCAACACGTATTAATGTTGTGACCGGTTTCGCTTTAATGCTTTATCAAACTGAATTTGTTATGATTGCTTACGTCATTAAATATATCATGTTTCTGAGTAAACAATATGACATAAACAATATGACGTCATAGCTTACGTTTGTACATTTGTAACCTACTTTTCTTATTCTTTAATAAATAATATGGTCATGGAAATATGTATATATATATACATATATATACATATATATACATATACACACATACATACATATACATATACATACATATACACACATATATACACATATACATACATATATATACACATATACACATACACACACATACATACATATACACATATACATATATACACACACATACACACATACACACACATATATATATACACGCATACATACATACATACATACATACATACATACATACATACATACATACATACATACATACATACACACATATATATACTTCACATATTATTAATATTTAATACATAGAAATATATAAAACTGGATCTTCAAGATACTTATATCTCTATTGGTAAATATGTGTAAAATTTATGAATAAATAGAGATAAACAGTTTTATTTTTATATATATATATTACATTAATGAAGGTCGTAAAGTGCTTTGGAATTTAGACCTTTTGGATATACTGTATTAAGACGGTGAATCCAGTATGTTTCTTTTAGCAAACGTTCCATTTCTGATTCAGCTATAACAATAGGTTGAAAGGAAAAATCTTGCACAGTATGAGAACTATTGTTAAAGTGTACGGCAACATGAGATGAAAAAGATTTATGGATATAATTTTTTATGTCAGATCTATGTTGGTTCATACGTTTAGATATTTGTTGACTAGTTTGTCCAATATATTGGACGTCACATTTTTTGCATGTGATCAAATAAATAACGTTTGATGTTGCACAATTAGTATCACAATGCATATTAAACGTTTCTTTTGTATTACTACTACTGAAAGAAGTACTTTCATTAATAAGAGAACAGTGCGAACATCTAGGTCTATTACATTTAGTTGCTGATCCTTTTTTGTACGATGTTTTTTCTAATTTAGAATTAATTAGGTAATCTTTAAGATTTTTTGTCCTTTTATAAGCAAGCATGGGCTTGCTTTCGTGTAGCAATTTAACATTTTCTTTACCTGATAATTTTAATAAATCCCAATATTTATTGATAATCTTACCTATATTAGGTAAACTTGGGTTATATTCAATAATAAAGGGAATGATATCCTTATTTGTATTTTTGATTTTACATTGTAATGATTCAAGTTGTGTAAGAGAAGATACTTTTTGGAAAGCAGCATTAATGATATCAATAGGGTAATTTCTATTTAGAAAATGCTGACCTAACTCTATCAAAGATGATTTAAAAACAGTGTCATCCGAAATAATTCTTCTATATCTTTTCGCTTGACTATATGGTATCCCGCTTTTACATGATTTAGGATGGCATGATGAATATTCAATATATTGATGCATATTTGTGTTTTTAACATGAACCATGGTAGTGATGTCATTATTTTCATTTTTTATGACGTCTACGTCCAAAAATGATATTTTAGTTTTAGACACATTGAATGTAAACTTTATTGTTGGATGTAATTTGTTTAGACTGTCTATAAAATAATAAAGGTCTTCCAATGGATAACTCCAAATCATAAAGATATCGTCTAAAAACCTTAACCAAATATCTGGTTTTAAGAAACATTTATTTAGAAAATCATTTTCCAATTTTCCCATAAATAAAGATGCATAAGAAGGTGCCATAGGACTACCCATTGCTGTTCCCATTTTTTGGAGATAGTTTGTATTACCAAATTGAAAAAAGTTATTTTCGAGCACAAGTTTTATCAAATTACAAACATGTTCTTTTGATAGTTTAGATGTATATTCGTTTTCTCCAAGATAATATTTACATGCTTCGATACCATCATTGTGTGGTATATTCGTGTAGAGTGAAACCACATCAAGTGTAACTAGTAATGAATTTTCAGTTAGTTTTTGTAAAGATTTCAATTTGGTAATGAAATCAAAAGTATCTTTGACATATGAAGGTAGTGATTTCATTAGTGGTTGTAAAACATGATCAATATATTTGGATATATTATTTGTAACTGAGTTACAAGTAGAAATAATAGGTCTACCTGGATATCCTAAAGGTAGTGACTTATTAATCGTTTTATGTATTTTTGGTAAAATATAAAATTGAGGTGTGCGTATTTTATTCGGGAAGATATCTAGTTCATCATGCATAGAGCAATTGTGTATAGCGATTTGATTAATACATTTGCTTATGTTTTCTTTAAATTCTTCAGAAGGATTATAGGAAAGTTTTGTATAATATTCGTCATCATTTAATTGTCTTTCTACTTCTTCAATATAATCTTCTTTATTCATTATTACTATGGTGCTAGACTTATCTGCCTTTTTAATAGTAATACTTTCGTCCTGTGATAAGGTACGCAAGGAAATTAATTCTTCTTTAGATATGTTAGTAAAATGTTTTCTTTTAGAACTGCTTTTTAAAATTTCTTGTTTAGTTGCTTCAATATAAAAATCGAGATAAATATCTCGACCACTAGAAGGTGTAAATGATGATTCTTTTTTATTGAAAAAGGGCTTATTTTTTAGATGATAACTACTTTTGACTTGTGAGTTAGTATATGATTGTGAGAAAAATTCTTTTAATTTTAACGATCTAGTGTATTTGAAAAATGCTTCTGCTAAATTGATATTATCATGCACTTTGTTTCTTGGACAAAAAGATAAACCCTTACCTAGAAGAATGTAATCACTATCAGTTAGAGTTCGTTTAGAAAGGTTTAACACAGTTTCTTTTCCTCTTTTGATTTCCTTTTTTCTTTTCTTGTCTTTCCTCCATTTGTTCTTGTTTTGAATTCTAACAAATCTCCTATTCTTTCTTTTGTTTGTGTTGTCTTCAACAGATCCTTGAGGGTTTCCATAAGTTTTTGTAATGTTTCTATTACGGTTATGTTGGACTCCTGTGCAATTTTCTTCGCCCCATTCTTTACTGCATCTGCATAGGTTGTTCTTTGTGTGCCTGGGGCTCTTAAGTTTTTTGCTTGATCATTTGTTGAGTTGTTTTGAATGGGTCTGTTATTTTTTACTTCTTTTAGATTTGGTTGAGATGTAATTTTTGCTGTTGGTAATGATGCATGTTCCATTTCATTTTTATTTCTTGGTTGTTGTTGATTCCTTGTTTGATTGTTAGTTACTGCACGTTTGAAGTTAATTTCCTCTGTTGTTCTACTTGGTTGTTGATTGTTTCTTTTTGATTTCTCTCTAACAATTTCCAATGCTGATGGTTTTCGTTGTTCTGGAAAGTTGTTTTTTTCTTTTTGTAAATTTTGTAACTTTTTAAGTTGATTTGATAATAGTTCGTCTTTTTTAGATTCCGTTTTTGTAAAGAGTTCTTCATCAAAATTGCCAATACGGTTTTTTATCAAATTTCTAAGACTATCTCTGTTTTCTTCTAGTTCTTTGCCTAGGTTGAGTGCTTTTCTCTGGTGCTCTTCTTTTAATCTCTCGCATATCTCCAAAGACACTTTTTTCAATAGGTTGTCAATAGACTCCTGAAACTTTCTTGAGGATTCGTTATTACCAATATGAATTTTCAGTCTTAGACGTAATCCTTTCGGTACAAGATTCTCCGATATACAATTTTCCAGAAATCGTGCGTGTAGACCGCTCTTCATCTGTTTCTCAGCTAATTTCTCCATTGTTGATTTTAACAAATTTGTTTTATTATGAATACGTGGATCAGATGCTGATGCCATAGTGTTGTTTAGGTAGACTTAATAAAATATAAAATAAACAACGCCAACACGTATTAATGTTGTGACCGGTTTCGCTTTAATGCTTTATCAAACTGAATTTGTTATGATTGCTTACGTCATTAAATATATCATGTTTCTGAGTAAACAATATGACATAAACAATATGACGTCATAGCTTACGTTTGTACATTTGTAACCTACTTTTCTTATTCTTTAATAAATAATATGGTCATGGAAATATGTATATATATATACATATATATACATATATATACATATACACACATACATACATATACATATACATACATATACACACATATATACACATATACATACATATATATACACATATACACATACACACACATACATACATATACACATATACATATATACACACACATACACACATACACACACATATATATATACACGCATACATACATACATACATACATACATACATACATACATACATACATACATACATACATACATACACACATATATATACTTCACATATTATTAATATTTAATACATAGAAATATATAAAACTGGATCTTCAAGATACTTATATCTCTATTGGTAAATATGTGTAAAATTTATGAATAAATAGAGATAAACAGTTTTATTTTTATATATATATATTACATTAATGAAGGTCGTAAAGTGCTTTGGAATTTAGACCTTTTGGATATACTGTATTAAGACGGTGAATCCAGTATGTTTCTTTTAGCAAACGTTCCATTTCTGATTCAGCTATAACAATAGGTTGAAAGGAAAAATCTTGCACAGTATGAGAACTATTGTTAAAGTGTACGGCAACATGAGATGAAAAAGATTTATGGATATAATTTTTTATGTCAGATCTATGTTGGTTCATACGTTTAGATATTTGTTGACTAGTTTGTCCAATATATTGGACGTCACATTTTTTGCATGTGATCAAATAAATAACGTTTGATGTTGCACAATTAGTATCACAATGCATATTAAACGTTTCTTTTGTATTACTACTACTGAAAGAAGTACTTTCATTAATAAGAGAACAGTGCGAACATCTAGGTCTATTACATTTAGTTGCTGATCCTTTTTTGTACGATGTTTTTTCTAATTTAGAATTAATTAGGTAATCTTTAAGATTTTTTGTCCTTTTATAAGCAAGCATGGGCTTGCTTTCGTGTAGCAATTTAACATTTTCTTTACCTGATAATTTTAATAAATCCCAATATTTATTGATAATCTTACCTATATTAGGTAAACTTGGGTTATATTCAATAATAAAGGGAATGATATCCTTATTTGTATTTTTGATTTTACATTGTAATGATTCAAGTTGTGTAAGAGAAGATACTTTTTGGAAAGCAGCATTAATGATATCAATAGGGTAATTTCTATTTAGAAAATGCTGACCTAACTCTATCAAAGATGATTTAAAAACAGTGTCATCCGAAATAATTCTTCTATATCTTTTCGCTTGACTATATGGTATCCCGCTTTTACATGATTTAGGATGGCATGATGAATATTCAATATATTGATGCATATTTGTGTTTTTAACATGAACCATGGTAGTGATGTCATTATTTTCATTTTTTATGACGTCTACGTCCAAAAATGATATTTTAGTTTTAGACACATTGAATGTAAACTTTATTGTTGGATGTAATTTGTTTAGACTGTCTATAAAATAATAAAGGTCTTCCAATGGATAACTCCAAATCATAAAGATATCGTCTAAAAACCTTAACCAAATATCTGGTTTTAAGAAACATTTATTTAGAAAATCATTTTCCAATTTTCCCATAAATAAAGATGCATAAGAAGGTGCCATAGGACTACCCATTGCTGTTCCCATTTTTTGGAGATAGTTTGTATTACCAAATTGAAAAAAGTTATTTTCGAGCACAAGTTTTATCAAATTACAAACATGTTCTTTTGATAGTTTAGATGTATATTCGTTTTCTCCAAGATAATATTTACATGCTTCGATACCATCATTGTGTGGTATATTCGTGTAGAGTGAAACCACATCAAGTGTAACTAGTAATGAATTTTCAGTTAGTTTTTGTAAAGATTTCAATTTGGTAATGAAATCAAAAGTATCTTTGACATATGAAGGTAGTGATTTCATTAGTGGTTGTAAAACATGATCAATATATTTGGATATATTATTTGTAACTGAGTTACAAGTAGAAATAATAGGTCTACCTGGATATCCTAAAGGTAGTGACTTATTAATCGTTTTATGTATTTTTGGTAAAATATAAAATTGAGGTGTGCGTATTTTATTCGGGAAGATATCTAGTTCATCATGCATAGAGCAATTGTGTATAGCGATTTGATTAATACATTTGCTTATGTTTTCTTTAAATTCTTCAGAAGGATTATAGGAAAGTTTTGTATAATATTCGTCATCATTTAATTGTCTTTCTACTTCTTCAATATAATCTTCTTTATTCATTATTACTATGGTGCTAGACTTATCTGCCTTTTTAATAGTAATACTTTCGTCCTGTGATAAGGTACGCAAGGAAATTAATTCTTCTTTAGATATGTTAGTAAAATGTTTTCTTTTAGAACTGCTTTTTAAAATTTCTTGTTTAGTTGCTTCAATATAAAAATCGAGATAAATATCTCGACCACTAGAAGGTGTAAATGATGATTCTTTTTTATTGAAAAAGGGCTTATTTTTTAGATGATAACTACTTTTGACTTGTGAGTTAGTATATGATTGTGAGAAAAATTCTTTTAATTTTAACGATCTAGTGTATTTGAAAAATGCTTCTGCTAAATTGATATTATCATGCACTTTGTTTCTTGGACAAAAAGATAAACCCTTACCTAGAAGAATGTAATCACTATCAGTTAGAGTTCGTTTAGAAAGGTTTAACACAGTTTCTTTTCCTCTTTTGATTTCCTTTTTTCTTTTCTTGTCTTTCCTCCATTTGTTCTTGTTTTGAATTCTAACAAATCTCCTATTCTTTCTTTTGTTTGTGTTGTCTTCAACAGATCCTTGAGGGTTTCCATAAGTTTTTGTAATGTTTCTATTACGGTTATGTTGGACTCCTGTGCAATTTTCTTCGCCCCATTCTTTACTGCATCTGCATAGGTTGTTCTTTGTGTGCCTGGGGCTCTTAAGTTTTTTGCTTGATCATTTGTTGAGTTGTTTTGAATGGGTCTGTTATTTTTTACTTCTTTTAGATTTGGTTGAGATGTAATTTTTGCTGTTGGTAATGATGCATGTTCCATTTCATTTTTATTTCTTGGTTGTTGTTGATTCCTTGTTTGATTGTTAGTTACTGCACGTTTGAAGTTAATTTCCTCTGTTGTTCTACTTGGTTGTTGATTGTTTCTTTTTGATTTCTCTCTAACAATTTCCAATGCTGATGGTTTTCGTTGTTCTGGAAAGTTGTTTTTTTCTTTTTGTAAATTTTGTAACTTTTTAAGTTGATTTGATAATAGTTCGTCTTTTTTAGATTCCGTTTTTGTAAAGAGTTCTTCATCAAAATTGCCAATACGGTTTTTTATCAAATTTCTAAGACTATCTCTGTTTTCTTCTAGTTCTTTGCCTAGGTTGAGTGCTTTTCTCTGGTGCTCTTCTTTTAATCTCTCGCATATCTCCAAAGACACTTTTTTCAATAGGTTGTCAATAGACTCCTGAAACTTTCTTGAGGATTCGTTATTACCAATATGAATTTTCAGTCTTAGACGTAATCCTTTCGGTACAAGATTCTCCGATATACAATTTTCCAGAAATCGTGCGTGTAGACCGCTCTTCATCTGTTTCTCAGCTAATTTCTCCATTGTTGATTTTAACAAATTTGTTTTATTATGAATACGTGGATCAGATGCTGATGCCATAGTGTTGTTTAGGTAGACTTAATAAAATATAAAATAAACAACGCCAACACGTATTAATGTTGTGACCGGTTTCGCTTTAATGCTTTATCAAACTGAATTTGTTATGATTGCTTACGTCATTAAATATATCATGTTTCTGAGTAAAGAGAGAGAGAGAGAGAGAGAGAGAGAGAGAGAGAGAGAGAGAGAGAGAGAGAGAATATATATATATATATTCATAACTTATAGATGAAAATATTGTTTTAATTTAAGGATCTTTTAAATGCATTGAGGAAAGATCATCTTCCCGTGAGGTGGCTTTCTCTTTGGGAATAGTCTGCCAGAAAAAGGAGCTTCGTTTTTTTTTTCTTCTTTCTGTTGGGATCGAACAACTTGATTTGACATTGGATGACATGTGGAAGTGAACACCATGCACGGCGTTTTGGGGTGGTAAGAAGGGCGACCGCCCCAGGTCCCGCTCTTGAGGGGGCCCGCCCTTTAGGCCTAAGCTCGGCCTTATTAGTTTGTCAAGCTTTATTATCTGGCCACTGTTCACTGGGCCAGTACATTAGAATGCTTAGTCATATTGCCATTTTGTTTTTAAATTTAGTCAGGATAGAGTTGATTACTGTTAAAGAAGAGGCCCTTGCTGGATCCTAGGTCATCCCACACTAGCTTTCTCACAAACTTCAACACAGTTAACAGAGTTCAACACTGCGGTCTTTTAAACATTTTGCCGTAGTATGTAGCTGCTATTTTAATATGGAACAGAAATCATAATGCATGCAAAATTCGCAAATTATTGCTGGCTTAATGCGCGCTCTGGTGGCCTAGGTCGTCAGAGCGTCTTCCTCAGATGCAAGGGTGGGTTGGTGGGGGTTTGCGGGATTGAACCCAGGCCGAGTAATACCAAAGACATTTAATTTGTACTGGCGGCTGCCTCGTTTGGCGCTCAGCATTAAGAGGTCAGTGTTTGGATTGTTCGGGCTGGTATCAGGCTAATGTGGCTGAGTGAGACATGAAACTACATGAGGTCACAGTACTGGACGTCACAATAATTTGTCACATTACGACATCGTAGCGATATAACTTTTTATTAAAATAAAGCTACGTTAAAAATCCGAATCGTGACCGGTATCACTGGTGGATGAAGACCCTGATAAAACCCCTGGATGCACCCGACCGACGGGAAGCGTACTGCCAAGCTTTAAAACATGCCCATATAGGCCGAGCGTGAGACAAAGGTGAGATAACAATGATCAGTAATGGCGAGCGCTTAAAACCACTCGGCCATCCGGGGACCCCAATCAATATTTTTCCCCGTGGAACATATTTTAGCAGGTGCCGATAAATTCAAAGAGTCTGAAACTTATTTACCTCGCGAAAAATAAATTCACTGTATTATTCCATTATTGTATTGATATTATAGGGTATTTGTATGCGCTTTATTTCTTCTGTGCGTGTGTGTGTGTGTGTATGTGTGTGTGAGAGAGAGAGAGAGAGAGAGAGAGAGAGAGAGAGAGAGAGAGAGAGAGAGAGAGAGAGAGAGAGAGAGAGAATTTAAAAAATATCTTTACCAGTTATTCTACTAATCATTTTTGCGTTCGTGAACGACGGATAATATTGAGTTTTGAAGATTAGATTACATCACGATATATATCCCAAGTTTTCCAATTATACTTAAAACGTCTAGGTGACCAGGATCTAAATCAGAAGAAAAAGCACTCATCTCATGCACTAATTCAACTTCCACCATAAACCTATGTTTATCATTTTAAAAGGTTAAATGCTTTAAATGTCTAAATTCTTATGATCATATATATATATATATCTGAGGATAGATTTATGCTTCGATACGGAGAAAACCGTTAGAATCGCAATATTTTGCTTTTACATATATGTATCGAAATAATCGGATGCTACCTACGGTACTGAGTGGTCCTAAATCAAGTCTGCATTTAAAAAAAAAAAAAGACTTAAATACAGCAACTGAACAGTGTCACTATTTTAAAATGTCAAATAGGATACGCTTTCGTTAGACTCTGTTCACTCAAAATATCCATTTTTATTATTAATTCTTCATATCCATCCAGACCCGTAAATACGTTTTAATCTCACCGATTTCCTTACCATTTTCCATTTTTCCACATATTTAATAAATTTACTCAGCAGTTTCCGCAAAACTACACAATGGCAAAATTTAGTATTGATATATATTTCTTGTTTGTTTAGTCCTTTTCTACAAAATAAATACTCTCTCTCTCTCTCTCTCTCTCTCTCTCTCTCTCTCTCTCTCTCTCTCTCTCTCTCTCTCTCTCTCTCTCTCACACACACACACACACACACACACACACACACAGACACGAACACAGAGAGGGGGGGGGGGAGAGAATGGTAATTATTATTTACCCCAGTCTCGCAATACGAATTGTATTCGTTTCTTCGTCTGTTCTTTCTTCTCAACCACCAGCACAGGTTATTTCGAACCAATTTTCTCAAGTCTGAAAGCCACTGAAAACGTTTGGTCTTCATTCTTGTTGTGTTTAAATTACAATAACATACCGCGAACTCAGCTCACTTTGACAACCTAGCTCAACCTAACGACAAAATGACGTCACCTTTTAAAGTCCGTATTATTGACGTCATGTGATTACCATTACTTTACAATTGAAAAATCTGATTCTCGAAAAAGAAAACACAATTTACGTCTTGTACCAAAGTTTTATTCTACTACTTTCCAGCGGACGCCGCAATTCTATTTTTTTCTTTCTTTACTTATTTATTTATGCAGACTTTTCATCATTTACTTTCAAGTTCTTCGTTATCTGTTATAAGCAGTTGTATGGGTCTGTTGAGAATTAGAATTACTTTGTAGGTATGCTGTATAGCCAAAAGGGAAATCCTATGATAAAATGATCCATATATTCAACATGGGAAATATTATTATGGAGCCAAACGATAGAGCTAATCGGAAATTGAAGCAACACCTTTGGTTTACATTTGTATTGAGCTGATACAGGCAAATTGGAAATCCTATGTTAAACTGGGGATTACTTTGTACCGTATCCATGTTGAAACACTTATAGAGCCGTACGGCAAATAATAATTTTAAAAAAATTATGTACAAAGCAAACACACACTTTTACAATCCAACAACTCATATTCCTAACACACTACAATCCTTTAACTATTCAACTACACGCCCCTACACTTCGACGAATAGGATATGAAATGCTGATACACATATTTTCCGACATATACGCAGACATACTATTACACAAGAGAAGGTAACATGTTAAACACATTCGTGGACAAGTACATAAATCACCATATTGTCTTTGCAAAAAGCTGAATAAGATTAGTGTATCTCTTTCCTAAAAATGGTATTGTATGGGAGTAATATCCTATCCAGGAGTTTCTGTACATCTTCCATCAAGCTGATAGACTCTGTCAGCTTGACCAGTTTATGGTGCTGGTCTGTCCTACTTTTCTTTTCTGCTCTTCAAACGGTCGACCGTAAATGGCACGACTGATTGACTAATTGATCGGATTTATGTTTTCTGGCCAGTATGACGGATAACAATGTGCGTACATCGCACTGTTTAATTATTCAAAGTTGTGGGTAATGTTCTTGAGGCATATAGAGGAAAAGTGCCATGGGGTACGGGGAGGGCTCAAATTGGTCTAGAGTTGAAGAATATATTTTTTGGATTGTTGTGCCGAAAGATAGAAATGATACCGTCCTGCGGCCCTATTTATTGACATCTTTTTTAATATCTCTGTACTTATGTCTATTAATATATCTGTACTTATGTCTATTAATATCTCTGTACTTATGTTTATTAATATCTCTGTACTTATGTCTATTAATATCTCTGTACTTATGTCTATTAATATCTCTGTACTTATGTCTATTAGAATTCACTTAGTAAGATGATTAGTTAAAGGCTTTTTAATGAGTGGAATTTGTTGTTTTGGAGTGTTGTCTTTGCTGTTGTTGAGCTCTGCTGTTTATAACAAAAAATTATTATCAATCATTGCCTTTTGCAGTGGATCCTGATGGTCTGGGCTTAAAACCAACTCATGTATGCGATACTGGGTGGGTCATTTCTATGTGTTTCTGGTTTCCAAAAGTTGCGTATTATGCAACAGGCCATGATAGACTGGGCTTAGGACACCTTATGCTCCTTAAATTTACATTGGTGAGTTTGTGGGTCTCTTGCGAAGGTTCCAACTCCTTACGTTATATCTATTTGTTAAGAATCATAGATCTCATCACCATAAAGGAGAGGTAATAAGAACACAGTTGTTGGTGTTGTGGTGGTGGTGATGATTCTGAGGAGAATTATGTTCAATATCATTGGTTAGATATATACAATTACAACATATTTTGACTGAATGTGTTAAAGAGAGACCGGGGAATATTTGCTAGTGTTTACATACTATATTGTAACTTTCCCATCACCAACTGTTAGCATGGGATTGCTTGAATTAGGCAAACCATGATCTTGTAATAGAACGTTTACCGTCAAGGCATCAATAGTTTGTTGTATTGATACGTCTGTGCGTTGTAATACGTGTATCCTGGCATTTAGTTTGTATTTAATATTTTACTTACTGGTTAATTATGAATATACCTAGTGACAGATTCCTTACTGACGAGCAAGGAGATGTATAATTTTATGCAAAATTTCTTTTTAAGCTGGTTTTATTAGAGAGTTGTTATATTTTTAAATATCTTTTAACACTTTGAGTATATAGGGAAGTTCGTACCATACGAAGATATCCCACAGTGAGATAACAAATTCCATCCCTACAGGGTTTTATCCCCACTTTTATCTAGTTTTAGTGTGTATTTAATATGGACTTTTAATTTTAAAACGAGGATGTCGGTGGAATTGTATGACTCGTACCCTATGAACCATATCTCACTGTGGGATTAATTTAACCAACCCCCACTCTACCCCAAGGTTTAATCAAGGTTATACTGAATCAATCAATCAGAGGCTAACGTCGTGTACGGCCATTTGGCCTTTTGCGACGGGTTATGTCTACAAAGCAGACATCTTAATTTCCCATCGAGTGGTAAGCAAGCAAGTGCCGTCACTCGACCCTTTAACGCATGCAAAGCATACTTTACAGTTCATCGACTGATGGGAAAGAAGCCACCACCAGACGAAAACATGGTTGACTGCATGTACTCAACTCGGGGATCAGGCTGTGTACAACACACACTGATTATATGCCGAGTGAGAAATAAAGCCATCACTCGACATTTGAACTTAAACATCCATGTATGGAAGCGGCAAAGGAGGAGAGGTCTGGCCGGGTCACCAGACCGCAACAACCGCTACCGAAACGCCATAGTCGTATTATCGATCAAATTCTGTGCATGTCACAGTTGTAATTTAAACAAATCTATCCAGTGTATTAAAATTTGCCTACCCAACACAAACTTTGAAAAAATTATGGTGTGTACATGGCGTTCTTTGTAGATTTTGAAAGAATACAATTTAATCCGAATCAGGTGGTATTATATATATATATATATATATATATATATATATATATATATATATATATATATATATATATATATATATATAGTGGGATAACAAATTCCATCCCTACAGGGTTTTATCCCCACTTTTATCTAGTTTTAGTGTGTCTATACAATGATCTATATAAAGTTTTGGAACGGTTGTCAAAAGGTTCAAATACCTATGGCAATCTACTGCATGTTTTTAAAACCTGATATGATTGTTTACTCCCCGTTGGCTTCGTTGGTTTAACGAGGTGTGGTGAAAGTTTATAGCTTCTGCTGTCACGTTCTTAAAGCATGATGTCCCACCCAGTCACATTATCCCGACATCAGGCCGACCAGTCCTAACACTAACCTCTTAATGCTGAGCGCCAAGCGAGGCAGCTGTTATTTAGTACCATTTTTGGCAAATATTTGGTATGACTCGGCCGGGGATCGAACCCACGCCCTCACGTTTCCGCTGCGGACGCTCTATTCACTAGGTCACCGGTGCGATTAAACTGTTCGATGAGTAAACTGTCTGTAAACACTGGGGGTGGGGTAGGGGGCACTCAAGGTACTTCCCTCTTTTCCTTGGTGTTGACTATTGTTTTGGTTTCACTATCTTTAAACTTTTAAGGGGTGTCCTTCTGGAGGTTATATCTTTTTACTGTTTATTTATATTTTGACGCCTTCCAATGAAGTTTCTGGCTGCTGCTGGATGGCTCCATAGGTCATCAATCACCATTTATTGTGACTGTTCCCTAGAATATTGGCTAGTCTGCTCGAATGTCACATATTTATTGTGGCTGATGATTGGGGTATATGTGTTACCAAGGACGGGTGTTCTTTATGCGCAGCCACCTCTTGATTGCTACCCAGATTGTGGCCCAGCAGCATTTCACTTCTGCCTTGCTGACCTCTTGCGGTTTCTCTATAGATTGAAGTAGAGGTAGGTGATGGTAATGATGTCAATTGTGGTTGATAGTGCTTAAGAGAGATTATGCTTGATAGCCAACTGGGTCTGCATATCCCTCTCCCTTTCTATGATGACAGCAATGTGCTTCCAATTGTGAGTGTGAAAACTAATGTGATGACAGTAATGTGATTGCCATTGTGAAAGTGGGAAAACTAATTTGATAGGATTAATGTGATTCCCATTATTAAAGTGGGAAAACTACTTTGATGACATTAATGTGATCCCAAAGTGGTTGGGAAAGTGTGTGTGTGTGTGTGTGTGTGTGTGTGTGTGTGTGTGTAGGATGTGTAATGTAGCTTTAACACGGTTTCAGTCAAGACCATTATGATATCTGCAGTGCGGTAGTTTATAATGACATCTAGAACTAGGGCATCATGCCTCTGATATGCACATAGTGAGGTTGCTGTTAGTAACATTTTTTAAAGTCTTTGGTATGGCTCACTCAGGGATCGAACCTGCGACCTCCCGCTTCTGAGGTGGATACTAACCACTAGCCACCTGAGTGGTCATGAGTGGAAAAACTACTGTGATGACAGTAATGTGATTCAGTTGTGACTGTGAAAACTACTGCAATAAAAGAAATGAAAACTACTGCAATGACAGCAAAGAGGTAATTACTATTGCATGGCCTAACTAAAAGTGATTTCCAGTATGTCATATTACATGAATTTATCAGGACCAATGTGCCTTACCTTTAAGAATAAAGGGAAAAAATGGGATCATGTTACATGAGTAAAACAAAGAAGTTTTTTTTTTTAAAATGTAACCTAAAGCATGCTTTTAATTTATCTGAATAAATAAAGCCATGACTATTCAACTGCAAAATTGTTTTCAGTGTTATACATATAAATATTAAAATTCAAAATACTGAACAGTGATATTTCATACTCTTTCTATATTATCATTTTTTCAGGTGTACAAACTATTATAGAAAAAATTAAATTGTCTTTGTACAACCCAATATAGTCTATATGTACAACGTACCGGAACATCAGCCAAATATAGACTACATTTACAACACATATGCACCCAAAAGACTATTTGCGTAACACATATGTAGATGTAAAGTAAAATGTCAGTCCAAAACGGTTTTAAAAAATTTACTTTGTTTATGACTAATACTGCTAAGAAGAGTAGTCCAAGTCAACAATGTTGAAACAATGTATTAGAAATTTTTAGGATGCTGTCATGGGCAGATAATCCAATTTAATCATGTACATACATTGTATGCTTTCAAACATATCCCACTTAAGCTTCATCTGTCTGCAATAAGTGTATGCATGTAACAGAACAAAAAAGTCTGCTTTGGTCAAATCAGGAGATTTGCAAAATATTATTTGGAGCTTTGTCTTCTAAAGGAGGAATTTCATTGAGAATGGCAAACTTTTAATTCTGGTATGTCTTCAACTTTCTGATCTCAATGTGAACTCAAAGCCTGGGTCATTAATGGAATAGTTTTTGCCAGTTGCATGGAAACTTTTGCATGATTTGAATCAGGGAATATTGTTTTGACTAGATCTGAAAAATAATCTGCTACCATTAACAGGTGACTGTGCTCAGTTATAAAGTTGGCAAATAGTGTATTGACACATATATCTTTAATAATTTGACAAGATGTGTTGAATTCTTCAAGAAGAAAAAAAATCACACCTTCTTGCTTAGTTTTGTAAGAAGTTAACTCCTATAAAAGCTGATAATCATCATCTTAGTATGTTTGTATCATCCAAATAATAAATAAAGCCATGTGTCTTGTGTTTGCTTTCAAGGCATCCTGTATATATTTGTATTTTAATGTAGGGATAAGACCCAGTAGATGTCTATTGATCCGTAGCTAGTATTTATGTAATAAGATTAATTCATCATTCAAATTTAACTTTATTCCTTGGGCACACATTGTAAGGAATTTAATGTTGTTTACAAATTAATGTATTTATTTTAAGTTGGCTTTACTTTGTATATCTGCTTTTTCGTATATATTTTCAATCTTTCTTTATTTTGTTTAATGATGCTCACATTTTATGCTGCCTGAAATTAGCAACTAAATCGTCTTGCCTTAGTTAAGCCAGTTCCATCATGAGATTACATGCAGTGGGATTTTGTAAAGTTGCACATTTTAGATTATTAGGAATATAGATTTATAGGACTGCCGGATATACTCGCTTACAAGTTGAGTCCAAAAGCAAACATCATAGACCTGGATCTGCCACAATATCTTGGGTGATGCTCCACCTAATATACTGGTCTGGTCATCATGTATAGCCTATCATGTGCTGAAAAACAGCATTTAACCCAACAAAACAAAACCAGAACTACTAGCACATTATGAGATTGCAGTTATTGATCAATGCAATTTGCATTTGGACTTGGTTTTCAAGCCTAAATATACAGTATATAATATACCCTGTGTACAGCAGTGAGGAACATAATGAAGACAATTCTAATGTTAAAAGTAAAAGTAAAATTGACAAAATTGTAATATAATAAAAAGTTTGTCCATATTAAAAGAAGAAAGAAATAATTGTTTGGATTGATCAGTTCTGTCAAATTTGCAGAAGAAATTACATTACATAATGTTTTATAACAGAGACCTATCACATTTTGTTTTTGAGAGAATACCAGAGACCAGTCACATTTGTTTTTGTGAGAATAACAGATCAGACTGAATAATCAACTGGAATTAAATCAGTATCTTTGGATGAACTTCACTACATTTTTGTTAAACAGATTTTATATAGTCTCTTGAGCATCCATGAAATGTGATCATGGGGGAGAGGAAGTGAATGCCCTTTAAACGTGATCATGGGGGAGGGGAAGTGAATGCCCATAAAATGTGATACTGGGGAAGTAGGGGGATATGATGGATTCTTTACCTGCTTAGTAAAGAAGAGATTACAAAATGAATGCTTGTTGTAGCTCTAATATATTTCTGTGTATTTAATACCATCAATAAATTTTCGAAGGGAACAAAGATGTTTCACATTGAGTAGCAAGCATAATACTGGCACAATACTGAATATGTGGTACAGTGTATGTACCACATATAAAACAAGTGGTCCATGTGTGACTGATATCGCTCACCTGATATACATAACTGAACAGATGACCAATTCATTAAGCAGGTTTGTGTTGTACTTCAAAAACACAACCCTTTTTAAGTCCTCACATGAGATAAGTTGTACTTGGGTTACCCTTTTCAAATAAATTTATTTTTATTATTATTATTATTATTATTATTATTATTATTATTATTATTATACCACCTCATGATGTGAGATGTCACTTATCATCACATAGCCTTTCAAGAACCATGATGATATAAGCTTACAAGCTGGAACTAAAATCAACTGGAAATCTGTCTCCACACAAGTAACAAGTTTAGCCAATCAAATATAAAATAACAAGCTTAATAACCAAGCAGATAATATATAATATCTTGATAATATAAGACTTTAACAAGTTTAATCAAAATCTGATCTGATATAGGATGCTACAGTGATGATGTATTCAACCAGTTAGATGTTTGATCGGTCATTCAAAATACCTGAAAACAAAATTACCAAGTTTCATTGAAATCTGATAAGAAATACAGTCCAGAGAACAAACTCAGCCAATCAACTTTTCAGCAGTAACAAGCTTGGGGATCGGCTCATTCAGATCTCACTTTTTACAGAACTGATTAAATAACCTGATATAAGTTTTATTACAAAACTGGATCAAAATTCTATTGGAATTTGTTCTTCAAAGTGATAAAAAGCTCAGCTAATCAGATAGAAGATTATTTCATAATAAAAACATATATAAATCTTGCTCGTGATCAAATCCATCCAACATCTTGACCTACTGTAGTTATTTTAATAATTGATACCCCAGGGATGGTACAATTTCCAAAGGGCATTGAATATGGTACCTCACTGTTTGACTGAAACGGTTCATAAATTAAGTTGTTTTGATTTTTCTGACAGTTGTTGGATTATTCAAGTAATTTTTTAATTATTTGGACATACTAAATTGGATATATATATGGATCTATAAGCTTTGATATGGTAGGAATTTTAATTTTGTGGAAAACAGAGAGGAGGGTTTTATGGGATTCTTTTAGAATATCTACAGTATTTACTCTTGATGATACAACCTCATATTCCAGGCTGGATCAGAACTGGATGAAACATGGGCGCCAGAGTGGCAACCAATAACTTGTAAATCAAGAAGCACACAGGACTAAAACCAAAAGCTTAGGTTAGCAAAAATAATGGAAGAAAATAGGCTATTGACTACATTATCATATATTTACTTACAATTATGACACTCCACTCATAATATATAAGAACAAACCATCAACAGGCATAAAGAAAATGAGAAGAAAAAAATTGCATATATCCACAAATACAATTAATTTTTAATCACTCCAGAATTACTGTTTTTCACCTACACGTTACTTTGCATTCAGATATGTTATCTGCACACTAATTATCTTGCACACAATTGTTCTTTCAGTTTTCTTCTCGCTATAATAGGAACCTGATAAATGTCATTGTGAAAAGTTCTCACTGTACTAGGAACCTGATAAATGTAATTATGAAAAGTTCTCACTATACTAGGAACCTGATAAATGTCATTATGAAAAGTTCTCACTGTACTAGGAACCTGATAAATGTCATTATGAAAAGTTCTCACTAGGAACCTGATAAATGTCATTATGAAAAGTTTTCACTGTAATAGGAACCTGATAAATGTCGTTATGAAAAGTTTTCACTGTAATAGGAACCTGATAAATGTCATTATGAAAAGTTCTCACTAGGAACCTGATAAATGTCATTATGAAAAGTTTTCACTGTAATAGGAACCTGATAAATGTCATTATGAAAAGTTCTCACTGTACTAAGAACCTGATAAATGTCGTTATGAAAAGTTTTCACTATACTAGGAACCTAATAAATGTCATTATGAAAAGTTCTCACTGTACTAGGAACCTGATAAATGTAGTTATGAAAAGTTCTCACTGTACTAGGAACCTAATAAATGTTGTTATGAAAAGTTCTCACGGTACTAGGAACCTGATAAATGTCGTTATGAAAAGTTCTCACTGTACTATGAACCTAATAAATGTCATTATGAAAAGTTCTCACTGTACTAGGAACCTGATAAATGTAGTTATGAAAAGTTCTCACTGTACTAGGAACCTGATAAATGTCATTATGAAACGTTCTCACTACACTAGGAACCTGATAAATGTAATTACGAAAAGTTCTCACTGTACTAGGAACCTGAAAATTTAATTATGAAAAGTTCTCACTGTACTAAGAACCTGATAATGTCATTATGATAGATTCTCATTATACTAGGAACCTGATAAATGTCATTATCAAAAGTTCTCTTGGTACTAGGAACCTGATAAATGTCATTATGAAAAGTTCTCACTGTACTAGAAACCTGATAAATGTAGTAATGAAAATTTCTAAAAGTACTAGGAACCTGATAATGTCATTATGATACATTCTCATTATACTAGGAACCTGATAAATGTCTTTATGAAAAGTTCTCACTATACTAGGAACCTGATAAATGTCATTATCAAAAGTTCTCTCGGTACTAGGAACCTGATAAATGTCATTATGAAAAGTTTTCACTGTAATAGGAACCTGATGAATGTCATTATGAAAAGTTTTCACTGTACTAGGAACCTGATAAATGTCATTATGAAACGTTCTCACTGTATTAGAAACCTGATAAATGTCGTTATGAAAAGCTCTCACTGTACTAGGAACCTAATAAATGTCATTATGAAAAGTTCTCACTATACTAGGAACCTGATAAATGTCATTATGAAACGTTCTCACTGTACTAGGAACCTGATAAATGTCATTATGAAACGTTCTCACTACACTAGGAACCTGATAAATGTCGTTATGAAAAGTTCTCACTGTACTAAGAACCTGATAAATGTTGTTATGAAAAGTTCTCACTGTACTAGGAACCTAATAAATGTCATTATGAAAAGTTCTCACTGTACTAGGAACCTGATAAATGTCATTATGAAAAGTTCTCACTACACTAGGAACCTGATAAATGTAATTACGAAAAGTTCTCACTTTACTAGGAACCGGAAAATTTAATTATGAAAAGTTCTCACTGTACTAAGAACCTGATAATGTCATTATGATACTTTCTCATTATACTAGGAACCTGATAAATGTCTTTATGAAAAGTTCTCACTATACTAGAAACCTGATAAATGTCATTATCAAAAGTTCTCTCGGTACTAGGAACCTGATAAATGTCATTATGAAAAGTTCTCACTGTACTAGGAACCTGATAAATGTAGTTATGAAAATTTCTCAATGTACTAGGAACCTGATAAATGTCAATATGAAACATTCTCATTGTACTAGGAACCTGATAAATGTAATTATGAAATGTTCTCACTGTACTAGGAACCTGATAATGTCATTATGAAACGATGTCACTATACTAGGAACCTTATAAATGTCATTATGAATAGTTCTCACTATACTAAGAACCTGATAAATGTCATTATGAAACGTTCTCACTATACTAAGAACCTGATAAATGTCATGAAAAGTTCTCACTGTACTAGGAACCTGATAAATGTCATTATGAAACGTTCTCACTATACTAAGAACCTGATAAATGTCATTATGAAACGTTCTCACTATACTAAGAACCTGATAAATGTCATTATGAAAAGTTCTCACTATACTAAGAACCTGATAAATGTCATTATGAAACGTTCTCACTATACTAGGGACCTGATAAATGTCATTATGAACAGTTCTCACTACACTATGAACCTGACAATGTCATTATGAAACGATCTCACTATAATAGGAACCTGATAATGTCATTATGAAACAATTCTCACTATACTAGGAACCTGATAAATTTAATTATAAAAAGTTCTCACTGTACTTGGAACCTGATAAATGTAATTATGAAACGTTCTCACTATACTAGGAACCTGATAAATTTAATTATGAAAAGTTCTCACTGTACTTGGAACCTGATAATGTCATTATGAAACGATGTCACTATACTAGGAACCTTATAAAAGTCATTATGAATAGTTTTCACTACACTATGAACCTGACAATGTCATTATGAAACGTTCTCACTATACTAGGAACCTGATAAATGTCATTATGAAACGTTCTCACTATACTAAGAACCTGATAAATTTAATTATGCAAAGTTCTCACTGTACTAGGAACCTGATTATGTCATTATGAAACGTTCTCACTATACTAGGAATCTGATAAATGTAATTATGGAATGTTCTCACTGTACTAAGAACCTGATAAATGTCATGAAAAGTTCTCACTGTACTAGGAACCTGACAATGTCATTATGAACAGTTCTCACTACACTATGAACCTGACAATAATAGGAACCTGATAATGTCATTATGAAACAATTCTCACTATACTAGGAAACTGATAAATGTCATGAAAAGTTCTCACTGTACTAGGAACCTGACAATGTCATTATGAAACGTTCTCACTATACTAGGAACCTGATAAATGTCATTATGAAACGTTCTCACTGTACTAGGAACCTGATAAATGTCATTATGAAAGGTTCTCACTATACTAAGAACTTGATAAATGTCATGAAAAGTTCTCACTGTACTAGGAACCTGACAATGTCATTATGAAGTGTTCTCGCTATACTAGGAACCTGATAATGTCATTATGAAACGTTCTCATTATACTAGGAATCTGATAATTGTAATTATGAAATGTTCTCACTGTACTAGGAACCTGATAAATGTCATTATGAAACATTAAAAACATTAACCAGCATTTACCTGAACCCTTTACTCAACATATCCCCATATCATCTGCATTTACCTGAATCCTTTACTCAACATATCCCCATATCATCTGCATTTACCTGAATCCTTTACTCAACATATCCCCATATCATCTGAATTTACCTGAATCCTTTACTCAGTATATCCCCATGTTTTTGGCATTTACCTGAATCCTATACTCAACATATCCCCATATCATCTGCATTTACCTGAATCCTTTACTCAACATATCCCCATATCATCTGCATTTACCTGAATCCTTTACTCAACATATCCCCATATCATCTGCATTTACCTGAATCCTTTAGTCAACATATCCCCATATCATCTGCATTTACCTGAATCCTTTAGTCAACATATCCCCATATCATCTGCATTTATCTGAATCCTTTACCCAATATATCCCCATATCATCTGCATTTATCTGAATCCTTTACACAACATATCCCCATATCATCTGCATTTACCTGAATCCTTTACTCAACATATCCCCATATCATCTGCATTTACCTGAATCCTTTAGTCAACATATCCCCATATCATCTGCATTTACCTGAATCCTTTAGTCAACATATCCCCATATCATCTGCATTTACCTGAATCCTTTACTCAACATATCCCCATATCATCTGCATTTATCTGAATCCTTTACACAACATATCCCCATATCATCTGCATTTATCTGAATCCTTTACCCAATATATCCCCATATCATCTGCATTTACCTGAATCCTTTACCCAATATATCCCCATATCATCTGCATTTATCTGAATCCTTTACACAACATATCCCCATATCATCTGCATTTACCTGAATCCTTTACACAACATATCCCCATATCATCTGCATTTACCTGAATCCTTTACCCAATATATCCCCATATCATCTGCATTTATCTGAATCCTTTACACAACATATCCCCATATCATCTGCATTTACCTGAATCCTTTACCCAATATATCCCCATATCATCTGCATTTATCTGAATCCTTTACCCAACATATCCCCATATCATCTGCATTTACCTGAATCCTTTACACAACATATCCCCATATCATCTGCATTTACCTGAATCCTTTACTCAACATATCCCCATATCATCTGCATTTATCTGAATCCTTTACACAACATATCCCCATATCATCTGCATTTATCTGAATCCTTTACCCAATATATCCCCATATCATCTGCATTTACCTGAATCCTTTACCCAATATATCCCCATATCATCTGCATTTATCTGAATCCTTTACACAACATATCCCCATATCATCTGCATTTACCTGAATCCTTTACACAACATATCCCCATATCATCTGCATTTACCTGAATCCTTTACCCAATATATCCCCATATCATCTGCATTTATCTGAATCCTTTACACAACATATCCCCATATCATCTGCATTTACCTGAATCCTTTGCCCAATATATCCCCATATCATCTGCATTTATCTGAATCCTTTACACAATATATCCCCATATCATCTGCATTTATCTGAATCCTTTACACAACATATCCCCATATCATCTGCATTTACCTGAATCCTTTACACAACATATCCCCATATCATCTGCATTTACCTGAATCCTTTACTCAACATATCCCCATATCATCTGCATTTACCTGAATCCTTTACTCAACATATCCCCATATCATCTGAATTTACCTGAATCCTTTACTCAGTATATCCCCATGTTTTTGGCATTTACCTGAATCCTTTACTCAACATATCCCAATATTATCTGAATTTACCTGAATCCTTTACTCAACATATCCCCATATCATCTGAATTTACCTGAATCCTTTACTCAAAATATCCCCATATCATCTGCATTTACCTGAATCCTTTACTCAACATATCCCCATATCATCTGCATTTACCTGAATCCTTTACTCAACATATCCCCATATCATCTGAATTTACCTGAATCCTTTACTCAGTATATCCCCATATTTTTGGCATTTACCTGAATCCTTTACTCAACATATCCCAATATTATCTGAATTTATCTGAATCCTTTACACAAGATATCCCAATATCATCTGAATTTACCTGAATCCTTTACTCAACATATCCCCATATTATCTGCATTTACCTGAATCCTTGACTCAACATATCCCCGTATCATCTGCATTTATCTGAATCTTTTACACAACATATCCCCATATTATCTGCATTTACCTGAATCCTTTACTCAACATATCCCCATATCATCTGCATTTACCTGAATCCTTTACTCAACATATCCCCATATCATCTGCATTTACCTGAATCCTTTACTCAACATATCCCCATATCATCTGCATTTACCTGAATCCTTTACTCAACATATCCCCATATCATCCGAATTTACCTGAATCCTTTACTCAGTATATCCCCATGTTTTTGGCATTTACCTGAATCCTTTACTCAACATATCCCATATCATCTGCATTTACCTGAATCCTTTACTCAACATATCCCCATATCATCTGCATTTACCTGAATCCTTTACTCAACATATCCCCATATCATCTGCATTTACCTGAATCCTTTACTCAACATATCCCCATATCATCTGCATTTACCTGAATCCTTTACTCAACATATCCCCATATCATCTGCATTTACCTGAATCCTTTACCCAATATATCCCCATATCATCTGCATTTATCTGAATCCTTTACACAACATATCCCATATCATCTGCATTTACCTGAATCCTTTACTCAACATATCCCCATATCATCTGCATTTACCTGAATCCTTTACTCAACATATCCCCATATCATCTGCATTTACCTGAATCCTTTACTCAACATATCCCCATATCATCTGAATTTACCTGAATCCTTTACTCAGTATATCCCCATGTTTTTGGCATTTACCTGAATCCTTTACTCAACATATCCCAATATTATCTGAATTTACCTGAATCCTTTACACAACATATCCCCATATCATCTGAATTTACCTGAATCCTTTACTCAAAATATCCCCATATCATCCGCATTTACCTGAATCCTTTACTCAACATATCCCCATATCATCTGCATTTACCTGAATCCTTTACTCAACATATCCCCATATCATCTGAATTTACCTGAATCCTTTACTCAGTATATCCCCATATTTTTGGCATTTACCTGAATCCTTTACTCAACATCTCCCAATATTATCTGAATTTATCTGAATCCTTTACACAAGATATCCCAATATCATCTGAATTTACCTGAATCCTTTACTCAACATATCCCCATATTATCTGCATTTACCTGAATCCTTGACTCAACATATCCCCGTATCATCTGCATTTATCTGAATCTTTTACGCAACATATCCCCATATTATCTGCATTTACCTGAATCCTTTACTCAACATATCCCTATATTATCTGCATTTACCTGAATCCTTGACTCAACATATCCCAAATCATCTGAATTTACCTGAATCCTTTACTCAACATATCCCCATATCATCTGCATCTGTCTCAAAACTGACTAAAGTAGTACTTTACAAAAATCAAGGTACAGTTCATAATAAAATGACACTCATCAATGCCATCTTTGTAAATGTGTAATTACACTGGTTAAAAATTAATAAGAGATTGATTAAAAGCCAAGCATAAAGATACCTGCAGAATCCACAACATGTCTAATAAAAGTTTATTCAACTTGGCATTCTTGATTAGTTATATAACTGATTCAAACCATGAAATCAACTTTAAACCTATACATAAGACAGCAAGAAGCCCCAGTGGGTCTAATATTGCTCACTTGACATAATTTAACAATTGACCATTTCACTAACCAGGTGTATTTTAAAAACACAAGCTATATAAACTATCTCACAAACTTCATATCATGTTGATTTACCTATTCTAAAATAAAAAAGGTCTTTACAAGACAAATGCATTACTAATATGAACAGTCCTTTGCTCATTATAAAAATTATCCAAATCCTTGATGGTTATGTTTACATTTCAAGCTTCAACTTGTGGTCTACAAAATGTCTTTCACACGAATTGAAAATATAATTCGAAATTGTTACTTTCTAAAAACCTGGTTTCTTTACTGGCAATAATTAAAATTGCCTTTTACAAGAGAAAGGCAAAATGCTGGGATTTTTTAAACTAAATGCTAAAGATACAATATTAAAATAATCAAATGATTAGTCAGTCATGGCAATGATAATTTAAAATACCATAGAATAATCCAAAATGCATGTGATATATAAATATAAATGACAGATGTGCCAGGCACTGAAGCATGGCAATATTATTGACATTCAAATTATTTTTACCAAACATATCAAACTACCTTCAAAATATTGAAGAATTTCAAATGAGGTAAAGATTTTAAAAATATTTATATGGCTAAGTCTTTGTCTAATATAAACAATAATAAAAAGAAAATGAAAGGTAGGACCCTTTATAAGTGAATGTCATGCCAGGCAATATGTAGAGAGCTGATTTAGATAACTCCAAACTGACTTTATATAGATGTCTCAAGGTTGAAGCAGATGATGGCTGTTGACAGTTCTGTCAGACAGACCTAAGCATACCATTCAAAATAAATTATGCTTTTTAATGAATACTCATTAATGTCATTCCAGAAAAAAGAGCACTATTAGAAATAAAAACATGGAAAAAAATTAAGTATCTAATTTCTTTAAACTGTTAGTACTGTTTGCATGTAGACTATCTACAGTATACAGTTTCAGATTTTCACACACACAATTGTAATAGTTTTTAAATTATACTATGTTACACTTGGGTACCCATTTTTTAATTTACGGAAGTTAGAGTATGCCTTTTACTAGTGTCTAAAAATTTTCTGACTTTGGAAATTCATTTAATTTGCAGTATAAGAACTATGGGATGTATCAATGATTGATGAGATATTAGATTACAAGATACTAATTGGTTGTTTGCCGCGACAACAGGCATAACTATTGAATAATTAGGAAAAAAACGAATTTTTTTTTATGAACGAACATCATACAACACAACGAAACAGCAATCATAATTAATCAACCGTTTGACTTACGTTGTCCATACATTGCTGACAATAGCACGATACATTCCTTGTGTAAACTTGGTTTTCTTTGACAGGACAACGTAATGAACTTTAAAGGTTCCTTGGACGGCTTGTATAGGCGGCTTAGAATCTAAATTCGATTTAGCATCATCGTAGTCGTTTTGAGTGTAATTGATGTATTTGACTTTGCTACCTTCTTCCATGGTTTTTTGAGCATACTCAGAAAAGTCAGATGCGTTTTGTATATTGGCCTTCCCATGTTTGATTGCATTGTCGGCAGACCTTTTCACACTTGCTCCTAGGCCATCGCATGGGCCTTTCCCGTGTCCTGATTATAAATAGTTCCATCTTGCCTGAACTCCAAACTCTTCTTCATGTGTTGATACTAATCTAAAGATAGTTTTGTTTCTGTACTGACTAGTGGGCGAATCTGTCAGATAGTGAATTCTCTTCAGGTTTGGCACAAGAGTTTTCAGTTGTGGAATACGTTTTTTTTTTAGTATGGCGTAAACGGACACGGCATTGTGATTAAGAACATCCGACACGGCAACATAACATTGTACACATTTATCCTTGTTACCATTTCCTACTTGTTCGTCACCCTCTTGTCGCTAGTAAACCACCATTGTATGTAGCGTTACCATGCTGGTGTTCCAATACACGGACTGTACTTCTTTAAACGATGAATAAACATAATTCTCCGCGTAGTCCATTCATACCACAACATCTCCAACCGGAAGATTTTCTCTCAATTTTCTCAACTCCTCATATTGGTGCTTGACCCTATAAACGTGTTCCTCAAATTCATTTAGTTCATTCTGAAATTCATTTAGAAAAACGGCTTTCTCTCTGACTTCCTGAACTTCTTTATTTCTATATTTCTCACCCTCTTGGACTTTCTTCCATTGTTTGAAAGCAATCTCTGCCTCTTGTAATTCTGTAATTTGTTTGATTAGTTCCTCTTTTTTCTTAACCGTTTCATCCGGATTCTTTGAGCATCTGAATAAAAGACTTATCAAGGCTCTCAATTTAAGAGCCAGATTCTGATGTCTAGAACATAAGCATGTTTGACGGGAAGCAAAATTGGCTAGCACAATGTATGTTGGTCTCATTGAATGGAAAAGAGATTTCGAAATTTTCAGTTCCGGATTTTCAAATCTAAACTTCTGGAACAGATTCTTCATATAGTCTGACAGAACATGTTTTGGATGTTATGGATGTCAGAGGTTACGGATGTTAGAAAAACTAATTATGTTTTGAAGAAAAAAAATAAGATGAATCAGGATTTGTACAGAATAAATAAGTAGTTTTATTCTATAGAGTCCACAATTAAAATGAATGATCTCCATTCATTCTTGCATTTTCCTATTTAAAAAAATGTGTTATGGAGGTCAGAGCCTTAAATGTGACATTCAAAATATATTAATGTTTTGACTTGTAGTTTTGAAATCGACCTCTATCATTATTAATTTAAGATAAGTTCATATTCTTTTACCAATTTCAACTTATAAACGAGAGTATTACCTTAAGATTTTCGTTAAAAAAAGGCTTTTCGTGGTGGTCTAGATTCTTGTTACGGATGTTGTATACAGTTTGGCGACAGCAGTTTAAAATCTAACACAAAGATATATTCTTGTTGATCTTTTCTATGCTAATGCTGTTTGAATCTATATAGTTATCTGTAACATTTATCGCAAAAATCTTCCAAATTTCATATTAAAACTCTGCTTATTCCGCGAGCGTTTTTTCTGTTATTTGCAATGCGACACAGAATAATTGCATTTTCCGGTACATTTCCGGCACCAGTAAGAAAAAAATGTCTATAAAGAAATGAAAGGTTCTTTATTTTTTTTTCTTCTTAGGATTATATTTAAAACAATGAAAACATAAAAACATTGCATTAAAGTATTGTAATTGTGCAATCAGCAAGCGACATTTAGACGAATTTGAATGAAAAAAGAAGGCCGTTTTTTTCTGGAATGACTGTAATTTAATTTAAATAAAACCTTCACTTTTATCACTAAATGGATTTCTGCTCTTTGTGCCAAAGGCAACCAATTTATTTGGCTCAGTGCCATAAATTTTGAAATGGGTCACTTGATGGTTACTACCTATGGGTGTAGTGCATTACTTATTATATTTCTTATATATACTGTTTCTTATAAATTTGAAATAAGTCATTTTAATCCATAAGGTGTGTTATTGTACTAAATCTTCTCTACTGAAATGTATGCATCTTGAATTGTAATATTTTTGTCTTCATAAATCTAGTTTGGCTTTCTTTTACACGAGGAAGAACTTGAATTCCAAATCTGGCAATACCTGATGGTCAATACCATGGGTTCATCATCATCATCATCATCATCATCATCATCATCATCAGTCCTGTAATCTGGTAGACCATTGGGGCACTGCACAAGACCAAACAACCAGCTTCCTCCATTCCTCTCAATTTTTTCGTCTTTCTCATTGAGTCACTCAATATCAAGGCTGTCCACTCTTGAATGTTATCTTCCTGCCTCTCTTTCTTCTTCCTTGTACAGTGCTTTGCAGATTTGTCTTGGAAAATTCTGATGATTATGAGACATGTCCATATCAGTGTAGTTATACGTTTTTTCAGTGTGATCAAGAGATCTTCATGAGGCCAGCAGCAGAGAGTGTGAACAGACTACACTTTTCCGACAAAATTTTGATTGAATCCTCAAAACGAAAATTGAGCCTTCCTACGAAATCTCATATTTTAACCCAAAAAAAATAAGTCTCTATTTAGCAAACGGAGACTTTACGATTTTTTAATCAATTTTGGTCGCAACGATGGGGTCATTCACACTCTCTGCTGCTGCAAGTTAACAAAAAATAATAAATGATTTCAACCGAATATTTGATCGAGTCCTTAGGACTTTACAAACAAACTAATCGCTAACACCTCATCTTGTAGATTAATTAAATTATTTGACTGGTCGGTGAGTTGGAAATTAATTCTCGTTAACGAATTATTATGGCATCGCATGTAGACAGGATTAATTGGGTTTTCAATAATTAGGAATCCTGGAGGAGCTGTTGGTGCAAATGAATAAAGAATATATCCCTGCTAAGAGCTTGATTTGATTGCTCTAGATTAATTTGATAGCTTCCTTCAATTGAATCACATACTAAATTGAGCGCAATCACCGTTGAAATATTCACATTATGCGGGGAAATATGCCTACCGCCACCATCTGGATCATTATTATACCTGAGGAGGACAGTTGAATCTGGTTTTGTAGCGCCTTGATATCGGTTCTAACAATTCTTGCTAGTTCATCAGCGTTGTATTTGGGAAACTTGAAATTACGCAGATTGTCTTCTGTGATATTGTAATCGGTTAGGAATCGTTGTTTACTGTCGCTGTTGTCATTAAGTATTGTTTGAATAATTAGTTCATATATATATATTCCATGTCAGATATAAGTTGATTTATTATTTCAACGTGTTTTTGCGATTTTGTTTTCCGTAGTTGTTCTAGTTGTGTTTCATATAATTGTTTAATTTCATTAAAATAGTCACGGATGTCAGTTAGCGTAAATGAAATAGTAACAGATGAGTCGGCTGTTCTTTTAATGATAAAATCCCATTGCAATGTGTCTTTGTTGGTAAATATAAATCTATCGGCGATTTTTCCTTTTCTTATATCAGATAAATTATCTCGATAACTGGGATTGATTTCATGATATGATTGTACGTCCGTGGTTAAGTCGGTGGCGGATTTTTCCGGTGGTTTTTCAGGCCATCCTAACACTGTTCTTAACGAGCTATTATAAATATCTACAATGTATCCCTCTGTGCTTATTTCGATCGACGACGAGAGCGTCGGTTCATGAAGTTTAATAGCTATTTTTGATTCATTTCCAGTGATTGATTTTATTCTACGCTGAATTTCAGAATCGATTTGCTCAATTTCGTACGACCCAGTTGGTAACGAAACAGTTTCCCACGCTGGAGTACCATCGGGTTTATTCTTATACGAGAACATCAGTGCGTTATTGGGTTGCTGACCGCCAAATGCAACCGATCTGATATTAGGCCAGCTATGATATACTCGTAATTTTGCCAGCGCGATCTCACGCACTGGAATCGGAGAAGGGAAGTTCACACTAAATTGTGGGGTTGTTGATGTTATTGATATCATGCTTGTTCGTATCGGAGTGGTATTCTCCGCGATTCTTTGAAGCAGTTCGAGTGACATTATTGTTAACGTTGTCTTCAATTTCCCATTTCAACATCGCGGAGTTATACAACTGGGTCATCGTGGAAAATTCAACATCGGATATGAACGAATTATCTATCGACAGCGAGATCAACTCGGATAATTTCGAGTAAGCGTCAAATACCACCCGGTACCGAGCTGTATAATCACTGAGTTTTTTTCTGAGAACACGATGATAATTGTTTAGTTATCGCTGTGGCGACTGCCGCAATTGTTGTTGCCGCCGAGATAGCGATTGGAACTGCAATCGGAGCCATCATGGTCACCGTCGACAAAATAACCCCGGCACTGGCCATCACACCGGACACCGAGTACTCGGTGATGTCGATGATTGCTATGCTGCGTCGGTATTTTTTCATTTTTTCACGATAGCGCTCAGAAAGTGATTTCAAGTTCGCGGAAAATTCTTTCACGGTATCATATCGATATCTATGCGATTGTGATACCTCTGGGACTATTATCGGTTCAATTGATTTCATCGATGTCATTGTTATTTTAAACCCGCTAGTGTTTTCAATTATTAGCCATCTTCCGGGTAGTAGATCAGGGGGTAGTCTACTTCACCTACAAATTCTAAACACCAGGTTATTTTTTTTCTAATGGTGTTATCAACCGCGACAATCTCAAATTCTTCTTCACCCCCGATAATTACTGTCGCGGTGCCACCAAAGTAGGTTTTACCGCTCACGATGATATCAAATTGCTTGTTAGAGATTAACGTCATCCTGTAGATACCATGGGGCCACTCCCCGATATTGACTTTCAATTTAGCATTAGAGATTTTTACCCAATCAAAGGTCCCATGATCAACCGTATACACGATATTTTTAACGTCTATGTTTGGATGCGGAATCTTTACCTTTTTGAAATTTTCTTTTAGTTCAGAAATATCATTGTAAATTTCGAGATAAGTTGTCTTGACTTCGGTAAACTTCATTATTCTCCCCTTCTCCTCAATATTAGAAAAGAATGCAATTATAAGGTTTGTGACTCCAAGATTATTTTGTTCTGTAATATGTCGGTCGATGTCAGAAAATTTTATCGTGATATATTGGGGGTTGCCCTCAAAGAACTTATTAACAATTTCTCTGGTGGGCTTTTGTTCGTCAATAGCTTTTTTAATTTCAGCGAGGGTCGGGCTTGTCAGAGATGTAGGTCCAAAGAACTTATTAACAATTTCGCTGGTAGGTTTTTGTTCGTCAATAGCTTTTTTAACTTCAGCGAGAGTTGGGCCTGTCAACGATGTGGTTTCAGATACAGGTGTTCTCCCTAAAAATTTATCCACGATGGTATTAAGTGTTGTTTGTCTCGCCATAAACATATTAATATCTTTGAGAGTCATCGTAGATGTAGCCGGGACACCAAAGAAATTATTAGCGACGTAGGCATTGTGAGTATGCTTGCCGATAAACTCGCTAATTTTAGCGAGAGTCATGCCTGCTACAAGCGGGTTTCCAAAAAAACTTAACAACGACGTCGTTAGTGGGTTTTTGTATCTTTTCAAGATTTTCTATTAGTTTAGAAATATCGAGATAATTTGCCTTGATTTCATTTTCATTCATCATCCTTCCCGCGTTCTTGTTAAAAAAGAATGAATTCAGAAGATCTTTAATTTCAGCGAGAGTCATGCCAACCACAAGCGGGTTTCCAAAGAATTTATGTACGACATTTTTGCGAAAATTGTTATAACCTCGTATATGATCATCCAGCTCACGGCCGCGGGTGGCAATCATGCTGTCGTGGGCGTCAATCGCGTCGGTGATCGTAGACACAAGTTAACCTGGTTTAAGTTGTCCATCGTTGGAATACAGCGCAATAGAGTTTTCAGCGGCGTTGCGCTGCCGTATCAAAATGTCATTCACGGATATATTACTGCTTTTCAATTTACCCTGGCTATCTTGAAATACAACTATTTCGTTCGGGTCAACACTTGTTAAATTTAACGTCTCAGCGATTTCATCTTTAATTATTTTTTTTACATCCTTGATAGAACCCGCAGATGTTTCCGCGGTGGGTTTCGACATTGACAGAGATCGTCCCCAAATATTAATCATTATTGTAGTCTTTACAGTCTAGTATTTTTAATTTATTGATTCTTTAAAATTACCTTGTAATTTCCCACTCGTGTATTTATTTACAACCAGATGAGGTGGTTTCTGTGACGATGAAATCTCCGCGAGGACATTTAATACTTCACGGCCGCATATCGGTGGATCATTTAATTGTTGTGTTGGCAGCGTGGAATAAAAAATCGGAAACTCTTTGAGTTTCATCGAAGAATTTATATACCGCATAAACTCGTTCGGTGGGGCTAACCCATATGAATCAAAATAGACAATCCCACGCGGATCGATCGCGTATGCAACCCAGTGAGTTCCCGATCCGCTGCTGTTATCAAGATTGATGGTACCGGTTTCAACGCGCTTAGGTTTTCTTGGTAATTGATCTCTCGCTCATAAAAACCCCTCTGAAGTTTTTTATCGCTAGTTTTTTAGCAGCATCAATTAAATCAAAATTGGACATAGGGAGAATTGGGCTTTCAACTAATAAACCGTTCCTGGTATTCTTAGACCCTTTCCGCTGTACCATGAATACGGGGTTCCTGGTAGTCTTAGACCCTTTCCCTTTTTTTATATCCTTTTCCAGTTGCCTTTTTCAACGCCATCCCTGCCGCGGTCCCAACGGCTCCCAACGCCGCCGCTTTAGCCACCGCTGGGGCAGCCGCTGCAATCAATGCTGGTATTGCAGCTAACAATGGAAATATACCACCTGATTTTATCATGTTGGCGACTGCAGCCTTCGAAAATACAATTTGAACCCCTCTCTTATTCTTTAGCGCATCATTGAAATGTTTTATTTGACGATCCGTCAATGATATTTTATGTGTACCGCCGGACATCTGCGCTGGTTTTAACGTAATTGTGGTTCCACATTCTTTAGCGGATTTTGATCGCAATTTCTTGACCTGACCATCAGTCAGCTTGACACTAACAACACTATTTGGCATTTTATTGTAAAACACATTTATGCTTTCAATTGATCTAATTGGAAACTTTTCAAGTTTCATTTACATATTTTCCACTGGTGCATCAATGATTCTCATTCGTCCGCCAACCCCTTCTATCAACATTGATTTGTCGCTGAGAATGACAGCAACCGCTCTATAGTTATCAATACCAGCAGGGCGTTGTACACGAGCTCTGAAGTGTATATCAACGACGGATTGCCTTGTTAAATCAAGATGTTCCAGTGAAAAGTAATAAATTGGATACAATTTATTAAAATCAAGTTGCGATATTTGTAAACCAGTATCAACGTTTTGATCACGACCCATAAATGACAGCATCCGATGATACACACGTGCTATATGGTTGTTTTCGTAATCAAGCTGTATATCCTTAGATGGTTCTTGTTGTCCGTTTATTCTCAGCGAAACCTCACTTACCCCTAATTTATCAAATATCATATGACTGCGTTCTTGGAAGCCTAATCGATTCTGATTCTGCAGCGCTATAAATATATGACGTGGAGCTGAAACGCCTTGTTTTGATGCCAGGTGCCATGTAAATGTACCATCAACATTACCCTCTTTGACGTCAGTCGTTGTTGTTAGCCAACTTAGCAATGATTTGCCACCTGTTTCCATAAATGAGAGCAGCCGCTCTTCTCTGGTAATTGATGGGGTCATTACTGGCATCCATAATACTATTTAACTCAAAACAACTTTACCCTCAGCGGCACCAGTACTCCAGATTGCATCATTGTCACTGCCTTTTCGCACTAACGCGATTGTGTGTTTGGCTCCATAGATGACTTTTCTGACATTTCTGCAGAATCCAAATATGTGATGGAGTGGAATCGCACATGAAAACTGTCGCTGCTGTCCTTGTAACATCGCTACTCGTGTTGCAAACCCTAGATTGAAATTACCATTAACGCCTTTTATAATATCAAACGCAGCTCCTGGTCTAGCTCGACGTTCTGGATTAGCTAATTCTTGTTGATTATCAACTGAAGTGTCTTGCGGTGTTAACACTTTAATGTATTGAAGGTGGTCAGCGTTATCAGAGGTATCCTTTGCAAACATCATAGACGGACCAGCCGATCTTGTATAATCATCGGAGTATCTTGCTAGTCCGATTATTGTTGTTGCGACATCAACATCACGGTCTATTGATTCAATTTCTTTTCCATCAATGAGATATTTTGCATTGTCAAATAACGCCATTATGCCGTTATTAACAAAACCAACTCGGACATTTGCGTTATCTGCATATGGAGTATCAGCTGCAACATTTGTTACGAGTTTTCCCTCGATTTCAATAAATGCTTCACACGGTAAAAAGTATTTACTGGTATCTTGAACTTGAAGTTCAACTCGAGATCGTAGGTTGTGTTGTATTGCATGATAGGAATAGTATTGATAATCGCGGACGGAATCGTCCTTGCCCACTTTGGCTTCCATATCAAGCGCGGGATCAGCTGTTTGTTTAAACATTGTTATTATTATTTAGTGCTTTCAATTGTGAAACTCTTTATAATCATCGTCGTTTTTGTTTTCGTTTCAAATCACTTCCTGCTATCGCGTTCATGATAACGCTATCTGTTACCGGTGAAGCTGTCAATGGCGACGGAGTCACCGAAGCAGCCAACGACGCTAGTTTTTCTTCCACTGCGCTATTTATTGCTTTGCTGATTTTTGCAGGCATCACTGTAGTTGATGGCAGCACTGTTGGTTTCTTTCGCACCAATGATGCTATTTTATCTTTCGCGGCAGAAAATGCCTTTCCTGCAAGATTTCCAACGAAATCTCCGATTTCGCTGGTTCCTTTATCACGAATAATATCAATGGCTTTCATTGATAATTGTTTAGCTAACGGCGCCACTTTTGGAGCTATTCTTGTAAATAACCCCGCAATGGTATTGCCGAAACCATCTCCGTAATATGCTCTATAAACAGGCAATCGTGAGTTCACCACGTAGACGCTTACGGGTTTATCATGGTTGTAGTGTATAATCATCTTGTTATAAAACTAGTAGTTTTTCAATTAGTGATCAATCGCTGTAATAACCATGGGCATCTTTGTGATTTTCAACTAATTCAGCAATGAGTTCTCGATATACATTAATGTCCATGATACCACCGGCAAATAATCGTCTACAGATATCAGCTGCTTCATTAATTATCTCGACGGAGTTGTTTCCGGCTCGTTTCCCTCCGATGAGAACTTACAGCCGTGATATATCACTGAGAATGTTACCAGGACAAGTAACGCTAGTGTTTTCAACTATGCCGCTACCTAAATATTCATCTTCAGTTGAATCCTCTTCAACTAGAAACATTTTATCTATTCTACTCAATACTTCGTCTTTAAAACTCTCAAAATCATTGCGGTTACTGTCTGTGATTCTAAATCTATCATGGTTTGCCAGGTATACTTTCTTTATCTAATTCTCGTCGTTTTTTATATACTCTTTATACCCTTTGTTTACAGCTCTTTCTCTTTGATTGAGTGAAAAATTCCGCACGGTAAAGTTAATTAAATCATCGTCATCTTTAAAATTTTTAATTATGCTGTATGCATAGTATGTAAATATATTTTGCGGTGAATACATTTTTCTATAGTAACGTCTCCTTCCTCTTCTTGTTTTCTTGCAGTAGCACCTAGTTCTTCTAGTACTCTCTCTTTTTTTTGTTGTTGCCGTGAAGTAGTTACTATATCTACTGGAAGTGTTTCTAAAGACTTTTTTGTTTGTTCGGTCTCTGCTGCAATTTTTTCAAGCACACCAAGAACGGGCACTTCTCGTCGCTTGCCTTCCTCAGGAATATCCCCAAATATTGCTCATTCAGTTGCTGTTTTCACATCGCTGGTCGCCTTAGTTACCGGAGCGAACAGTTGTTCACTTGACACAGAAAAGTCAGTCTGCGCTTGTTGTCGTTGTTGAAGTTTCTCACGAAGTCTGTCTCGAACCGGTATAAACTTTTTAATTCCTGCTAGCCGCTCTCGGGCTAATTTAGTTGTAAGCGATTCACCTACCATATATTGCTTGTGAACTGAGTTTTAAAATGTGAAACTATCACAATTAAAAGCTGAGTTATTAAATAATGTACCATCAAGCTAACGTATCCATCTCGGACAAGGTTAAACTGTACGACGCTATCCGCGAGTATTTCAGAAGTAACATCGCTGGGGGTTTCAGAATTGTAATATCTGAGAATGGCGATGACCGATTTTTGTTAACGACGCGGCAACAACAACAACTACGTGAAAATGGAGGCGTCGCAGTGATTACTTGCTATCACAACCAGATTATCCAGTACGCACATAACTGCATGAGCAAGCCCAAACTGCTGAGTATCCTTTCAGGATTTTTTTATACATATACTAAATTAAGTTAATTAATGGACGGTACAATGCCGTATATATCTCCGCTCGAGTGTTGCGGCAGATTGTAGGCATACATATACTTAATTAAGTTAATTATTCAATGAAACGATGATGGAATTTGTGATGCGATGGTGGGCGTGCCATGCAAGCCCAAGGGAACACCAAAGCATACATCTCCGAAAGGGAGGTCTAAGGTGACAAACATCATCTTAGACCGCCCAGAAGATATGCTTGGGGGGCATCACAACAAACCCCAAAGCATACATCTCCGAAACGGAAGCGGCCTAACGTGGCAAACACCATCTTAGACCGCCCAGAAGATATGCTTGGGGGACATCACAACATATACTTAATTAACTTAATTATAGACGGCACAATGCCATATATAATCTCCGCTCGAGTGTTGCGGCAGATTGTAGTCATACATATACTTAATTAACTTAATTAAGGATGGATTATAATTCAATGAAACGATGATGGAATTTGTGATGTAATGATGTGGGACGGCACAAGACAGCACAAACATGAAACGACGGGGCATTTTTTCTACGGCCAATCCAACCAATCAAAAGCAGCCAAACTAAATTAACCCGGTTGCATGATTGAGAAAAGACAACCACACGCCCGTGTTAATGGCGTTGGTTAGTTTTGATTGGTCGGAATTGGCTTTCGAAAGCCCCAGGCTTATTACGAGCCAAAACGTATATAAGGTAACTAATACAACAGCGTTGATTCACGGGTGTGTTATTTTATTTCCTTGAATTACTTATTAATACTGTTTCACAACATTTAAAACAGACAAAATATTTAAATGAAACACTAAACAAAATAATACAGTTGTTAAATAACAGCGTATATTTTCCCTGTTCTAATTCTCTAGACAAAATACATTATTGATTAGATCACAAAGAGCTGTATACAGAGGAATTTTAACCACGCCCACCTACTTCAATGAATGGGAAACACTATTCCGGCTGAGCGAACATAGGTATTGCGCTGGATTATAAAGAACGCGTTTGTACTAAAAGTGTATTATAGATGGTCTAAATAAATACAACTGTTTAAATAATGCAGTTTTAGCCAAAGCGACAATAAAAGGTTTTAGAAATTGTTAAAAATACAACTCTATACCGAAACTATGTATTTACTCCATTACAGTCACGTGTGCGGCGCGCCTAGTCAAGGTATACAGGTAAAGCAGACGACATGATTCCTTTGACGTCATACTACAAGGGAACTTAGTGAGTAGAGTGTGAGTTGCGGCGGATTTATCCTTAAAGGATTTATCTCCCTTGAATCGTTTCAGGTGTATACGAATTTTATCCTGTGACCTGTCTTTTGACAGAGCAGTTTTAATTATATTTTCTGCAACAAATCGTATTGAAGACCTACAAATGTCAAAGTATCTACTGGCTTCATTTATTGATTGAAATATTTTCACCTCTTTGGTTTCTAAATCAAACGTTTTAGGGCGTTTGGCGTGTTTACCAGTTCCACCTAATTTTGAATTCCGATTTTGTGAGACGGCTTGAAGATTCACAAGGCAATTATCAGTCTTCACGCCATTTATGTGATCAATAACAAGGCCGTCTTTAATCAATCCGCTATGACATTCAAAAATAATTCTATGACAGAGATATTTTTTATTTCTAACACTAAACAGCAAATATCCCATATTATTCAGAAATCCAACATGTTTTTTTAGTCTGCGATGCCTGACAACACCATCACTGGAGGCTTCGTAATTAACAAGCACTGGATGGGGTCTGAAATCTTGGCTCATTTGTATAATAATACTACTTATGTAATTTATATCTGCTTTAATTATAAATCTCTTGATATAATCTTGAGGGTTTTTTATGATTTTGTCATCGTTAGGGTCAATGACGGTATTTTTTATTCGTTTGTCATAATAGCGTTTTAGTTCCCTGTATCGTTTGTCGCCGCAAGTGAGACATAATTGTGAGTTTGCTCTAACGCCCACCCCACATTGGAGGCATGGGAGAGGACCGAAAGAACCGTTGCGAACGCTTTATAAATGATACCCACAGAATTCGCTTCTGCATGATTTGTTACACGGGGTTGTTGATCCAATCATTAGCCACTTGCAGTGATTCATTATACTATATTTTTCTATTTAAATACTTGTTTTAATTATAACATGGAGGAGTTCAAGAGATTATCGAAAATTAAGCCCTGGAAAAATACTAAATTCATTGATTATACCATGAAAGAATTCCAAAGATTATCGAAAATTAAGCCCTGGAAAAATGCTAAATTCAATCTTGATAAGGAGTTCAAGAGATTATCGAAAATTAAGCCCTGGAAAAATACTAAATTCAATCTTGATAAGGAGTTCCAAAGATTATCGAAAATTAAGCCTTGGAAAAATAATAAATTCAATCTCGATAGAGTCTCTGATACACCAAAACGTCTAATCGGTGATAGAACTATACTGGGTAAAATCAGGGAGTGTTTTAATGAATTCTACCGAGACGGTGCAGTATACTGTTGGTCGACATTTCGAATTATTTATAAAGATGTCAATGTACCCAACATCGATGCTACTATGAACGATGAAAGAGCAGCTGAGATAATTTCACACCTTGGCCCGCCAAGGGGCTGGAAATCCAAGGGTAAATTGCAAAGCAAAATTCCCAACAGAAGTATTTTTTCAGAATAAAATTCATTATCGAAGTCGAAGGCAAATGGATTATCAGGGATAAATTTGAACCAATCCTCAAGGATAAAAAACTGTCATTGTGAGTAGAGATTCCAAACCAGGAATTCTAACTGGAATTGACAAACCATACTACGAGAGATCTTATCCTGTAACAGCAATTGTTTATGGGATATATCCGTTAAATGATAAACCCGATATTGCAAAACTAGCTCCTATGAAATATTCTAGTTCACTGAGTAGCAACACGGGTAATGGAACACTTCACAAATGCATCCCGAGGAAAGAAACTAACTGATCTGCGACGTAGGAAAATAACCGAATGGGAACTGACAGTGAAACAGCACGGTGCAAAGATTTCTGATATAGCTAAATTAGAAACATCATTAAAATTCCCAATATTAGTAACGACAATAACCGGAGAAGTATTATACGAACTGAAATATCAATCGCGAGGAGCTCCAATTAAAATTATTGATCATAACGAACACGCGTGGACACCTGCAGTAACAATATTTCCACGAGATAGAACCGTGAGATATATCCCTAAGGAGTTCGTCGGGGATGTTTTTTATAATGAGAAATTATTTGATGCTATTCATGCGTTGTGTAAGGATGATCCTGTGTCAGTGTGGTTACTTAGAAGTGATGAAGATCCCGAAATAGGATTTGATCAATTTGTAAGACCAAATGGTGAATTAGATCGCGTTGAAGAATTAGATAACAGAATGAGAAAAATCGCTAGTGATTTTTCACCGGAGAGTTCCCATGAAAAAGTATTAACGGACAGTTTTACTATTCCATCAGTGGTAGCTCACTTCGCAAGAGAAAAAAACTCATGGCGTCCAACACGAAGTGATTTTCTCGAGGACGTTAAATTGAGTTGCGTCAAATTTGGTCATGGAGGACTGTGGAGTACAAAATACCATCGTGGCGGTATGATTTCAATTGATATATCCGCGTGTTATCCTGGAAGTTTCCTCGGGTATGGAGAATGTAGTAACTATTTTAAACGATTTGGACACCCCACGCATGAAATGACTCGTGTTGCGATTAATGGTCCATTGCCTGATTTTGATTTATCTGGATTCGCTCGTGTGATATCATTCGAATTCGCTACAGGGTTACATCAGTGTAGTTATGTTTGGCTTGGTAGACATATATCTGAAAAGGCCTGGATGCCAATAGTGTTACTACGATATATGATTGATTGTGGTATGCTAATATTGTTGATTGTTTCCGAAGCTATTATATGCTATCGAGCTCAGAAAGAAGTTTGGCTACCACAACCCGATCTAGATCGTATAATTAGCGAACAGCGAAAACAGTTTCCAGATTTCAATGAAGAACAAATCATGAATTGGTCTAAGAAGTTATTTGAAATTAAAAAAGAACAAGCAAAAGATTTTGGACGAAGAATAATCGGTAAATTTACCCAGGGTGGAAGATACGACAATGCAAAATATTCTTCGCGGTTGATCATAGACATCGCTGAATACGATTTTATTGTAACGGATTTAACGAAACAGGGAAAACTTGTAAATCGTAAAGATGCTTTCCTATCCGATGGAAGACGATTAGGTACAATTGTTACCTATTGTGATGGATATATTAAACAATATACGCATTTGAGAAGTTCTATGCTAGCTTATGCTTCTATCAATTTATTTTCAATGATAAATAGATTTCCTAATACCGCAGTTAGAGTAGCCACTGATTCTATGTATATCCACGATAAATACAAATCAGATGTAGCTAAATTCACAGATCCGGAGGCAAATTGGGGATGTTGGAGATTTAAAAAGGAGACGCTACATGAGTATTGTGAATCGGCAGATGTTACCATGGATGAAAAGTACTTAAAGTGTGATGAGATTCAATCCGAATTTTCTAATGCACCACCGGTATCTGATCCAATATGTAGATACAAGACAGTTTATTTAAACGGTTGTGGTGGGTCAGGAAAGACAACTCGTGCAATTGAATTATATCATAGAAACGCTAGTGGTTCAAAATCAAACATGATTGTCCTAACACCTACTCACAGACTCGCCAGAGAGATGAAACAACGAGGGGTAAATGCCTGTACTTATCATAGTTTTTTTCGATGGAAAGGCGATGAATGGACCTCTGATCGAATGGGTGATAAATTCATTCCTGAAATCATAATTTGGGATGAAATATGCACAGTGTCATTAGATGTATTACAAACATTTCTCGAGTGGTTGTTATTGAAAAATACAAAAGTCGTTATGTGCGGTGATCACGGCCAACCACCACCATTTATCGGTGCATCCCCACATGAATGGCTAAAGGGTTTTGTAGACTATTATGAAGAAATTAACACTGATTATAGATCACTTGATGAACAATTACGAGAATTCAAAGCGCTAATTAGATTACAACCGGATAAAATCCAATGTGAAATAGCGCGTGAAATAATTTCAGAAACTCCCATGAATGATTTTTGGGAAACGTGGAGACCAAATGATTTGATAGTAGCAAGTAGAAAAATAGTCAGAGACACACTTCAGATGTAGTTATTTGAAACGCATAAAGAAAAATTTGCAACACTTCCAGTACCGTTGTGTTATAGGCCTTCGGATAGACGAAAGCAGAATAATGAAGTTGATATTCCAGGGAAGAGTGAAAAGCAGATTCTCGTGTTAAATGATATTGTGCTGGTTGATATCAGCGTCGTCGAAGATGTATTGCGTGCTGATAAATCCCCATGGACGTTAGGTTACGCAGCGACAATACACTCTTCACAGGGATTGACTATATCAGATACAATTGTTTGGATGGTGGATAATCACATCGAATGGTCGAATTTAGTCTATCTTGCAGTATCCAGAGTACGAAGAATAAATCAACTTCGAAGAGTTGTCCTGGATGATAGTGACACTACAATGGATGATGCTAGCATCGTTGATGTTAAAATTATTAATAAAAAACTCTCCGGTTACAAACAACAAGACAGAAAAAACAACGAGAATTTGACATTGATGCTGAATTGATAATTACGCTGAAGCAACAACAGAATAATCACTGCGCGAGTTGCAATTGTATAATGCGTTGGCAGTATTCGGATAAAGATCCTCGCCAATTTACCGTAGACAGAAAGAATAGCAGCATTGGTCATATCAGAGATAACGTTATGCTGACTTGTCTTGAGTGCAACAGACAAAGGGGTGCTAGTTAAGACCACGCGGTGGTAATTGAGTATCCTCGGGAATTACCTGTAGTTGTTGTCGAGTAAATCGTCGCTGAGGAGCAGTTGAATCCAGTTTATAGATTGGAGGTCTATCAGTAGATCGCGTTATACCGGATATCTTATGCGTAGTGACGCTCCAAATAGGATCGGTAGCTCTTTTTTTTACCACCCTCAAGCTCTCCTGGTTCGTATAAATACCTAACAGTGACATTACTACCAAGAATTGGTTCTTTGAAATCTTTTTGTGAAATTCCTTGGATTTCCATTTTTGGCATAGACGCTTTCTTAATCGCGTTTACAGGTTTCATGTTAATTGTTCGAGTAATCTCGTTATTGAGCGCGGTAATCACAGCTGGTAATCTCTTAACCCATTCACGGGATCTTTTATCCTGAATAAACTCCTTCGCGTATTGATATCCAAATAACCGTTCAGCAAGAGTCCGATTAAATCGTTCAACAATTGCCTGATCGCGATGTAGAGCAGTATCCCTTCGTCTGATGGTGACATTGTGATCTTTCATCGCAGATAAAACAGTGCCTTGAAATTCCTTGCCAGGATCGACTTGTAATAGATTTGGCCAGCGTAGCGGGCCTCGTCGATAAATCTTTTCAAATGCAGAAGCAACTTCAGGTGATGATTTTGTTTTTAGCGGTTATACTTGTTTGTATCGACTCGCAACGTCAACTACGGTTAGCGCGTATTTGTAACCGTTGTCATGTGGTAAAAACAATAAATCAGCTTGATGAACTTCATTGGGTCCGGTAACATCAAAATGCGAGAAATTGATTTGTTTAGGGCGCGGTAGATAAATTTGCCATATAGCCTGTTTGGATAACCAATTAGCCGCAGTAGCCTTTTTCACCTTTGCGGCGCTGGCTAGTTTATTGATTGCTGCTTTACCCGCCAGTATCCTTTTGGAGAATAATAAATAGATTCCATATTATTAATTACCAGCGCCCATCATCAATTTGCCTTTCATAGCCGATTTTACCAACCACGAAGCCAATTTTTCTTTCAAAGATTTATCAGGAACAGCATTTAACGCACGAATTAATTTCACATCCGCGAGATGCCTGTTTGGCAGATTGCTGCTTTTATATGCAACATCATGAGCATGACACGCCTTATCAATAGTGTTTATCGGATACTCGCCGGGTCGGGGTTGATTTTGATCATCAAGTTTGATATCTAATCGTGTCATGGGGCCACAGTAGCTATATCCTGGAAGGTGCTTTTCTCCGGGGTACTTTGCCCATGGGGTTCCAGGGAGCTTTGCCAATTTGGCTGCGATATCACCTCCTCGTTTTTTTTTTTAAAACATCTCCGGATTTTATAGAAACAAATTTAAATTTTTTTGTACCACATGTTGCACAACTACCAGTAAGTGCTAATCTGTTATTTTTAGTTGTAATCTTTGTCACATCATTTGTGCTAGTACGCGTTTTACACTTCACACAATATAGATCCATAATTTATGTATAGAGATATGGATATAATTGATTTTTCAGCGACTAAAACAAAAGAACCAGTTAAGCATCATGCAGCGCTACCAAACTCTATCCGCGCAATTATAATCGGGCCATCTGGATCCGGCAAGACACAATTGTTGCTCAATTTAATAATGAGATCGATGAAGTGGGATAAGTTGTATTTAGTTGCTCCTAGCGTAGATGATCAACGATGCTATGAAGTGCTAAAAGATTTTAATGAAAACGCTTCAGAGATTAAAGGTGAGAACGTCGTTGATTTTATAACTGATATTGACGAGGCACCATCCGTGGATGACCTTGATGGGAACATTAACAATTTAGTCGTATACGACGATGTGATGTTAGACAATCAAAAAAACCCAGCTAGAATATTTTCCCGAGGCAGGCATAAAAACACCGACGTGATATATGTCACTCAACGCTACACTCAGATTCCAAAAGTGATCAGAGATAACTGTAATATTCTTGCTGTGTTTAACGGCGTTAATACACATACGCTACGAAATATTTGGCAGACATGGTGTTCCGATATGGACTTCAATCAATTTAAAAATTTCTTTAGTAACGCTCAGTCAACCCCGCATGGATTTATAACAATAAATTTACATGATCCTCGGACACGATATCGTATCGGACTCGATCAAATATTCGGTTGAAATCATTTATTATTTTTTGTTAACTTGCAGCAGCAGAGAGTGTGAATGACCCCATCGTTGCGACCAAAATTGATTAAAAAATCGTAAAGTCTCCGTTTGCTAAATAGAGACTTATTTTTTTTTGGTTAAAATATGAGATTTCGTAGGAAGGCTCAATTTTCGTTTTGAGGATTCAATCAAAATTTTGTCGGAAAAGTGTGGTCTGTTCACACTCTCTGCTGCTAGGCCCAATGGCTTGTCTGATCCTCTGCCAGATTTCTTCATTGGTGACATGGTCTTTGCATGTGATTCTGAGGATCTTTCAGAAACATCTTATCTCTGTGGCCTGTATCATTTTCTCTCAGTCAGCTGTTGTGGTCTATGATTCACAGGCATATACAAATATGGAGAGCACTGGTGAGTGCATCAGTCTGATCTTTGAACTGTCAGTCCCGATGGGCTTCAGTTTTGTCACCACTGCTGTTGTATTTGCAATCCTGGAGAGTACTTCAGGCTTTGACCCTTCATATGCTTCCGTTGCCCCCATATACTTGAATCTGTGAACTGTTTCTAGCTTCGTAACTTGGACCCTTATGTCAGTGCTGATGCCCTTGGTGTTGTTGGTCATCTTTTTGGTCTTCTTTGCACTGATTTCCATGCTATAGGCTGCATAACTTTTGTCAAGGCTCTCTACCAAGCTAGCTAATTCTTTCTAATTTCCTATTAGTCCATTGATGTTGTCAGCAAAATTTAAGTTGGTGATTGTTCTGCCTCTGATGCTGACTGTCCCTTCATGCTTTTCAAGTGTGTCAGCCATGATTCTCTCAAGAAAGATGTTGAATAGTCTGAGAGAGAGAGAGAGAGAGAGAGAGAGAGAGAGAGAGAGAGAGAGAGAGAGAGAGAGAGAGAGAGAGAGAGAGAGCAGAGAGCCTTGTCTGGCTTCAACTGTCCTTCTGAACCAATCCCCTATCCTGTCATTGAAGTTTACTGCACTGGAAACCTTCACAATGGATAGATCCGAAATGACTAGTTAAGCTCCGCCCCCTTAGAGACAGTTACTATGAACCCCAAGCTTCCCATTAAAATGGCTGACTCATTACAGAATAAAGGCATCATGTCAGATTCTCTCTCGCATATTCCCGATAACATTTCACTTAAATACCTTCCTGATCAGAGAAAGTTTCCAGTAAAGTGTTGCAGAAGACTTTGATCTACTTTACGCAAGGATATATACAAGATATCAAAGGTTTGGAGTTTGAAAATAAGATTCACGTAAAGCGAGAAGCTGTCCATCTCTGATGAGAACCGGCCATCTGCACATCGAAATTATGGAGGAAAAGTGTAAAGATGCATACTGTTGATATAAAGCGATGTAAATTTAATGTTTTGTATTTTTTATGAACTATTTTTAATGTTTGAACTGTTTAATATCCTGATGTAATGGCAACTGTTATAGTACAAGTCATGCAGGTCATGTAGCCAATCAGTACCGACTATTTAAGTAATGTGGCTTTTTTTTTTACAATTTGATTTCACATACATTAAATGGCGAGCATTCACTTTATCTGGATCCTCATACATCAATATTCCTTAAGAAATTCATTATATACACACTGTTCAAGAAGTACACTCGGCAAAAACAAATGTTAAATTACGTAAATGGATATATTTGGATGCGGTAAGCTCACATAAGCTGGAATCCCAGACAGACATCTGCCATTTTTTATTTGTATTTATGTCACTGGAAGGATTTACTAATTGCAGTTATCAAAATATAACTTTATGACATGTTGTTTGGAAAACTAATAAATAATATATAAACACTTCATCTGGCTTTTCACTGAGGGGTGTAAACAGTGTGTTTCAGATATATGCACCAATAGCAATTCTTTTACTAATGAATGTGTATGATATTGAAAAATAAATATGTATTGTTGCAGTGTCAGTGGACATTGCTCCCATGTAGTAGGGCTAATTAAGTCCCTACAGGGTTTCAAACTACATAACTTGACCACTGTTCCTGTATAAAACGACTATATCCAACCTTCCCGGATATCTCTCATGTGCACATAGAAGCACCATTTTGTAAATATATACAAAAAATCATGAAAGTCTGTAATGCAGCTGTATTCTCACTACACGTTTGTTTCTGGGTAAAACATGGCGGATGTACTGTAGCACCGGACGCTCTTATCCGATTGGTCAACATTTGTGGATTTGATTGACAGGTCGGATCTATGCATTAGTAAAAATAGGTATACAAATGTTTAGCATGGTCTCCAGCTTATAAAGGTAGATTATGTTCAACAAGAAAACTCACAAACAATGCTGCAGCATTGGTACCTTGCAGTTCTTCCACTGATGGCATAAAATATTCCAGAGATGAAATCTGCTGCGAGTTCTTCATATTCCCAACCTTTATGTGCTTTTTGCTACCAATTTGCTTCCTCACATCATCCCTGCCACCATGCCCAATACGAACATTTGGGACTCACTGTGGGCAAAGAGCATGATGTATATAGGTGTTTGATGGCTGAATGCATGGCAAATGTTTGGTAAACTAAATATCACTTTTTGTGTAATATTTTTTTCTTCTTATTCCAAGTTTTCTCTGGCCCTTGCCACCTCATTTTTTATATTTGGACATTTATGTTGGCATGCAGGGCCAGAGTCCATTCCATTCCCTATTGAAAAGTTGAAATTCGCCAATGCCATCTGGTGTCGGCATGTGGTAGCTACTTATTAGTGGGCCCAGCAAACTTGAACGACCTTTCATTGAGATATATCTGCATGAAATCGATTGGGATAGGATTTATTTTCTCAAAAATCATAGCATTTGTCATGTCTTTAATCTGCTGACAGAAGAGATAAAAATATGTCGATGCTGAAATTTGACCTGGATCTGACCATTTTCAGTCAGAGTCACATGACTATACAAATCTCGTAACCAACATGTCAATGCGGTCAAATGATCACATGATATGGACAATAAACAAACCTCCAAAGTAAAAATGGTGTAACAAGTCAATCATTTTCCTTGGTGGTGAAGACATTTTTAAGATGCATCGTCAAATGGTAATTGAAATCAGTGTTGGCAGTGCATGCGCAGAATAAAATTCCAGTTATGTCCCAGTTTCTCTTAAATGCATTTGCAAAACTATTCTTATATATATATGCTAAATAGCTTGCTACCAGGCCAACTGTACCAATCAGTTACAGTTCACTAATATTACAACCAGCAGTACTGGACCGGTTTAACAACTGTTCATATCACAGCTATTTTATGAAATATTTTAAATAATTAAGAATTGGGTAATTCATGAATTTGTTGCATGCGACATGAATTCATGAATTACTGAAAAAGTCGTGTACAGTCTCATGGCCACCCACAAGGCTGTATGCTATACCCTATCCTTTGCTTTCTTGAAATCCACAAAGATGTACTGATTTTGCTGGTGTTGGATGTATCTCTCACACAATATCCTGAGGATGTCTGTTGTACTGGGCCCTGCTCTGAAACCTGCCTGCTCCTCAGCAATGATCTTTTCAGCCTGTGGCTTTAGTCTGTTCAGCAGTATCCTCCACATGAATTTGTTTGGATGGATTATAAAACTGATTGTACAGTGGTTTAGACACTGTTGCAAGTTGCCTTTCTTGTGGAGGGTGATGTTCATGGGTTAATTCCCTTGATTTTTTATTTTTAAGAACAAAGCTTGTTAAAAGAGAAAACAAATGATTACATTGCATATGAATTGAGAACTATTTTTAAATGCAATAAACTTTCATAAGAAAAATACTCAGATCTCACTCAAAAAATCTCACTGGGCAACATGATGACACAAGCATTTTTCTAAATTTGAAGAAAAAAAATATTATCAGAAATCACTATTGTTAATAAGCCAATGCTGATGAAAGATCAATATCACAGCTCTCAACAGTTTCAGGATGAGGAATACTGGACTCTTAATTCATGGAACTCAGGAATTTCCATTCTCTTCCTGGAAGTCACTAGCATGAACTCTGGTGTCTCTCATATTCAAAGGATAGAAAGAAAAATGAAAAACCACATTCTCATTATTTTAATACATATCAGACTGAATTCTGAGTCTTTTATAATATCCCACTAAACAGAAAATAGTTTTCACTCAATAGAATGTCAACTTTAAATATAAATGTAAGTTTATACAAGCTTTTACCCCTAAAACAGCTTAAAAATAAAAAATAAATCACACAATTAAATCATGAACAATTACTTTAATTCCCAAGAAAGATCATTAAGAAACAGTTGGTTTCAATCCCATGAATGATTGGTTAAAATACTGTGTAATTTTCTCTGCAACTAAAATAGCATATCCATTCACACCAAAGCTAAACCTGGCATTGCACCCTATCATATATGTAAACATAAATTATGATCATCAACTTGTTGTGGGGATTAACGCCATTTTTCAGCACATGATAGGCCATACATGGCGTTCAGTATTAATGGTGGAGGAAGAACCAAGGAAAACTCCGTGAAAGAACGACCGACCCATGAGAAGCTACTGACAATGTTTCTCACATAATCACATTGGCTGAATATGAGACTCGAACCCATGCAGATAAAGCTGATATGGAGTGATCCGTAATGGAGAGTGCTTTAGACCACTTGGGGCCCAACAATCACTGAATGAAACAATAAAATGATTGAAGAAAGAAAAAATATGCAGCATATATGCAAAATTAATAATTTATAATAAATGGCACTTACTAAAGTGTTAAATGCCTTAGGAGTTGGTCCTATGGAATAAACGTGGAATATAATGTTGACTCTATAGAAAACGTTAATTAATCTTGGAACATGTACAGTACCTAAAAATACATATAGAATTCAAAACGCTTTATTTGCTAATATCAAATATCAAAAGTCAAAAATAATTTTAATATATTTTGTCAAATAGAATTTTCATCTATTTTGTCAAGTATAATTTTTAAAATCTATTTTCTTCCTTTTGCTGGCAATAGCAATTTTCATCACAAGTCCATTTTTAAAAAAAAAAACAGCTTATTTTTTATGAGGAACTTACTCGTCTGCACTCTTTTCTAAAGTCGATACTGACACTGAAGCATCATATATGATTACATAAGTCAGGTAGACTTTGGGCGTGGGTGCGGGGTGAAGTCTTTCTTCACAAGAAAATTACTATGATAATGGTCAACTTGCTACATGCCTGTCTAGCTTTTAGCTATAGTGCAGATTTTTCACAGCTGACCAAAATATGAAAAAGGGGAGCATTTTGTGGAAACTGAAGCATATTGCAGGATGCATTACAGGGAAAAATAGTGCATCCTTTCAGAATTTCATGCATATTTGACATGGATGCTCTGTTTAGAAGGGCCTTGAATAAAAGTTGATCCTGCTCATAATTGTTCCTGAGATTTTTATTTTGTTAAAGTTTTATCAAAATCAGATCAGAAATATGACTCCAGAGTGGTAACACACTCAGCCAACAAAATACAAGATCACCTTATTAATATGCACCGACCTCACTCATTATCTAACTCATCTGAGCTTATGGTGTTATAAGTACATATTCCAATGTTTGTCAAACTCATATAAAAATGTATGACCTAAAAAATGGTAAGAAGCTAATACAATCAGATGCAAGACTACTTCATCAATATCCGTGGATCTTACTCATTATTGGACAGAATGTAAACTGGATGCAAGACCATAGCATTAACCTTAGGACCAGGCATGCCAAAAAAGAGAAAACCTTTCAAAGGAAAACATCACATGATTAATTGATAGTTCTACAGAAACTTCATTCAAGTTTTAAGTGTTGTATATTTCCTAAAAACCTTGAAAATCACATTATAAACTTCTTGGCTACTTCCACTTTACATTGATAAGGTAAACAATGAGTCACTATTGGACCATCCATCTTAGAAAATTAAAACCAAAAAGTAATTTATATGCAAAATTAATCACTACAGTTCTAATTGATATGATCCCATCCTTAAAAAAAAAAAAGGACAACCCCTTAACTAATATGTATTCATGTCATTGACTAGACTAAAAAAAAAGATGACTTGTCAACAAGGAAAGCACTAATGGAAGACATATCCCTCCACACCGGCTAAAAACTGACATAAAAACTTCATTGGTGTGGAGGATAGAAAATAATATATACTACTAACATTGTTCTCATAAAGAAATAAAATAAAAGTGTGCCACTGTACAACTGAAAACTCTGAGCCACATGTCTCCTGTTCTTCAATACATTCATGTGTATCTCTTCAATTAAATGTACACTCTTTAACATTCAGTCTTTGAATTTAGCACAACCAAACTGAACCGAAACAAACTTATTAAAAACATACAAGTCTTTCAATGATTGAACAATCTATAGCTAATTTATACAGCGTAGAATAAAGATACACATTCTTAGACCTTCTTGTACAGGTTAAAAAGTCATCATCATATAACATAAACATGTCCTAGAATATCAGACCAATATTGTCAATCCAGAATAAAGAATGAACCAGTCACTGTTGTAAGTGTCTTAAGCCCTGCATCATGCACAAGAAAGCGTAATTAAAGCTTATTAGTGGCAGTAATGCAAACTTGGCAGGATACACAAATGACGACAGGGAGACTAAGCTGACACAAAGCAAAAATGGTATATCAGCTTTCAAATAGCTGGTCCTTTTTTAAAATTTGAAAGTGTCAAATGAGTCTAGAGTTTTTTAACTTCTACAAGGGCATAACTTAACCTTAAAAAAAAGTGTTCTTAAGTGTAATCAGGGGTAAATTGGTTTGATTATCCGACTCATTTTTGACACTTAAAATTTACCCTTGGTATCAAGTTTGGAAACCAGTGTGAACCAAACTGAGTTTGAAAAAATTCATCCCTATATGTCACAATATTTTTCAGTTACTTTTAAATCTGTTTACTAGAAGGTAACTAGGCAGGAATGCAAAGTAGTTCTTTTTTTTAAAAATGCACGTCTTCAACCAAATGCCTGTTCAAGTCTGCAGTACTGGCCATCACATCATAGGTGCAATGCTATCCTTTGTCTCTCACTGGACAAAACAGTATCACATTAATTATGTTAGGATTCCAATAGTTCATGTGAATATCCTTCATATTATCATACAATGCCAGCACCACATCCTGCCCGACTGACTATCATACTGTTTATAAATGACCAGTGGTCAGTCTCTATGTCATAAACTTCTGCACTCCGAAGGCGATTGGAACCATCAAATCCTCCAAGAACATATATCTTTCCATCGAATACAGCAATGCCTGGCCAAGCCCTAGGGGTGTTCATTGGTGTTAGAGTGGTCCATTGTCGAGTGATTGTGTTGAACCTAGAAAAATCAACAGGAATTATTAGCATTGTGTTACTAAATGTATTATTTGTAAACCTGAACTTTTACATTCTGAATTACCATGCATAGAAAACAATGTTTAATATGTACAGTCATAAGTACTGTACATGCATTCAGTCTGGGCTTTTTTTCAAGCTTGAAATTACACAAGACTGTTTTCTTCAAAACTTCCATTGGAAATAATGGTCAAGCAAGTCACAAATTTGCTCATTTTTAGACCTTATATTCTCTATTTAGTCCGTTAGGTTCAAATCCTCAACATGCTCAATTTTTTTCACAAAGATCCCTTTACGTATTTGTCTCACAATAGAAATGGGTACAACACTTATTGCTGTGCAGTATTTTGCCATCAGGAGGGTATGACACTTGTTACTGTTATTTTTTTATGGCTTGATGCTCACACTCCATCAACCAGTCTCTATAGATTAGATACTTATTTATAGCTTCATGCTCACAATCCATTAACCAGTATCTGTAGATTAGATACTTATTTATGGCTTCATGCTCTCACTCCATCAACCAGTCTCTGTAGATTAGATACTTATTTATGGCTTCATGCTCACAATCCATTAACCAGTATCTGTAGATTAGATACTTATTTATGGCTTCATGCTCTCACTCCATCAACCAGTCTCTGTAGATTAGATACTTATTTATGGCTTCATGCTCACAATCCATTAACCAGTATCTGTAGATTAGATACTTATTTATGGCTTCATGCTCTCACTCCATCAACCAGTCTCTGTAGATTAGATACTTATTTATGGCTTCATGCTCACAATCCATTAACCAGTATCTGTAGATTAGATACTTATTTATGGCTTCATGCTCACACTCCATCAACCAGTCTCTATAGATTAGATACTTATTTATGGCTTCATGCTCACAATCCATTAACCAGTATCTGTAGATTAGATACTTATTTATGGCTTCATGCTCACACTCCATCAACCAGTCTCTGTAGAATAGATACTTATTTATGGCTTCATGCTCACAATCCATCAACCAGTCTCTGTAGATTAGATAGTACTTAGCAACACTCATCAAGAATATCAGGGAATTAATCTGTACTTAAAGGTCCATAAGATGGTGCTAACATTTGCCCATTAGTTTATATATATATATATAAATTTATATTGTGCATTGTGATACTAATTGTGCAACATCAAACGTTATTTTTTTGATCACATGCAAAAAATGTGACGTCCAATATATTGGACAAACTAGTCAACAAATATCTAAACGTATGAACCAACATAGATCAGACTTAAAAAATTATATCGATAAATCTTTTTCATCTCATGTTGCCATACACTTTAACAATAGTTCTCATACTTTGCAAGATTTTTCCTTTCAACCTATTGTTATAGCTGAATCTGAAATGGAACGTTTGCTAAAAAAAACTACTGGATTCACCGTCTTAATACAGTATATCCAAAAGGTCTAAATTCCAAAGCACTTTATGACCTTCATTAATGTAATATATATAATTTTTTTTTAAATATATATTTATATACATTAATTAATTTGCATCATACATATTAAAAGTAAAAATAAAACTTTATCTCTATTTATTCATAAATTTTATATATATATATATATAGCTTAATCTGACCTATTAAAATGACATAAAGTATCTTTGAAAAGTTATGAATTTATTATATGGTGTGCCAATTTTGGTCATAAAGTTGACATACATCAGTGGTGTAACATATTTTTGAGTCGTCAAAATGATATCACAAACTATATACTGCTTCAGTCATGTTGACAAAGAACATCCAGTTTGTATTACATTTCTGACTCATTTTATTCAAAACACAATTTCAAGTAGTAAATATTTTCAAAAATATCTTTAAAAAAACTGACATCACTATCTATATGTACTGCTTCAGTCACGTTGGCAATGCATTTTTCTGAAAACTCAATTTCAGGCAAGGTGCATTTAGCTAAATTCTCACTTTTAATATTTTTCAGCTCCATTAATCTGATATACTTCATAGCTTTATAAATAAACAGCTCCATTAATCTGATATACTTCATAGCTTTATAAATAAACAGCTCCATTAATCTGATATACTTCATAGCTTTATAAATAAACAGCTCCATTAATCTGATATACTTTATAGCTTTATAAATAAACAGCTCCATTAATCTGATATACTTCATAGCTTTATAAATAAACAGCTCCATTAATCTGATATACTTCATAGCTTTATAAATAAACAGCTCCATTAATCTGATATACTTCATAGCTTTATAAATAAAGTGCCATTATTTGTCAAATCATCTGGAGAAGAAAAAAAACATGCTGGGATTCAGCCATTTTGTTTTTTTTAGGTAGCCAGTAATTTTAAAGATAACAATAGCACAGGAACAATAACAACCAACAAAAACAATATTATTATTACTAAAAAGATAACAGAAGAACTGAAACAACAACAATAATAATAGTAATAAATTGTACTTGGTGTAAATTTCAGTATCAATGTGATGGTGGACGTTTTGGTACAAATGTTATAAAACAATATAAGAATGCAATCACACACACACACACACACACACACACACACACACACACACATATTTGATTAAATGTGAACACCACATTCACAGTGACTGAGGGGCCCCAAGTGGCCGAGTGTTCTAAAGTGCTTTCTGTTACGGATCACTGCCATCTCACCTGTCTGCGCGAGTTCAAGTCTAAGATTTGGCTAATGTAGTTAAATGAGAAAGCTTGCAAGTAGCTTCTGATGGGTCAGTGGTTCTTTCCGGGGGTTTTCCCGGGTTCATCCTCCACCAACAATACTGGCCACCATGTATCGCCAATCGTGTGCTGAAAAATGGCGTTAAACACTACAAAAAACAAAAAACACAGTGACTGATTAATTTGATCATTTTAATGGAAATGTTCATAATATAGGTAACTTGCTTTTTCATCAAGGGAAGCAGTTTTTAAAGTGTCATGAGAATTGGTTGAACAATGAGGAAGTAAACCAGAATGACAAAGGATCTACTGGACCAAAGTGCTGCCTTCAATATCAAGGGAAGTAACTGACCGATGTCCCCCACTGATGGAATGTAACAAAGATATTGCATCATCATTAGGTATATATTCGACAAAATCTGCATTACTTCCATCATAAATGGGTAAATATTCACATCATCTGCATTAATTAAGTCTGAAGAATTCCTTGACAGCTTTATCAGAAATAAAATTCAGTGTTTTGCCAGGTGACATTTTTAGAACATCTATGTCTATTTTTCTTTGTTTCTTCTCTCTCTCCACCTTAAAGTTTGACAAACACTGTCAGAGGTATCAAAATCAAAATAATGTAAACTCATGGGGACAACTTTAAAGAAATTTAGTAAAACTGGGTGCCTGTATTAAGACTGGCACTTCAATCCTGAATGTCCAATCTTTTACCTTATGGAAAGTCATTTATTTTTCTAAGACAAGATGAAAAAGAAATGAACAAGAACTGTGACAATTCCTTTTTGTTAAAAGACAGTTAAAAGGTAAACTGTTTGTTTTCACAGAATTTTCCAAGAGAAAAATTGCAAGGAGAAGTATAATTAGGGAAAATTCCTGACCCCCCCCCAACAAATTCAAATGTTACAAAATGTAACTGTAACAAACTGCCTTCAAAACCCCAATAGTGAACTAAATGATTTAATTAGTAAAGTAATGATGTGAAAAACAGCAGATTTTGTACATGATTTAATTAGTAAAGTAATGATGTGAAAAACAGCAGATCTTGTACATGATTTAATTAGTAAAGAAATGATGTGAAAAACAGCAGAACTTGTACATGAATTAGTAAAGTAATGAGGTGAAAAACAGCAGAACTTGTACGTGATAGGTATGTACCTTTCCACCAGATCATAGTACTGGTCTGTGTGACGGTATCGACCACCAAATGCATAGATAAAATGATCCATGGTGACTAGAGACAGTCCCGACCTAGCTTTCTCCATCTCTGATACAAACGTCCACTCCTCTGTGAGAACATCATAACACTCCACACTAGCTCGATCCATATGCAGGGTCTTATCATAACCACCTGACAAGTAAATACATCACTAGATTAAACAGCTGCCTTTTGTAATGGATCATGGAGAATGAAATACAGTAAAAATGTTACTAGTCTGAAATAATGTTTCTCAAACTTTTGAATCCTACTTAGTTTATAAAGGCATTTTCAAAATATTATGCTAAAGAAATGGGAAAAACACACTTTCCTAAGAATACAAAGATGCAAACTACCTGGACTGGCACAGCCAGGTATCAAACCTGCAACCTCTGGATTACGAGTCTGATGATCTACAACTGAGTTACCATGACTCACAAACAAAATTTGATTTTCAACAGATCATCCAAGAACGACACAAGCAAAAAAGTAATTTTTCTGAGTTAGCATAATACTCAAGTATGACCAGCAATGAATAACTGTACTGGACGTAAATTTAAGAAACCATAGTTGTTTTTTGTAGCCACCTGTCTAGAAAGACCACCCTTTCTTCCATTAAAGTATTGTAACTCAAGACAGGTGTTCTCTCATAACAGGTCACAATGCTATATAATTATTAAATTTGTGTGTTGATAATATGGTCTCTCAAGACAGGTGGTCGCACACAGTAGTAGTCTTTCAAGACAGGTTTCACTGTATGAACAAAGTGGAATTAAGTGGAACAAATATCCAGTGGAACAATATTATCCCCAGTAAGACAGTAAGACCCAGCCCTCAGGGCCTTGGTGAAGCTACAGTTTTGTGCTGAATTAATAAGGCACGCAGACAAAGCTAATAATTAAGCAATTAATATTTAAAGACAAAGTTAAATGGGAAAGACATTGAAAATAAAATTCTAAAACATCAATACAGACATTCAATTCATTTATTTCTTGTAAATAAACATCAAAGACATCCTCTGCTATTCCTGCCCTGATGGATTCTTACATTGCAGATGGATAAATTCAGAGCATGTATCACAGGTTACTTCCTGCCATATTAAACTGATCATCAAGTTAATTATGTGTAAGATGACTAAGGTAAAAAATATTCAGAAATAAATTGTCCTCTATTTCTTGTAAAAAAAAAGAATACAGAAATAATTTTACACCAAAGCAGTAACAGCAGCCATTGCCACTTCAATAACATTTACAACAATAATAATTGTTATTACTACTGTACCAGGGGCCTAGAGTGGCAGAGTGGTCTAAAGCGCTCTCCGTTATGGATCACCGGGTTCTTCCTCCACCATTAATACTGGCTACTATGTATAGCCTATCGTGTGCTGAAAAATGGCATTAAACCCTACAACAACAACAACAACAACAACAACAACTACTACTGTACCACCAAAAAAAAAACCTACAATATATCACTTTGATATTATCAAAATTTACCAAATGATCTTCCAATTCTGCCAGAAGGGACAAGTATCTACACCCTGGAGTCCTGGATATTCTATAACTTTTCCAGAAACAAAAATACTGAATACATGGTTCAAAATGGACATCTACTTTTATTAGCAGGCTAGGTAAATGCTATCTAAGATCTCAAGTTTCTTAAAAGTTATAGTTTGCAATAACCTTTTGTCACCAAAGGTTATTAAAAAAAAAAATAAGTCTATGGAACAGTATATTCAAAGAAATTATAAAACAAGGGATTCTGTACAAGACTGTCTTGCATATTTGGGGGTTGTAGGTTTGCAAAATAACTTAAACACTTACCTGATGCTGCTTGTACCATATGACATCAAGAACAAAAGACAAAGATATGGTAAAAAATTGACTTCTAAGTAACAGTGTCTCAAAAATAACGATGACAGACCTGCCACATAAATACGATCTTCACATACTGCCACCCCTACCCCTGCTCGTCGTCGCTTCATACTGGAAACAAATGTCCATGTTTCCTTCTTTGGATCAAACTTCTCCACAATGTTATAACCACAAGATCTGTCTTCCCCGCCTGGAAAAGAAAGATAAAGTGTTAATGTATACTCACAGAAAGATACATTTCAGGTGACAATTCCTGTAGAAAACACAATGTCTACATTTTTACTGAAAAGTATGTACAAGATTGATGATAAGTGAAAATTGGGAACATGATGTCATGCCTTATAACAAGGCTAAGATTTATTTAAAGGATAATATTTTGTATTTCTTGATGGCAATAACATTGATGTTGCTACCTTTGTCTTCCACAATATGAAGCAGTTCAGCTGAAATAGCTGTCCCAGTATGGTTATTTCACCAAAATTTGCAATTAAGCAAAGCTGACCTTATGTTTTTTCAGTTCAATGTCTTCACACTCCCATCTCCTTCCTGTCCACTTAATTCAATGTCTTCACATTCACATTACCTTCCTGTCCACTTAATTCAATGTCTTCACATTCACATTTTACCTTCCTGTCCACTTAATTCAATATCTTCACATTCACATTACCTTCCTGTCCACTTAATTCAATGTCTTCACATTTACATCTCCTTCCCGGCCACTTAATTCAATGTTTTCACATTCACATCTCCTTCCTGGCCACTTAATTCTTTTGTATGCTGTGTCTGGTCTGATTGCAATGTCAACTCTTCATCGTTTTTTTCAATTAACAATAACAGTTTAAACATATTTTTGCAAAGCAAAATATCAACATTGTGTCAACTTTTTGTTGTTGTCTGCAATTATGTTTCAATCTAAAAGATTCCTGCCAACAATTCACACATTAATTTTAAAGTTTAGTATTTTAATACGAAACATGCTAATATCAGCACTATTTATTGCTTCTTCCCACAATGTGCATTTGTTATACTCTCATTAAGAGGGCCTCAAGGGAGAATAGTCCTTGACTAATGAGTCACCCTCTATAAATAAAGCAGTATTATTATTATTATTATTATTATCATTATTATTATTATTATTATTATTATTATAAAGTGATTGATATTACATGCATTTGCATCCCAATGGGAAGTTGATGATGATTCTATGTATGTACAATTAAAAGATGGATTATTCCCTTTCTTCCACATCTGATTTCGACAGAAACATAAACGTCCAAAATAAGTCATCTATCCTGATCATCTGCAGCACAGATATGACTGAGACACAGGATTTCAATAAGAACAGGAGCTAATGAAAGTAACTGATTCTTAACCAGAAACACAGGTAGGACCCTCAAAAAGTCATTGAATCACAGTTGCCAATGAATTGTATCCATCCTTTTTCCTGCAACAAGGCATAAATTTCACTCATTCTTCTTGCTGATGCTAGGGAAAGAAGGAATACTTTTTTTAGGAGTAAGATTCTTGTCAGAAGCTTAACTAAAAGAACATAGTACCCAGGTCAGCTCATGTTTTGCAGCCTCTGTGTGTCTTTGGGAAAAGTGCTTAGATCCCATGACTCTGGCATGATGTAGCAACAAATTTATTAAATGTCCCACTAAATTCCCCTCCCCATTAACAAATGCACTGTGAAATTAGTTATGCACACAAGTGTAAGGGTGTTAAGTACAGGTTATATAAGTATGTGTTACATATAAGTTATATAAAATGAGTGTTACATAAGTATAGACTAAATAAGCATAGATATTATATAAATACATGTTTATAAATAAGTGTGTTATATAAACCTGTAAGTATTGTACAAGTATGGGTATTATACAACCATGGGTATTATATAAGTATGGGTGTTATACAACCATGGGTATTATATAAGTATGGGTGTTATATAACCATGGGTATTATATAAGTATGGGTGTTATACAACCATGGGTATTATATAAGCATGGGTATTATATAAGCATGGGTATTATATAAGTATGGGTGTTATACAACCATGGGTATTATATAAGTATGGGTGTTATATAACCATGGGTATTATATAAGTATGGGTGTTATACAACCATGGGTATTATATAAGCATGGGTGTTATACAACCATGGGTATTATTATATAAGTATGGGTGTTATACAACCATGGGTATTATTATATAAGCATGGGTATTATATAAGCATGGGTATTATATAAGTATGGGTATTATACAACCATGGGTATTATATAAGTATGGGTGTTATACAACCATGGGTATTATTATATAAGTATGGGTATTATACAACCATGGGTATTATATAAGTATGGGTATTATATAAGTATGGGTGTTATACAACCATGGGTATTATATAAGCATGGGTATTATATAAGCATGGGTATTATATAAGTATGGGTATTATACAACCATGGGTATTATATAAGTATGGGTATTATACAACCATGGGTATTATTATATAAGTATGGGTGTTATACAACCATGGGTATTATATAAGTATGGGTATTATACAACCATAGGTATTATATAAGTATAGGTATTATATAACCATGGGTATTATTATATAAGTATGGGTGTTGTACAACCATGGGTATTATATAAGTATGGATATTATACAACCATGGGTATTATATAAGTATGGGTGTTATACAGCCATGGGTATTATATAAGCATGGGTATTATATAAGCATGGGTATTATATAAGAATGGGTATTATATAACCATGGGTATTATACAACCATGGGTATTATGCAACCATGGGTATTATATAAGTATGGATATTATACAACCATGGGTATTATATAAGTATGGATATTATACAACCATGGGTATTATATAAGTATGGGTGTTATACAACCATGGGTATTATTATATAAGCATGGGTGTTATACAACCATGGGTATTATTATATAAGTATGGGTGTTATACAACCATGGGTATTATATAACCATGGGTATTATTATATAAGTATGGGTGTTATATAACCATGGGTATTATATAAGTATGGGTATTATATAACCATGGGTATTATATAAGTATGGGTATTATACAACCATGGGTATTATTATATAAGTATGGGTGTTATACAACCATGGGTATTATTATATAAGTATGGGTGTTATACAACCATGGGTATTATTATATAAGCATGGGTATTATATAAGTATGGGTATTATACAACCATGGGTATTATTATATAAGTATGGGTGTTATACAACCATGGGTATTATTATATAAGCATGGGTGTTATGCAACCATGGATATTATTATATAAGTATGGGTGTTATACAACCATGGGTATTATTATATAAGTATGGGTGTTATACAACCATGGGTATTATTATATATGCATGGGTATTATATAAGCATGGGTATTATATAAGCATGGGTATTATGCAACCATGGGTGCTACTTAAGTTATACATGTATATGCAAACTAGATTTGTGTCTATAAAACTCATATGCTTCCATCCTGACCAAAATATCCAAAAATTATCAAAAACTTACAAATTGGTATTTAGACAAATGCTATAAATGCCTAAAATTCCAATAATGTCATCTAGTATGCAAACAAACATACCCACCAATTTTCATTTGTCCACTTGATGCAGTTTTTGATTAACTGTATTAACAGATACATGTATTTTGTTGTTTTTTTTTTAAATTCAAAAATTGCTGTTTAGCCAGCAATAATTCATTTATCTATAAAATTGTATGCACACATATACCATATCCAAATTTTATTTGTCTATTTTTAGTAGGTTTTTACATAATCTTGCTAACAGGTTTTTGTTAAGTCCATAAAGTATATAAAGACAAAACTGAAATATTGCTGTCTAAAAATCAAACTCAATCATCTTATCAATACAAATATATTTACCCCATTTCATGTCTATCATCATATCAATACAAATATATTTACCCCATTTCATGTCTATCATCATATCAATACAAATATATTTACCCCATTTCATGTCTATCATCATATCAATACAAATATATTTACCCCATTTCATGTCTATCATCATATCAATACAAATATATTTACCCCATTTCATGTCTATCATCATATCAATACAAATATATTTACCCCATTTCATGTCCATCATCATATCAATACAAATATATTTACCCCATTTCATGTCTATCTTCATATCAATACAAATATATTTACCCCATTTCATGTCTATCTTGAGTATTTCTGGTGTATGAGCTTCTCAGAACAGATGGAGGACATATGGACAATCAGGATCAAATTGAGGTACCCTGACACAAACAGTGGGGACTTCGTAATTGAGGTACCCTGACACAAACAGTGGGGACTTCATAATTGAGGTACCCTGACACAGTCGGGACTTCATAATTGAGATACCCTGACACAAACAGTGGGGACTTCATCAATGAGGTACCCTGACACAAACAGTGGGGACTTCGTATGGTTTTGGTGTTTTAAGCAAAAGCAACACCTTATAGGTTACATTGCACATAGGCATGTACTGTCAAACACCTTGCTTGGGATAATCCAATTGTGGGAATCTTAACCCACACCCTTCTGGTCACAAGTGCAATGCCTTAATCACTGAATCACCACATATTTAAGTATATAAACAATTATTTAAATTAATTAACATAAAGCAAGCATATAGTTTATGGTTTAGTTTAGTTTTTGTAGGGTTTAATGCCATTTTTCAGCTCAAGAAAGGCTATACATGACGGCCAGAATTATTGGTGGAGGAAGAACCCGGGAAAACCCCAGAAAGAACCACTGACCCATGAGAAGCTACTGGCAAGCTTTCTCACATAACTACATTAGCTGAATCTTAGTTTATAGTTTATAGAAAAGTAACTTTTCATTGATGCATCAGATTATAATTGTCCAAGAAAAAATCTATTTAATAATGTCTACTTTCTATCTTTTAAAAACATTTCTTTCTGACTGACCTATAGCATACAGACATCCCTGTACAGCAGCAACTGCTACAAATGATCGGGCAATTTTCATCTCAGGTTTGGGTATCCACTGACGCAGCACTGGGTCATAACATTCCACACATCGCAGGTACAGCGTATTCTCTTGTGTATCAACAAGCGCACATTCTCCTCCCACAGCGTACAGCATGCCATCAAGGGTTGCTGAACCAACTGCTGTGCGAGCAATGTTCATACCAGGCTGAAAAAGGACTAAAAACTAGAGCTATTTTCACTGATCACCACATACAATTTTAATACTTTTTACTGCATATTTGCACCACACTGACACACCCCATATACTAACCCTCTCTGGAGCATAAATGACAAGTCCCTGTACATGACAAACTAGTCTATATGTTTGATTGGTCTTCCTGCTAGGACTGCATCCATAAAGCTTGGTCCAAATAAAATTGAAAGTTTCATACTTCTATCCTTTAACCCTTATTGGGACCCCTCAAGAGGATTGTGAGGGGGGCCTAATAGTAAAATCTCTTGCACGTGGTTACCAATAATGACATGGATGTGCATTTAAACCAAACTCACAAAAAAATCAATTATGATGCCAAAGTCAAAAGTTACAAAGTGTATATGGTATTTTGGAATTGGGTACTTATACTTATCTGGAACTTTTTGTACAGGAAACCTAGCTGTTAATAGCGAGTGTCAATAGAAAGGACCTCATTCAGAATAAACTGGTCAGTAACAAACTTATTAAATCTCACTAGATAAAACAACTAACAGCACATTTGACTGAAATTCCGCAAGGTTAAACCAATTAGGTGTGCAAACAACACATAATTAAACCACACTAAGTAAAACAGTGATGTAGTGTGCACAACACACTTGATTAAATATCACTAGGTAAAGCTGCAGTTAAGTGTGTACAACACTGATTGAAATCCCACTCTAAAACTGTGATTACAACCCAACACAATTAAAATCCCACTACCTAAAACAGTTGTCAGTTGTCAAGTGTAAACAATACACCTGACTGATACCTAAAACAGTTGTTAAGTGTAAACAATACACCTGATATCTACAACAGTTGTTAAGTGTGAACAACACACCTGACTGATACCTAAAACAGTTGTCAAGTGTGAACAATACACCTGACTGATACCTAAAACAGTTGTCAAGTGTGAAGAATACACCTGACTGATACCTAAAACAATTGTTATGTGTGAACAATACACCTGACAGATACCTAAAACAGTTGTCAAGTGTGCTCAATGCACATGATTGAAATCCTACCAGGTATGGTTCAGATTGTGCAATACACCAGATTTAAATCAAATTAGGTTAAACGTTTGAAAAAGCATTAACCCCATAACACACTTAACTGAATCCCATTGGATAGAAATGTTGAAAAGCATTAACCCCACAACACACTTACTGAATCCCACTTAACAAAAGAGTTGAAAAGAATTAACCCCACAACACACTTAACTGAATCCCACTGGATAGAAATGTTGAAAAGCATTAACCCCACAACACACTGAATCCCACTCAACAGAAGAGTTTAAAAGCATTAACCCCACAATACACTTAATTGAATCCCACTGGATAGAAATGTTGAAAAGCATTAACCCCACAACATACTTAACTGAATCCCACTGGGTAGAAAAGTTGAAAAGCATTAACTCCACAACATACTTAATTGAATCCCACTGGATATAAAAGTTGAAAAACCCTAACCCCACAACATATTTTAACTGAATCCCACATAACAGAAAAGTTGAAACGCATTAACCCCACATCACACTTAACTGAATCCCACTTAAAAGAAAAGCTGAAAAGCATTAAACCAACAAAACACTTCAATGAATCCCACTGGATAGAAAAGTTCAAAAACATTAACTCCACAACACACTTAAATGAATCCCACTGGGTAGATAAATTGAAAAGCATTAACCCCACAACATACTTAATTGAATCCAACTGGATAGAAAAGATGAAAAACATTAACCACACAGCATATTTTAACTGAATCCCACATAACAGAAAAGTTGAAAAGCATTAAGCCCACAACACACTTAACTGAATCCCACTGGATAGAAAAGTTGAAAAGCATTAACCCCACAACACACTTAACTGAATCCCACTGGGTAGAAAAGTTGAAAAGCATTAACCCCACAACATACTTAATTGAATCCCACTGGATATAAAAGTTGAAAAACATTAACCCCACAACATATTTTAACTGAATCCCACATAACAGAAAAGTTGAAAAGCATTAACCCCATATCACAGTTTACTGAATCCCACTTAAAAGAAAAGTTGAACAGCATTGAACCAGCAAAACACTTCAATGAATCCCACTGGATTATCGTTCATTGATGTTAATTTATCTGAGATGGTTGAAATGAGAACACCTGGTTTGAGTTTACCCTGGTCAGAAAAAACATCGATAGCATTTTCCGTTACACCGCATTGTTTAACTAAAATATCATCCAGGGAAACATTACTCGTTTTCAGTTTACCCTGATGATCTTGAAATATGACTATTTCATTTGGATCCACACTTGCAAGGTTTAACATCTCGGACATTTCATCTTTGACTATTTTTTTTACTTCTTTGGTTGCAGGTATTTCCATGGTGGGTTTCTTCAGGCTTGAGAGAGATCTTCCCCAAATATCAATCATTATATTTTAAGATCTCTCTAAAAAGCGATTACTAGTATATTCATGTACGGTTTTATGGGGTGGTTTAGTTCATGATGATAATGCGTCAAGTACATTTAATACTTCTATGCCGCATATTGGTGGGTCGGTCATTTTCTGTGTTGGTAGTGTGGAATACCAGATAGGAATTTTTAATTGATGTATATAATGCATAAATTCTTTAGGCGGCGCTAACCCATATGAATCGAAATAAACAATTGCACGTGGATCAATCGCGTATGCAACCCAGTGAGTTCCAGGTCCGGTGCTGTTATCGAGATTAATGATACCGGTTTCAGCGCTGTTTGGTTATTGTGGTAATTGATCTCGCATAAAAACACCTCTAAAGTTTTTTATTGCTAATTTTTTAGCAGCACAGAGTAAATCAAACTTTTACATTGGAACCATCAGCAATATTTGCGATATCAGAGTTAGTAAACTGTTCCTAGTCTCAGGCTGTTTCCGCTGTACCATGAATACGGAGTTCCTGGTAGTCTTAGACCTTTTCCCTTTTTTTGTATCCTCGCCCAGTTGCTTTTTTTTAGTGCCATCCCTGCTTCAGTATCAACAGCTCCTAATGCAGCAGCTTTCACCACCACGGGGGCTGCGGCTGCAATTAGTGCTGGAATCACAGCACGAAGTGGAAATATACCACCTGATTTTATCATGTCTTTGATTGCGGATGCAGAGAGTGTGAACTGAACACCTTTTTTTATCTTTGATAGCATCACTGAAATGCTTAATTTGACGAGTTGTCTGTGATAGTTTATTCTGACCACCAGACATCTGATTGTGTTTTAACGACATCATAGTTCCACATTTGTTAGCTGAATCAGATTGCAATTTTTTAATCTGACCAGGAGTCAGAGTGACACTAACATGACTATATATCATTTTATTTAATACCAGATTTATCTAATTGTTTACATGTTTCTGGAAAACATTTACATGTTTTCTACTGGCGCATCAACTACCCTAATTCGTCCACCAACACCTTCGAGTAGCATTGATTTGTCGCTGAGAATGACAGCAACTGCTCTGTAATTCGGGATAAGTGGTGCTGGAGCAACTGGAAGAGTTACCTGAGCTCGGAAATGTATGTCAACGACGGACTGTCTGGTTAAATCAAGATGTTCCAACGAAAAGTAATAAATCGGATATAGTTTTCTAAAATCTAATTGTGATATTTGCAGACCAGTATCTACATTATTATCACGTCCCATAAATGTCAGCAAACGATGATACGCGTGTGCTATTTGGTTTTGATCATAATTAAGTAAAATATCCTCTGATGGCCGTTTAATCCTCAGCGAGACTTCAGAAACACCTAGTTGATCAAATATCATATGGCTGCGTGTTTGTGAACCTACTCACGTCTTATCCTGTAACACAACAAATATATGCCGCGGTGCAGAAACTCCCTGTTTTGATGCCAAGTGCCATGTAAATATACCATTAACAGAAGTCTCCATAATATCCGTCGTTGTTGTTAGCCATGGTAGCAATGATTTACCACCTGTATCCATAAATGATAGTAATTTTTCCTCTGCGGTGATTGATGGATTCATTACTGGCATCCACAGTGAGAGGTTTGTTATATTTACTTTATCAGCATCGACTGGAGCTCCAGCAGGGCCTGCTTCTCGCCAGATTGCATCATTATCATCACCTTTTCACACGAGGACTACTGTATGTTTCGCTCCAAAGATAACTTTTCTCATATTTCTGAAAAATCCGAAAATATGTGATAGTGGAATCGGGCATGAGAATAATCTACACTGTCCTTGCAAAACCTAGGTTGTAACTAAAATCAGTATTTATATTCTCGATATCAACATCAGCAGCAGCAGGAGCAGCATGATCCTTTGGTTGTCTTTTAATATAAAGAGCTTGTTCAGAGTGATCAGTAATATCTTTAGCAAACATCATAGACAGACCTGCTGATCTTGTATAATCATCGGAATATCTTACTAAACCAACTACTGTTGTGGCAACATCAACATCATGCTCTATGGATTCAATCTCTCTTCCATCAATCATATATCTAGCGCAACTAAATAATGCCATAATACCATTATTGACAAAATCAACTCCGACATTTGCGGCATATGGTGTATTAAGTGAAACATCTGTTACAATTTCTCCTTCTACTTCAATAAATGCTTCAGCGGGTAGAAAGTATGGTATCTTGAACCTGAAGTTCAATTCTTGATCGACTATTTGGTTGTATTGCGTTATAGGAATAAAACTGATAATCGCATACAGAATCATCTTTGCGCACTGGGGCATCTAAATCAAATGCTGTATCAGGTGACTATTTGAACATTTTATTATATATTTCTTGATCTAAATCGCGATCTCAATGACTTCGTCAGGTCACTTCCCGCTATCATATTTGCAATAATATTTCCCTGAGTGTCATATCCCTCATTGTTCAGCGATGCTATTTTTTGATCCACTGGGTTGTTTATTATTTTACTAATACTCGCAGGCATAACCTCCGTAGATGTTAGTTTCCCCACTGATGGTGATTTTATCACCGATAGCGGGTTCTTTTGTCTAACTAACCTAAATAGTTTTTCTTTGGTCACAAAAAATGCTTTACCGGCAACATCACCAACAGCGCTAATACCCTTATCACGAATAACATCAATAGCTTTCATTGATAATTGTTTTGCAATTGTTGCTAGTTTTGGAGCCATCCTTGCAAATAACCCTTGAATAACATTACCTAGGCCATGTCCATAATACGCCCTATAAACAGGCAATCGTGAATTTACTACGTAGACCATGGTTGCCATGGTTTGTTGTGGTTGTAGTGTATGATCATCTTATTTAAATGCTATTTATCTAATTGCTGTGAAAATCATCAACTAATTCATCAATAAACTCTCGATATACACCAATATCCATGACACCACCTTCAAATAGTCATCTGCAGATATCAGCGGCTTCATTAATTATTTCCGGCTCTTCCCCCACCCCCAATGAGAATTTCTAATCGTGATAAGTCCAAAAGAATATTATTAGGACAACGAACAAGACCACTACCCGAAGCTCCATTTGGAACTCTACTCTGTGAAAAACCAAAACCAGCTGCACCCTGTGCATCATGATCATCTTCTCGACCAGATGGGATATAATACTTTTGTTGTTTTCTTGTCTCCATGTTTGTCTCCATGTTGGTGTTTGATGTTTCCTTTCTATTTGTCTTTCTTCTATTTGTTGTACATCATAATTATCAATTCCTTTTTTAAATTCCTTATAACCCAATTGTTTTGTATTCATACGACCAATCCCCTTGTTACATTTATATAACCAATCAACCCAATTATCGCGCTTTATTCTATTTCTCTTATATTCTTCTTTTAAAAATTCACTTCTTGAATGATAGCTTTTAGCAGCAAAATCACCAAAAGTGATAATCCTTAGGTTTTAATATTTGAAATTGTTTTATTAGTGTTTTAGCCTCATTAGTAAATTTATCCATAAAAGAAACGCCCTTTTGAGTTTTACTAACATCACCTTGTTGTTCTTTATCATGTGGTTGTTGTTTATCTCCAGCTATCTGTTTTAACAATGGGAGAATACCCTTTTTTCTATCCTGTTCGTCAACAATCTCTCCAAATATAGCTTTTTCAGTAGCCGTAGTGGCTTTCTCAGTTGATGTAGCAACAGGTTTGAATAATTGTTCAGTGCCTGCTGTAAAATCAGTTTGGAATTCTTGTCGCACCTGTAATTTTCCCCTGACAGAGTCTCTTACGGGTAAAACTTTTTTATTGATTGTAATCACTCGCTAGTCTGGTTGTCAACGCTTCCTTTATCATTATTGTAAAAATCGAAGATTATCTAATTGCTAGACATTTCTAATATGATATGATTTTCACCCATCCCGAAAATTCTTTTGAATTTCACGACAATGTTTTCATTACTTCCGTGTTCATTGATTGGGTGTAAAAAAAATTTAAAAATAACACATACCTGGAAAGATATTCTACTAGTGATTCACCACTGATATAGAATTTCAAACCCATACAAATTCGTTCTGTATGAGTAATCCCATACCTGTCTTGTTTCAGTGTACATGTAGTACAACAGATTAGTGTTAGATCTTATACTTGTTTGTGTTTGGATGTGTTATGTTACGACATTGGGACAGTCGAGAGAGGAAAATGATGATTTGCGTTCTTTTCATCATTCACAGTGTTTTCAAGTGTAATGGTCTGTTTAATCATATCTTTAATCATCTTAATTTTGGAATTTATTGTACGCCTGATCTGGTATTGTTGGCTGAGTTCAGCTCTGACCTTCTCGACTGCTGTAAATAATGGAATGAATTTATTTACGTCATTGTTATATGCAAAAGATTCATGGATGGCGTGCTGTATTCTTTTTATCAATGCATATTGGATTGGAAGGATGTATTTATTATTCTAAGCATTATAATCGATATCTTGAAAATCAGAGAGAATCTGATTAGAATCTAATTTATTTGATAATTGTAATTTTTGATTTTTTAAATTTGATATTTCATTTATTATGTCATTTATATATTTGAAATTCATTATATAATATATATATATATATATATATATATATATATATATATAATATACAAAAAACGGGGATCAATTTTAACGTTTTCTTTCAAGTGTGATATATTTCTTAATTAGGGACAATACAACCTTTATCCTCTGTATTAGAGAAGGTGTAAGGCTCATATATTTCTTAATTAGGGACAATACAACCTTTAATCTCTGTATTAGAGAAGGTGTAAGGCACATATATTTCTTAATTAGGGACATTACAACCTTTAACCTCTGTATTAGAGAAGGTGTAAGGCACATATATTTCTTAACTAGGGACAATACAACCTTTAACCTCTGTATTAGAGAAGGTGTAAGGCACATATATTTCTTAATTAGGGACAATACAACCTTTAACCTCTGTATTAGCGAAGTGTAAGGCACATATATTTCTTAATTAGGGACAATACAACCTTTAACCTCTGTATTAGAGAAGGTGTAAGGCACATATATTTCTTAATTAGGGATGATACAACCTTTAACCTCTGTATTAGAGAAGGTGTAAGGCACATATATTTCTTAATTAGGGACAATACAACCTTTAACCTCTGTATTAGAGAAGGTGTAAGGCACATATATTTCTTAATTAGGGATTATACAACCTTTAACCTCTGTATTAGAGAAGTGTAAGGCACATATATTTCCTAATTAGGGACAATACAACCTTTAACCTTAGTATTAGAGAAGGTGTAAGGCTCATATATTTCTTAATTAGGGATGATACAACCTTTAACTTCTGTATTAAAGAAGGTGCAAGGCACATATATTTCTTAATTAGGGATGATACAACCTTTAACCTCTGTATTTGAGAAGTGTAAGACACATATATTTCCTAATTTGGGACGATGCAACTACTTATATATACACACAAAGGAAAAATCCCACAAAATCCGCCAATGCAAAAACACATTCACATCATATGGCGGTTTGACGTAGAGTGGTTTTCCCATGAGATTATAGTGGGGATTTCCGTAACAGTTATCTCTGTTTCAGAAACTATACACACAAGCCTACACGAGTTATTCCCCTTGGTGTTATACACATACAGTAAAAAAAGAAATTTAGATGTATGTGAATTGAATTCTATTTCCAGTTCACTTTGAAAGTGCTGATTTATATATTCATTTTTGCTACATTTTGGGTCATTGATTGAAATATTTGTTCTTCACCGGTATGAATAGTGAGTGATTTTTCAGGCCTCCTCCCAACTATTTTAGAAGTACCGGTTCTGCCGCATTTGGTATTTTCGCTCTGAGTAATAGCCTGTAGGTTCTCCAATTTGTTATTTGTAAAATCCGAACCAATATGATCAATTACAAGACTATCTTTCATCATCCATGAAAACACTCATATGTGAATTTATGATAAGATATCTTTTCCCTCCAGCAGATTTGTTACAAACAGTTAATGATTCTATCATAAAGTGATTCATTATATATAAATTCTTTATTTAAATACTAGTTTTAATTTTAATATGGAGGAGTTCGAGAGATTATCGAAAATAAAACCCTGGAAAAATGCTAAATTCAATCTCGATAGAGTACCCATAGATGTACCTGATATGGGTCTAAAAAGTGATAGAAGCATAATCAGTCAAATCAATGATGCATTTAACGAATTTAAGTGCAATGGTGAATCTCACTGTTGGTCAACATTTCGAATCGATGGTGGCGTTGATGCTACCATGAACGACCAAAGAGCAGCATTGATAATCTTGTATCTTGACCAGAATTTTTTTTTAGAGTGAAATTCATTATCCGTTCAGAAATAGGAAATTGAATTATACGCGACAAATTTGATTCTGTATTGAAAGATAAAAGAACTGTCACTGTGAGTCAGGATTCCAAACCAGGAATGCTGACTGGAATTGACAAACTGTATTACGAGAGATCTTATCATGTAACCGCGGTTGTTTATGGAATCTATCCAATGACAAACTGAGAACTGAGAAATTAAAAACCTTGAGACATTCGTCGTTGAATTGTGTAGTCAAATGAATAATTGAGCATTTTACAAATGCATTGCATGGAAACAAACTGACCGATCTAAGACATAAAAAAATAAATGAATGGGGTTTAACAGTCCGGGAGAGCGGTGCAACAATTCAAAATGTAGCTGAACTAGAAAAGATACTACAATTTCCAATAACTGTAGCGACGATAACAGGAGAAGTATTATATGAATCGAAATATAAATCGAGATGATCTCCAATTAAAATTATTGACCGTAATGCACATGCTTGGACCTCCACAGTAACAATATTTCCGCGGGATAGAACCATAAAATATCTACCAGTGTTGTTCTCCCAAGAGAATTCTGGGGGAGGGGAGGAGAAATTATTTTATTTTATTTATCAGTTAAGTAAAAACCACCCTGTGTCAATGTGGTTATTTCAGAGTTTAGAAGACGAAGAGTGTAAATTCGATTAATTTGTAAGACGACGAAATATCCCATACTGATTATCTTCACGATGAAATCAGAAAACTAGTTCGTGATTTTTCAACAGGTAACAACGAACAATTACTAACAAACTGTTTTACAATCCTGTCAGCTGCAGCTCATTTTGCGAGAAAGAAAAATCTATGGAAACCAACAAGAGCTGAATTTCTCTCAGATGTTGAGTCAAGTTGTGTTAAACTTGGCCATAGTGGATTATGGAATACCAAATATGACCCCGAAAATGTTATTTCGGTTGATATGGTCACGTGTTATCCAGGGAGTTTTCTCGGGTACAGAGAATGCTTTGAGTATTTTAAACGATTTGGGCATCCTACACACGAGATGACCCATGTTGCGATTAATGGACCACTTCCCGATTATGATCTAACCAGATTCGCTCGTGTGGTATCATTTGAATTCGCAAAAGGATTTCATCCATGCTGTTATATTTGGTTTGGTAGACACATTTCTGAAAAAAAAACTGAATGACAATAGTGTTATTACGGTATATGATTGATTGTAAAATAACAATATCGCTGATTGTCAGTGAAGCAATTATATCATATCGGACACAGACTGAAGTTTGGTTACCACAACCCGATAGTCTAGATAGTATAATTAGCGAAAACAAAGAAAAATTCCCTTCACTCGATGAAGAATATATCTTTGAAGTTAGAAATAAAGACACAAAAGATCTCGATAGAAGAATAATTGGTAAATTCACCCTGGGTGGAAAATATGACCACAAGCAATATTCTTCACGATTAATTATAGATGATGCTGAATATGATTTTATAATCGCAGATGCAACATCTACAGGTTTATATGTCAATCGTGAAGACGCCTTCTTGTCCGATGGAACCAAATTCGGTACAATTGTTACTTATAACGATGGAGATAATCCTCAATAATACGTACTTAAAGGCTTCCATGCTGGATTATGCTTCTATCAATTTGCTATCGATGATAAATAGATTTCCTGAATCCGCGGTTAGAGTCGCCACTGATTTATTTTACATAGATGTAAAACACAGTGAAGCAGTGGATAAATTTACAAATTCCGACGAGTGTTGGGAATCATGGAGAATTAAAAAGGAAATATTATGTGATTATTCTAAATCAGCAGATGTTACAACTGAAAACAATTACTTGAAATATAATCAAATATCAGAACTATCTAGTGCACCTTTGTGTGAAATAGCGCATGAAATAATTTCAGAAACTCCATTAAATGATTTTTGGGAAGCGTGGAGACCAAACGATTTGATAGTGGCAAGTAGAAAGATAGTCAGAGATACCACTTCAGATCAGATGAAGTTATTTAGTGCACATAAAGAAAAATATGCAACACTTCCAGTGCCGCTGTGTTATAGGCCTACGGATACACGAAGACAGAATATTGAAATTGATATTCTAGGCCTGACAGAGTCTGGAACTGAGAAGCAGATTCTCAAGATAAATGATATTGTGTTGGTTGATATCAACGTCATCCAAGATGCATTGCGTGCTGATAAATCCCCATGGGCACTAGGATACGCAGCGACGATACATTCTTCATAGGGATTGACTATATCTGATACGATTGTTTGGATCGTAGATGATCACATCGAGTGATCAAATTTAGTTTACTTAGCAGTATCCAGAGTATGCAGAATAAATCAACTTCGAAGAGTTGTTTTAGATGCTAATGACACTACAATCAGTGATATTGTCAGCGATGACATAATCAGAAAAAAACTCACTGGTTATAAACAGCATGATAAAAAAAATAACAGAAAATTTGATATTGATGCTGAATTTATAATTACACTGAAACAACAACAGCATAATAACTGCGCGAGTTGTAATTGTATAATGTGCTGGTGTTGGTCGGATAAAGATCCTCACCAATTTACAGCAGACAGAAAAGATAGCAGTATTGGTCATACCAGAGATAATGTGATGTTGACTTGTAACAGATGATGAGGTGCTAGTTAAGACCATGTGGTGGTAACTGAGTATCCTCGTGAATCATGTCATGTAATTGTTCCCATGTAAATCTGCGCTGAGGAACAGTTGAATCTAATCTATAGATTGCTGGTCTACCCGTGGATCTCGTTATGCTAGATATTTTATGTGCAGTGACACTCCAAATAGGATCAGTAGTTCTTTTTTTACCGCCTTCAAGCTCTCCTGGTTCATATAAATATCTCACAGTGACATTGCCGAGTATACGCTGTTTTGAAAAATCATTTTGCGGTTTTTGTACAGTTATATACTTCTTTTTGATGGCATTAATAGGTTTCATATTGATTGTTCGAGTAATTTCATTAGTTAGCACGGTAATTACACCCGGTAATCTCCTGACCCATGCACGAGATCATTTATCCTCAATAAATTCCTTCGTGTACTGATATCCAAATAACCGCTCTGCAAGTGTCCGATTAAATCGCTCAACAATTGCCTGATCGCGATGTAGTGCAGTATGTCCTTGTCTGATGGTGACATTATGATGCTTCATTGTTGATAGCACTGCACCCTGAAATTCCTTGCCAAGATCAACTTGTAATAGATTTAGCCACTGAAGACCACCTTGTGGTCCAAGATCTCGTCGATAAATACTTTCAAACGCAGAAGTTACTTCAATTGATGACTTTGTTGATGACTTTGTCGCTAGCGACTCTGCTTGTTTGTATCTACTTGCAACATCAACTACGGTTACTTGTATGACCGTTTATTAACAGTATGATGTGGCAGAAATAATACATCAGCTTGATGAACTTAATTAACGATGCTGACATCAAAATGTGAGAAGTTAATTTGTTTAGGCAGTGGTAGATAAATTTGCCATATCGCCTGTTTGGATAACCAATCCAGCGCCATGGTATTTTTCACTTTTGCGGCGTTAGCGAGTTTATCGATTTCTGATTTACCCCTCCAGTATCCTCTTGGGGAATAATAAATAGATTCCATGCTGTTATTAATTACCAGCACCCAGCATTAATTTACTTTTCATCGCCGATTTTATCAACCATGAAGCTAATTTTTTTTAAAGGATTTATCAGTGATAGAATTTAACGCATGAATCAATTTCACATCTGCGATATGTCTGTGTTGCAGATTGCTGCTTTTATAAGCAACATCATGAGCATGACACGCCTTATCAATAGCGTTTATTGGATATTCACAGGGTCGGGGATGGTTTTGATCATTGAGTCGTATATCGAGTCTTATTCCAGGTCCACAATAACTATACCCTGGAAGGTGTTTTTCTCCTGGATATTTTGCCCATGGAGTCCCGGGAAGTTTTATTAGTTTGGCTGCAATATCACCTCTCTTTTTTTAACAAATCTAAAAAAAATTATACCACATCAGTCATACTTGCCAGTGATAGCTTCTCTGTTATTCTTTGTTGTGGTAGGTGTTGAGAAAATTGTATGCGTCCTACATTTCAAACAATATAGATCCATAATTTATTTATAATATGAATATAATTGATTTTTCAGCAACAAAAACGCGAGAACCCGTTAAGAATCATGCAGCGCTACCAAATTCTATTCACATGATTATAATTGGACCATCTGGAAGTGGCAAGACACAGTTGTTACTTAATTTAATAACGAGATGGATGAAATGGGATAAACTATATTTGGTAGCCTCGAGTGTAGACGATCAGCGATGTTACGAGGTGTTAAAATATTTTAATGAGAAAGCAAAATCAGAAATTGATGAGGATGTTATTGAATTTATAACCAATATCGAGGAAGTACCAAGTATTGATGTTATTGATGGAAATATTAACAATTTAGTTGTATATGATGATGTGATGCTAGACAATCAAAAGAATCCTGCTAGGATATTTTCCAGAGGTAGGCAAACAAATACTGATGTGATATATGTCACTCAGAGATATACACAAATACCAAAAGTGATCAGGGATAATTGTAATATTCTTGCTGTATTTAATGGAGTTGATACACATAAGCTACAAAATATTCACCAGATTGGGTGCAATGGATATATGGATTATAATCTATTTAGAAATTTCCTTAGTCATGCTCAGTCAATCCCACATGGATTTGTAACGATAAATTTGCATGACCCTAGATCAAGATATAGTATCGGACTTGATCAAATATTCGGTTGAAATCCTAAAGGATTTTCCCATAACACTGAAATAATTTGTCTCCGTATGTTTGAAAACTCTGTCTATTTACTCTCTCTGGAGACTCTGTCTCTGTAGCAGCCTTATTTTGTGAGAAAACAAAACCATTCATCCTTCCCTCTCCCTAAGTTTGGTCTGCCTACAATGGTTTCGGTTTGAAATAGATTCAGTCTAAATTAGTTTCAGTTTATTTTTTGATTTTGTCTGAAATAGTTTCGGTCTGTTCACCCTCTCTGCTGCTGAAGCTTAAACTTTTCGTGTACCATATACAGTATATATCGCCTATAAGATGAACATTTTTATTATTAACTATAAGATGAACATTTTTATTATTAACTAAAATTATTAAGCATTAAAAAACTTTTTTTAAACGTTCAATATTTATTGAATTTTTTTTTACTTGTAACCATTCATGCGCGTATTATTTGCCGAGGTGAATACTTCCGAATAGTACCAAAAAAACGGATATTCGGCTGAAGCGAATGTCCGAAGCGATTTTCAGTTAGGCCCTCAAAACAGTCAATCAAAGAATACCTGGAATGCATGGGAAGAGAAAAAAAATCCTAATGTATTAGTTACAAACTTAAGACATATAAAATACTGTCCCAATGTAATAGCTGAATACAGCGAATGATGTATACTATGTATATCGGGGGGGGGGGGGGGGAAATTGGGAGGAGGGGGGTTTTGGTGGTAGATGCTATGGTACTTTTTCATTGTACTAGTACTTCAGTTTCCATCTTTATGGAATGTACAGAAATTCCCCAGTAATATGTTATGAATTTAATGATATCAAATGCATATTTTAATTTTTTACAATAATTCCCAAAAACTGATTATATTTCTACTAGGGATGTTAAACGAAAATTGGAAATCCGATTATCAGTTTTGAAAACGATTATCGGTTTTTGTTTTTACAAAATGATAATCGAATTCAATATTTTTTTTACCATTTTTGTAGTGAAAAGTTTACAAAATGCCAGAAAAAAATTCATTCATGCATTTGTTTAGTGTTTACATTTTAATACAATATGGCCAGCAGATAAGGTGTGTTTGTTTAAAATTTGTGAGCGCTCCATGCAGCGTGTTTGTAAATGAATACATTTATTGTTGAAGGATGTCAATAGCTAGTCGACCGACCGCTAAGTTCTTTGATGTCCGAAATTGACAACAATAGACTGTTAATAGCTACAGTCTCTGTTGTTGAGGACTGGTCTCTGCTGGTTGTGTCTTTTCAAGTTTACAAATATGGCTGGTCATATAAATAAATCTGAAGTATTGGAAAACTTTGAATAAATTTCATCAAGCATGGCTCGCTGTAAACTATGTTCACAACAAATAAGTCAAAGCGATGGTACTACTACTGGATTGCATGCACATTTGCGTGGCAAACATCCCGGATTTGTGGCTCCTTCAAATGTTCAGCTGCGATTAACAACATTTATTGGAACACAAAGAAACTGTCCTGATTGTCATCAAGAAAAAGTTACTGTTGCTGTAGCTAAGTTTGTCGCTGAAAACATGCTACCAATTTCGATTGTTGAATCCAATTCCTTCCGTGATTTGATGGCTTTGGTGGAGCCACAATATCGTCCTCCATGCCGTCAGATGATGATGTCACGAATGACTACAATGAAGAAGACGCTAATGGCGAAAATGCAGACACATCTAGAAGAAAATGTCAAGGATATTGCTGTTACCACCGACATATGGACCGCTGTAACCAACGAAGCATACCTGAGCTTCACTGCCAGCTACATTGATCCAGACTGGACTATGAAGATGCCCATTCTCTCAACAATTCCAATGAATGACTGCCACACGCAAGCCATCATCGATGAACATCTGGGAACTGTGGCTGAAGAATGGGCTATAAAAGCTAAAGTTGTTGCATGTGTCCATGATGGTGCTTCCAATGTTAAAAATGTCGTTAGCGTGAATGGATGGTTGGATGTTCATTGTGCAGCACATAAATTGCAACTCTGCATTAATCATGCAATGGGCACCCATACCGTCACGAATCATCAAATTTCCAAGTGTGTATCCGCTGCATCACGTTTAGTTGGACATTTCTCACATAGCCAAATGGCGGAGGTTGAGCTTATGAAACGACAGGTGTCCATGGACAAGGACAAGACACCACTCAAACTGATTCAGTACTGCAAGACCAGCTAGAACAGCGTCTTTGACATGTTTGAAAGGCTCTCACAATTCAGATGGCCTGTTGTGGCGGTTCTTAGTGACAGAAGCGTGACAAAAATGAACGATGCCAAAACACTGGGTATGAAGGAGGAACATTGGCAACTGATTAGCGAACTACTCCCGGTCTTGAAGGCGTTGAAGGTCATGACCTCCGTCTTGTCAGCCGAAAGCCAACCTTCAGCCTCTTGTATTTTTCCGATGTTATGGGGTCTCATCAAGAATCATCTAATCCTTAAAGAAGAAGATTCTATGACTTTGGGAGAATTCAAGACTGACGTTACTAAGAATATTTCACAACGGTTTGGCATGGAACGCGACGAAACAGCAACAAATGAATGCGTCATTGCATCAATCCTCGATCCAATGTACCAACATCTTCCCAGATTTGATAACAACTTCAAGAAACTGGCGTATGATAATGTCCGCCATCTACTCAGACAGATGCCAGCTGACCTTGAACAGCCTTCGACTAGTGGCAATGCAACCAGCTCTGAACCGCCAACAAAACGATCTCCACCAAATCATGCGTCAGTTATGTTTCTGCTGGGTGATAGTGCATCACAGCAGGCATTGAATGACTGTGACTTTGAACATTATATCAAATCGCCATGGACGACAACTTCAACGGAAACAGCACTAGAGTGGTGGAAACATAATGAGAAACTGTTTCCGAAAACAGCCAATCTTGCCAGGAAATTCTTGTGTATTCCGGCGACATCGGTACGATCAGAGAGAGTATTTTCAGCCACTGGACGTTTGATAAGTGATCAATGTAACCGGCTCCTTCCAGAACAAGCAGAGTCATTAGTTTTTTTTAATAACCAGGACTTATTCGATATGTAAACTAATTTGGATTTACTAGTTTGACTTACTTTTTTAATCTATGGACAATTTTTATCTATGGTTTGTTTATTGACTTTATTCCTGTTTCCTGTTTTTTATTGCCAGCAGGATCGCAACTCATAAATTTATGTTTTATTTGTGCTGTTTAATAGTTAATATTTTTTTTTATAAACATACAGTATAAATTATGTTAATTTAAATCTCTAAGTACAAAATTTATTAATCGGCGTTGACACTGTGTTGCGTCAACTTGCGCGTATGTACGTTAATGCATACAGTAACTTGCATTATAAGATTATATTTTTTATGAAGGCCAATAAAAACTGATAATAGGTTTAAAATCGGATTGCTACAATTGATAATCGGTTTGCCAGAAAAAACGATATTAACAACCCTAATTTCTACAAAAGAATGTATTTGTCACAAATTAATTAGAATATTACAATTATAATTACACTAATTATATTTATTAACCCTAAATCACATGTCTGACACATACCATATCATGGATGAATGGGTTGTACTAAAGGGAAATTTGGCAAAAGCCAACTTTCTGAAAAATTCTGGTTTTAAAAAAAATAATGTCAGTTTTCTTAGATATTTACTGGCATATATCAAAGTGTTAAATACAGTTAAATAATTAACACTTTTTCCTGATAAGAAACAAAAATAGGACACAACTGGAGACAATAACTATGATGGTTGACAATAAGACTGTGGAGATATCACCACTATAACACTGTCAAACACATCAGATGAAAAGTTTAGCTATTAAATGAAAACCAAAGTGTTTATGTTGTTAGCCAATCAGAATTCACAATAATGTACAATACTGAGAACTGTTACAGTACAAGATCTAGCAAATAATAAGCTGCACACTAAATGACTGAAATAATTCCTGGTACAAGATATCCTGCAGAAAGTAAGATGGAAGTGAATGGACAGTTGAAGGGACAAACATAACTTGTAGTGTTGTTGCTGATTTTTTTTAGTACAGTACTGTCTTCATTATAAGACAGATAAAACAGTATGTGTACAAGTAGATGTGGTTTCAATAGTTCTTACCATCTGGCTCCATTGATCCATGAGAAAGTCATATCTCTCAACACTTTTTAGCTGGCAATCAGTGTTATTTCTTCCTCCTACAACATAAACACAGGGCGGATGTGCACGTGGCGTCAACAAATCCAATGATGTTCTCTCATAATAACTTCGTATCGCATTACTAATCATTGCTTGACACTTAGCACATGTCCTGAAGAAATCTGACTTTAGTACAATATTTTCTAAGTATGGCAGCTCTAGAAGTCCAAGACGAATTGTACTCAAAACATTACAAGCACTTTCTGCACGATTTTTAGGGTCCCACTGCAACCATGTACAAGCTGCTTCATAAACCTGAGTCTCACTCATCACTTGAAGCTTGTCACAGCGCAATAAATCTGTCAGCCTCTCCTCTGACAGCTGCATGAATTCCTCTGAATGAACAACTTCAAGAAAATTCTGAAAAATGAATTGTCGTGCTGCACTCTCCAACTCTCTGCACATGTATATGTCTGCAAAGTACTGGATACCTGTTGATAAAAGACATCAGCTGTAACCTTTCACAACCTTACAAAAAGTGATTGAACAGTAAAATCTAAGTACTAACCAACAAACTGATGGATAAATGCATTCAAGTCAAGTGTACCATACTGTAGTCAAGTGTACCATGCTGTTCTCAAGAGTACCATACTGTAGTCAAGTGTACCATGCTGTTCTCAAGTGTACCATACTGTAGTCAAGTGTACCATATTGTATTTAAGTGTACCATACTATAGTCAAGTGTACCATGCTGTAGTCAAGTGTACCATGCTGTTCTCAAATGTACGATGCTGTAGTCAAGTGTACCATACTATAGTAAAGTATACCATGCTGTAATCAAGTGTACCATACTGTAGTCAAGTGTACCATAATGTAGTGTACCATAATGTAGTCAAGTGTACCATACAATAGTAATGTGTACCATACTATAGTCAAGTCTATCATACTGTAGTCAAGTGTACCATATTGTATTTAAGTGTAACATACTATAGTCAAGTGTACCATGTTGTAGTCAAGTGTACCATGCTATACTCAAATGTATGATGCTGTAGTCAAGTGTACCATACTATAGTCAAGTGTATCATACTATAGTCAAGTTTATCATACTATAGTAAAGTGTACCATGCTGTAATCAAGTGTACCATGCTGTAGTCAAGTGTACCATACTATAGTCAAGTTTATCATACTATAGTCAAGTGTACCATGCTGTTCTCAAGTGTACCATTCTTTAATTTGCTTTAGTTATCTCCAAGATATATATGGTAAATTATAGCAAAAAAAGGCTGTGTTATCAAGGACATCATAACAACAGACAAACAGACCAACATATTTATAGATAGATACATCCTGTAATGCAAACTACTCAAGTACAAACTTTAGACATGCACAAACGTTTCAACTGAATACATAAGTGTTATGACCCTATGTATTAAAATAAGTAACATAAAAAAGTGAAACCAACAATTTAAAGTAAAATCAACAATGTAGTTTTTTTAAGTAACAAATGGAAAAATTAAGAAACACAAAATATTGTGAATTAAATCTCAGATAATTCCATATCTTGTCCATAAATTGTTCTGAATCAGTTCCAACAGTCTTGAATGGCAAGATTAATATAATGATGCAATCCAGAATTTCTTTGAATGAGTTCATAACAATTCCAAAATAAAGTCTTAATCCAGTGTCAATGAGCAATTAGTAATTCAAATGAATACTTAAATAATTCCTCTGAATTATATCTAAACACAATGGTAAAGTCTGATAACAAATGGATTTTAGAGACTGAACTTAAGAACAGGAATGAATTCTTTGTTTACAAAATCCCTATATATACATACTGCACTTGACCTAGATGAGTCATTTATAATGACAAATTCCATCAAATTGTAAACAAGATTTGTTTCTAGAACATTATAAATTCATATGCAAGCTATTTATTACTTAAAATCTGGGACAAAAGTATAATTTTACAACATAATCTATAAAATGGACAAATGTTAAGCACACAAAATAGATATACATTATATAAATAGATGTAGATTTGTGAACTGAATAATGCCACAGATTTAACGAGTTGTGACTTGAATACAGCCACTGATGCAAGACTTCAATACAATCACAGGGGCATCGTCTGCTAAGCTGAATGGAACAGGGTAGTGTCAACATCAAATTGGAATTGCCAAGAGGGTGTGGTCACCATTTCAAATCCAAATTTATTTTAGTATTTTCGAGCTAGGAACTTAGTAATTGCCTAAACATCATGCTGGAAAGTTAAAAAAGCAATACTCTGGGAAAGCCACTCTCATAGTTTGGTGGGAAAACTTAGGAAATTCTAAGAAAGACAAAGCTTTGTAAAGGAATCTTTTAGGGGACAGACTTCTGAATAGTTAGTCCTGAGTCTCAAGGAGGGAGACAGAATAAAGATTAGTGGAGATGTCGATTTTGAATCAAAGGCTAGTCATGAAAGGAGTCAAGGAGGAGATACTGTAATTTGTAATGGAGTCAATTTATAATTGAGTATATATGATAAATGGCAGTGGCAGAGAGAAACGGAGTCCTCTTATATTTCTATTTAGATGGATTAATGTGAAAGATACTTAAAAACCAGTCATACTGACCCAGGCTGTTGGTTGAAGTCAGCTGGAGCTGCAGGAACTGTGAACATAGTGTCCTGAGAGAATTCAGCCCCAGTAGACTTGCCCCCTGCAATATCCTCTGTACATTGCCAACAGTAATCTCTATTGTACTTGTATACATAAATTCAATTAGCTGTTCCATTGTTTTAGCCTCAATGCCTTGGATTTCCACATAGTCCTGGTCAGTTTCAAGCATTCCATTTGTAAACATTGCACGTAGATACGGACTACATCCAGCCAACACAACCTTGTGTGCAGGAAACTTGGCACCATCAACACATATAATCACATCACAGAGAAATCCACTCGCTCGAAGTTCATGCATCACTTGAAAGGCATTCTTGGCATGGGACTGAATCGAGCAAGTTCGCGATTCAATCATGGCCTGAATCTTCTGGTATAACTATCAGTTCTGATTTATAATCTGTTGCTGAAAATGTAAATGTGAAACTGCTTACACATGCTTAAAATGTACAAAAATCTTCAGAATGCACTATCAGTAGGTTTTGTGTTCATAAGAATTCTTGGTATATACCTGATATGGCTTGAATCAATACTAAATATTAGATTTTTTCAGCCAGATACTCATGTGACTTGCAGAAATCCATGCCAAGAAAAGGTCTTTTTTCAAGGTATTTTATTTAATATAAGATAATACTATCCCATACCAAAGTGATGCACTCTGGAGTTATCATTGTTATTAAAAGCAAACCAATAATGCATCGTCAAAAAAACCTCTTAGAGTTATTTGGGCCCCAAGCTTAGAGGGTATCCATCTATCTTCAAAGACAATGAAATTCATTTAAAGGTAAATTTTAAAATATTTTTTCGATTTTAAGATGGAAGAAAATCTTAACAGCAGAGGCCTCTGTGCAAAAGATTCCTTTTTTGTTGAACTGATCTTTTGTTTCAGTTGTCTCTACAAGTGAGTATCTATCATATAGTGTCTGGGTTTTCAAAAAATAGCAGTAATTTGATGACAAGGAAACAAAATTACATGTTCATTTTCTTTGTCTTATCATGGCATTGATCAATTGATTAATTACAGGTGTACTTGAAACCTAAATTCAATAAGCACCAATCAAAGGTAGTATCTTAAATTCATGTATAATTTTTGCAAAACAAAGTTTATTATGTACCACATTTAGAAGAGTACTGAGATATTGGGTTTCTTCCCCATAATGTGATTGATCCTTCTTGTCTTAGAAAAATAAATACCTGTGGAGTAGTCGCCATATCAGCTTTTTTCATTGTCATTGTGCAGATATACTTTTGTTTTCAAATGATTACCAAATTTGTGCAATGCTTATGGCACCTTTGTTACCAAGCAGATAAACCTGATAAATGTAAAACTGGCAGACAGACATTAACTAATGCAGTACAACACAACCTTCAATTTCTGCCACACATTGTCTAAACTAGCCCAAACAACACTCACACTGGAACAAAGGTCAGTCCATTTTTCTGCCTATATTGCCCTCCTCCTAGTAGAAAAAACAAGCTGACTGAATCTCACTTTTGGGAGCAGTTTCCAAACCTTCTGGAGTATAGAAATTTGAAAGGTAGTAACCTAATTATTCTTGGAGATTTCAACTTTCACTTTGACTGTCCTGGAATCAAAACTCCTAGATTCCATTTATGTTTTCAACCTTAAACAGTCAGTTAACCAACCCACCTATAAACATGGTCATATTTTAGACTGTATTCTTCATAGACCTGATGATAATATTCTGCGATTCACCCTTGTATCCCATGCACTTGCATCCGATCACCTCTGCATTATATGCCATTTCGATGTAGCAGTCCCTCACCCTCCACCTTTATTTGCTACTAAGAGAAACCTTCGAATAATACATAGAACCAAACTAATGCATGACAACCAAGAAAACCTAACAACTTTCTTACCTCCTACAGCTGAACAACTCGATAACTGTCTGCGTTCATTGCTTGAAAAACATTCCCCAGCCACCAAATGCAGAGTATCAATTAAAAAGTGTTCTTTGTGGTATAGAAGTGTTAGGGACCAGCTTCACACTGCTAAAAGACACCGATGTAAGGCAGAGAGGCTTTAGCTTTCTACCAGACTCACTATTCATAAACATATCTATGAAGCTGCTATGAAGAATGTCACAAACATAGTCCATTTAGCCAAATTATCCAACTACAGTACTAAGATCATGGAGAGTTCCAGCTGCAAAGAGCTCTTCAAGATAACTAAGAAACTAATGTCATGGGATAAATGTACACCACTTCTAACTACCTTATCTCCAGTAGACCTTCTGGACCTATTTGTAAATTTCTACCGTGACAAAGTACAAACCATTAGAGATACACTTGACAACACAATTTCAATTGAATCATCATCACCATACATTTGCGATACAGAATTTCAGCGACAACCATTAGGAGCATTTGAACTATGGATTTAGCAAAGAAAATAATGATGAAGAGTGCACCAAAGTCATGTGAACTTGGTCCAATTCCAACATCACTGCTGCTTGAGTACTTAGACCCTATATTGTCTTCACTAACTGATGTTATAAATATCTCTCTCTCATCCAGGAAATTCCCCTCATTTTTCAAAACTGCCATCATAAAGCCTCTGCTGAAGAAACCAACACTTGACCATAACGATTTAAAGAACTACCTTCCAGTTTCTAATCTCCTGTTCATATAAAAAATATTTCTTTAAAAAGGTTGATCTAACCCATCTTGTATCTCATTTGAATTCAAACAGTCTTTTTAGCAGCCTATAGTCTGCATATCACCCTTGCCACAGTATGGAAACTACCCTTCTGAAAGTATTTAATGACATTCTATCTGCTTTGGATAGCGGTAAGATTACAGTCCTCACCCTCCTTGATTTGTCTGCAGCATTTGACACAATAGACCATGATATATTACTACACCATCTCCAGCATGTATTTGGCATTCAGAAGACAACCTTACAGTGGTTCAAGTCCTATTTAGTCAACAGAACATAAACTGTATGTGCAAATGGAATACACTCCAGCCCAGTTGATCTATGTTGTGGTGCTTCCCAGTGGTCTATTCTTTTCATTCTATACACTCTACCACTCTCAAGTGTCATAGACCTAGTGTCTCACCAAATGTACGCTGATGACACAGAAATATACAAGTCTAGCCACCCAAATGAAGTTGATGCTACCATCCAAGGAGAAGAGAGGTGCATTTCTGATGTGAAATCACGGATGACATGTAACAAGCTGCAGATGAATGATGATAAAACTGAGGAAATTTTGATCACAACAAAGACTTTTAAATTTACATCCTTTACCTCAAACAATAACACCAACATTAAATTCATGCAGTCAGTACAAAACCTAGATGTTACTCTAGACAGTACTCTCATATTGCACCAACATGTCATGAACATATGCAATGCTCCATCTCTTGAGTTAAGAAGCATCAGCTCCATTCGCAAATATCTTTCAGTTGATGCCACTAAAACACTTGTGTGTTCATTAGTACTTTCAAGACTGGACTATTGTAATTCAATTCTGTCTGGTTCATCTCAATATCTATTCCCGAAACTTCAAAAAGTTTAAAACACAGCTGCTCGGATCATCTTTAGAGTACCATGATCAGATCACACCTCCCTGTTGCTCTGTACCTACACTGGCTATCCATTCAATCCAGAATCAAACACAAAATTTGTTCTCTGTGCTACATTTCACTGACTGACACCAGTCCAGCATACCAATCCAGCATCACCCATGTGTACACACCAGCGAGATACTTATGCTCCTCTTCTGACATATACCCATTATTCCCACTATGAAAATGAATTCATATTGAAAACGTTCTTTTGCATACCAGGGCTCAGCAACGTGGAATGAATTGTCCATTGAAATTAGACACAAAGACACAGTGATCGCTTTCAAGAGTGCTCTTAAAACTCACCTTGTTCGACTGCAAGAATAAACTTAAAGACCTAATAATGTTTCCTACCTTAACTGTTTTCAGCATTTTTTCTTCTTCCAATTTCTTGGTGTTTGTTAGTGATTTTTTAATTATTCATATCATTAAATGTGTTGTAAAGTGCTTAGAGCTTCTAAAGATTAGACACTATACAAAGTCCTCATTATTATTTTTATTTATTACTGAAATAAACTTTGATCCCAAATTTTAATTTTACACTTTGAAAAAACTATAAAACTGAAACTAAATTCAGACTTGGAAATATATCTTAGCTCCTATCATCCTGACATGCTGAAGCATTAATTATGGTTTGCTAGTATTGTAGTGGGCTGATCAAAAAGACTCTGAGAATATTTTAGTAAATATATGTGAGTTTAAAATAATACTTGATACACATGCAGAAACATATCAGAGATGACAAGAGGCTAATATAAAATATAACCTGCAAGTTACATGTACTAAATGCTTGTAGATAAGCCATTTGAGAAAGACTATGTTATTGCTGATTATCTATTTGTGACTGATGCTATTCATCAGAATATTGTTTGCCTTTTTAAAATTATATGTCAGGACTTTATTAACCAAAGGCTTTGCTTTCTATGCTTTGCCAGCAGAGACCTACAAATCAGATAGATTCAATCAATTGATTTTCATCTACTGCATATAGCATTAGCTAACATTGAATGTGCAGAGTTTGTAAACAATTACTGTTTCATGTTATCAGTTGGTCAGATATGACTCCTCACATAATCAAGAAGTGTTTTGAAGCTGTTAATGTAGACAGTGATAAAGTCAACGAGGACGACAGTTAGATGACTTCAAGCAACAATATATTACTCTCGACTTGGGAATGTTATTCGAAACTTATAAAATGAGATGGCAATGTTGGAAGGACCAAGTGTTTACCAAGTATGTATTGCGCACAAACAGATCCAGCATACACCAATAATATGGCATCTAAGTAATAAGTATAAAATTTAGTTTACTTTCCTCAAAACTGCAGACACTATTAGCAACCTGATGAACGACAACATAAATAAAACCCACACCAAATATTATGCACAGGGGCTCGTATCGTTGCTTGAAATATAAATGTCGGTCATACATTAGTATAAAATAATAGAAGCATTATTTAAAACTAGTATAGAGTTAAATTAGTATAAGCAACGATGAGAACCCCAATGGTATTGGCCATCTGACTCAGTGACTGCCTTAAGAAATTTCAAAGGTTCATAATAAATCACTGTAAGTCACAACGATACTTGTTCAGCAGGATTAATTTCACTTACTAAAACAATTAATAAGTAAAACAATGAAGCTTTTTGTGCAGAAAGTGAGAACACAATTAAAATGTAATGTCAGCTATTACTCCCATTGTTGACGTTTTCCTAAGCAGTACTTCCGTTGATACGGTGTTAGTGTAAAATTTGCGTTATACGGATGTTATCCTGCCATAAAGGATGGTCTGTGCACCAGTTGTGTGTGTGTGTGTGTGTGTTATTTTGGATTTTAATGCGGAGAGCTAAGCGAGACAGCAGTTGGTACCATTTTTATTAAATCTTTTGTATGAGACAGCCGGGGTTCGAACCAACACCTGAGGCGGACGTTCTAACCACTTTGGGTACCGGAGCGATTATAAGTCTGTGCACACATCCCCGTTTGTTTGTACTCCCTGCCGATTTCAGTAACGAAAGGCATAAACAAAATAAAAAAATCCATAAATCTTACTCAGTTCATTCATTGATTTATAATTTCTAACCCGATTGCGACCAGGGTGTCCATAACACCTTCATCGTCTGCGCGTCTAATGCTTAGAGGAAGTTTTCGTTACAATCATAGCCGTCCTCGACATCAATTTCCAGTTTCTGGACGAGTTCTTTTTCAGCGAAGGAGAGGATGCGTAATCGAGGGAAGTATCCGGGAGTAACCAAATAGGAGCAATGACGTCACTCTGGAAAATAGATTTGCCCAAATTGTGTGCAATATGGTGTCGTCTTAGTATGAAAACTTTCCGCTAAGCATCAGATCAGCTATTTTATTTGAATCCATTGGTGCTTTTCTTTGTAATTCGAAAAAGGTTTGTTTTCTAAAAGCAGAGATAATCCTAATGTAATGTTTTCGTATAGTTGTTTTATGTAGTTGATTAAATTGTTTGTTTGCCTGTATGGGGGCTCACTGAGAGTCGAAAGCGCTCAGGCTAGAGTGATACTAGTTTTTGCACTGTTGCTTGTCAGTTTATTGCATTTATCTTATTCAATCCCTGACACACGTGATCCCTTGCTGGATCCAGTGCATTTGAAAGGAATGTTATATGCCATATGATTTGTATTCTTTATATTATCAACCTTGTATGGCACGATCTACCTTTGGTGTGATCTAACATTCTTTCAGTTCTATGTCTTATGTCGTGTTAGTGTATATGTGCCAATATTTTCTTTCTTGTATTTAGATAATTGCAGCATCTAGTTGAATGGAGACGATGTCTCAACCAATACAGAAAACATTTAAAACATTACGCAATGAAACTAATGCCTTACTTCGTCTAAAGCATCATAGCACTCTCTTGCATCAGTTCCTTGAAACAAACACAGTCACTAAAGGTCTTCAGATTCATGTCAAGCCACAAATTGTTGGCAAATGTTCAAACAGATTTAACAAAAGATGGAATAAAATAACCCACGATGCGTCCATGAAACTCACAGCCCTACTTGGGAAAAACTTAAATCATCAATATCAAGTCAAATCAGCAACCATCGAAGAACTAAAGCAGCAGCTGCATTCAGTTTCCACTGAGGAACAATTTCATACGTTTTACTCCAAATTAAATGAGGATCAACAAAGAGTCTCTGCAAAACTATACAAAATCAGAGAAAGAAAACTTCGAAGTCATGATTTACAACCAAATCACTTGTGAAGAAAATTTAACTGACGAAATTTCTTCTAAAAACAAACGTAAGAAGAAAAATCGCCGTAAAAAAAGAAGATTTGTAAGCGTTCTATCGCAAAAATGAATTCCACTGTTACCAACACAGTGGTCAATGTCTCAAAGTTAGAACTTACGGTTGCAGAAATACGACTTTTATCGAAGGGTTTGAGTTTCTGTCCCTGTCCAAAGACATACGATAGAGGGAAACTGAAGAAGGACACCGAAGAGTTTAGCCTCCGACTAAGACTCAAGGCCCATTTTGCCTTGCAGCCATTAGATAAGTCAGAGAAAAATATAACCTGCGACCAACCCACTTTCAGAAAGAAAAGTAGTTGGTCCCCACTAAAAATTTCAATTCCAAATCTAGAAGCCTTTATCAACTCAGTTGAGAACGACACTTCCAGACACGTCAACCATACTAACAAATACTCTAATTTGACAAAAGAAGAAACAGATGCCCTACACTCACTGAAAAGCAGAACAAATATCATAATTAAGCCTGCAGATAAGGGTTCGGCTGTGGTCGTTATGAATAGGGAAGACTACATTAGTGAAGCAAGTAAACAACTAAGTGAGGCTAGATTCTACCAAAAACTAGACCATGATCCAACACTGGAACATGCAGAAACCATCACCAATGCTATTAACGAGGCGTACCAAATCGGGCACATAGACCAGCAAACGAGAAACTACTAAAGCCCAGAAAACCCAAGGGCAGGTAGATTTTATCTTCTACCTAAAATCCACAAACAAGGAAACCCAGGCAGACCTATAATCTCTGGTAACGGGCATCCCACAGAAAGAATATCAGAATATTTGGATCATTTTATGAGACCATATGTCCACAAATTACCATCATATATTCAGGACACGACAGATTACCTCATAAAGAGCAAAGCAAGCGAACCATTACTGCCAGATACATTGCTTGTTTCCTTAGACGTCACATCTTTGTATACTAACATACCGCACAACGAAGGGATACAGGCGTGTAGCGAAGCATGGGAAACAAGAAAAGTAGACAATCCACCAACACACTTCCTAGTCCAACTCCTGGAGCTGGTCCTAAAACTCAACAACTTTGAATTTAATGAAGAAAACTACCTTCAAATTAATGGAACGCAATGGGTACAAAAATGGCCCCTTCGTACGCTAACATTTTTATGGGAAAACTAGAGGGTCAACTATTAGCATCGGTTGAACTTGCACCATACCAGTGGGTACGCTTTATCGATGATATAGAACTGAAGTGGCAACATGGAAGAGAAAATCTGGATGATTTCATATCAAAGGCAAACAATTTCCATCCTTCAATAAAATTCACGGCTGAAGTCTCCAACTTAAACCACGTTTTCCTAGACACAACAACCAGACTGGTAGAAAACAAACTCCATACAGACATCTACTCGAAACCAACTGAAAAACACCAATATCTCCTCCCAACCAGCTGTCACCCAAAACACTGCATTAGGAACATCCCATATAGCCAGGCACTGAGGATACGCAGAATTTGCTCCGACGATGACACATTCCTAAAAAGGTCTGAAGAGCTATCTAAACATTTAATTTACCGAGGCTACGACAAGGACCTGATTAATGAGGCAACCCAAAGGGCTAAGCAAACAAACCGCGATGACCTACTAAAATATGGAAAGAAGAAAAAGGCTGATAGGATAAAATTTATCCTGACCTACCATCCAGACAACCCCAAAATAGGTAAAATCATCGGGAAACACTAGCCCATCGTAGAATCATCGGATGCACTAAAGTTAATCCTCCCGAACAAACCTGTAGTAGCCTACCGGAGACCAAAAAACCTCAAGGACATCCTAGTCAGGGCGAAGCTAGCGCCAATCACTAATCAAGGCCACCTTAGTCGATCTGGCCCCTGTCGCGATAAAAGGTGCAAAACTTGTCAACACATGATAGAAACCAGGACTTTTTCTAGCACAGTGACGAGAGAAAAACTACACATACATGGTCCAAACAAAACGTGCAAAACAGAGAACGTAATTTATCTCATCACATGTAAGATCTGTAGCCTGCAGTATGTCGGAGAAACTGAGAGGCTACACAAAAGGATCAACCTTCATATATCTGATTGGATAACAAAGAAGCTATACAGAAGCCCGGTCGCAGAACACTTCTCTTCCCCTGACCACACCTTCAGTGATATAACACTTATTGCAATTGCTCACAACCACAACTGGAGTTCCGAAACCAGGAAAGAAAAGGAATCTTACTGGATACGACGCCTTCGAACATTAGAACCAAGCGGTTTAAACCAAGAAGACTAGAAAAAGACAGCCATGCACAAATTTAATTATCTTTTCCAGCTGACACATTTTCTTTTAAATAATTCTCTAAATTTGCTTAATAGCCTCTAACTACTAATATAAAATATCCGGGATATAATTTGCCCGTACATAAATTTACATACAAAAACATATGTGTCGCTTTGGCTCATCGATTTCACATTTTACAGCATCCGCAACTTGTTGAACATAATACATTTCAAGGCTTAATTCCTGTAGAAACAGGCATGTAAAGTTCTGTAAACACGGTTTTTGTATTTTATTTGTCTGTCTTGTCTATGTTCTGTATTTGCCTTTGATAAAGATTCATTGAGAGTCGAAAGCGCTCAGGCTAGAGTGATACTAATTTTTGCACTGTTGCTTGTCAGTTTATTGCATTTATATATATATATATATATATATATATATATATATATATATATATAGTAAACCGTAGCTTCATGAGCGGTTATCCTCCCACGGGGTCCCTTCATTGTACCATTTGTCATGCTTTTCCGTTGTCCTCTCTTATGGCTCCACAAGGATTATTTGGCTTACATTCTTTCTGAATGTTCCTGTATGGGGTACCCTTCAGTGTGATCGAGAGCTCACATCACGATACTGTTTTTGGAGGCTCCGGCATAGACATCCCCACCCGAATCTCTAAACAAAACGAAACTTTAGAGATTCGGAGGGTTCTCTAGACATTTTTCATGTACACCCCAACCCCAAATAAAACCACTGGAGCCCCCACTTGTTTGATGAAAAGTACGAAATATCGCCACCATCGACAGTGTGTTAATCATGGGATTTGAACGCTAAACTTCGAGTATACGAGTTCTGAGCTTTAGCAATGCGCCAGGGACACGTTCTTGCTGATACATGTTTTAGAGATTATTATAAAGTTACCTATATTAGATTCCAGTTGTAATAACCACAACGGATTTCCAAACACATCGTATTAAAATAATAATATATGTAAATATTTCTGCTGTTGAATTTGCCAGTGTTTACATACATATAGTTATGTATAAGCTAACAGAAAAAGATCTAAACATGACCTAGCTCTATTGCAGGCATAAACGATGCGTGTGATAATTGTTTTCTGCCTTGAATTTGACGATAACGTCAAATGTTGTACAAATATCCTTGTACCAATTTGAATTCTTATAAAATTATGTTACTGAACTGATATTAAGTATGTTAGTAATTAAAAAGAAAGAAAAACGAATGCTCATGTCAATTACACAGTAACATGCGAGATAACTCATTGAAGACTCTTCACCAGAGAAAACTTTACTTGACAGAGTTATTTCCCTTCATCTGTTTCTATCTAACACAATTGGGAGATACTTAAATATATTTTGTTTATTTTTCTTCGAAAATTCCTTACTGGTAATATAATCTGCGACATATTGAACTGAACATATTGAAATACTCACATCATACCCTTTAAGTTAAGAAATGCCAGGGGTCATTTTACGAAAATGGATCCTGCCACTTCAAATCCAGAACAGTCATTGTAAACGTCCATAGCGGTCCATAATTTACGTCTGGAAATCTTGTCATGACAATTAACAAGTGGACCACTCAAAAACTTACAATTTAATAAACTTTGTTATAACTGTAATACGATTAAATTTTAAAAATAAAATTATTTTAAAAACATATCAGAAAATGCCCTTATATGATGACGGTGTGACTGGTTTTATAACTAGCAAAATTTAAAATCGCGTTACTTCCCTTTAACCAATAAATCTTACAAGGGTGCCTTCCTATCTATATATAGACCTGCATGTATTAAATGTGGAAATTGGTGCAATAACCAATTCGATATAATGGCTTAGAGCACAGGTGCTCGACGCGAGCTTGATGTGAAATAAAAAGAAAACAATCTAAAGGGAAAAAAATCATGCAGAGTGATAAACAATACCTTAGATTACACCAGTGACTCATAGTCATGTCACTATGGGTCATTGGGGTAATCTGTGGCTTAGAGTGATACAACGATGTTAAGTTAATGAACGGTTACCATCTTTTATCCAGTGAACATGTGGCTTAAACTAATGGCGTAAAAGAGAAATTGATGTATTGTATTGTGTACTAAGGTCAGGCCACAGGGGCTCGTATCGTTGCTTATAATCGATTGGTCCTACATGTACTATATAATAACTACAAGGGAGGACACTTCTCTCCTTTCTCGCACGACCCATTTAAGAATAAACGCTGTTATTTCAAGCCACATTTCGCCTGGAGTAATAAATTGGGTACCGATATTTAGCTCAGACATTTGACTATGTATCCCTGTCAGCAGTTTGACTAAATATCATACCTTTAAGGAATGCCAAATCATTTTCCCACGGTACCGCTCGACACGTACCTGATCGCGCCCGCTTAATATTCAAGAACAACGCGTTGAATCCGGGAAATTTAAATTGCTCGATTGTCCAAATGAAGCAGACGAAAATAAGAATATAATATGACGGAATCACACATTGTGTCATGGTAAGAATGATCAAAATGTGAAGATCATCTTTTGTTTTAAATTTATTAAACAATAAAGATCACAAATGTTTGCAAATATATATACTCCTGAAAGTGGTATATGATTATATGATTGTTGTCATTAATATATGTCAATAATAGAAATGTAAATAAATGAGATCCTCTCTATTTCTGAAAAATCTCTGCAGCTTGCATAAAGCACCATTTCAGATTTAAGATTTAAAGCATGCATTGTTACATGTATCATTGTATATGAAAATTCATAAAAGAATACCCTTCCTTTCCTCTTATATTTTCAATTTAGTCATAATCGTTTCTAATATAAATTATGTGGAATCTTTTCAGCATTTGTTTGCAGAATGCACAAAAAAACCACATACTGCAGGGTGTGGCTTCAGTTTAATATTAACTAACTATATTTACAACATGTATTTTACAGATTTCTAAGATTGTAATTATTTGGTACCAAATGAAGGGTGGTTAATCTGTTTAAGAATTTTCACATTTCCTATAGGTATTCCATCTAGACTTGGGAAGTGTTAGAAGTGCTATCCAACTAACTGCATTTTTAAACTTTAAGATTTTAAGCATAATATCTTTATAAATTATTCCCTTAGTACACTAGATTACCAAAGTTTAGTTGTCATTGAGTCATTACATCAGGGTCTTGGATCACATCTCAATCTCTATTTTGAAGAGAATATTTTATTATAGTATTTTTATTAAAAAGATTACACAGGGGGAATAGATACTGTCACAGCCTATGTACCATTCTATCAATCCATCATTATATTAATAAATGTACAGAATCTCCTTTAACACTGCTGAATATAATGGCATGACATTATGAAATATGATTGATGTTCATCAGAAAGGTGTATACAAGTTTTAGAATTTTATATTTATCTGTTATGTGGAGAAAAGTTGATAAGACACTAGAAAACAAGTGTGTGAATTCTGTAATTTGTTTGTTTATTGATTTCACAGGCAAATTTAAATGATGTCACCTGCGTAAAAATAGCAATCTGCATGATTGTATTTGTCTCTAAATGGCCATTAATTATATAAATGGTTATATGATGTGGATTTCATTGTTATAATGAGGTTTGCATAATAAGCATTATATATAACACCTCTTATGCAAATCTGTACTAACTCATTTTGATCATATCTGTAACCAACTATACATAAATCATAATATGTGTGAATGTTTATGCATATATATTAATTTGCATCCATCCCATTTCTCTGTCTCTCTCACACTCACACACATGTACAAATTCTCTTTTGAACTGAGTCCAAGTTGTTGTGGATAACATGGTGTAAGACACTGAATTCCAGGTGTGAAAATCAGAGAAAGTAAAAATATGGTATGATATGAAGATGAAATTACTGATTGAAACATATGTTGTCTATTTCAAGTATCCTTAAACAGGAGTGTGTATATAATTTTTGTAATAGTTTATTGTTAAAAATGTGTTCAAAGAAAAATGATATTGTCACTGGACTGGTGATAAACTGATAATATCATTCCTATGGATGGTATCTCAAAGAAAAACTGAGTGATCATTGCTATTCATTGATGCAAAATGCTACAAATTTAGGAATTTCAGGACTACATGTATTACTGTCTGAGAACTTTGTGTGTGTGTGTGTGTGTGTGTGTGTGTGTGTGCATTGAAGTTTTTACACATATACATCCAAATATTGGTGAAAGTGATAAAAAGAACAGGAAAAAAAGAATTTCAAAGAGAACGAAGATTTTTTTAAATTGTGTTTTATCTTTTCCTCTTTTTTTTTTCCACATGAGGTCTGTTATTAAAATATAATGTTCAAATTTACCTTGTGTTTGTCTGTGTACTTGTGACAAAACATAATGATGTGGAATCAGGCTTTAAATCTTCTCATAACTGATAATGAGTTCTCCTCTGTCATGGTACACATCATTTGGCACAGGCTTAAGTTGAAAGATATCACCAGAAACAATGATCTGAATGCCACCAAATGGGAAATTGCTTTCCTTTACTGTTCTGAGCACCTTCTCTATTTGCAGAAATAATTTCAGAGATAGCATGGAAATTTCATCAATAAAAAGAGTGTCAACATTCATAATCCTTCTTTTAATATCTATCATATCATCATTATTTTTAATCTTATCTATCAAAATATCATCAGGGAAACGATCGTCCTGAATGCTGGAAAACTTGTGTATTGTCATTCAGTGCAACTGAGAAGCAGCTATACCTGTACTGGCTGTTAAGTAAACTGTTTTTCCTATTTCTTTCAGTCTTTTGCTTAAATTGTTAACTAGGAAGCTTTTACCAGTGCCAGCCTGCCCTAATATCATGATATTGTGATCTGACATTGCGGCGTGTACGATATCCTCCATCATGCAAACATGTGCCAGCATCTCCATCATGCAAACATGTGCCAGCATCAGCAACACTACGATCCCAGTAAAAACACCCGCCATATGTCAATGTATTTCAGCCAATCAAAAAATTAAAATTAAAAATCTAAGCCAACATGCGTAATTTTCGGTTGGCCAATGAGAGTGCAGTATTCGATTCAGCGCGTTGATCTTGAATATTAAGCGAGCGCGATCAGGTACGTGTCGAGCGGTACCGTGGGAAAATGATTTGGCATTCCTTAAGGGTATGATATTTAGTCAAACTGCTGACAGGGATACATAGTCAAATGTCTGAGCTAAATATCGGTACCCAATTTATTACTCCAGGCGAAATGTGGCTTGAAATAACAGCGTTTATTCTTAAATGGGTCGTGCGAGAAAGGAGAGAAGTGTCCTCCCTTGTATATAGTACATGTAGGACCGGTCGATTGTAAGCAACGATACGAGCCCCTGTGGGTCAGGCAAGTGCTTGACATACATAATGATGATGTACTCAAGGCTCCCATGCGTTGCACTCCGCTATAGCACGCATGGGAGCATACTAAGCAGGGGACCAGACTACTCAATATGTATCTTATCAGTTTCATATCAGTACAAATGTAGGGCATTCCGGCATCAAACGAGCTCGATGTGTACTGTATTCTGACCTAGATTTGTTACATAACCAAACTACACAGATATTGAGTGGTACAAGTAAAAATATATCGAACAGTTTTCCCCACTCAGAGTAAAACTTTCGTCAAGTAACGTGTGCTATTGTACTATTTCGCCATGGTGAGGGCCTGGTATATGGATGATGACAAGGAGAGTGACCAGCGACTTGCCCACATGACCGATACCCCACAGTTCGTGTACCTAAAAGACTTGGAGAAAATAGGGGTCCTTTACTGGAAGGTGAGAATGTTCACGTCTTCCGATTATTTTTGTTTTCGATTATAGCGTATAAGCACATTAGTTCGATGCAATGTTGGATTAGAAAGGCAATTTTCTATTCCGAAAGTGGCTGAGAGAAGGATAATGGAGGAAAAATATAAACCGAGTCCAGCTGTCAGGCTCCAGTCTCATAGCCAGTGATAGCTTTGCACTGATAACCTTTGCCACTCGCAATGATTTTTCTCTTATGGCATTGCTCTATTCCAACATTCAGCTTGCACCAGCCATTTGTGTTGATTTCTTTTCACGTTTTACTAGGCATTGCACACAATTATATTTATGTACCCATTGCCTACTATAATTAGTCACGTAACTTTATGTACCAATTACCTACTATAATTAGTCACGTAACTTTATGTACCCATTACCTACTATAATTAGTCACGTAACTTTATGTACCAATTACCTACTATAATTAGTCACGCAGCTTTATGTACCAATCACCTACTATAATTAGTCACGTAACTTTATGTACCAATTACCTACTATAATTAGTCAAGTAACTTTATGTACCCATTACCTACTATAATTAGTCACGTAACTTTATGTACCCATTACCAACTATAATTAGTCATGTAATTTTATGTACCCAGTTCTAACCACTAGGCCACCGGAGCAGGCCCGCACCTAGGAAATTCTGGGCCCCAGGCAGCTAACAGAGTTAGGGCCCCTTTTGTGTTTCAAATATGTGCGTATATTTTAAAACGCGGGGCCCTATCTAGCTCAGGCCCCTGGCAAGTGCCATGGTTGCCCCCTCCCCCCCCCCCCTAGGTGCGGGCCTGACTGGAGCGGTTCTGTAGACCGCAGACCGTTCAATTGACCTCGTGGTTAGAGCGTCCGTCTCGGATGCGGGAGGTCGTGGGTTCGATTCTGACAGAGCCATACCAAAGACATAAAAATGGTACTTACAGCCTTGCTTGGCACTCAGCATTAAGATATTAGTGTTAGGCCTGGTCGGCCTGGTGTCAGGATAATGTGACTGGGTTGGACTCATGCTACATGTCTGCGGCATGATGCTCCAGTGCTATACATTTCTATAAACTGCCACATTGCAGACATCATATCGACATGACTGAAAAGTTGTTAAAGCTTCGTTAAATATCCAGATCACATGCAATTTAGTAAGAACATTTTAGCACTTTATTGTGTTCACAAATCAAATTCTGATAAGTCTGTCCATCCATCCGTGTACTTTTGGAGAATAAATTCTGGTTCTATATTATTACTCTTTGTCATATAAAATAACTTAAACTACTGTTCAGTAAAGTAGAAGGAGGGCATTATTTTAATGTAGGGTAAAGAGAAGATACTCTATTTGAGTCATGTGCATGTAAATTGTGCTTTGCACCAATGGTTTTATCTTCTGCCCTGCTTTCTAGCCCATGTTTACTTGTCAAAAACTGATCTAGTTTACGTTGTTGAAGTAGAGCTTAGAAGTGCATTTTAGGCAAAATAAGTTAGACAACGCGTAGCCTAAAGAAACCAAACTAGTGTTGTGTTTCTGATGCAGATAAAGAAATAATTTTTACCTGACAACAAATGCTTGAAATAGACATTTAGTGTACACACTGTTAAATTTGTGGTGTCCTAAACCAAAGAACTGAAAAAAGCAAAACCAATGAGTTTTGTAAAACTTAGAAAATAATTTAAGTATCAAAGTTATACAATGAATCTTTAATATGAACTTATATGATGGTGAATTAAAACCAAAATAATCATAACAAATTCTATAAAAGTCCAAAAAATAGTGTTCCGAATCCATTTCAGATACTGAATGTAATGATATATCAGTATCCTTTAATATGCTGCAGTTTCAACAGTGTTGATGTAACACAATAGCATTTTCCAAAACGCCTTTGAATAAATTCACAATACATCCTAAATTCTGCTTTAGTCATAGTCAATTAGCACATTCTAATTCCGATAATTGATTTAACATTTCCTATCAAATTAAATTTAAACACAACGTTTAATACGTATGCAGACTGATATTAAAGCAAGAAGAAAAAAAATAAGAATGAATTAATTATTCAACTCTTCACCCATATATACACTGTACGGCTCTACATAATTATGTTTTTCTACTCTGTATCATACTATCTCCCACGTGACATGTTTCACAATATCTCGTGCTGGAACAAAAACCACCTGACTTAATCATTCAGTGGGAAATTACCCCAAATTTATAAACATTTTCATTATTTAGACTGAAATTAAGACTTGCAAACACCTGTTTATAGCTCTATGCACTCGACAGTCATACACCAAAATAAAAACACAATATAGATATGCATACTAATGCTAATATAAAATTAAATTCATCATCGCTTATCTTCATTTGAACTCGAAAGGTATTTTATCTACGTTTTATCTTAAATCTGCTTCGGTCCCAAGATGCCTCAAAGACAGTTATGCTGTTATGAAAATTAACTGCCCCTGTTTGTTGATGAAAATTTTGAGACAAAATGCAAATGCACTGGATTAATTATTAAATTATATGTCTTGCATGAAGAAGCAATGTGCATTATGACCATGATGCATTTCAGCCTTTAACGGAGGTTGTAGCAGTCCTCTTAGTTCCGTTTGGGATATAAGGCTGAAACTATCTTCCTCAATTTAGGTCGGTCTTGAGCAATGGTGTGTGCCTCGCCCCAGGAAAGCCCCATCTGTTCCAGCTCGGTCATAATGTCTATCGTCGTGTTATCTCTAGCCGTCTGCATTTGCACTTACCAGATTGTGTCCATCTGATGGTATCCCTTCTTGGGGCATCTTCATTACGCGCTCGATCCATTTCATCCCTCTCATCTTGAGCTTCAGGGAAATATTGTTACATCCCGTCTTTTCAAATGGGTTCATATTGGAGATCTAGTTAAGCTAATGGATGTTGCAGATTTTACAGAGGCAGATATTGTGAAACAAATTTACTCAGCTCATATCTGTCTTAACTGGTCTCCAACATTCGGAACCATATAAAAGTACTGACTTTATGTTAATGTTGTAAATTCTGATCTTTGTCTTGAGGCTATATTGTTTCGATTTCCATATAGGGTGGAGTCTGCTGAAAAAAATCACCCATCTTTATTTAACCTGGCCTTGATGACCTTTTTGGCATGCTTGTCGTTGTTAATTAGCCTTCCCAGGTAGGTGATGTCCTCTTGTCCTCTTCAAACTCAAACGCCTCTATCAGTTGTACTTGGTGTAGTAGTTGTGACATTTATGCACATCACTTGTGTTTTCTTTGCATTAATCAGGACAGTCTGATTAGTGTACTTACTGAGTCTGTCAGATTTCACGTGGAGATCATGCAACCTCATTTAAATGTTAACCAGATCATCAGCATTTCCAAATCGTTAAGGGGTGGGACGAATGAATCCCTCTGGCTTGGTCAGATGCTGTTTGACGCATTATGCTGTCAGTGGTGATGTGAGAGAGAGAGAGAGAGAGAGAGAGAGAGAGAGAGAGAGAGAGAGAGAGAGAATGCAACTTTGCCTAACACCAGACTTTATTTTGAATAACTCGGGAGGAGTGTTGTTAAGGGCAACGACACTGCATTTAAAGTGCTTGTACAACTTCTCAGTTAATTTGATTGTCTTGGATGGTATTCCGTATGTTCTAAGACTCTTCCATAGACTTTCAGGGTGAACACTGTCATATGCCATATTGAAGTCAATGAAGTTGATGTAAAATGAGGTGTGTGTGGGGGGCATTCTGCTCTAGACTCTATGCATCCTCTTCCTTAAGGTAAACAGTGGGAATTGTTTTAATAAGTACGTTAAAGTGAAATATGACTGGTAGTTCTGACATTGTATAGAAGAAGTAACATTTCATGATCAATCATTTCATATTGTAACTGTTTTGCTTCAACTACGAGTTTATTTTGGAACAGTGGACTCAAGGCGACAGCCAAGATGAGAAAGATAATGTATGAATATTAATGGATGAGAAAGAAAATGTATGAATATTAATGGGCGAGAAAGAAAATGTATGAATATTAATGAACGAGAAAGAGAATGTATGAATATTAATGGATGAGAAAGAAAATGTACAAGAAAGAAAGTGTATGAATAATAATGGATGAGAAAGAAAATGTATGAATATTAATGGACAAGAAAGAAACTGTATGTATATTAATGGACAAGAAAGAAAATGTATGAATAATAATGGATGATCACACATTCACAGTTAATATTTTTATCTATCACGCCATGTATGCAGTTTTTAAAAAAATAATATTAACGCCCTCTATTTCAGCTTGACGCAGACAACTATAAAACAGACGGAAAATTACAGAAGATCCGGGAGGAGAGAGGCTACACGTACGAGGACAACGTCACGTGCTGTCCAGAAAAACTTCCCAACTATGAACAGAAGGTAACTGGAATATAAATCCTCGAATTATGTATGCATTATGGTACATTTCAAAAATTGGGTATTTGCATATGTTGTCACTGAAGAAACTAACAAACATCTATGATCTGCAGGCCATTTATTATATCAACTTTGTAACGACATTTTTATTGCAAAATAAATAGTTATATGTCAACAGCACTAATTAAAATAAATATGACTGCATTAATAATATGTAATAATTAAGCGTCATTCAATAGCGTGATCTAATAAGTTTTCATGGTGTCAAAAGTCTTTGACTCGTAAATTAGCCTAATGAAAACTGATTCATAGACAAGCATTTTTGAGAGTTCAAACGGCGCTTGAAATACATTATTGACTACGTCATGGGGGTGGACATGGCAGCTGTGTGCTTTTCCCATTGACACAATTAGGCAGCGGAAATAGGATGGCCTGGGCAGGTATTGTACCTGCGACCTTTGGATTATAAAGTGACTGATTGCTAGTTGTTGATATATAGATAAAGTGTTGGTTCGTCAAACTGAAATCTTTTTAGCCTAATTATGTATGATGGCTTATGCGACAGTTCATAACGTCTTAAATTTTAAATGATTTCTTTGACAGATTAAAATTACGACATATTACTCTTTGTCGAGATTTGATGCTATATCAGGAATGAATGAATGAATTAATGAATGAGTGAATGAATGAAAGCTTGCTTTTTACAATGTAAGGTGACCAATAAAAATACAACTAATAATAATAATAATACATTTAAGATGATGCCATATTTAGCACTAATTTTAATCTTACATATAGTATGGTCCTGATACAAATGTATGCAAACTACACGCACACACACACACACACACACACACACACACACACACAATTAGTAACCCTACTTGAAAAGTGAACAAAAATGACATGTAACATGATAGAAAATGATATATTTTTTTAACAATGTAGAAGAGGACGAATTGTGCATGCAATACAACTGGAATTTAATTCTGGATATCGTTAGTGCCTAGCCGAAAGGTAACCATTATATTATGATCCGAATTTGCAGGAAGAATTGCTAATTTCATTGAAAATAGTATTCCATAACTTTGGACCCGATACAGTAAGAGCGCGAGATCGTTGAATAAATGATGTTTTGAAGAGCGGATGTTACTACCACATAGAAAGGTTTGGTGAGATAAGAGCAATGATGAAGTACACGGTTATTGATCCTTTTACATATTCGTCATATAGACTTTTTTGCTATGCCACACGTCCACAAACTGATAACCAGTTTAATATCAAACAGATTTTAAAAGATCGTGTGTGAAAATATAAACTTTTAGAATTGTTGAAATTCTGCAATTCTTCCCACTCGAGTTGTGCGTTGCTTAATGAACGTAGCCTCATTTCTTAGTCTTACTCGGGGCAAGACGACAGCAGCAAGAGTAGTAGATATTGCTTCATTGCTGTGTGCATTAATGTTTAGTAGATATATGAAATTGGTGATATCCCGGTATATTTCGAAAACAAAATCCACATAAGCACCGATGTCAAAGCTGATGAAGAAACATCATATCATAATTTTACAGTTAGAATTGTCATTTATTCCTGCTTTTCGCTTGCTTTAAGCAAATGTCCATTAAAGGAGTCCTTAATCGTCCACTATTGATGGACGGATTTAGTGAGGAAGTCAAATTAATAACAGCTTTGAAGTGACCGATATATGGTAAGCGGCTATTAGTGACGAAACCGGGTTGCGTCATCAACGGGATTTGAGGCAAAAGGACATGCCTTAAAGAACAGAACGCCCACGTAGTCCTGTACAAGGGCAGAATCTGATATGAATTGAACCAGGCATAAAACTTTCAGCTGCTTCTACTTCGGGAACAAAGTACAATGTCTATGTCTATTCAGGACAAGAGATTTCATGGATGTATTCGTTGTCATGATACTTTAATGTGTTGGAGATTATGAAAAATATATGCGGTGATCTTTCTCCATGGTGAGCAGAGAAAGAAGGAAACTGACACAGGGAAAATGAGTTCGTTCTGCATCATGGTACAGATACCTTCCACTTTATTGTAATCAACGTTCCCTCTAAGCAAATGGTAGATGTGCTCGCTGCACTGCGCAAGCATTACGGAAAAGATCAAAATTTAACGTTGGATTGAGCAAAAATTGACAATTCAGCTGCGCGGGAATGCCTGAGCAGCGCGCGCGCAGCTTAGAGGGAACGTTGACTGTAATGCCTTCGCAGTGGATAGACCTATTATATGCGTTTGAAATTCTTCTGGTAGGAAGAGCTCCTTGCGCAGTGATTTCTTAACAAAAGTATTTCTTGATTCTCTCTTCGGGCAAATGTGAAAGACATTCGCCCTAGGTTGCATGAAGATCAGAAATTTTTCTGTGTACAGCTGTCACCAAGGCTTGATGATCATGGACTAATGAATGTCCTATCTCAAAGGGACAAACATGATACGCCTGGCATAATACATACATTACAAAGTAGAACGCCTGAAATAATGACTACTTATATTACAATGTACAAAGCCTGGCATAATCAATACTTATATTGTTAGGTAGGACACTTGGCATAATACATACTTACATTACAAGGTAGAACGCCTGGCACAATCAATATTTACATTACTAGATAGAACGCCTGGCATAATCAATACTTACATTGCTAGGTTAACGCCTGGCATAATCAATACATACAGTAAAATGTAAAACGACTGGCATAATCAATACATACATTACAATGTAGAACGACTGGCATAATCAATACATACATTACAATGTAGAATGTCTGGCATAATCAACACTTACATTACTAGGTAGAATGCCTGGCATAATCAACACTTACATTACTAGGTAGAATGTCTGGCATAATCAACACTTACATTACTAGGTAGAATGTCTGGCATAATCAATACTTACATTAATGGATATAACATACGCCACAATTGAAACGCATTTGATATGGTATTCGTGTTAAGTACATTTGAATGGTATTCGTGTTAAGTACATTTGAATGGCATTCGTGTTAAGTACATTTGATATGGTATTCGTGTTAAGTACATATGATATGGTATTCGTGTTAAGTACATTTGAATGGTCTTCGTGTTAAGTACATTTGATATGGTATTCGTGTTAAGTACATTTGTTTTGAAGGTTCTTCACCCGAATTACACAAATTGCTGCTGAGTATAGCAACATAAAAAATAAAAAGGATAGGATTTAAAATTCAGGGATTGTATGGCAAACACTCTTCGTCCTTGATCGACTCCAATGTTCAAGATTAAATTGTCATCTTGAAGATTTGATTAACTTCCTTCGAGGAGAAGCAAACCAATTTCAGCTCTCTTAAACTCAATTGACAATAAAAATGTTCTTGTTATTATCTCGTGAACAAACTGTGTGTGAAATCAATTATCTTTTAAAAAATTAAAAGATAACGATTTTCGTGCACGAAATTACTTTCCATATGTGATCGTTTTTTGTGTTGCTTGTTTTTTATTGTTCCATTGATAGTTTTATACCCATTTGTCTGTCTATCTTTGCACTACTTCCTGAAGCATTATATATATATATATATATATATATATATATATATATATATATATATATATATATATATATATATATAGTGTTGTTCCGATTATCGATTAAAATCGATCATCAGTTGGTTGATCAAACCAGTAAGATAATCGATTGTGAAACTCCATAATCGATTGTGTGTAAAGGGAGACTACTTTCTAGGTGTATGCAAAGCACAAAGGTTAGTAAAACTCCCAGCCACTAAAGTTGACCTGAAATTTATTAATTCCCTTCACAACTACAAATATGAAACATTATGATTCATAATTAGGAACATATAGTCATTATTATATGGTCAAGTTGTTAAATTGTTGAGTTAATAAATTTAAACACATTTTTTTTTTGTTTTGTTTCAATTAAATTGCAACATCTTTTGTAGTATTTATAAACAATGACAAACAAGAAAAACATATCCTTCTATACTTTATATTATAGAAACATCACATCTGAATGAAAGAATTTTGGGGATTGTAGCAGTATTTCAGTTACATATGACTGATAAGCCATACAAAGTTGCGTTCATTTAACAAAGTTGTTGAACAAAAATAACACACGATGTAATATTATTTTCAGGTTAAAGCATTCATGTCATTAATTTAAAAGACATTACTTCTGTACATTTAGAAACATTGATCTCTCGATCAAAGATATAACTGCTTAAAAAAATTAAATTTTCTCTTAGTAACCGATTATAATCGATGATCAGTTGGTTAAGGGGAACCGATTATCAATTATGAATTTCTGACCGATTCCCATCACTATATATATATATATATATATATATATATATATATATATATATATATATATATATATATATATATATATCCTGCAGATAAAAACATTTTATGATGAGCACCTGCACACGGATGAAGAAATTCGGTTTATTCTGGACGGTAGTGGTTATTTTGACGTCCGTGACGCCAACGATAAATGGATTCGGATAGAGGTGACAAAAGGAGACTTGATCGTACTTCCTGCGGGAATCTACCATAGGTTCACACTGGACAATAATGTAAGGCTTCAGTTAGGCTGATAAATCAGCCCCACCCTTATACGATATTGACTGACGTGTTTAGGGGATCATATGACTTATAGACAATTCGGCCCAAAGACAATTCGGCCCAACTTGGACCGAAATTAAGACAATTTGGCCCAACTTTGTGATAGTTATATAAAGATTTTTTTCTTCAAACAGCATGTAGACACTATGTAAGAAACAAAATAATTGCTAGAAAGGGATAAAGTGAAACAAACAAAATACATCTGAGCACGTATACTCACCAGCTTGCGTGCACATACATACATACATACATACATACATACATACATACTGTTACACGCACAGGGGTATTCACTTGACCGAGCAGTGTCAAAACCCTGGCGTGAGTCACGCTGGAAGTCATATGTTTTCCCCAAATTTCCAAAGACTTCCATACAACTTGAGTTGTAAAATGGAAAGAGAGACGTCTCTGCTATAATTAATAATCTTTGCTCTAATCAATTGGCGACCCAGAGGAGACAACTTGCCCAAGAGTCCATTAACCGCACCTTAGCATGGTTTTTCTTCTTTATCATCCTATTTCCGTACCGCAAGCCCGTCATGCCATAGAAATTCCACCAGTATTCCCTTACTAACTGGCCATACATCACAATTAATTTTACTATATGTTCTCTACATATATTTCTCAGCACTGACCTTTCCACAGTGTGACAATCAATACAAATCATATGAAAATCTAAAATACCCCCAAAGATGACTTCACGGTGAAATTCTTGTCAAGGGTTGACCGGCATTTTTTTGAGCTGCTGCACTGTAAACATAACAGCATGTACACAGACCACATATTTCACTTCCGGATCATTACCAAGGCCTTATTACTCCATGTGCACTGTCGCCAAATTACACACTGACAACCACTCTCTCTGCTCATATTCTCAAGAATAAACAATTACCTTTAAATCCCTACCAAATATGCATCAATATAACTCTTCTATCACCACCAAAATGAGAGAGGAAAAAATGTTCTAAAAATAGACTGGAACTACATTCGTGGGTACTGAACTGGAAGTATTAATTGTGATGTGATTCCTGACAGGCCCAACTTGTTGGGGCAAATTTTAGTAAAACTTTTATATTTGAATGCCACACCTATTTGGACTTTATACATGAAGTCTTTTTGAATTTCCTTGCATACAAGACACGTGACACCTGCTGGAAAGTGTGTAGTGCTGGTGTTCCACAGGGTGCACGTGCATGATCCATGTGCTCTTGAGAAACCAAAACTAAATTTGCTATATTTTCCTTAATTATAGGACTTTTTCAATGCTGTAAAAACCTAATTGTACTACAAGATAAGGCCTGTCTGAAAATATGTTTAAAGTTTATACATTTTGATCAATTAAAATTTTAATGGAAATTTAAATAAACATTTAAATTTATAAACTAAATTTTATTGAAAAATTAAATTTTCATAAAAGTTTGAAAACAGATTTTGTCAAAGTTTAGACAGAAAAGTTGATCAATCAATGGTCTTTAAAATAAATGGTGGTTTGGGTCTGTGTAACTGAGAACATTTTTCCCAGGGGTAGTGAAGTAGCATGACTCATAGTGATTTTGGCAACAAACCGCAATATGCCTGTCAAGGTGCATATAGGTGTACACACTAAAGAAGCAACAACAGGTGCTATGTTCCATATTTATTGTGTCAGGTATTTAGGCAGTTATTTGTATAACTAATAGTGCGCTCAGATTTAAACATCTGATGGGACCACTTCCATGTTTTATAGGAAAATTGCATTACATTTCAGTGTCGATAACTACAAAAAGTGACAATAAGATAGGATAATACAGTTTTTAGGCAGGCTTTACCTTACTGAACAATGGTGCTAATCTCTATCATGAAGATTTAAGCCATGTCCTTGAGGTGCTGTGTATTAGTATGGTGATATCATGATCACTTATGGCAGTACACTGCATATGTCCTTATGAAACCTTGCTATCACCACCAGACTACTGGAGAGCTTCCAAGCTGATCCACCACTAACACTTTGTTCCAGATACCAGCCTAGACCTGAAAAGATATAAAATGTTTCACTTATATCTAGAAAACAGTAAGATGTATGCAAATGAAGTTAAAATGTGTTAGATATAGTGATTTCCAAATAACATTCAGGCTGCAAGCATAGGAAATAAATATTAAACTTGACAGAGTGCCATTCAGAAATGTGAAGTAATAGTCATGTATTAAAGTAATAAATTCATACTAAAAGTATATGAAGTTTCTATAAGCATATCTGGTCATTTACAGGTTAAATAACTAATCAGGTAGACTATGCATCACAAACTTTAAGGAAATGCGGGGACGGTGAGGTTTGATCATTGGTGGAAACATTAGTACATGCCAGTATACAGGAAAGTAATGCGACAATGTAGTAATAAAGAATATATTACTATAAGCAATCTTATTCATGAGGGAAATAATAATTCTGGATATTGCAAGAGAATACAGCCAAATGTGGCCACACATATCAACTACAGGTACCAATACATCCTATATCATAAACTAAATGTGAAATTCTGATCCCCAAAACTTGTAAACAAGAATGGAAATTTGCATATGTGGGACATATACAATGTAATTGTTATGATCAAATGTGCAAAAATAATTCCAATGATCTGTTTGAACATTTAAAGTGTATTTTTAAGGGTGTTTGATACCAATTATTAACCTCAATGGTTCAATAGAATCAGATATCAGCTAATATTACAATACCGCACTCTATCCAAGTACTGAATTGAAACATGTTACCATACATGGGCATATTAATGAAGAAAATAACATTTTGGGATACATTTAGTGCACACAGCCAGAAATGTGTCTTACAGATTCACTGTAGGTACAATGTCATCCTATATGATATACTGAATGTGAACTTTGGATCCCAAACTTTCTAAAATATGTGAATATTTGTTCATGTGGGATATGTAACCATGCTAAGATCAGTTGTACACAGTTAAACTCAAAATATCTGTTTGAATATATCTTAAGCAATCTTTAGAGTGTCAGTTAACAAATATTATTAGTAATTAACAATGCATAAATTAAGATGGATCATTAGAATTCACATAACATCATACAGACCACAATGCCGCACTTCACTAATCAGTATCTTAACCCAATTGAACAATAAAATTGAATGCATTTTGTGTTCAACTTACATCATTTTGCTGTTTTCTTACATCCAAGGGTAAATATACATGTGGAAAGTATATTTTATCCCTTCAGCCTGTATTTCATTCTCAGAAAGTTTAAACTGATTTAGTAGAGAACTTGAGTAGGTTCAAGTATAAAGTTTTCATCACTGTCCTCTCACTAAACACCCTGTAACTATATTTGTTAACAATTACTAAAGGCTATATAAGCAGATATGTGTTACTCAGGAAGTCACCCCATCATAAACACATAAATTAACTGATTGGACCCCTAATAAATAGTTTGAATGATCAATACAAAATAGAATCTGTCTTTCATACATTTTAAATGTATGTCTCATTTTTACTTACAAAGATATTTTCTCTGAGAAAATTTGACAAATATCCATCATTGTAGCTTGTATATGGTGTAGGAGTATAAACATGCTGATATCACTTGACATAATGTCCAAAAATATTATCTATGTGCATTTTAAGGGGCAAATTTTAATTTTTTAATTTAAAAAAAAGTTTATTAAAATTTTAAAAAATAAAATCAATTTTTAAATTCTAATGTCATTTTTCTATTTTAAATGTTAATATATATAACACCTTCAAATTTCATGTGTTTATCATTAATAATAAAAATTTTATAGCACTTTAAAGTTTAATAATAACTGCCTGTACAGGCCCAACTTGTTGGGGCAAATTTTAGTAAAACTTTTATATTTGAATGCCACACCTATTTGGACTTTATACATGAAGTCTTTTTGAATTTCCTTGCATACAAGACACGTGACACCTGCTGGAAAGTGTGTAGTGCTGGTGTTCCACAGGGTGCACGTGCATGATCCATGTGCTCTTGAGAAACCAAAACTAAATTTGCTATATTTTCCTTAATTATAGGACTTTTTCAATGCTGTAAAAACCTAATTGTACTACAAGATAAGGCCTGTCTGAAAATATGTTTAAAGTTTATACATTTTGATCAATTAAAATTTTAATGGAAATTTAAATAAACATTTAAATTTATAAACTAAATTTTATTGAAAAATTAAATTTTCATAAAAGTTTGAAAACAGATTTTGTCAAAGTTTAGACAGAAAAGTTGATCAATCAATGGTCTTTAAAATAAATGGTGGTTTGGGTCTGTGTAACTGAGAACATTTTTCCCAGGGGTAGTGAAGTAGCATGACTCATAGTGATTTTGGCAACAAACCGCAATATGCCTGTCAAGGTGCATATAGGTGTACACACTAAAGAAGCAACAACAGGTGCTATGTTCCATATTTATTGTGTCAGGTATTTAGGCAGTTATTTGTATAACTAATAGTGCGCTCAGATTTAAACATCTGATGGGACCACTTCCATGTTTTATAGGAAAATTGCATTACATTTCAGTGTCGATAACTACAAAAAGTGACAATAAGATAGGATAATACAGTTTTTAGGCAGGCTTTACCTTACTGAACAATGGTGCTAATCTCTATCATGAAGATTTAAGCCATGTCCTTGAGGTGCTGTGTATTAGTATGGTGATATCATGATCACTTATGGCAGTACACTGCATATGTCCTTATGAAACCTTGCTATCACCACCAGACTACTGGAGAGCTTCCAAGCTGATCCACCACTAACACTTTGTTCCAGATACCAGCCTAGACCTGAAAAGATATAAAATGTTTCACTTATATCTAGAAAACAGTAAGATGTATGCAAATGAAGTTAAAATGTGTTAGATATAGTGATTTCCAAATAACATTCAGGCTGCAAGCATAGGAAATAAATATTAAACTTGACAGAGTGCCATTCAGAAATGTGAAGTAATAGTCATGTATTAAAGTAATAAATTCATACTAAAAGTATATGAAGTTTCTATAAGCATATCTGGTCATTTACAGGTTAAATAACTAATCAGGTAGACTATGCATCACAAACTTTAAGGAAATGCGGGGACGGTGAGGTTTGATCATTGGTGGAAACATTAGTACATGCCAGTATACAGGAAAGTAATGCGACAATGTAGTAATAAAGAATATATTACTATAAGCAATCTTATTCATGAGGGAAATAATAATTCTGGATATTGCAAGAGAATACAGCCAAATGTGGCCACACATATCAACTACAGGTACCAATACATCCTATATCATAAACTAAATGTGAAATTCTGATCCCCAAAACTTGTAAACAAGAATGGAAATTTGCATATGTGGGACATATACAATGTAATTGTTATGATCAAATGTGCAAAAATAATTCCAATGATCTGTTTGAACATTTAAAGTGTATTTTTAAGGGTGTTTGATACCAATTATTAACCTCAATGGTTCAATAGAATCAGATATCAGCTAATATTACAATACCGCACTCTATCCAAGTACTGAATTGAAACATGTTACCATACATGGGCATATTAATGAAGAAAATAACATTTTGGGATACATTTAGTGCACACAGCCAGAAATGTGTCTTACAGATTCACTGTAGGTACAATGTCATCCTATATGATATACTGAATGTGAACTTTGGATCCCAAACTTTCTAAAATATGTGAATATTTGTTCATGTGGGATATGTAACCATGCTAAGATCAGTTGTACACAGTTAAACTCAAAATATCTGTTTGAATATATCTTAAGCAATCTTTAGAGTGTCAGTTAACAAATATTATTAGTAATTAACAATGCATAAATTAAGATGGATCATTAGAATTCACATAACATCATACAGACCACAATGCCGCACTTCACTAATCAGTATCTTAACCCAATTGAACAATAAAATTGAATGCATTTTGTGTTCAACTTACATCATTTTGCTGTTTTCTTACATCCAAGGGTAAATATACATGTGGAAAGTATATTTTATCCCTTCAGCCTGTATTTCATTCTCAGAAAGTTTAAACTGATTTAGTAGAGAACTTGAGTAGGTTCAAGTATAAAGTTTTCATCACTGTCCTCTCACTAAACACCCTGTAACTATATTTGTTAACAATTACTAAAGGCTATATAAGCAGATATGTGTTACTCAGGAAGTCACCCCATCATAAACACATAAATTAACTGATTGGACCCCTAATAAATAGTTTGAATGATCAATACAAAATAGAATCTGTCTTTCATACATTTTAAATGTATGTCTCATTTTTACTTACAAAGATATTTTCTCTGAGAAAATTTGACAAATATCCATCATTGTAGCTTGTATATGGTGTAGGAGTATAAACATGCTGATATCACTTGACATAATGTCCAAAAATATTATCTATGTGCATTTTAAGGGGCAAATTTTAATTTTTTAATTTAAAAAAAAGTTTATTAAAATTTTAAAAAATAAAATCAATTTTTAAATTCTAATGTCATTTTTCTATTTTAAATGTTAATATATATAACACCTTCAAATTTCATGTGTTTATCATTAATAATAAAAATTTTATAGCACTTTAAAGTTTAATAATAACTGCCTGTACAGGCCCAACTTGTTGGGGCAAATTTTAGTAAAACTTTTATATTTGAATGCCACACCTATTTGGACTTTATACATGAAGTCTTTTTGAATTTCCTTGCATACAAGACACGTGACACCTGCTGGAAAGTGTGTAGTGCTGGTGTTCCACAGGGTGCACGTGCATGATCCATGTGCTCTTGAGAAACCAAAACTAAATTTGCTATATTTTCCTTAATTATAGGACTTTTTCAATGCTGTAAAAACCTAATTGTACTACAAGATAAGGCCTGTCTGAAAATATGTTTAAAGTTTATACATTTTGATCAATTAAAATTTTAATGGAAATTTAAATAAACATTTAAATTTATAAACTAAATTTTATTGAAAAATTAAATTTTCATAAAAGTTTGAAAACAGATTTTGTCAAAGTTTAGACAGAAAAGTTGATCAATCAATGGTCTTTAAAATAAATGGTGGTTTGGGTCTGTGTAACTGAGAACATTTTTCCCAGGGGTAGTGAAGTAGCATGACTCATAGTGATTTTGGCAACAAACCGCAATATGCCTGTCAAGGTGCATATAGGTGTACACACTAAAGAAGCAACAACAGGTGCTATGTTCCATATTTATTGTGTCAGGTATTTAGGCAGTTATTTGTATAACTAATAGTGCGCTCAGATTTAAACATCTGATGGGACCACTTCCATGTTTTATAGGAAAATTGCATTACATTTCAGTGTCGATAACTACAAAAAGTGACAATAAGATAGGATAATACAGTTTTTAGGCAGGCTTTACCTTACTGAACAATGGTGCTAATCTCTATCATGAAGATTTAAGCCATGTCCTTGAGGTGCTGTGTATTAGTATGGTGATATCATGATCACTTATGGCAGTACACTGCATATGTCCTTATGAAACCTTGCTATCACCACCAGACTACTGGAGAGCTTCCAAGCTGATCCACCACTAACACTTTGTTCCAGATACCAGCCTAGACCTGAAAAGATATAAAATGTTTCACTTATATCTAGAAAACAGTAAGATGTATGCAAATGAAGTTAAAATGTGTTAGATATAGTGATTTCCAAATAACATTCAGGCTGCAAGCATAGGAAATAAATATTAAACTTGACAGAGTGCCATTCAGAAATGTGAAGTAATAGTCATGTATTAAAGTAATAAATTCATACTAAAAGTATATGAAGTTTCTATAAGCATATCTGGTCATTTACAGGTTAAATAACTAATCAGGTAGACTATGCATCACAAACTTTAAGGAAATGCGGGGACGGTGAGGTTTGATCATTGGTGGAAACATTAGTACATGCCAGTATACAGGAAAGTAATGCGACAATGTAGTAATAAAGAATATATTACTATAAGCAATCTTATTCATGAGGGAAATAATAATTCTGGATATTGCAAGAGAATACAGCCAAATGTGGCCACACATATCAACTACAGGTACCAATACATCCTATATCATAAACTAAATGTGAAATTCTGATCCCCAAAACTTGTAAACAAGAATGGAAATTTGCATATGTGGGACATATACAATGTAATTGTTATGATCAAATGTGCAAAAATAATTCCAATGATCTGTTTGAACATTTAAAGTGTATTTTTAAGGGTGTTTGATACCAATTATTAACCTCAATGGTTCAATAGAATCAGATATCAGCTAATATTACAATACCGCACTCTATCCAAGTACTGAATTGAAACATGTTACCATACATGGGCATATTAATGAAGAAAATAACATTTTGGGATACATTTAGTGCACACAGCCAGAAATGTGTCTTACAGATTCACTGTAGGTACAATGTCATCCTATATGATATACTGAATGTGAACTTTGGATCCCAAACTTTCTAAAATATGTGAATATTTGTTCATGTGGGATATGTAACCATGCTAAGATCAGTTGTACACAGTTAAACTCAAAATATCTGTTTGAATATATCTTAAGCAATCTTTAGAGTGTCAGTTAACAAATATTATTAGTAATTAACAATGCATAAATTAAGATGGATCATTAGAATTCACATAACATCATACAGACCACAATGCCGCACTTCACTAATCAGTATCTTAACCCAATTGAACAATAAAATTGAATGCATTTTGTGTTCAACTTACATCATTTTGCTGTTTTCTTACATCCAAGGGTAAATATACATGTGGAAAGTATATTTTATCCCTTCAGCCTGTATTTCATTCTCAGAAAGTTTAAACTGATTTAGTAGAGAACTTGAGTAGGTTCAAGTATAAAGTTTTCATCACTGTCCTCTCACTAAACACCCTGTAACTATATTTGTTAACAATTACTAAAGGCTATATAAGCAGATATGTGTTACTCAGGAAGTCACCCCATCATAAACACATAAATTAACTGATTGGACCCCTAATAAATAGTTTGAATGATCAATACAAAATAGAATCTGTCTTTCATACATTTTAAATGTATGTCTCATTTTTACTTACAAAGATATTTTCTCTGAGAAAATTTGACAAATATCCATCATTGTAGCTTGTATATGGTGTAGGAGTATAAACATGCTGATATCACTTGACATAATGTCCAAAAATATTATCTATGTGCATTTAAGGGGCAAATTTTAATTTTTTAATTTAAAAAAAAGTTTATTAAAATTTTAAAAAATAAAATCAATTTTTAAATTCTAATGTCATTTTTCTATTTTAAATGTTAATATATATAACACCTTCAAATTTCATGTGTTTATCATTAATAATAAAAATTTTATAGCACTTTAAAGTTTAATAATAACTGCCTGTACAGGCCATACATCACAATTAATTTTACTATATGTTCTCTACATATATTTCTCAGCACTGACCTTTCCACAGTGTGACAATCAATACAAATCATATGAAAATCTAAAATACCCCCAAAGATGACTTCACGGTGAAATTCTTGTCAAGGGTTGACCGGCATTTTTTTGAGCTGCTGCACTGTAAACATAACAGCATGTACACAGACCACATATTTCACTTCCGGATCATTACCAAGGCCTTATTACTCCATGTGCACTGTCGCCAAATTACACACTGACAACCACTCTCTCTGCTCATATTCTCAAGAATAAACAATTACCTTTAAATCCCTACCAAATATGCATCAATATAACTCTTCTATCACCACCAAAATGAGAGAGGAAAAAATGTTCTAAAAATAGACTGGAACTACATTCGTGGGTACTGAACTGGAAGTATTAATTGTGATGTGATTCCAACTGGGAAATATTTAACTGCGCGACCCTAGGCCAGTCAATCCTCATAATTTCCGGCGTATCACGCTCATATACATACGCACATTTTCCACTATGGACACATAAACGGTACCTACCAAATTCCAACTTATTGATTCCATTCTATAATTTACTGATTTCCAACCATAAATACTGCCTTTTCAATCACATCACTTTTATACACCGCGGAATTTTAATATGGACTATGTTACAAAAAGGGACAGTCATTCGGCTTGTACCCAAATTCACTACTAACGACCCCAGCATGGTTCAAATTCACTAACACTCGGCTCTGTGATGTTTGCTCCTACTAACTGGCTAACTATTTCGGGCTAGTAATGTTTCCATGGCACCGAAGACCAAATACTCGCACAATTTAAAAACGGGATGCTGTCAAATACACATACTCCAAATTTATTACAATACATACATACATACATACATACATACATACATACATACATACATACATACATACATACATACATACATACATGCATATTGTTGAAATCTAAAATACGAGAAATTTTGGTAAAGATGCATCTTACGTTGTGCACATTTATCTGTCTTTTTCGTAACTCATAATAGCAAAACGCAATAATGTTCTGAATTAAATTTATGTGAAATTGTCGCAAAATAACTAATTATGCAATTTTCAACCATTTTCCCGGTATAATTTTATTTGTAAATGATTACAAATACGTTCAAATACGAGAAGATCTCTTGTAACGTATGTATTTTGCTTGAGAATTAAGGTTATGAGACCAAGTGGGCAAGTGCCCAACAAAATCGACCTTCTTCCACACGAGATACGATGTATCTCATTATTGTCTACGTAACTCCCAAAGCATTGCGTCCATCTCTACTATACTTCTATTTTTTCCAGACGACCTTTCTGAACAGCAATGTTTATCTTTGGGGCGGTTTTCCTAAAGATATCAGAAAGCTCCTAACTATTATAATTATAAGTTAGGAAAACATTTATCAAGTTCATTAAATGTTTCAAATTTTATTCTCAACCTGTTTTACAAACTAATTAAATGAGAATGAATAATTAAGTTACCTAACTCAAGGATTATTAACTATACGGTAAATACATATTATATAAGAATTGTCAAAATATATGTTAAAAATAAATACCATTGTCAGTTGTATTATAAAATTGGGCCGAATTGTCTTTCGAGTTAGGCCGAATTGTCTTTTAAGTTGGGCCGAATTGTCTTTGGGCCGAATTGTCCAATAGCCGATGATATCATCTATTAGTTAAAACCTACTAACACTTATCTTATAATGATCAGCGCCAAGCAAGGTAGCTGCCTCCCGCATTCGAAGAGGACGCTCTAACCACTAGGCCACCGGAGCGGTCGATAAAAGAGTAAACAAAAAGAGCATTGGTCAATTTAGAACACATACTTTATTTACTAATAAGGTTTTGTTTTGGTTTCTCTCTTTGCGTGACCCTTCATATTTCATTTTTTAAATTCCATATATGTAATAACACTTCAGGCGTGCTAATATTCTACGGCTGTATTACAGCAGCTTGTGATTTAGTACATTTAAAAAAAATTGTTTTACGAAAATTTATTTTGTGACCGACAATATTGTTTGGCTTCCTAATCATCGAGGAAAAGAATGTATTATATTTCTTTTGGTGACGGTGGTATCAGTGTCACTTTTTTGATGTCGTTGTTAAAGTTTCTTCCAAGTCACAAGATGGTTATTGTATATACATGCTGACCTATTCGCAGACGATACATTATAATGCGCCCTTTTGGTTTATTGTACAGCTATCATGCTTTTACCCACATTCTGCTAAATATGCATGCAAATTATAGATTATTATCCTTTTACGCAATCACAGGATTACATACATGCTTTGCGACTGTTTGTGGGTGAGCCTGTATGGACCCCGTACAACCGACCCGCCGATGATATGCAGTCCAGGATTGACTACGTCCGCTCCCTCCAGACACCCACGGCCTGATCATGCCTTCAAGCGTATCTATTGTGAAGAAGGGATCTTGGATCAGATGCTGACACATATAATTTTCGAACGATGATTATCACTTATTCAGAGTGCATTCAATATTTAATCTTATAATATTCTATCCAGTTGGCAGAAAATCAGAGTTATGAACATGGAGGCCTTTATAATCAGGAATCCGAATACATTTATAATTGTCATCATTGTTTGAATTTTAACTTATAGAATTATGCAAGAGTAACATGCACCATGTGAGTTTTATAAATTCCATAGTTTATTATCATAACCTTGTACGTGCACACAGGTGATATACTGCATGTCACTTTATATTTCTTGTATCAGGTCCTGCACACATTAGTGATGACGTATATTTGGAGTGCACTAACATGTATTTTTTTTCATGTGAAAAATAAATCTTAACATAGGCTATGAAAACTGTTTGTGAAAGCTGGTACACGGACTGATGTATGCATACTTTTATTATCAATTTATTCTTTCTCTCGGTCTCACACCTGCTATTTTTATGGCTGCAAATTAAATGAAGTGATTTTGCCCCTGATACCCTTTGTTGTCATTATGGAGGCCATATTTTCTGATTTTTATATTGATCAATTGGAATATATCCTTACATTTATAAGATATCGGATGGTGTCGATAATGAGCGAGATCCGCGAATATTAGTGAGGTGATATTTTGCATCTCTCTCTCTCTCTCTCTCTCTCTCTCTCTCTCTCTCTCTCTCTCTCTCTCTCTCTCTCACACACACACACACACACCGGGAAATCTGTGGAGTGAAACATAAACTAGAAACCTAACTCGCACCAAGTACGGTACAAGAAGTTGGGACTTGATAAAGATAAGATGTACACGATCCTCGAGATTGCAATACAGTGTTCCAGTATCAATTATACAATGTTGCAATAGCCAGTCAAGAATATGAATTTGTTTTTTGTTTTTCCTTGTTTCTTTTCTAGTTTATAAAATCTATTAATAAGGTTCTAAAACCAGATTATTGAATACTAAAATGTTCGAAGACATCACCCCACGCCCCCACCCGAGTTTCTCACACTATTAGGCAGTCGAAATCTTGCCCTTCTCCCCCCCCCCCCCATCACAAATTATCTCCTGTTAAAATTAGTATAATCCGTTGTCGCGGGTCCCCTAAAAAGCGTGGGACCCATAGGCCATTGCATACTCTGCCTATTTGATAATCCGGCAGTGCCACCGTCTCTCTCTCTCTCTCTCTCTCTCTCTCTCTCTCTCTCTCTCTCTCTCTCTCTCTCTCTCTCTCATCGTTGGAATATACCGGCGAAAATCATTGGGGGAGGGGGTAGCGTGGCGGAGGATGTATTTCGCCTCTGAATGCGCCTGTCTTTGGACCAATTTATTATCGTAAAATTCAGTTATACGGATCAAAGCAAACTGATAATATAGGAGGATATAAATTTTTGTATGGCCGGTTGTTAAATAAATCAGGACTCAGCGCAGCTGTAAATACATTTAAATGTCTGAATTACCTCTTGTTGGCTGTGTTTGCAGTGCTCTAGTTTCTTCAAATACACCATATTTCACGTATAAATCATAAGTGTTCTATATATTATTTAATCAATATGAATGAAAATAAAACTTCAGTAAAGGAAAGAACTAACTTATTATTTTTGCAAAGAAGATTGTGATTAGATGCAATCAAAGGTTAAAAACTAAATGTTGTAGCGGACACATCAGGCAAAAAAAAAAATGTTTGTTTACTCTTCAGAGTGTTTGTTGGCTCAGATGAGACTGGAAACAATAGTTAGTTATATGTTAGTCATTTTTACCAAGTTTGTCATAATAATTACGTTATAATATCCATAGTTCTTTTTAAAAAAATTATTATAAATGAACGTTTAGATTTTGTGCAGAAGAAATATTACCAAATCATGATACTGTCATAATTTAAAAAAATATAATAAATTTCACGTCTTATTAACAGAATAGATTTAAAATTGATAATTTATTGCAACGAAATGTTGCTTCTTGTATTTATGATATTTTCATTATGAAATAACAACTCTTCTGTACTGCTGAATCGATTTGTTTTTTTTTCTTCTGTTATTTGTCTTTATAAACAGCGACTAATGTTTGTCTAGTTTAATCGGTGCGGAGTTCATTTGTTCATTTAATAATTAACGTAGTAATTTAGATATCGGCACGAAAAAGCATAAATTATACCACTTAAAACTGTTGTATAATACAGTAATGAATACCATTTTCTACAATTTTTTGAAAAATAATATTTAGATATTATAAATATATACGCACTAACAGCTGCAAAGGCCCTTCCCATGCCTTTTCTTCTCACCCCCACCGATTTCCAAACAACTTTGTTTTCGACACTCTCAACTACCTAAACTTTCTTTTTCAATTCACCCCCTGCGGGTTCGGGGTTGTAGAATTGGCCCGACGTGCCTAGCCACGTGTCGTAAAAGGCGACTAAGTAGAGGCGACCTGTTTGCCGTGGGTTGTGACCCGTGTCGGAGGAGGAAAGGATCCTGGTAGTTGAGCGGAGGCTTTTCCAATGCAATACACTACTTTGGCCTCTACTTCTCTTAGACGGGTGGTCGAGATGGGCCCGGTCTCGACAAATCGGCTGGTCACGCCGAGCCCTAGGAGGTCTTTATTTACTAGCTCACCTTCTATATCTTTCTTGTATCTCTCTTGATACCACCGTTACCCCTTCATTCTATCATTCTAGCTTTCATTTTCCCTAGTACTAGAGGACCTCCTAGAAGGCGGTGTCTTAACGGGTCAATCGGGAGGTAATTTTACCGACCCATGAATGAAACTTCAAGGGTTAATCCTAGGTAATTTTATCTACTGAGTACAGCATCTGTGTATCCCTGGCACTTGAAACGTGACCCCTTGTTGGGCTCCATGGTGGGCGGGGAGCATGGGTGCAGAAACTTTAATACAAAATCATGGAATTTTTTTTAAAAAAAAATCAAAACAAACGAACGAAACCACTATCCGACTCTGATGAAGAACCATGTGGTGTGGAGTCATTCCCACGCTTCATGGTCATACAGTCTACAGATGCTGAAAAACAAATTGCTGTACTATCTCCTTTTGTAATTGAGAAAACTTTAATGGGGTTGATCGGCACACCAAAAGGTGTAAAAAAAAAAAAAAAAATCGGACTGTCTTCTCGTTGAATGTGAGCGAACGGGTCAATCGGAAAATCTCAAAAAGATGAAAACATTCTTCGACATTCCAGTGACCTCATTCGTTCACACTTCCTTGAATACGTCCAAAGGTGTGATGCGGTGTCGTGACTTGGCTGGAGTCAACAACACATATATCATCGAAGGGATGAAACATGAAGGTGTCACTGCAGTGCGTAGAATACGTATTAAACGTAATAACACCCTGCAAGACACCAACACATTTGTACTCACTTTTAATAAACCAATTGTGCCCAAAGTGGTCAAGGTTGGGTTTTTGCAAGTAAAGGTTGAGATCTACATACCAAACCCCCTTCGATGCTATAAGTGTCAGAAATACGGCCATCACGAGGACCGATGTTCCAGAGTCAAGGTCTGTGGCCGATGCGGAGACCACTCTCATCAGGAAGCTGATTGTAGAGCAACTCCGCATTGTGTCAACTGTGGCAAAGAACATCACGCCAATTCTAAGGATTGTGATACTTGGAAACAGGAGAAGGAAATTCAGAGGGCAAAGTTTACCTCCAACATACCCTACCTAGAGGCCAGAAAACTTGTCCAGGCAAAAATAGCCCTTCCTGGCCCATCCTTCTCCACAGTTGTGAAACACAACCCAAAAATCACGAAGGACGCACAAACACAGACGGATCAGCCCAAATCAACAACAAGTGCCAATGTCACTCATTGCCAACCACAGAGGGGCACAGCATCAACTCGGACAACATTTAATAACAACCCACCCCCAAAAGCTCCAAGAAATAAATAAAAACCACAAACAAATAAGCAGCAAAAGGGGTCAGATGACCCCATTAAACTTTACAATATGTTTGGAGAACTTGAGAGCATGGATGCAGAAGAAACTGATCCATGTACTCAAGGTTCCTCCAAACCTTGTAAAACCAAATATACTCCCGTACTTCCTCCAGACAAATAACAACACACATTTTCTCCGCGAATAGTCTTACCTAGATCCAGAATCTCCAGCATAATTTTATAATGAAAAACACCATCATACAATGGAACTGTCGAGGACTTAAAGCTAACTACAACGATATTCTTCTGCTTTTAAATGAACAAGATCCTGCAGTACTATGTTTACAGGAAACATTCCTGAAAGACACAGATAAAATTACATTTAAAAACTTTTCCCTGTTCAACACGTACTTTCAAAACGCTGACAGGGCCTCAGGAGGAGTCCCTGTTGTTGTGAACAATAGAGCCCCTCACAGAGTCATTCCTTTAAATACAAATTTACAAGCTATTGCTGTAAGTGTCACTTTACATCGAGTGATTACATTTTGCTCTATTTACTTACCACCAAACACCAAACTAGTACCAAATGAATTGGACAATATTGTTGAACAACTTCCCACGCCCTTCGTTTTACTCGGGGATTTTAATGCCCATAACATTCTATGGGGATCGAATCATATAAACGACAGAGGCCATAAAGAAGAAGATTTCCTTTCTAGACACGATCTGTGTCTATATAATACTAACTCACCGACATATTTACACCCAGGAACGGGTACGTACACGTCCATTGATTTGACAATTTGCTCTCCTTCATTGCTTTTGGACTATGAATGGAAGGTCGCTGATGACCTTCACAGCAGTGATCATTTTCCAATCACTCTTGAAAATAACTCTAAAATTGATGACACAATTCCACAATGGAATGTAAAGAAAGCCGACTGGTCTTCCTTTGAAACACTATGTCAAACTAGACTAAATAATGATACAATATTCAACGCTGTTAATCCTATACAGCATTTTACTTCAATTCTAATTTCAATTGCAGATGAATCTATTCCTAAGTCCTCACCGAACAGTAAAAAACCGCAAAAACCTTGGGTAACCAAGGAATGCAAAGAAGCCAATAGACAACGCCGAGAAGCATTAAAACAATTCAACACTCGTCCTACGCTCGAAAATTTAAACAAATATCGTATTGCGCGGGCTAAAACACGACGCACACTCAAAGAATGTAAACGTACATCCTGGAAGAAATATGTTTCTTCTATAAACTCTCGTTCCTCAGTGAAACAATTTTGGGATACTATTCGAAAAATAAATGGAAAGAGGAAACGCAATTCTATTCGGCAACTGAAAACAAACAAAAACAATTTTAGTTCGAAACATGACATAGCAAATATTATTGCCGATAGTTTCTCAAAAAATTCATCATCATCTAATTTTTCAGAAACCTTTCGAAGATTAAATCTCAAAAAGAAAAGTCACGTTTAAAGTTCACATCGAGCAACTCTGAATGCTATAACCAGCAGTTTTCTTTATTGGAGTTTAGGGAGGCTTTAGACAAGGCCCATGATACATCCGCTGGGCCTGACGAAGTCCATTACCAGTTTTTGAAACACCAGCCAGAATCTTCTCTGACATTACTTCTGAAAATCTTCAATGATGTATGGATTGCTGGTAATGTACCTAAGAGCTGGAAAGAAGCAATAGTAATACCGATTCCCAAACCAGGCAAAGATATCGAAGATCCTAACAGCTATCGGCCCATTGTACTGACAAGCAAATTGTGCAAAAACAATGGAACAAATGATTAATTCTCGGTTTGTATGGTACTTGGAAAGTAACAATTTAATATCTCCTTTCCAAAGTGGCTTCCGTTCTGGTCGTAGTACAAACGGGCATCTGGTTAGACTGGAAACATTTATTTACGATGCATTTATCAAGAAGGAACATTTAGTAGCAGTCTTCTTTGATTTAGAAAAGGCCTATGACACAACATGGAAGTACGGGATACTAAATGACCTGCACGATCTAGGTTTAAAAGGCCGATTGCCTTCTTTCATCTCCAGTTTTCTCTCCGACAGAGAATTCAAAGTACGAGTGGGCTCTACCCTCTCCGATATGCACCAGCAAGAGATGGGTGTGCCCCAGGGCAGTATTTTATCTGTGACGCTATTTAATATCAAAATCAAAAGCAGCACAAAGTGCTTAGCTCCCGGTGTGGATTGCTAATTATATGTAGACGATTTTTTAATTTGTTATCGATCAAAGCACATGCATACAATTGAAAGGCAACTCCAGCAAAATATCAATAAGATCCATAGTTGGGCCAGTAGTAACGGTTTCAAATTTTCTAAATCTAAAACAGTATGCATGCATTTCTGTCAGTTGCGAAGACATCATGATGACCCTAAACTCACGCTGGATGGAACACTTATTCCAGTTGTTGAGGAAACAAAGTTTTTGGGTATTATCTTCGACAGAAAGCTGACTTTTATACCACACATCAAGAATTTAAAAGCTAAATGCTTAAAAGCTTTAAATTTACTCAAAGTAATTGCACACACTGACTGGGGTGCTGATAAAAAAGTCCTCCTTAATTTGTATAGAACATTTATCCGCTCCATACTAGACTATGGATGCATTGTTTATTGTTCAGCTAGGAAGTCCTATTTGAAAATGCTTGACCCAATTCATCATCAGGAAGTAAGACTCGCTCTAGGAGCATTTAAGACATCTCCATGTGAAATCTTTCTCGCGGAAGCGAATGAACCACCTTTATCGCATCGCAGAGAAGCGCTTTCTGCACAATATGCTCTCAAATTAAGATCAAACCCTCTGAACCCTGCTTTAGCGGCTGTTTTTCAACCAAAATACAAAACCTTATATGAAAATAAACCAAATGTCTTACCTTCATTTGGCATAAGAACATCAAACAGCCTTGATAATATCAAAAATAATCTCACTACAGTTCAGAAAACGTTTCTCTTGAAAACACCACCTTGGCTACTTAAGCAACCCAAAGTGATTTTTACGTTACACGATAGGAATAAATCTGAGACAAACCCTTCCAATTCCTGAACTCTTATCATGAACTTCTCAACGATTTTGCAAATTACACTAAATTCTATACTGATGGATCAAAGATTGATGAAAAGGCTGCTGCGGCCTTAGTTAGTAGCAAAGTCATAGCAAAAGATCGTTTGCCAAACGATTCGTCCATTTTTTCAGCGGAAATCAGAGCAATAGACCTTGCTCTCAAATTTATCGAACAGAAACGCGTCTTAAATAACATCATCTTCTGTGACTCTTTATCAGTGCTTCACTCGCTACACAATAGAAAACTGGATAATCCATTATTAATCCATCTCCTCGTCAAAAATAGTACTTAGTACCTCCTACAATATAGTATACTGTTGGTTACCTAGCCATATTGGTATTAGAGGTAATGAAGAAGCAGACCGTGCTGCTAAGATGGCTCTATCCCAAGAACTATCAGATTTTAAATTACCGTTTACTGATTTTAAACCTTGTATCAAAGTGTACCTACGTCAGAAGTGGCAGACGTCATGGGATCATGCAGTCAACAACAAACTTCATCCCATCAAACCAATCCTGGGTGAATGGACTCCTTCCTACAGAACTATCTGTAGGGAGGAGACTGTCATTGCAAGAATCAGAATCGGTCATTCATACATAACCCACTCCCACATACTAAAAGGTGAAGATTCACCATAGTGCGTCTCTTGCAATGAACCATTCACTGTTAAACACTTTATGACCGAGTGTTCCGACCTGCAACCTACACGTGATAAATACTATAATGTACATGACATGAAGGAACTTTTTGATACTGTATCTATCACTTGTATTTTAGATTTCCTGAAGGAAGTAAATCTTTATCTTAAACATTAACTTGTATGTCATCCTAGTGCATTTTTATCTAATGCAAATACCGCCCATTATTTTGCAACATCTTTTCATCAACATACACCATTTACATCTTCCGTTGATTGGGAGGCTTGATATTTTACTGTTGCCAACAACTTATCATTTTATATTGAACTATTTGGTTTTTTATATCGCTGGTCGATATTAAACCTTTAGTATTTTTAGCCATGTTTAAATACAACCTGTTGTATGGCTCTAAATAGCCTAAAAGTGCTGGTGCGCCGTTAAATATCAATCAATCTTTTTCAATTCAGTTGGCACATCTTTTTTTCTTTCCATCAGTATTATCCTTGTTTAATACTGCATGCAATACAAATAAAAAGAATATACGACAGAAGAAGCCGACCGCTTACGCAGTAACTATTTGAGTATGGCCTCACCCTCAACTGAATTCCCTCAACTTTCAGACTGGTATTCGTCAGTGATACAATGAGTTGACACTCATATGAGAGAGAAACTCTATTTTTTTGAGTTGAGTTTTTCACTCAATTTGAGTTTCGTGAGTTTCCATTAACTCTCAATAAGAAGTCAGACTGCGATCGTGTAGTTTTCAGTTTGGGCTGCATGGACGTCATTTCAATGTTTTTGTTAATTTTCGTATATGTGTTTTAATTTTACAGCACAGTCGGGGTGGGTGGGGAGGGGTGGGGATGCCTCCTCCTTGTTACCTAAGAGACGTCCATGTTGGGCTACTCACAAATCAAACTAACTCAAGCAAAATAGATTAGCTTCAACCCATGCTTCTCACAAAAGGACAACAATGCAAGAGTAATGAAATTACTGCTATTTAAATGGGTTATATAGGTGACGTATCGGACGAAATTGTTTAAGAGCTAGGTCTAGACATTGTTTTGATATGATCTAGGACCTGACTGACCGAGCTTGTCTGGAGGTCTTATTTCCAATCTGATTTTGATCAAATATGGAATGTGCTAATATATTGCATCTGATTGGCTGAGTTTGTTACAATTCTGGGGGCCGTATTTGTCTATAAGTTTTGATCAAGCTTGGAATAATGCTTAAATCATTACGATCTTGGAGGAGTTTGATAGCGAGCAAGATCCATGCATACTAATATGGTGATGATGCATTTGATTGGATGAGGTTACCATTCTGGAGTATGTGTTTCTGATCAGACTGTATTATATTTCGAATATACGCTAATATGATAATTTTTTAACAAGGGAGATACATACTGAGGTGATCTTGCAACTCGTTTGTGTGTGTGGTTGGGGGTTGTTTCTGGGATCTGTTTAAATGGAAGCATTGAATACATTTATTCGTTCTTATTATGAAACTGCATTAAAAATGGGCTAGAAATTAAAATTTAACCTCGTGGTAATTTGTCAAGGGCATTCATGTCGCGCTTGCAGACATCCTTGAAGTGGAGATGTGGCCGTCCGATCGAGCTTTTGCCAGTGGCAAGTTTCGAATAAAGATCTTTGGGGATCCGTCCGTCATCCATCCGATGTACATGGCCCAGCCATCTGATGCGACGTTGGCGGAGGATTGTGACCATGCTGAGAATCAAGCACCATGTTGTTTGCTACTCGATCACTCCAAGTGATCCCGAGTATGCGTCGCAGACATCGCATGTGAAAGACTTTCAGTCTTTTCTCTTGTGAGGCATACAGAGTCCATGTTTCACTGGCATAAAGGAGAGTGTTTAGCACGCAAGCACGTTACACGGGATCTTAGTGTTCAGGTCAGCATAATGTTTCACTCTCTTTGTGACAACCTGGAGAGAGTTGTTGATGTTTTTTCAATCTGCTTGTTGAGCTCAGCATCGAGCGATAGGTTGTTGGTGATGGTAAAGCCGAGGTACGTTAACTGACTGAATATCTAAAGTTCGTAGCTGTTGCCGATTATGCTTCTGCGCCATCACGTTTAGTTTCTTAAGACTGATGATCAGTCCAAACTCTTTAGCAAAGCGGTCCATCAGGTGCTGTAACTCAACTTTTGTGTGAATGGCTAGCACGCATCGTCCGCGAAGAGCATGTTCTGATGGTTGCTTCACGCACTTTGCTCTTTGCCTTTAGTCGTGTCAGGTTGAACAGCCTGCCGTCTGATTGCTTGTGCAGGTAGATTCCTTCTGTGGACGTCCCAAAGGCATGCTTGAGCAGGACAGCAAATAAGAAAGCTGAAAAGCATGGGACTAGGACGCAACTCTGTTTCACTCCGCTGCGGATGTTGAAGGGGAAGGACTGGATCATGCTTTGCGGCATTGGAGGGCACCCACTCTTCGACAGGATTTTGACGAGTCCCTCTCTGCTGACCGGATTGAACGCCTTGGTGAGGTCTATTAAAGTCCAGGAAGAGGGATTTGGTTCTCTCTACACGTAACCCTCACTTCTCCTCGGGATACACTCTGTGAGCAAGCGTCTGCAGTCTGTTCAAGGATGACGCGTGCGAAGACTTAAAGGAGACCAGAAACCAATGGAAATATAGAATAATAATAAACAGCACTATAGAAGAAAACCTTATTCTAAAGTATCATATGCGACCGCAATCCCAGTATTTAAATATTGGCATAAGTTATCGGAGCTGAATTTCCGTGACCTTGTATGCAAAATTTTCGCACCTATTCGGTTACTCTCGTTATGGGATGTCATAGTAGCGACTCCAGCATCCCGACTGGTCATTTTGCGATGCTTAACGGGTGTAAAAAGCACATTAAGAAAAGGCCGTGGACAACATGTTTTTTCCTCTTTTTCAAACTACCGTATAAAGACATAAAGAAAGTATGGCTACATTATTACAAGCGAGTCGATTTCAATGTAACACCAAACAGCACTCCGTGATCATTACATTTCTCAAAGATCCTGAAAAATAGCAGCTCTAGGATATGTGAATGCTAGGCCTAGACTAAAAGTTGGAACTGTTCCAGACATACCAATGCATATTTTAAATCCTGGGAAAAGTGTCAAAAGGATGAGTTACGAAAATAGGCATAAGTTGGAGTACGTGAACACAAAATACAACAATCAATTCACGGATATTTTGTCTACACCATCAGTGCTAATAAAAATATGACACCTGATCGTGCTGATGAAATGATTAAATGTATTTACAAGATCACAATCTAAATCAAGTCACCACTGTCTGACTTTAATCAAATGCAAGCTTTGCTCAAAAAATAATAACATTCTTAACCCCTGACACAATCGTGATTCGAGAAAACACAATTTTCAGTGTTCTTAAAAAATTTAAAAACTAATTTTTGGAAAAACAAAACCTTTTATTCTATGTCTGTTACACGTAGAATGTATAAACGGTAATCTGTAATGATTGAAACTGATATAAAACTATCCCTTGGGCAGTTTAAACAACAGTGATTATAAGAAAAGAGGTCAGATATAAAAATCAAAGTTTCACTTTAACTGGCTGACAACAGAAATGGGGGGGGGGGAGGCAACTATTGACCCCGCCCACTTGCCCCAATGTGCAAGCGCCCATGGGACATGCCATTTCTCTGTGATATGCCTTATTACCCTCCAAGACAAGACCTTTTATCATATTCTGGTCTGCATAATAGCTAGATGTACACAAACATAATGGCAGTGTAACAAATTAACAATTAATCCTTATCATTGCACTTATCTTGTGAAAAGGACTGGCCCTCTGACATAATTTGAAGAAACCATGTGCTATAGTGTATGTAAGCACCAGAAATAGATTGGCAAATAAACGATGCCCAACTTTATTGAAATATGTGTAAACTTTTGGACTATTAATCTATTATATGTAACTGTTTGGACTATTAATCAAAATGTGTAACTGCTTGAACTAGTAAATTAAATTCAATATGTGTAAAACTGTACTATTAATCTAACAAGTGTAACTGTTCAGACTATTAATTTATTATGTGCAACTGTTTGGACTATTAATCTATTATGTGTAACTGTTTGGACTATTAATCAAAATGTGTAACTGCTTGGACTAGTAAATTAAATTCAATATGTGTAAAACTACTATTAATCTAACAAGTGTAACTGTTTGGACTATTAATTTATTATGTGTAACTGTTTGGACTATTAATCAAAATGTGTAACTGCTTGGACTAGTAAATTAAATTCAATATGTGTAAAACTGTACTATTAATCTAACAGGTGTAACTGTTTGGACTATTAATCTATTATGTGCAACTGTTTGGACTATTAATCTATTATGTGTAACTGTTTGGACTATTAATCAAAATGTGTAACTGCTTGGATTATTAATCTAACAAGTGTTTGGACTATTAATCTAACAAGTGTTTGAGCAGCAGAGAGGGTGAGCCGGACAACATTTTTAGACAAGTTTTCACTGAAATCACGCTTAAAAACAATGAAACCAATGACATCAGGCCCCAATGTGTGTGTGAATCATGGATTAGGTCCAAAAAAAAAATATGAAAAAATCAATGAAATTAATGAAATCCTCCATCGATTTTTTGGGAAAAAGGGACTACAACATCGTTGTCACTCACTAGAACTTTCAGTTGGGGTTAACCGAATATTTGATCCAGTCCGATACGATATCGTGTTCCAGACCTTGTCTGGGGGACATGTAAATCACTACGACGAAAATCACTACGATTTTACAAACAGACTAATTTGTAAAACCTCCTCTTGTAAATCAATCAGATTATTAGACTGGTCAGTGAGTTTGAAATTAATTCTGGTTAATGAATTATTATGACATCGCATATAGACTGGATTCACCGGAGACTCAATTATTAAAAACCCTGGAGGGGCTGTTGGTGCAAATGAATACAAAATATATCCTTGCTGAGCTTGATTTGATCGTTCTAAATTTATTTGATAGCTTCCTTCGATCACATCACATACTAAATTGAGCGCAATCACCGTTGAAATATTCACATTGAACGGAGCAATATGCCTGCCACCACCATCTGGGTCATTATTATGTTTGAGGATAGTTGTTTATGGTTGTGATTGTGTTTTTTTTCCACGTATCATGGATTTTTTTGAAACCTTCATCGATGGCATCACTGAGAGATTTTTGTAATTCTGAGATATTATATCCTGGTAGTTTAAACTCACGAATATCTTCTACGCGTATATTACTTTTCATCGCAAACTCTGTTCTCGTTTTAGGATTATCGTCACCTAATATCTCTTGAATAATTTGTGAATGAAATGTTTCCATGTCATTGATGATTTTGTTACATATTTCTACAACGCTGATAAATTCATCTCGGGTGAGAGTGCCGGATTTAATGGATATTAACAACAGTAAAAAATCATATTCCATCGCTGTGAAATTTTCAGTAATTTTGTTCTGTTGGGTACGAATTTGACAACGTTATTTTCTACTATTCCATTGAAAAGTTCCCACTTATTATAATCTTTATAACTCTTTATTGGATTATCAGATTTTATCCTGTCTGTGATATAATCGGTTTTTTGTGGTTCTGGTAATTTAACGGTTTTTCCACCGGGTGGTAATTCAGGCCATCCTAGTACGGTTCTAATAGAACTCTGATAGATATCTACGACGTATCCTTCTGTGCTTATTTCAATGGCAGATGATAGTGTCGGCACATGAACTGTTATAGCTATTTTTGATTCTTTTCCAGTAATCGATTTTATTCTACGCGCGAATTCATCATTGATTTGTTCAATTTGATATGATCCGGTTGGTATGGAAACAACATTCCAGTCTGGGGTACCGTCGGGTTTATTCTTATTTGCAAATACCAGTGAATTATTGGGTTGTTGACCACCAAATGATTTTGATCTGATATTTGGCCAACTATGGTATACTCGTAATTTTGCTAGCGCGATTTCCTTCACTGGGACCGGAGAGGGGAAATTCATACTGAATTCTGGATTCGTTGAGGTTATTGAGATCATGCTTGTTTGTACTGGGTTTGTGTTCTCCACTATTTATTGAAGTAATTCCATCGGTGTTGTCATTGTTATTATACTCATGTTTTTGTATTTCTAATTTTGACATCGCAGAATCATATATATCTACCATCGCTGAAAACTCACTCTCTGATATAATTGTATCATCGAGCGATGACGATATCAATGAGGATAATTGCGAGTATGCAGTAGACACAACATGAAATTGAATTATGTAGTCTTGTAGTTTCCGTTGGCTGCATGAGGATATTTTTTTTGTGATTATTGAAATAATTCCAGCGATTGTTGTTGCCGCAGAAATGCAAATTGGAACAGCTATCGGAGCCATCATTGTCACTGAAGACAGTATAATACCGGCTCCGGTGATTACACCACTCACTGAATACACAGTAACATCAATTGCGGTAATTCTCCTGCGATATTTTTTAATTTTCATTGCATACTCCTCAGACAGGGTTTCGAGTCTAGTTTGATATTCTCTGACCTGATCATAGCGATATTGCGATGATGAAATCATTTTTTATTTTAACAACGCTAGCGTTTTCAATTGTGAAATCCTCTCAATTTTCAACTTAAATCCACTACGAATTCCACATACCATGATACCAGAGCTCTATCCAAATGTTTATCAGTAGCTGTTATAGTGAACTTTTCAATTGTACCCTTGTCGATGATCGTTGAAATCGTATTGTTGACCCCGGATGAACTCGACGATGATATATTAAATTGAGCCGTTGTCACCAGTGTTAATCGATAAATACCCTTGACGGTTGCAGTGATATCTAATTTGTTGTTTGTAGATGTCCACACAAATGATCCGTGTTGGATTGTATATACTACGTTATTGGTTTTCTCATGAGGAATTTTTGTTTTTTCAATGGCTGTTATCATCCTCGTTGCATCCCCTTTGATGTCTTCGATGAAAGTTTTCGTCTCATCGATGGATTTTTTAATATCAGGGAGTTTTAGTTCAATTTTATCTAACAGGGTTCCAATAAATTTATCAATGATATTTCTACGAAATGATATAAACTGTTTTATGTGTTCTTCAATTCTAGATTCAAGTGTTGCTAGTACAACCACAGAATTGTTTAACTCATCGTTGAGAATTTTTAATCGATCTGTAATCGTCGAAACGAGTACACCCGGTTTGAGTTTACCCTGATCGGAAAATAACGCAACAGTGTTCTCGATTGCGTTTTGTTGTTTAACTAAAATATCATCCAGAGAGATATTACTGGTTTTCAATTTACCCTGATCGGAAAATAACGCAAGGGTGTTCTCGATTGCGTTTCGTTGTTGAACTAAAATATCATCCAGAGAGATATTACTAGATTTCAATTTACCCTGTTTGTCCTGAAATACAACTATTTCATTGGGATCAACACTTTCTAAATTCAACGTCTCAGCTATTTCATCTTTAATTTTTTTTGTTATATCCTTGATAGAATCAGGGGTTGCAGTGCCATCGGGTTTGGGTTTCAAAGATCTCCCCCAAATATCAATCATGTTATTGTAAAACTCTTTCTCTCTCTAAAAAGCGATTACTAGTGTAGTCATTAACGACAATATGAGGTGGTTTTCTAGATGCTGAAATAGCGTCAAGGACATTTAATACTTCACTGCCGCATATTGGTGGGTCATTGATTTGTTGTGTTGGTAGCGTAGAATACCAAGTCTTCATTGGAAGGGTTTTTATATACCGCATAAACTCTTTTGGTGGGGCTAATCCATATGAATCAAAATAGACAATCCCACGTGGATCAATAGCGTATGCAACCCAGTGAGTTCCAGGTCCGGTGCTGTTATCGAGATTAATAATACCTGTTTCAGTTTTGTTTGGTTGATGTGGTAATTGATCTTTCATAAAAACACCTCTGAAATTTTTAATCACTAGTTTTTTAGCAGCATCCATTAAATCAAAATTGGACATGGGAACCATAGGTTCGGAAATTGAAGATTTCTGAATTAATAAACCGTTCCTGGTAGTCTCAGGCCTGATCCGTGAACGGATCTCCCGCTGTACCATGAATACGGGGTTCCTGGTAGTCTTAGACCTTTTCCGCTGTACCACGAATACGGGGTTCCTGGTAGTCTTAGACCCAATCCGTGAACGGATCGTCTCTTTTTATATCCTTGTCCAGCTGCCTTTTTCAACGCCATTCCTGCTGCAGTACCAACGGCTCCTAACGCTGCTGCTTTAGCCACCGCTGGGGCTGCTGCTGCAATCAATGCTGGAATCGCAGCTAACAATGGAAATATACCGCCTGTTTTAATCATATTTTTGATAGCAGCCGCAGAGAGAGTAATCTGAACCCCTTTTTTATCCTTGAAAGCATCATTGAAATGTTTCACCTGACGAGTTGTCAGCGATAATTTATTTTCACCACCAGTCATTTGATTAGGTTTCAACGTGATTGTGGTTCCACATTTTTTAGCCGATTCTGATTGCAATTTTTTGATTTGACCAGGAGTTAACGTAACACTAATAACACTATATGACATTATATATAATTGATTGATTCTAATTCAATGAAAAATCGTTCAAAGATTTTCTACTGGGGCATCTACCACTCTCATTCTTCCACCAACACCTTCAAGTAGCATTGATTTATCACTGAGAATGACAGCAACCGCTCTATAATCAGCAATAGCCTCAGCACCAACAGGACGAGTCACATTAGCTCTAAAGTGTATATCAACAACTGACTGTCTTGTCAAATCGAGATGTTCCAGTGAGAAGTAATAGATCGGATACAGATTTTTAAAATCATATTGTGATATTTGCAAACCAGTATCCACATTTTGATCGCGTGCCATAAATGACAACAGACGATGATAAACTCGTGCAATATGATTTTCTGTGTAATTAAGTTGTATATCCTCGGATGGTTCCTGCTGGCCGTTTATTCTCAGTGAGACGTCTTTCACACCTAATTGATCAAATATCATATGACTGGAGAGTTGATTGCCAACTCGTGTGTTATCCTGTAACGCAATAAATATATGACGTGGCGCAGAAACGCCTTGTTTTGATGCTAGGTTCCAAGTGAATAACCCGTTGATATTTGATTGTTTCACATCTGTACTCACGGTTAGCCAACTTAGTAATGATTTTCCTCCTTGGTCCATAAATGATAGTAATCGTCCTTCTGCGGTGATTGCTGGAGTCAACACTGGCATCCACAATGATATTTTTGTTAAATCGACTCTGCCGGCATCAGCATTGGGGGCTGCAGCATCTAATGCAATTCTCCAAATTGCGTCGTTATCATCACCCTTTCGTACAAGCGATACTGTATGCTTCGCCCCGTAGATAACTTTTCTGACGTTTCTACAGAATCCAAATATGTGATGCAGTGGAATCGCGCATGAAAATGATTTACGCTTTCCTTGCAACATTGAGTTTCGTGTTGCGGCTCCTAGATTGAAATTAGCATCGTTGTTTATAATCATATTCTCGACATCAGAATCACTATTATCACGTTTTTTTGGTCGTCTTACAACAAATGGATTTCCACCAGCGGTATTCTTACCATCTTTTGCAAACATCATAGAGGGTCCTGCTGATCTTGTATAATCATCAGAATATCTCGCTAACCCGATTATTGTTGTGGCCACATCAACATCACGATCTATGGACTCAATTTCTTTTCCATCAATGAGATATCTAGCACTCTCAAATAGCGCCATAATACCATTATTGACAAAACCGACTTGAGTACCAGCTGGATACGGTGCTGGTACAGCAGTAGTATCAGCAGCTGTTACAATTTCTCCTTCTACTTCAATAAATGCTTCACAGGGTAAAAAGTATTTACTGGTATCATGGACTTGAAGATCAATTCTTGCTCGACTATTTGAGTTTATGGCATGATAGGCGTAATATTGATAATCGCGTACAGAATCATCCTTGCCAACTGGGGCGTCTATATCAAACGCCGGATCATGTGATTTTTTGAACATTTTATTCTATTTATCAGAGTCTAAATCGTGATTTTCATCGTGAAAAACGCTAGCGTGAAAATCCATAGAATTTCATCGACGTAGTTTTTTAAGGCCACTTCCTGCTATCATGTTTGCAATATTGCTTTGGTCCCCTTGATTTACCATCGACGCTAATTTTTCATCTACTGCGTTATTTATTATTTTACTAACACTTGCAGGCATTTCTTCTGTAGACGGTAACGGTTTCTTTTTTCGCTTCACTAATGATGTTATTTTATCCTTCGCAGTTGAAAACGCTTTCCCGGCAAGATTTCCAACAGTACTAATACCCTTATCACGAATAACATCAATGGCTTTCATTGATAACTGTTTAGCTAACGGCATCACTTTTGGGGCCATTCTTGAAAAGAATCCTAAAATGGTATTGCCGAGGCCATCTCCATAGTATGCTCTATAAACTGGAAACCGTGAATTAACTACATAGACGGGGGTTGGTTTATCATGATTGTAATGGATGATCATTATTATAAAAACAATAGTGTTTTCAATTGTTATTTAATCGCTATGATACCCATTTGCTAACTCGTCAATGAAATCTCGATAGGTTTTGATATCCATGATACCGCCGGCAAATAACCGTCTACAGATATCAGCTGCTTCATTAATTATTTCTGGAGAGTTATTCGGAATCCTCCTACAAGAACATCTAATCGTGATATATCATTGATAACACTATCAGGACAAGTGTTTCCAATCCTTGGATTTTGCAGTCCACTTCCGCTATAACCAGTTGCTTCATCTAGTTTTTCTACATCCGTTTCTTGTAAGTAATCATCATCATCATCATCATCAGGTGGTAGTTGTTGTTTTTTTTTGTCTTCTTGTTTGTCTACGTGTTGGTGTTTGACGTTTTAGTTCTTGCCGTTCTTCTATTTCTCGTTGTCGTTCTTCTAGTTGTTCTCTTTTATAATTACTAATTCCCCTTTGAAATTCCTTGTATCCTATCTCATCCTTATTCAAACGACCAATCCCTTTATTTAGTTTATACAAATTATCGAACCAATCATTACTTGATATTCTATCATTCTTATACTCGTCCTTTAAAAAATCTTTTTTTGAATTATAACTTTGAGCAGCAAAATTACCAAAGGCTTGATAATCCTTTGATTTCAATAAACTAGGTTTTTTTTATTAATATTTTAGCATGATCAGTAAATTTATTCAACAGAGAAACAGTCGTTTTTTTTCGGATCAGTTTTTTCAGTTTGTTCAGTTTTCGCTGCTAGTTTTTCGAGTACAGAAATAAGACCCTCTTCCTTTCTTTTACCGTCAGGATCATCTCCCAGTATAGCACGCTCTACCCCTTTCGTTGCTGTGGTTACTGGTTTAAACAACTCTTCAGACCCCAGAGCAAAATCAGTTTGTAAACTCTGTCGTTGTTGCAGTTTATTCCGTACAGAGTCACGAATTGGTACAAATCTCCTGATTGCATCTAATCGTTCACGATCGAGCCAATCGGGTTGTTAATGCTTCATTGACCATTATTTGAAATCGCAAACTATTTTTCAATTGCAAAACACTTGACATGTCGGATGATTTTTGATACGGTCATGGAAGTGTTTAAGAGGCATTATCATTGATGTTGAAAGTGTGGAAATCCTTATAAAAATAATTAATACCACACTTTCAACATTTTTTTGACATGTCGGATGATTTTTGATACGGTCATGGAAGTGTTATTTCATCATAAAACACCTTCGTCCATTGATGTTGAAAGTGTGGAAATCCTTATAAAAATAATTAATACCACACTTTCAACATTCTTTATTTGATCAATCTGACATATCGTCCATCGATTTTTGACATCCCCTTGAGGGTCGGCTAAAAAAAATGAAGGTCGGTCACAATCAAAAAATGATAATGGTCGGGCAATCAATGGTCGGTCAATCAAAATTGTTCATTTTCTTGAATTAATGCCCGTAGGTTTCTAATTTTAGAGTTGACTTCTTTTTTCAATTCGTATTCGTTACCTAATTCTTTTCGTATTCCTTCTACGATAGTATACAACGGAACGAACACACTGATGTCACTGGAAAATGAAAGAGAGTCTTTAATAGAATTCTGAATTCTTTTGATGAGTGCATACTTCTTGGGTAGCATATATTTGTTAGTGCTAACCCCGTATTCTATATCCTGAAAATCAGACACAATTTGATCAGGATTTAATCCATCTGATAGTTTGATATCCTGATTTTTCAATTTTGCTATTTCAACTATGATGCTATTCATGTTTTCAGAATTCATTATTCTATAAGAATGACATATCTCTAATTGGAAATTATGACGCATTAGACATAACTAAATCGAATTTTCTGTCCCGTCCTTTTTGAAATAGCCGATCGATAAATCCCCTCTGCAACTCTTCGTACTGAAGATCGACAAATATTGAAATACTTACCGGCTTCATTCATTGATTGAAAAATCATTTCTTCATTAGTTGTTGTATTCAAAGATGTCACAGGTCTCTTCCCAACCGTTTTGCAAGTGCCAGTCTCCCCTCTTTTCAAATTCTCACTCTGTGTGATAGCTTGCATATTGGATAAAGAATTGTTTTTCGGATTAGAATCCTTGTGATCGATAACAAAACCATCTTTGATCAATCCATTAAAACATTCAAATGCGAAACGATGATTGAGATAAGTTTTCTTTTCTTTTCCTCCGCCAACAGTAAACATCAAGTACCCGTGATTATTCACAAAACCAACTGATTTTTTCAGTCTACGGTTTCTGACAGTACCATCACTGGATGCTTCATATTTTGTAATCACTGGATGTGGTCTGAATTCTTGGTTCATATATACTATTCTATTGTTTGTCTAATTCAGTGTTTGGTTCAATAATTACATCACTGGAAAATCTTTCGATATAGTCTTGCGGAGTTCTTATGATTTTGTCAGTGACGTTATCAGGGTCAAAGACTTTTTCAGGGTCATAATTTCTGATGGATTGCCCATTTTTTATTCTTTTATCATAATAACGCTTCAATTCCCTATATCGCTTACCACCACAATCAATACACAATTGTGATCTTCCCTTGACCCCAACCCCACATCGAATACAGGGTAACGGACCAAGACTTCCACGTCGAAAACTTTGCATATGATACCTACAGTATTCATTTTTTCTGCATGATTTGTTACACGGGGTTACATTTCCCATTATGAGCCATTTGCAGTGATTCATTATATATAAAACTTTCATTTAAATGTTTGTTTTATGTATAGCATGAAGGAGTTCAAGAGATTGACTTCGAAAAATGCTAAATTCAATGCTGATAGAGAGTTCAAGAGATTATTGAAAATCAATCCTAGATTTAATCTCGATAGACCAAAAAAACGTCAAAAACGTCCAAGAGACGGAAACATGAAAGAGTTTAAGAGATTATTAAAAATCAATCCTAGATTTAATCTCGATAGACCCAAAAAACGTCCAATAGACGGAAACAAACGTAACAAACGTCCAAGAGACGGAAACATGAAAGAGTTTAAGAGATTATTAAAAATTAACCCTAAATTTAATATCGATAGACCCAAAAAACGTAACAAACGTCCAAGAGACGGAAACATGAAAGAGTTTAAGAGATTATTAAAAATCAATCCTAGATTTAATATCGATAGACCCAAAAAACGTAACAAACGTCGAAGAGACGGAAACATGAGATCACCATGGAAGGATGCTCAATTCAATCTTGATATAGTTTCTAATACACCCAAGAATAAAATTCTTGATAAACCCATCAGAGACTGTTTTAATGAATTCAAGCGTGATGGAGCATCTTATTGTTGGTCAACATTTCGAATTGATGGTGTTGTTGACGCTACCATGAATGATGAAAAAGCAGCAGTGATCATTTCACGTCTTGGGAAAGAAGGAAATATTTTTCGAATTAAATTCATTATCCGTGAAGATGACAAATGGATTATTAGGGATAAATTTGAACCCATTCTCAGGGGCAAAAAAACTGTCACCGTGAATCAGGATTCAAAACCGGGAATTTTGACTGGAATTGATAAACCCTACTACGAAAGATCTTATCCTGTCACAGCAGTTGTTTACGGGATCTATCCGCTCAATGACAAACCTGATATTTCAAAACTAGCACCCATGAAATATTCGACAGGGCTCAATTGTGTAGCAGAACGAATAATAGAACACTTCACAAATGCGTCCCGGGGAAATAAACTCACTGATCTAAGACGAAAAAAAATAACCGAGTGGGAGTTCACGGTAAAAGAGCATGGGGCAACAATTCAGGATATAACTAAATTAGAAACATCATTAAGATTTCCAATATCGGTAAGGACAATCACCGGTGAAGTATTAAAAGAACCGAAATATCAATCAAAAAAAGGAAACCCCATTGAAATTATTGATCATAACGCGCACGCGTGGTCATCTGCAGTAACAATATTCCCACGGGATAGAACCGTAAAATATCTATCCCAAACCGAAGAGTTTTTTTCAGAGCAGAAATTATTTGATGCTATTTACCATTTGAGTAAAAACGATCCTGTGTCAGCGTGGCTATTTCATAGTAATTCAGACGAGGAATGCAGATTTGATCAGTTTGTAAGGCCTAACGGAGAATTATACCGTACTGAAGAACTGCAGAATCAAATGAAACAACTAGCTAGTGAGTTTTCTGAGGGGGAAATCGAAGATCAATTATTAGCAAACTGTTTCACAGTACCATCCATTGCAGCACATTTTGCTAGAAAGAAAAACGCGTGGAAACCAACACGAAGTGAGTTTTTATCAGATGTCAAATTGTCCTGTCTTGAATACAGCCACGGCGGATTATGGAACACAAAATACACCTCTGATACCGTTATTTCAGTTGATATGATTGCGTGTTATCCAGGAAGTTTTCTTGGGTATGGAGGATGCGAGAAATATTTCAAACGATTTGGACACCCTACACACGAAATGACCCGTGTTGCTATTAATGGACCACTTCCTGATTTTGATTTAACCGGATTCGCTTGTGTAGTATCATTTGAAATGGCTGAAGGACTTCATCCGTGTAGTTATCTTTGGATTGGTAAACACATGTCTGAAAAACACTGGATGCCAATAGTGTTATTACGGTATATGCTTGATTGTAAGATGTTAAAATCATTAATTGTCAGTGAAGCAATTATATCCTATCGAGCACAGAAATCAGTCTGGTTACCACAACCTGATCTAGAAAAAATAATTAGCGAAGAGCGAAAACTGTTTCCTGATTTTAATGAACAACAAATCATGGATTGGTCCAGACAGTTATTTGAAATCAGAAACAATGAAGCAAAAAATCTTGGACGAAGAATAATCGGTAAATTTACCCAAGGTGGCAAAGATGATAAAACGAAATATTCTTCACGATTGATTATAGACAACGCTGAATACGATTTTGTAATGGCGGATCTAACGAATAAGGGCCTATATGTCAATCGTAAGGATGCATTTCTGTCCGATGGAACCAAATTGGGTACAATTGTTACCTACAATGATGGATACCATCCGCAGTACACACATTTGAGAGCTTCTATGCTTGGTTATGCTTCTATCAATCTGTTTTCAATGATCAATAGATTTCCTACCACCGCAGTTAGAGTTGCTACTGACTCATTTTACATAAATAGCAAAATGGCTGATTTTAAGGCTACTGGCAACGAGAAATGGGGAACATGGAGAATTAAGAAAGAAATGATTCATGATTATATTCCATCAGCAGATGTTACCATTGAAAATAATTACTTAGAAAGCAATCAGTGTTCAGAATTTTCTAGTGCACCACCGATTTCTGATCCAATATGCCTGTATAAAACAGTTTATTTAAACGGCTGTGGTGGGTCAGGAAAAACAACCCGGGCAATTGAGTTATTTCGTGTTTCCAATCCAAACATGATTGTGCTAACACCAACTCATAGACTTGCAAGAGAAATGATACAGAGAGGGGTAAATGCCTGCACTTATCACAGCTTTTTCCGATGGAAGGGAGATAAATGGACTCCTGAGCGCATGGGAGAGAAATTTATTCCTGAAATCATGATTTGGGATGAAATAGACACAGTGTCAGAAGATGTCTTAAAAATATTTCTTGAGTGGTTGTTATTGAAGAATACAAAAGTCGTCATGTGCGGTGATCACGGCCAACCACCACCATTTGTCGGTGCATCCCCCCATGAATGGCTAAAGGGTTTTGTAGACTATTATGAAGAAATTGATACCGATCATAGATCACTTGATAATGAATTAAAAGAATTGAAGAAACTAATTAGATTACAACCGGATAGAATCCAGTGTGAAATAACCCGTGAAATAATTTCGGAAACTCCCATGAATGAGTTTTGGGAAGCGTGGAGACCAAATGATTTAATCATTGCAAGTAGAAAAATAGTCAGGGACACACTTCAGATGAAGTTATTTGAATTGCATAAACAAAAATTTGCAACACTTCCAGTACCGTTATGTTATAGGCCATCGGATACGCGAAAACAGAATATTGAAGTTGATATTCCAGGACAAAGTGAAAAACAGAATTTAGTATTAAATGATATTGTGCTGGTTGATATCAATGTTGTTGAAGATGCATTGCGTGCTAATAAATCCCCATGGACGCTAGGATACGCAGCGACGATACATTCTTCACAGGGATTGACTATATCGGATACAATTGTTTGGATGGTAGATAATCGCATAGAATGGTCGAATTTAGTCTATCTTTCAGTATCCAGAGTACGAAAAATAAATCAACTTCGAAGAATTGTCCTGACAGAGTCAGGCGATGATGAAATCATTGGCGATGATGAAATCATTGGTGACGATAATGATATTATTGATAAAAAACTCTCCGGTTACAAACAACAGGACAAAAAAAAAACAACGAGAATTTGATATTGATGCTGAATTAATAATCACTTTGAAGAAACAACAGAATAATCACTGCGCGAGTTGCAATTGTATAATGCGTTGGCAGTATTCGGATAAGGATCCTCGCCAATTCACCGTTGACAGAAAAAATAACAATCTCGGTCATGTCAGAAATAATGTGATGTTGACTTGCCTTGAGTGCAATAGACGCAAGGGTGCTAGTTAAGACCATGCGGTGGTAATTGAGTATCCTCGGGTATCACTTGTAATTGTTGTCTAGTAAAACCCCGTTGAGGGGCAGTTGAATCCAGTTTATAGATTGGAGGTCTACCCGTAGATCGTGTTATACTAGATATCTTATGCGTAGTGACGCTCCAAATAGGATCAGTAGCCCTTTTTCTATCCCCTTCAAGCTCTCCTGGTTCGTATAAGTACCTCACAATGACATTACTACCAAGAATTGGTTCTTTGAAATCTTTTTGTGGTTTTTCAGGTATCGACTTCTTTTTAATCGCGTTGATAGGTTTCATGTTGATGGTTCTAGTAATCTCGTTATTCAGTGCGGTAACTACACCTGGTAATCTCTTAACCCATTCACGGGATCTTTTTTCTTGGATGAATTCTTTTGCATATTGATATCCAAATAACCGCTCAGCAAGAATCCGATTAAATCGTTCTACAATGGCCTGATCACGATGCAGTGCAGTATGCCCTTGTCTGATAGCGACATTGTGATATTTCATTGTAGATAACACTGCACCCTGAAATTCCTTGCCCGGGTCAACTTGTAACAGATTTGGCCAGTGCAGAGGGCTCCTTCGATAAATCCTTTCAAATGCAGAAGCGACTTCAGTGGCCGATTTTGTTTTTAACGGTTCTGCTTCTTTGTATCGACTTGCAATATCAACTACAGTTAACGCATATTTGTAACCACGATCATGTGGCAGAAATAATATATCAGCCTGATGAACTTCATTGGGTCCGGTTACATCAAAATGCGAGAATGGAATTTGTTTAGGCGGTGGTAGATAAATTTGCCATAGTGCCTGTTTGGATAACCAATGAGCCGCAGTGGTTTTTTTCACTTTTGCGCCGCTAGCGAGTTTACTGATTGCAGCGTTACCCTTCCAGTATCCTCTTGGGGAATAGTAAATAGATTCCATGTTGCTATTAATTACCAGCACCTAACATCAATTTACTTTTCATTGCCGATTTTATCAAAAATGAAGCCAATTTTTCTTTGAAGGATTTATTAGGAATGGCATTCAACGCATGAATTAATTTCACATCTGCTAGATGCCTGTGTTGCAAATTGCTGCTTTTATAAGCAACATCATGAAGGTGACAGGCCTTATCAATAGCGTTTATTGGTTCCTCACCGGGTCGGGGCTGATTTTGATCATTGAGTCTGATATCAAGTCTTGTTCCCGGTCCACAATAACTATACCCTGGAAGGTGTTTTTCTCCGGGGTATTTTGCCCATGGGGTTCCAGGGAGTTTTGCTAATTTGGCAGCGATATCACCTCCTCGTTTTTTTTTAAAGGTTCCTTGGGTTTAGAAACAAATCTAAATTTCTTTGTACTACATTGTACGCATTTACCAGAAAGCGCTGATCGGTTATTTTTAGTTGTAATCGTCGTCAAGTCATCTGTGCCAGTACGCGCCTTACACTTCACGCAATATAGATCCATAATTTATGTATAGAGATATGAATATAATTGATTTTTCAGCGACTAAAACAAGAGAACCAGTGAAGCATCATGCAGCGCTACCAAACTCTATCCGCGCAATTATAATCGGACCATCTGGATCCGGTAAAACGCAATTGTTGCTCAATTTAATAATGAGATGGATGAAGTGGGATAAGTTGTATTTAATTGCCCCTAGCGTAGATGACCAACGATGCTATGAAGTGCTAAAAGATTTTAATGAAAACGCTTCAGAGATTGCCGGCGAGGATGTTATTGAATTTATAACCGATATTGACGAGGCGCCATCCGTGAATGACCTCGATGGAAGTATCAACAATTTAGTTGTATACGACGATGTCATGTTAGATAATCAAAAAAATCCTGCTAGAATATTTTCCCGAGGCAGGCATAAAAACACGGACGTGATCTATGTCACTCAACGCTACACTCAGATTCCAAAAGTGATTAGAGATAACTGTAATATGCTTGCTGTATTCAACGGCGTTGATACACATACGCTACGAAATATTTGGCAGACATGGTGCTCCGATATGGATTTCAATCAATTTAGAAATTTCTTTAGTCATGCTCAGTCTGCCCCACACGGATTTGTAACAATAAATTTACATGACCCTCGAACACGATATCGTATCGGACTGGATCAAATATTCGGTTAACCCAGAACTGAAAGTTCTAGCAGCAGAAGAGGTGAGTGACAACGACGTTGTAATCCCTTTTTCCCAAAAAAATCGATGGAGGATTTCATTAATTTCATTGATTTTTTCATATTTTTTTTGGGACCTAATCCATGATTCACACACACATTGGGACCTGATGTCATTGGTTTCATTGTTTTTAAGCCTGATTTCAGTGAAAACTTGTCTAAAAATGTTGTCCGGCTCACCCTCTCTGCTGCTGTTTGGACTATTAATCTAAGATGTGTATTAAGTTTCAGAGAGATCTTATCTGGGTTTGGAGTTTGGACTGGAAATGATTGGATGGTTGGACAAAGAAAAACAGACAGAGGTATACAAATTATTGAAATGGAAGAATTATGATTAGCGAAGGGCATATCTGGACCAAGTTGAATAGAGATACTTTGAATAGTTTGCAAGACATACTCAGAATACTGAAATGTGGATAATGAATTATGTACAGAAAATTGAACCAAAATAAAATATATAAAATGAACTGTGAATAGATACATCTTGACCAAAAGTTAAGCATGTGCACCAAGTTTCAGAGATTCTTCTTTTTAAGAATTATTGTAATACCAGGTATAAGGTACATCACTAGCCAACTGGCCACCATGTGTGCCAAGTTCAAAGACATCTCAAATGGTTAAAGGGTTATGCTCTGAAAATGAAATCTTTGTGGACAGACGAGTGGGGAAAAAAATTAGGGACCAGCAGGTGGGCAGACAGACATTGCAATAGCTCTACGACCCCATAATTACCTACTGCAGGGGGGGGGGGGGATGTGGCAAAATAATTTACAATCTTCATGTCCTCTGTACAAGAACATAATATTCATGCTGAACCAAATTTGCAATATTTTTTTTTTAGTTGCATGATGGCACATTAATACATGATGGTTATGCCCAGTTGAATGAAATGCAATGCCCATAACACACCTAGGTGGCAGGCAATAACAATACAATGCCCTGGAACACAACTGCGTTGCAAGATTTGGGACCTGCAACCTTCTGGTCTAGAATATGGAGAAATTAATTGTTTAGTTGTATTCCAAGGTTTGATATGTTATTAGAATGAAAACTGGATCCAAAAATATCACAAATGAGAGAGAAATAACAACTGATTGCTCAAGGCACTTGCTATCCACACACGACATGGTTTAAGGTACAAAATAACCACGACTATATCCTGATTAACTATATGATTACTAATGGCAAGCAAATGAAAGCTTGGGAGGTGAAAAAACAAAATTAGCAGCAATGCCATGAACTTACTGTTTGAACTTACTGACTGAATATCAAACACAAAGGTTATTTTATTACAAAGCAAGCAGGCCTCTGAAGTTGCTTTGGGATTTAAATGTACCAATTTGTTTTTAAAGTTTTTTTTACCAAGTTGGCCAACATATGAAAACTAACTAGGTAGTTCCTTTTTACTGGTATTCATGGTGAGTTTTGGAAATAAACTGAAACAATGGAAGAGTTTTAAAAGCGACTCAATCTAGTGTTTTGTGCATGAACATCGATGACTCAGCATTTCCTTGAAAATCTGGAGAAAAAAACTTGTCATGAATTTGTGATGAGAAGATACTGATTTCGCCAACATGGATGAAACTCTGGTGTACATGGTTCTCATTTATGGATGGACTGTCGATAGCATGTTTGTTAAAAGTGCGATAATTTGCACAACTGGTGCAGATGAAATAATGTTACTTCGGTTCTGCAGTTTCTGCATTAGGAGATAGAGGTAAAACTAGTTCTAATGTGATGCTCATGGTCCAAAGAATAGCATTGTGATAAAAGCGGGATCGCATAAAATGTTTAAAAAAACTTCCAATGAAAAATGTGCATTGAAGTTTCAATGTCATCTGTGTTTTAACCTCTTCATCTTTTGTTTGTTTGTTTTGTTCACCGGGTTTAATTATAGTTTTGAAATGTATAAATGCCAATATGGCGGATGCTTGTTGAAGTTAAGGCAACATTAAAAGCAGTGCTGGGGTTATAAATCTGCTAGGGATACGATTAATATATTTTAGATGTTAAAAGGAAAAGGTCACCTTAAATAAATGGGAGCCATGCTGTCATCCCATTATAATGTATCACATTATAAAAGGCTTTATCTGTATGTTGTTTATGATAACTTTTCATGGAAGCTAAACAAATATTCAAGCACCAAAGTATGGATTGTATGTGTGCAGGAGAAGGATTGGGTTGATGAGAAGATGTTGCAGTGACATAAAGTGCTATATCTCAAGTACACACTTCAACAAATTTCTTAAATAAAATTTAAATTTGATTGCGTTTTCTGACATAAAATGTTTGAATGATTTAAAAGGTGTCTCATTAAAAAAAAAAACTCATCCCGGAACTTAGTGCACAAAAATTATTTTAATAATTTATGGTGTCCCAACAAAATATCGTAAATATGGTAATTATATTAATGTAATGAATTAGTGTAGGGATTGTTATGCTTGTGTTTGCACCAAGTTCAGCTAGACTGATTATTCATAGGTGGCTTACTAGCTTGGTTATCTGGGTACCAGGATGTTGCTTGTGTAAACCTGGCCAATCTAGTTGTTGTACTACACCATATTGAACTGGACAAGTAAGAGGCATCATTCAGTCCTGGGTGGACATGTATTTGTTACACATGTAGATGCAGATGTATATCATGTGTGGCAAGACATATTCCAGTCCTGCATAGACATGTAATTGTTCCCTGTGTGGGGCACGTATTTAACTGTGTTGGATTGGAAAATTAAAAATCCAAATCACATACACTCAACTTGATGTAATTCTTGTTTTTTCTTTTATTATTTCAAATGACTGCAAACACCTCTCTTGATGTGTCACATTTAAATCACCATATGTCCAATAACATTATTTGTTGCTCTTCCTCCTTTTTCAAGAGGCTTTTTCTTTTATGAAACAGCTGGATCAAGCGGATGTTTTGCATGAAATATATGTGCAATTTAAAGCATCTGCGGTATTTCCCCGAGTATAGTTCCCTTACCATTTCTACTAAATCCAAATTTTCATCCAAAAAAGCCAATATCCAGATTTCACTACAAAAATCATTTTTCCATAATTTTTGTTTGTATTCCACAAGCCCATATTTTAAGGGTCACACATGTGAGGCTTACACCTAAATCTTCAGGGCTGGCAGATTTGATGCAGAGAATCTTGTTCCATTAATTAGAGTACTGTTTAATATGAAAGTGCGTTGCAGCATCATGTAAGCTTTAGCTTCATTCCAAAAGATTAAAATAAGATTGAATAAACGCAGTCTTTATAAACACACTTTTATTGATCTGTCCTGAGAACAACTACAGATTTATGCCTTCCTTTATTAATCTCTGTCAACTAAAGATGATTCCATTGATGAATGTGCCATTTAAACAACCATCTTAGCATTGCAAAGGTAAATATCTATTATATCCAAAAGTAGCTTTGCAGGAAGAATATTGATCAAAAAGAGAAATTAGTGTATGGGATAGGATTACACATTTTTTTAACTTAAAAATTTAGCTAAAAAGCATATTTTTCAAAAGATACAAATTATGAAAGTATTGTAAAATATAAATTTCAAAATGTGGGATACATAATTTGCACCCTGAAGCAATAACATATCATGTGACCAGCCACATGCAAATCAGCTGCTTTCTTTATTCTTTATCGCATGTACATTATTTACTGAAAACCCAAAACCTGACAGCATCTGTAGCTTAAATAAGATTCTTCTGCTTAAAACATTATCTTACAAAACAGTCTTGATAAAAATAAATGATGCAAAATTAAACTTGACATTTTAGTTTGCTCTCATAAATGCTTCTTCTGTGATCAAATACCAGTAAATCTTGTCATGAAGAACACACTATAAAAACATCAAACAAACATGGTTAGCTGTTCCAATTCTAGAAAATAAGTTATTAAAACTACAGCAGCCACCATTATTGGTCTCCATAATGCTCTTTAATCTTAGCCAGAAGGGCATCACATGTCTTCTTAGCATCTCCAAGCAACATGGACGTGTTTTCCTTGAAGAAGATGGGATTATCCACAGCTGCATACCCAACACCAAGTGTTCTTTTCATCACAATCACCTGAAATATAAAAACATTCATTAAACTCCCACTGTAACTCATTGACATTTTGGCTCATTTTTTTATGGTGGATGGGAAGGATTTTAAGATAACACTTTGAAGCTGCTATCTTGCTAAAACAACTGGTCTAAACCAGCATGAAATCAATGATTACATAGCTCATGTCAACATTCATTTTAGAGTATAGTCAATAATTATATAAGTTACCTTTACTTTCCTTAGTCTCCTGTTACCACAGTAAGCATGATCATACAAAACTAAAATCATGCCCCAGTTCTTGACTGCTTTTATAACAAAGATTTGTATTGCAATCTACTATTTTCAAAGTTTTAATAATTGTAAAATCTGAGATGAACTTTTATTGGCACTATACTGAGATTATTGTGCTGACATACGAGAGTCAACCCACCAACCTAGATACTGTGACATCACACAACACAATGCCCCTACCTCCAATGTATCCTATTGCACTTGTAATAAAATTAAGGCAGCCAGGTCAGTTTTTTAAAATTATCATTTGTTTTTGACATACATATATATTTAATGTAATTTTGTAAAGTTCTTTTTATTTATTTCCTGCGGGAGCAAAAAGTTTCAGGGTCAGCATTGAGAAACTGGGTCAGTATGTAAACTGGAAACAAGTATATTTTTTTCCCAAATAAAAAAGAACATTAAACAATCTGAGTAGAGGTAACAAAACTGATAAATATCAGACAGTGTTCATATCAATTTTTTTAAAAAATATTTCTTTTTAAAATCTGCCGCAACAATTCTTATTTTGCTGCATGAAAGTTAAAAGCTTCAAGTTACTTTGGAGCAAAAGAGCATTAAAAATTGTCATGATTAACCACTACAGCTGACAGTTGCAGATGAAAAGCATGCAATTTAAGTCCTCACCTAATTCCAATACAAATTCACATGTAGAATAGTTAACCTTAATGTCAATATATTGCAATATACAATGTATAGTCATCAATATTGAAAGTTTATCATTCAATAAACATATTTAGTCTAATAACCTCAGTGGTCACCAAGAACCTTCAGAGTAGGCAAGGAGGTTCATATGTCAAGCATGAAGGAATCAATGCATTATAAACACATAATCCTGAACCATGTTAGTAAACCATGATAAATGTAGGTGACAGTGTCCTTTTATGGAAGTAGTTGTAAGTGTGATTTGGAATTTTAACATAGCTATAAAAAAATTAAGTCATATCACTACGACGTTTGCAGTGTTGTAGTTTATAGTAATGTCTAGCCCTGGGCATATTGCTGCAGACATGTAGCAGCACAATGTCCCATTCAGTCATAGTAGCCTTACACCAGGCCGACCAGTCCTAGCACTAACTTCTGAATGCTTAGCGAGGTAGATGTTAGTACCATCTTTATAAGTCTTTGGTATACCTTCACTGTGGTATAAGTTAAATGCATCTAATTATGAAGTTTAAAGACTAGAACATGAATAGTATCCTAGAAAATAACAGTTACAAAGTTTCAGCATATAATATACCAAACACTTGTGGTCATGAATTAAATGCAAATACTTGATCAAAGCCAGTTAAAGCTGGAATAATAATAACAATGTTGAACAAGTGCGGTTGCAATAAAGATACATATCAATTCCTAATTCTAGCATTAACAGTGCCTGAGAAATGATTAAACACAAAATAGAATCCAATTCAGTGAAGAATGAAATATGCTAGACACTGTCCCTCTAATGAGATAAGTAGTGCTTATGAAGATACATCTCCCAGTTTCAAGGTTTTAAATAAAATAGCATGTGCCAAGAGCACATAAAAACCTATGTGGTCATGAGTTAACTTGAGCCATAAAACGTCAAATAAAGGACATCGATCTTCTTTGTATGGAATGATGTAGTAAAAAGAGAGATGTATAAAATAAAATCATCTAGTTTAACAAAAAAAGCTGAACTGAAAAAAGTTTCAAACTTAGTCACTGAAATATGAAAAGTAGGACAGTGACCTACTTTTTAGATGTAGTACTCATCAATATGCATCCTTTCTGTAAGATTCAAGATATTGCAGTATTATACAAGAGATGATAAGGTAATGAGCTAAATGTGATTCCCCATATATATATATATATATATATATATATATATATATATATATATACACACACACACATATACATACACACAAAAATAAACCTAAATACAAAATTTAAACCAAAGGTCAGTGAAGCTCATTATATATGTCACAACGACAAACATTTGTGAGGTGGCATAGTCCTCTCATCTCAATGCATAACCCCTACCAAATTTCATGACTCCAGGTATAACTGCATTTGTACACTGTGCAAAAGACATTGAGCTGAATGCAGAAACTTGACAAAGAAAATTTACAACTAATATACAAATACATATTTATCCCCATCCCATCAGGTGTTGCACTTTGAAACCCACTACAAACTGCTGCCATGGACCTAGGAAAAAAGAACTGACATTCTGTGAGGGTGTACAAATGTATATGCTTGTATCTGAGATGTAGCTGATGCCTCAGGCAGTACAGTAACTTACGTCTACTTGATAGAAGTCTTCCACAGAATCCAACGTTTCATCAAGATGTCTGTAAACTCTATTATCTAACCTTCATATAAAACTTTAACATTACTGACTATAATGCAACAAGTTCCCTTAAGACTGGCAAGACAGGGATTTCCTCATATCAGTATATAACTTTAGGAATATTAAGCTCAAGTTCCTTGCTTGTGCCAGTATGTGACTAGGAATTTTAATGTAGCTTTAACAATTTTTCAGTCATATCGCTATGATGTCTGCAGTGAGGCATTTTATAGTGATTTCTAGCACTGGGACATAATGCCCACCCAGTCACATTATAAAGACACCAGGCCAAACAGTCCTAACAATAACCTCTTAATGCTGAGCACCAAGTGAGGCAGCTGTTAGTACCATTTTTGTAAGTCTTTGGTATGACTCATCCGGGGATTGAACCCATAAACTCCCGCTTCTGCGGCAGACACAAACCACTAGACCTCTGGAGCAGTAATGCAAATGACTAAAAACAATGCTAAAAGATCTGACCTTTGACGCAGAAGATCAAAATGTGAGAAGCTTGTTTCACATAATGAAGTGGAAATTTCATGAACAGTCATTCCAAGTATGAAGCAAATCCATCAAAAAAGATTTATTTAAGAAATCTAAACAAATGGAAAACCTTTAACCAATACACCACAACTCCAAGGTTAAATGGCATATCAATATATGTATCAACTTCATAATTATCCATCCCATACATGAACACAATGTAACAAACAATATGTTAAGAATACACAGTGATGCTTGATTTAAATGACCTCTGCTACTAGCAACCGTCATTTACAACTAAAACATGTTTAGATCAATTCTACATTACAAACACAATGATACATGCAATCAGCTGTTATGTGACCAGCGATCATGATTTTCAGGCAAAATGTTTCAACTCTGCTGTAAATAACCAAAATGCAAAACCTGGTATGAGCACTAAAACCCTCAGTTTTTTAAACAATGATTGCTGAATAGTCTGCAGGCAAAATGTAAATTATTCTAAATCAAGATATACCAAAACAATGTAGGAAACATTTAAAAGTTTTCTTGTATGTGTAAGATTTGTAAGCTACAGATAAAACCCCAGACTTGGGTATAATGTGACAAATTATCATTGTAGTGCCCTGGTATATCTAAACCCATAAGATGATTACCCATTTTGTCTTCAAAAAAGTAAACATGGATGCACAAGTTGACATTATTTATCTTCTTGTTACATCATGCACAATGCTCATGTCATAATCAGATCTTCTTGCCTGCTTTCACTTCAGGGCATTAGGTACAGCGATAATTTCTCTGTGGAGTTGAAATTCATAAGAACAAGGTTAATATCCCAGTTTATCTTTTTTTTTATAAGCTATTATTTTTTCTTTTGAAGGTCATTCTACAAACAGCATAAGGGTTCCTTTGTTGTTCATTATTTAGTCATTGTACATGCTCCTTTGAAGTTCATTCCAGTCACTATACATTTTCCTTTGCAGTTCATTTCATAGTCACTGTACAGGTTCCTTTGGAGTTCATTCCAAAGTCATTGAACAAGTTCCTCTGATGTTCTTTTGCGTATCACTGTATGAAAGGGTGTGTATTCTTGGTTGCTTTATTGTTCTCATGGTTATTAAAACCTTCATCCAATGCCAGAAGTGCCACAATCAGAATGTCAGCAAAATTCTTTTGTTCATTAAATCATAAGGAACCTAATTTTGGACTTCGGGTTCTAAACAGTTTTAACGAGTCAATATGGTCACTGATAAATTTATGTTACCTTATGACCACTCCAGTGGCCTAAGTGGTTAAAGCGTTATATACGGGAGGTAGCAGGTTCAAACCTTGGCTGAATAATACCAAAAACTAGCAGCTGCCTCACTTGGTACTCAGCATTATGAGGTTAGTGTTAGGACTGGTCAGCCTGATGTCAGGATAATGTTAGTGGGACATGATGCCAAAATATCTGTGGTAGGATGTTCCAGCGTTATAAACTGCCGCATTGCATACATCATAGCGATACGACTCAAATTGTTAAAAATCCCAATCACACACACATTATCTTATTTCCCTTTGCTATTCTCACGTGCACTATGATCACAAATATAAATATCCATGATAAATGTTGATTTTCAAGCTATATAAAAAATCTTGTGATGAATGGTATGTAGTTTCCTGGCAAACCTCCAAGTACTTTAGAAGGACTCATCATAACAAACTTGTGCTTAATCAGGTAATCCTACAAGTTATTCTGGTCTATGACCATTACAGCCAAATATGGTGAACTTTAGTAATTGAGTTGAAATTGGCTCTGATAGTACCTACCCTTTTCAATAAGATTACTGTGATCATGACCCTTGGTGCAAGAGTGTCTGTCCTAGAATGATTTATCTTACCTTCATAATTATGAATGCCAAGTATATTCAGGATTTATCAAGGGGTTTAGGAAATATATGCCAATAAGACAAGAATATAGTGAAAGGCAGATTATATGCACACCCCATGTTTAACACTTCTCTGTTTAGTCTCTAGTATTGTTTGGTTGATGTGGGAGATTACTAACAAAGGAGTGTCAATAACCTCTAACTTGGGCCAAGGTATGCAGCCTTAAAAAAACTTAATGTGCTGAAACCAATATTGTTTTAGTAGTTGATTGCATTTTTGTATTGGTAGAGGAAACAATTTTTCTTAACAACTCCAGGAAGATGTCAAATTTTATACTTAACACACCCTTTTTGTGTCATATTCAAACTGTATATAATCAATAATTACCTGTTTAGAAGTCCATACACGTAGGACAGGCATGCCTGCAATGATAGAGTTAGGATCCTCTTCAGCAGCTGAGTTAACAGTGTCATTTGCTCCGATGACAAGGACAAGGTCAGTCTGTCCGAAATCATGATTAATCTCATCCATTTCCAAAACAATGTCATATGGTACACCAGCCTCTGCAAGCAAAACATTCAACTGGCCAGGCATTCGACCTGAAGAAAAGAAAAATATTTATAGCATAAACATCCACATTTTTTTCTTCTTTATTAAAATGTAATTTGATATAAATTATAGAACACTCTAATCAACAGTATAAACAGCTGCCAACATAACCAGGTTTAATGAATTTTAGGATCATGAGAAATCAAGCAAGATTCTATGAACTATAATTTCAAGGGGTCCCAATTTTTATGGATTGAACTATGAAATTAAACTACATATAAATAATACTTTAATAATGACAAAAAACATCCCTCGCACTGAGGGGCACATGTACAAATTTAGTTTCACCCAATAATTTCATTTATAACAAATTTTGATATCTGCAAGAAAACCTTTTGCAGACCTTGCCCATGGTCTCTAGGAAACTTAACGTGTCCTCCACATTTCACATAATGAGTGGTTTTACCAAGTGAATTTGTACTCTGAACTGAAAGGCACACTGGACATAACATACTGCATAGGTCTGCTTTATCAATAGAGGACATGCTGCAGCACCAAGATTTACACCACTTGTTTGCTTTGCCTTTACAATTCTTTTCAGTTCATAGCATGTAGCCTGGATGAGATAGCACCAGGTTGATTGATCCTGTTTAAGATATATTTTAGCATTTCAAGGATTGACTTGTTGGAGTCTTTTAAGCATTTTTTCTGACATCCCTTTAATTGCTCTCCTCCAACAGCTTGCCAGAGATCTTTGGTGTCATTTGTCCAATATCCTGCTGATGTGGCATGCCCATATCAGCTGTGATTTCATTAGTACAGTTAGGGTGATTGGAACACCTGCCCATGTGAAAACCTCAGTGTCTGGAACCTTTATCCTGCCATCTTATTCTAATCAGTTTCATCATGTAGCCCAGATGAAAATGGTTTGTTTCTTGTCACAGTGTCTGTGCACCATCTCTGTTTTACTTACAGTACTGTCAGCGATACAATAGTTTTGCTGACCTTAGTTTTGTTTGCCGACTCTTGTCTGTGCACTCCCACATATCTGTGACAAAAAATGTCATAAGCTGAAGAGGAACCATTCATACTCTGCTGCATGTCTAAGTTTTGGCATTCAGAAAACAGTCAACAGAAGATCATGAACAGTTCATTCCTGTAACTCTGCCTTCACGCCATTGTCTTAAACAGCTTGCCATCAGCTGTATATAAGATGTTGATCCCAGTGTCACAGAAGGCATCTGTACGCACAGCAGTGAACATTATTCTGAGGACCAACATGCAGTCTCACTTAATTGGTGACTGGATATGGATTAGATGACTTTCCATTATGCAAGATGTGAGTGAGCAAAGCACTCAGTATTGTCAAAGTTAGGACTGAACCTCATTAGCCTTATTGCTTAGCCAAGAGTTTTGCAACTGTTGGAGTGTGAAATGGACAGTTCTAGATGTTGTTGAAGGCTGATTTCTTATTTGTAGTCTCTGTATATCAGAATGGTTGTCATCAAACCAATCTTGATGTTTAAATGTGGTGGAACCAAGGGGGTTTGGGTTACACTTGAATAAAGAGTCTCAAGAATGCCCAACTTTCCTTTCTGCTATCCAAGTTCATTGCTCAGTTCTTCAACAAATGCATGTTTCAAGTTACAACTTAACTTTGGAGACACCGAGTTTTTTGGGTACCTTTTGCCTTTGTGGTCATCTGCTAAGCTGAATCTGGATACTGGGCCTGGAGAAAATGGGCACACGTCAGTCCAGCACTCTGCGCTTCTATTGGCCTGCATCACTCAGACACCCTGCCTGTCTCTTATCCTGATAATCATGTAAACAGTGAGTTTGCAGTGCTTAGCGCACTGACACATCCAAAATGTTTTGTGTCGTGAAAAGAGTGTTGGTGATCAGGAAGTTGTTCTTGCATTTGCCAAAATCATTGTTGCCAAAGATGCCTGGTCATGCTGGTTTTCTGCAAAAACTCTAGCCGTGAAGTCACCAAGGATAAATCTTATTTGCCATTGGCGCTTGTGCAATATGAGACTCTAGGTCTTCATAAAATGCATCCTTCATCTCATCTGGGTTAACCAAATAACTGACTTGTTGCTGTGGTTCAAGTCAGGAAACCAAACCAAATGTTAAAGTAGACGTTTCTTTGATAATAGTAGGTTAAGAGTCCTTCCATCACTTGACTTGTGCTGCCCTTCCCAAAAAATAAAACAAGACTAAAGTGGTCCTTAGTTTTATAGTTTTATGTATCCACATCAATGTTTAATTGCACATCAACATCATTTGTCCAACACTGAAAGGTCCAAATGCCAGAATGCAGCAAATTCCGTTCTGCATTTTCTTTGAAAAGTGGTCAAAAATGTTTGGCATGGCATCATTTTCATAAACTTAAATGGCATTTAAGCTGAGCTGCTTTCTTACAAATATGGTCCAATTCTATGAATACATGATTACACAAATTTCCTGTATTGTCCATTTTTAAAATGTACTAACAGCTGTATTTGGTGGCAGATTGGTACTATATCAATAAATACTGGTCAGATTCTGTTAAGCATTTCTTAAAAGAGGTCAGTAAAATTTGTGTTCCTTTTTAGTAATGGTGGCCATGTTTGATTGATAAGCTGAATCCCTTGCAGAATCATCTTTAGTAATAGTGGTCATGTTTGATGGACAAGCTGAATCCCTTGCAAAAACATCTTTAGTAATGGTGGTCATGTTTAATATCAGATGTACATAGTCTCATATAAAACTGAAAGGTCTTCATAAAATAATGCCATCAATTTTGGTTAAATTTTCTTCAAAGGATCTAATGTCTTTTGGGGTTTTTTTTATTGTTAGTAACAGCAGTCATATTTTTGATGGCAGATCACTGTCAATTTGACAAATGTGAAAGGTCTCCATTACATGATGCTTTCATCTTAAATTTGATCAATTTTAAACAGTTTGATTTTTCTCCTTTAAAAGACATTCCAAATGATCAATAACCATATATGACAGCAGATCAGCATCATTTGTATAAACTTGAAGACTTTTATGATGGATGGCTCTGTGTCAAGATTGGTTAAAATTGGTGTACTGGTACTTATTTGGTAGATACTGAAATTAGTAATTATTGATGGATGATAAACAGGTTTTCTTAATTTTAGTAGTGGTGTCCATATTTGATGGCAGACTGACAAATTTAAACATCCGAAAAGCCTTCATTTTGAGTAGTTGAGTGCACGATTGCAGGTTTCATGGAAATTTGAATTCACCGTCTCCCCATTCCTAACTTGCCCTTGCTCATCCCTAATGCATGTTTCATTTGCCAGAAAACTTTTTTTTATCCTTAGTACATGTCCATCCATTCCTATGTTGCTGCTAGCAAAGGCCAAAATGGATTTGTCAACAAATGGTTAAAGAGCAGTAACAACTTTCTCAAAAAGTAAATATTTAAAAAGTAAATCTGAATTTAACAGGCAAATTGTGAATGAACCGAAAGATGAATATATATAGAAAAGGTGATGTGATATGACTCTAGGCTACTACACGCAATATTCCGACTAGTGGTTTTAATTATTATTGTTGTTGTTGTTGTTGTTTTAGGGTTTAACGCAATTTTTCAGAACACGATAGGCTATACATGGCGGCCAGTATTATCGGATGGAGGAAGAACCACAGGACTCCCCCCCCCCCCGACCACGAGAAGCTACTGGCAAGCTTTCTCACATAGCTACATTAGCTGAATCTTAGACTCGAACACACACAGACAGAGGTGAGGCGGCAGTGATCCATAACAGAAAATGCTTTAGACCACTAGGCCACTCGGGGCCCCTTTAATTATTATAATAGTCTAAGTGCTAGTAAAGTTTAAGATATCAAATCTGAATGCCTAAGTTCTCATGTAAATCTTGGAGATTAATTTGCTACCATAGAGGGTTAGAACAAATATGTTTTTATAAATTGTTTTTTCAGAGCAAGGCCATGTAAATCTTTACCAGTTTAGTTAGCTTTATTAGCTAAGTTACATGTCAAAGTCTGTTGATCCAAGCTTCCTCTGACCTTTCCAACCCTATTTGAGATATTTTGACATTTATATTTGGGTGTGAAGTCCGAGAACATTATCTTTTTAAAGTTGGAGTTTGCTGAAACAACATGGTGTCAGCATAGGATAGCTGCTTACTACCAGGTATTGCAAACTTAAATGACTGTACATTGACCTCTAACTGTATAAAATCGATAAGAAAATTTTAGAAGTTGCAAGTGTAATATTTGTTTTAATTCAGTGACATACGCGAGAAAACTGATGTGTAGACAAAATAAGACCAGGTTCTCACCATTTGCATTGCTAGTCCCATGCAAATCTCGTATATCTACATATACATGACATCAGAAATCCAATAGTCACATGATCCAACAAAATTCCTCTTCAATGTTAAACAAAGACATGTAATGTTCTTTTATAAAAAAAAACATAAAAATGCATATTATCAACATTTTTTTATCTATCTGGAGAACCATCATCAAAAGCCTGGGAAAAAAGGCCAGATTTATCATGTGCAGAGCACATTATAATTCAATGTGGTAGTTATATGGTACTAACAAAAACTATGCTGACACGTGCTCTCAGCCTGATAATGAATTGAAACATAACAGTTAAAAAAGTTTTGAGAAGGTATATCATTTTCTAATCAATTTCATTTGCTTGATGCAAGGTTGCTCAAATTTACCAGGCTGGCAACATGCACCAAATGCCATTGCATGGTTTTGGCAAATACCAATGTTTTGATGACGAAAGGGCTTAGATCTCACACCCAGATGGCAAATGGGCTTAGATTGCACACCCAAATGGTAAATGGGCTTAGTTCTCACACCCCAATTAAAATATCAGTATATCTAGTAGGAAAGGTCCAAGGATAATTTATCTAAAAGACCAGACTTGTCAAATTGCCATTGTGCCATAGTCATCAATATCCCTATTATGATTAACCATTGTCTTTTAAGGATTAGGATCATGGAGACATATTTATCAAAAGTTCATATTTGCAATGAAAACCAGCACATTGTCTATACTGCTATAATGAGAGATCTTTTCACCCTCCTTTCATTGTAGCACAATGGGTACTGCCTTAAACTGTCTCTGGAGTTATGATACATAATGACCAGTGTGAATGAGGTCTTTGTAGTTTTTCTTATTAAGCTTTGCTTTCTATTGAATAATGAAGCTTAAAAAACACTGTATGAAGTCATCCTTTTTTTAAAACACAATTAACATATAAAGACTGAGTCACTGATTCCCTTGTGAATATATAGTGAATATTTTTACGCAATCTTGGTGGTTTTCAAAAGCCTGACTTGTACTTCTGAATTATGACTGAGTGTGATATTTAATAAATAAATGTTAAGTCTATGTCTGACATTATTTTGTGTGAAGGTCTAGTGATGATTCAGCAGACGTAAATTTTCTCAATCTACTAGTTTCTTCTGACGTCAAAGTAATTTGTACTAAATTATAAGCCTGATAATGACCCTAAATGTTTCAAAAGATTTCAGTGATAAACGAGAAAATGGCACCTACAGATAGATAAATACCCAAGAAAATGGCACCTACAGAAAGATAAATACACATGAAAATGGCACCTATAGATAGATAAATACACAAGAAAATGGCATATGAAGATAGAAAAATACAACCTCCAAACTTCCCCACTTTAGATAACTTGGAATCTTCAGTAAATTGCAGCTGTTTTACTCTAATTCACTAGACTATGAAGTCTTATGTTCAAGACATACCAGCCACTGGATGGATGCCAAATCTGGCATTGATTCCTTTCTTCTTGAGTAGCGACACCATCTCTGCAATTGGATATTGAGCTTTGGCTACACAAAGACCATAGCCTGGGGTGATGATGATGTTCTTGGCAGAGGCAATCAAGTCAACTGTCCCAGCGATGTCAATCTCTGTGTGAGTACCCTTAATCTCCATTGGTTTACCACCAGCAGTTGACAGTGTGCCATACCCACCCATAATTACATTGGGAAGAGATCTGTTCATGGCCTGCGTAAGAAAAAAAGAAATAAAAAATATAGAAAGAAATGATAATGTGGTGTCAGCTCACCCGTGCAACTGAAATTTATTAGACTTCCCTGAAAAGTGACCTTGCCACCAGTCAAGAGACAATAATGTATTATAAGTGGAAGACTCAAATAACTCTAGTTAAGCTTGATTATGAAACTTCAGCCTCCGAGTGATCTAAAGTGCTCTCCGTTACGGATCACTGCCATCTCACCTCTGTCTGCGTGGGTTAGAAGTAGGGCATAACCGACTTTTGATCCGGAAATCTGATTCCACCGGATAGTATGAACTTCCGATTAATCGGAGTCGGACAAGGCAGAAAACGACCAATTCAAATAATAAAAATAAAAAGTTGAATTTCTATAGCACCGTGTCTAACACTGCGTGTCATTCGATAGTGCGTTAATAAAGTTAAATAAGAAGTCAGAAAAGTCCAATATGGTCAACACAACCACGCTGTGAGACAATCTATTTGAACTGGTGGGTGTAAAGTACAAAGTAACATGCTAGACACGGCAAAACCAGATACCAGAAACCCGGAAACGGAAGATGAAATTTTTAGAAAAAAAAATACAGATTTAGCATTTCTGATTAATTGAATCGTATCCGGAATCGGAAAAATTTCATGCCCAAAATCCGGAATCGGAAATCAGTAGAAAAATGCTAATCGGTTATGCCCTAGTTATAAGTCTCAGATCTGGCCAATGTGGGTATATGAGAAAGCTTGCCAGTAGCTTCTCATGGGTCATTGGTTCTTTCCAAGGATTTATCGGGTTCTTCCTCTGCCTTTAATACTGGCAACCATGTAAAGCCTATCGTGTGCTGAAAAACGGTGTTAAACCCAACATCATTCTGACACTGAACATCCCCACAAAACAACCCCAGTAGGAAACAAGTACAGCATGTTTAAGAAGACAGGCATTCAGGGCACATGACTCAACTAAATGATGCTTGAAAATATACTCATTCATAATCTTGTTTAAAAAAAAAAAACATCATCCAAACAAAGCTGATTGACAAGGACCTTAACTGTGCAAAAATGGACTAGATGAGACCAAATGGACAAGACACCTCTAAGTCTATGAAAAACAATGTTCAGATCCACCTATACCAAAATATATAATAGTATTTCTCATCTTATAAAATTACAAATAACATCCTATATAAAGATAAAAACATTATCGAACTGGACCACAGTTATGTCCAAATGGAGCATACTAAACAAAAGTTTCCATAAATGGCACATCTAGGTGAAAGATGATTGAAGCAACATTTTTGTTTCTATGTGAGGTCAATAACTCCGTCCAAAATGGAGTGGCAGAGATCAAATGTATAATAGGCACATACAAGTCTTTGAGACAAAGTTTGAAAAAATTGTGTTACGTATATTTGATTTGTTATTTTTTTTTGTTTTTATTGTTTGTTTGTCAGATTCAAATTTAACATTTTAAGTTTAAGATTCATTCATTGGGAGATATTTTTTTTAAAAAGTGGGATGATCTGTAATTTACAAATAAACACCAGATGTTGACCTCATTTCTGACTTAGCTTCAGAGTTGTAAACAAGCTTGTACAATGATTGGTTGATTGCAAGGACATTATGGAGCTTTGTTATAAACATCTTTCTATTTTTAGTTCTTGAGAGTTAAAATAACTGATTCTCATCTGGGTCATACGGTGTGTACGAGATTTTTTTTAACGTAAATTTCTTCTTAAAGATTCTAGAAGATCATGTGACCCCTTCCTTGTTTACGTAAAAACAGGTATATAAATTATGTTTTGGAGCGAACTATTTAGTAGAAGTTGGGCTGTTAGAATACTAAGTTGTGTGTCGTTTTGAGTTATTTTAATTTACCTTGTACTGGAAATTATTTCAATTCGTTTGGATCATGAGGATTTATTTTGTTATTTATCTGGAAAATAATTGTGCTCATTGAATTTCATAAGACCAGAACTGACTTCATCACGTGACATCGTCTTCCATCTTGGATGCTTCATTAAGAGTTGAACTTGGAATTATTAGGACATTTTATTACCAGGACTTTTGCAATTTCACTAGTGGATTATATTTCGAGTTATTTTTGGATTCATTTTGGGAATTGATTCTTAAAACCGTAAGTTTATTTTTCTTTTCTGGAAAATATTTGTGCTCAATAAATTGTTTATTAAGTTTTTACAAGCTTGTTATTTTCACTCTTTCTGTGTTACTGTTTATTCAAGCCTAAGCACGTAGCAATTGCTTCTCAAGTTATGCTGGTTAAAAGCAACATCCACGTGAAGAGGTGAAGCTGACTGACAAGGGTCAAAGTCAAGAACTACACAAATGGAGTTAGTTAAAAACCACAAATTTATGAGATGTTACATATTTAACTTTAATTCAGAGGGGACAGAAGAATAATGTAGATGACTGGTTGGTAGAACAAGTTTATTATGTGTAACTTACATTGAAATGACTCGTACTAGCAAATCTGATGACATTAAACTTGTTTTCAAGGATGCCCATGTTAATAGTTATGGGTTTTTCCAAGTATGCTCATGTTAAATGTTTTCTTTTTTCAAGTCCACTCATGTTAATAGTTGTGTGCTTTCTGTTTTCAAGTATTGCTCATGTTAATAGTTGTGTGCTTTCTTTTTTTTAAAGTCCACTCATGTTAACAGTTGTGTGCTTTATGCTTTCAAGTATGCTCATGATAATAGTTGTGATTTCTGTTTTCAAGTATGCTCATGTTAATAGTTGTGTGCTTTCTGTTTTCAAGTATTGCTCATGTTAATAGTTGTGTGCTTTCTTTTTTTTAAAGTCCACTCATGTTAATAGTTGTGTGCTTTATGCTTTCAAGTATGCTCATGTTAATAGTTGTGATTTCTGTTTTCAAGTATGCTCATGTTAATAGTTGTGTGCTTTCTGTTTTCAAGTACTCATGTTGATAGCTGTGATTTCTGTCTACAAATACAATAATGTTAATAGTTGTGATTTCTGTCTACAAATTCATGTTGATAGCTGCGTGTTTTGTTTCCATGTATGCTCATGTTAATAGTTGTGTGTTTTCTGTTTTCAAGTCCACTCATGTTAATAGTTGTGTGTTTTCTGTTTTCAAGTCCACTCATGTTAATAGTTTTCTTTTTTCAAGTATGCTTATGTTAATAGATTTCTGCTGATGTTAATAGATGTGTTTTCTGTCTTCAAGTATGCTCATGTTAACAGCTGTTTTGTATTCAAATATGATAATGTTTATAACTATTTTCAAGTACGCTCATGTTAATAGTTTTTTTTCCTCAAGTATGCTCATGATAATAGTGTTATCGCAATCCTCCAAGTTGTTTAGGTGGAGCAGCAAGGAACAAACATGTACTAATAAAAGACAGATGATTGACAACAGGCAATCCAACTAAGTTCTTCTTGTTTATGAAAAGTAGAGCTAAAAACACCCAATTGGTCCTGTCACTGAAACAGGATTCATTTTATGTAGGAAACATCTTCAAATCTACAAATTCTGTAACATGAACGAACTAAAAACACCCAATCTGTCACTGAGAGAAACAGGATTCATTCTGTGTAATAAATGTCTCCAAATCTGAAATTCTGTAACATGTATGAACAAAAACCACCCAATCTGTCCTGTCACTGAGATAAAAAGGATTCATTTCATGTAAGAAACGTCTTCAAATCTACAAATTCTGTAACATGTAGGAATAATTTATGTACATACTTTGCACATAATGTAGGAGAGGATAGCACCAGAGGATCCGATCAAGGCACCCACAATGGTCATCAAATTGTTGTTCAGCATGAAGCCCTCAGCACACAGGGCCCAGCCAGAGTAACTGTTCAGCACAGTGATTACTACTGGCATGTCAGCACCTGAAAATTAAAGCATTGGTGATGTCATTCCAGTTACTATCTATAATTTTCATATTTATTTTATGTTGTGATTTATGTAAAATATTGTTTAGAAAATCTTATCACACCCCCCAAAAAAACCCAAGCCCAGATCACTTTACTGCAATGAACGGGGTATTTTTGCACTTCTCCCAAAATAATGTTCAAAATTAAGTTTTCTTTTTAATCTAACAATAATCATATATAATAATAGTTATATGAATTCACTGGATTACTATTAACTGCTAGAGAATTCTTTTAGTCACTGCATCATACATATCAATGCTGGTAACAGACCTGCCATCACTTATCTCACTTTTAAATGCTAACTATGCAACAATGGTTAATAGTTAGAGCATTCTCCTCAGCCGAGTCATACCAAAGACATACAAAAATGGAACCAGCAGCTGTCTCACTTGGCACTCAGCATTTAGAGGTTGTGTTAGGACTAGAGCTGTACCGATGTCACTTTTTGCCGATTATGCCGATACCGCGTATAACCGATTATCAAAATTGCCGATACCGATTATGAGACCGATTATTTGATTATCATATTATGTACTCAGGTATCAGCCGACAAATTTAGAAAACAATAAAGGCCTGGAATGGAGGGGGGGGGGGGGGGGGCTTATCCGTGGGCCAATGTCAAAACTTTACAGGTTTTAGGTGTTTTTCTTGTCTATTGTAACGGCAGTACATCTTGGGACAAAAATATCTGTGTTCTAAGACAAAGGCTTGTTAAAAAAGTAACTTTCGGTAACCCGAAAATTATTAAACTTATTGCCGACTTTCTATGAGCAAAGGTCGTCGGCTTGCTTTGACAACAAATACTCTTTATTGCTGCGGCAACATCAGATAATTGTAAAACATTGATATAGAATTGTTTTATTTGTTTAGTATATGTCGGTGCTTCAAAGGTACAGTAAAACCTATTATGACTTATGAGAGACCGCCCCTTCTGCCAGATGGTGGTTTGGTGAAACACTAACAAAAGAAATAAAAAATAATTTTAAAAAATTCGGAAATGATTCTCACTTACTAGTATTAAAGACAATGAGTTCGTTCACCCTCCAGGCAGTACGGATTAACTGAAAGACAGACGACGTACTCAAACCTACACTGAAGCCCTTTCAAACAATTTCTCATTGGGACATAAGGACTATCGTGTTTTGTGAGTTTTCATAAAGATAAAGAAAAAAAACACAAACCTCAAAATTGACTGTGTATATATCCATCATTACTCCCTTTGATGTTAATCTTACTGGCTATTCACATGACTTTGGCACTACAATGGCGGTTAGCGACATGTACTTTAGTCTGGTTTACTGCAGTTTACAAATGTTACCGGACGCTGGAGTTGAAAATTTCGCACAACTGGCAGCAAGATAAATTCTTTTTAAATACTTTATTAGAGTAATTTCTTTGTTACAAAAGATTAATTGATGTTCGATGTGTTTATCTCGATATATGGTTATTCGACTATACAGTAGTGTTAGTTAATGAGCAGCTTGTTTGCATACTGCATTTATCCCGAGCTCTAGTGTTACAAAGGATTAAGTTACGGTCAGTCAAAACGCGACTGTATATACAACTTTTATCAGGAAAAATTGGTTATTTTAAAAAATTATTTGCATCGGCACCGATTATTTTTGCCGATACCCGATTATACCGATTGTGCTAATAATCGGCCCGATTACGCGTGCGGGCGATTAATCGGTACAGCTCTAGTTAGGACTGGTAATCCTGGTGTCAGGATAATGACTGGGTGTAGACATCATTGTGATGTGACTGATTTTTTTTAAAAGCTACGCTAACCCCCCCACACACACACACAGAATTGTATAACAAAATTGGGTAGGGGGGTGGGTGTTAGGGAAGCAAGATTAAAAAAATAAACATAAAAGTTTAAATATAAACCTGCACATTTGATTGTCAAGTCCAGGAAGTCTTCAACAATCTTACCAAGTTTTGCATGAACTGATTTATTTGGACATGCTGTATTTCTGCTGGGAATTTGGTATGCAATTTAAAAGTGACAACACCTATATTTGCATTCATTATTAGCCTACAAACACTCTTTTTGTTTTTAAATCAAGTTTAATAACTTTGTGGCTTCTGGAACTTTTTCCTGCATTTCTGTTATAATTCCTGTAACAGTTAAAGCAAAGTAGATATTTAATGGTTCATTCATATTTAAGTTACCATACAAAATTCATGTAAGCACTGAAGAAAAAAAAGGAATTGCAATGTCAAGACTTCCATATAATGGCATCATTTAATGTATGTGGCAAATTATACCAATTTAAAAGTAACATTTCATTGCAGAATGCATTAAATTTAACATGCAAGAAACGGCACATTGAGTATTTGGTTCACAAAAATTCATCTTGTATAAACAAAGTACAGAAAATCATTTTTTTTTTCAATTCAAACTTTTTTTAAATAATGCAGCTTCTAAAACTCTTATTTATTTGAAATCTTGTATTGAGTACAAGTTTGTTACTAAAAGTTGGTGCTGCAGTTCCTTTATGTAGACCAACAGGAAAGGCTATCAAAGGAACATGTACATAATCTTTTATACTTTGGGTTGTAAGTGAAATGGCAAAGGAAATCCTACCTCCAATAGCTGCCGTGAGAGTGACCCCCATGATACTGGAGAGAGCAGTAGTTGTGCCCAGCATGGCCATTCCGATAGTTGGTGTGTTAGTCATCATAAAGTATCCCATGGCACCAACATTGCCCAGCAGCATACCCAAGTTCATGGCATGACGACCTGGCAAAAGCAGGGGCTCCGACTTCAACAAACCTGCATGTAAAATGTTTGAGCATGAAGTAATATAGATATTAATAATCAGAAACAGTATTATATATATATATATATATATATATATATATATATATATATATATATTGGAAAGCTCTTCCAATAAGAATTATGCTTCTAGAAACATATGCATGAGAAAAATTATCTATAGATCATAGCCCAATGACCCTAACCAGGGGCATTAACGAAAAGCTGGAATGCTTCGAGAAAGAAATGGAATTATGTGATTCAAAACTGTAAAAGGGATTTTAAAAATTCTACCCCTCCCCCATACATTTTGATGCAAATGCCTTATCTTAGGACATAATTCATGAGTAGGAGTAAACAGGTGATGGATAAGAACGTGATGTCATATTCAAAATATTTTTTGTACCATTTCTACTTTTGTTAAATAATAATAATAATAATAATAATAATAATAATAATAATAATAATAATAATAATAATAAATATGAAAATAATAATAATAATAATAATAATAGAAACAAAAATAATATTAATAACTAAATAAAAAAAGTATCATACTTGATGATCCAGTTGGGCAAAACAGAGGACTGGGGCAATTATGGTAAATTATGAGAAAAGTTATTTGAGTTGAGATTGTGGAAATAGTATGATTGATATTGTAATCAGTGATTACATAGCTCACATTTACTGTTACAGCTCTCCACTAATCCTTGCAAACATAATGAAAAAAAATATTCAGACCAAAATTTTATTTCCATCTTATTTTCTCCACATCTACCCACCCTTTTAATTCATCTGCCTATCCTGACCATCTATTTACCGATGTCCCCTCGTGAAATTTCATGAATCACAGTAAGCATATAGGGTACTAAAACCATATTTGCTTATGAGCCAGCCATAAAAAAAAGTAAAACAAAGCAATGAAATTATTTTGAAAGATCTGGAGTGTATGAGACAAGAATTGAAACTGCAACAAAATGTACAAAGAAATAATAAAACCATGAAAAATTTCTGCATTCATGGTTATCTTTTATACATGGTGCCTTGTTACTTTCTTTCCCACTTGAATTACATCCAGGAAGAAATAATGAAGATTAAAAAATAGCCCAAGAAACAAGTCCACCACAAAAATAAGTAATTCTGTCTTTATGAAGAGATAAAAACAATGGATTTGTGACTAAAATCTCTTTTGATGTATGACTGGCATCATTTTCATTTGGTACCAGATTTTTACCATAAGGCCATGGGTGAAATCCTAATGATATAGCCATCCATATGGGAGGAACAGATAACAGTATTTTCTGGATATGAATTTCCATTCAGGCATAACAAGAATAATTTCAAGACAGAATAGATGAAGAGAACTCATACATACTTTCTAGACAAAACTTTGCCAGCAAATTCATGACAATGAACTGTGGCAAATATTTAATTTTAATTTTCCACAGAAGCTAGCAACATAAATTGTTAGTACTTTATAATGGGACTGTACCTTGCAGTTTTCCAAAGGCCACAAGTGATCCTGTAAAGGTGACCCCTCCAATGTACGTTCCAAGGAAGATGAAAGTCTTGATGACGTTGGCAGCAGGGTCTGTAGCAAAATGTGGCTGCTCAAGCAGGAAGTTGGCAAAGCATGTCAGTACTGCAGCAGCTCCAACAAGGCTGTGGAACAGGGCCACCATCTGGGGCAAGTCTGTCACTTCCAGTCGCTTAGCCATTATAGTGCCGATCAAGCCACCTGCAACCAGAAATCAAACAATGCCAAGTGAAACATTTAACAGACAAGAATCAAGATGTTTCAGCAGCAGTTCTATATTATACTCCTAGTTGAACATTTGTTTAAATGAACAAACAGATGAATGGTAAACCAAGATGGTGGATGAAATGTGATAGTGGGTTTAAACAAATAGTTTTACTAGAGCAAACCATTTTTATAAACAATCTCCTGCATCAATATTTTTTCAAGATATTTCCTTTGAATGAATGTAAGTCAAAATCATTGGGGGTGGGGTGGGGGTTAATAAAGGTATAAGCTTGTGATAAATTCCAGAATGAAATTAATTCAAATGTCATGTACAATTATTCATCCGGAGTACTGATATACCTGAAAGAAATCCTCATATTTTTTATCATGTTATGAAATGATCGAGCTGACCATTTAATAATGCACTCCAATGCAAATGCCATGATTAGCCACTAAGGCTTCACATAAACAGAATGCAGTTCACTCACTTAATTCCTATATTTATGCACTCATGCAGTACGTATCCAGATTGATATATAAACAGTTTCTTTGAGTCTAAGTATAACAGTATACATGTATACAAATTGTGCACACAAAAAAACTACAAGTTGCAAATACTTAACATAAGCTGGTAAAATATAAGAAGTGACAGTGACATTTTGTTGTAATGTGTGCGCGAGATGCATAAAATTATTTTGTTTAATGATTCTAGCATGAACTTGGCTTGATGATCAAAAATCTTACAACATATTTAATCAATGCCTTTAAAATATGGCCACACTCACCTACATTATGTCAGCATTCATCCCTTCATCAATATTCACAATGCCATCAATTCAATAATATAAAAAAAACAAGAATAGTAACAACCAATGTATGTACACATACCAAGTTAGCCATCTTAGCTTATGATGAATAGGTGCGATTCATTGAGGCGGAACGTAAGTATATGTATTTATCTGCATTGACACAGATGGTGACTTGCAATTAAATAGCTCTCCAGTATTTGTAGCGAAAAGCTAATTTTCCTGAACTAATAAATAGAAGGTGCAAATAAAAATGTCATATAATTGATTGAATTAAAGTTCTCAAATAGAGTCACTCATTTTACAAAACACCCCCTTATTCCTCAATATAAAGTCACACCTCTGTTTGAATTGGAATGATACCAACATAGAATACCTCGTTATGCAGTTTTTGCAATGGAGGGAACACATATTCCTGTCTAGTTCTATCCAAGCAAAAAAACAAAGATGAGAAAATCAAATGAAAGAATTCATTAGCGGACATGATAATGGTTCAGATGATTTTGAATTCAAATGAAAGCAAAGTTTAAAAAAGCAGCATGGTAATACGTTTGTGTAATAAATTTGTTGGGTCCAGATTATGTATTATTTTACTTAGATTATGCAGTATGTGTTGCTGTGTAAAGTTAGTACCTGATCCCAGGCAGGCAAACATCTGGGTGAGGGCTTCAGGAGTTGGCTTAAGGAGACCAACGGTGGCAGCTATACCAGTTGTTACACCAATCATACCCAAGGCATTGCCTGAAAATCAAAATCAAACAGCAAATTAGAACGTAACTTAAAAGATTTGATTTGGTTTGTTTTTTTATTGGCACATTAACTCCTTAAGGTTATTTAATGCAAAGGCAACTGGAATAAAGTGCCTTTCCAATGGACACGCCATTGCAGACAACTTAGGATGATCTAACTTACAAGATTGGAACCTGCACCCTGATGGTCGAAAACTGACAGCCACTGCAGTTCAAAAAGTATTGGTCTAGGAATTCTTGAATATATGTATTAAATAGATACTCTGCAGAACTGTTCAGAAATTAAATCTTACATATAAAAAAAAAATTATACAAAAAACTAGGTTTTAATTGAACTTACATTACTGGTTATATAACACCAAGAAAAGCGAGCTAAGTGCCTTTCCAAAGGACATGATGAGGTACTGACCCAGTAGCCTACAAGTGCTTAGAATGTCTGCCTTGGATTTGGGAGGTCACTAGTTTTTAACCCAGAATCATATGAAGTACTTATAAAAATGGCACTAACAGCTGCCTCGCCATGTGCTCAGCATTGATAGGTTAGTGTTAGGACTGGTCGACCTGGTGTCATCATAATGTGGGTGGTATATGATGCTAAATGTCTGCTGCATGATGCACCCGTGATAGACATCACTACAAATGCCACACTGCAAAACATCATAGCGATGACTAAAATATTTTCAAAGCTATATTAAAAATCAAATTGACACACACACACACACACAGATTAGGTATCCAAATCTACCAATTTTTGCCAATAGATGAGCCATGAAAATCACATTTTTCTTAGACATAATACGCCATTCAAAACATGACAAGAGATATGTCACATTCAATAAATGCCTTAACTGTGGGAGTATTAAAATCAAATTTAACTTAGGTATTCTTATTACAAAAGTCAACGAAAATGCTTACACTCAACTATCTGAAAATTTCCAGCATCTCAAGATAAGACCATTTCTTTTTTAACTTCTGAGTGCTGAAACCATCTATGATATTTTCGAGTAAACAGATTGTCAAATTAGCCACTAAGGCACATATTAGATGAAAGACAGGCACCATTTTCATTTAGGTTTGGCTTTTGGGGTTAAGTGCTAATTTTTCAGCACACAACTGGTAACCCAGTGACCAGTATATCATCTGCAGGAAAGGGCCAGAAAGATACTGAAAAGAACCCCTGACCCACAGGAAGCTACTACCCATGTCGGTTGTGCCAATACTCCAACCCCTTATGAGCTGACATGTGAGTGGCTCTTTCATTTAGGAAAAACAAGATACCATTAGAAGACTTTTGGTGAAAATGTGGCCATGATTCGGGAAATAGTGAAAAGATTTCAAGATATTCACTTTAGTAGCCATATTGAGGTCAGATAGGCATTGTATTCATTCTAGAAATCATATTTAGTCTTCCATTAAAACCATATGTCAATATGGAGTAAGAATAAAAGGAATTTCAATATGGCTCCAATGGTGGATATCAGACAAGCACCAATTTAATTTTAGTACCATCCAGACATCACATTAAGTTTTCTGGTGAAAAAAACCTGTTCAGGAGTAGCAATAACAAACTTTTCACATTGTAAGCATTTTCAATTAAGACTAACTTAACAAAATAAAAAAGACTTTCTGAAAAGTTCGTGCTTTATAAGACAAATAATTTTAAGAAAAGTAATGTAGCAGTTATAATTGTCATTCAGACCATTTTTATTCAGAAGGATTAGTGAAAAATGATTTTCAAGCTGGCCCCTAGGCCATCTCCCATGTACCTATGGTCTATGATCATCACATCCATAAAGGATTTCTCATGATATAAGCATTTTTCCATGACCTTTCTTTAACTCTTAACACATACTGGTCATTTTCCATGACAAACGCAACTCTTCTTTCTTGTTAGGATGGGCATGCAATGTAAAATTTATGCCCTATCAGATCCAAAATAATACACCAATATGATTGAAACATTAGTTCACCATGACATCTGATAATTTTGTTCAATATTCACAACTTATTGAGGTTTGGAAAGTCATGAATTTTCATCAAATTTGTCTGCAATTTTCAGAACTGTGGAAACCATAAATAACAAAGATTTCTTGCCAAGGACCAAGAAGAGTATATATAAAAAAAATATAAAATCACTGAATATATAAACGTTGAATTTTGCAATCCCTCAGCAAAATGAAATACAGTCATATACCCAATCTGCAGGTCTTCTGAGATGCAAGGCCGGTTAGAGCACCAACACAGCATAGTGAGGCCGCCAGGTATGCCATCTGGTTGACATCAGGGTAGCCCCCTGTAGCTGTCACATATCCATAACTTGCCAGAAAGGTTGCTGCAGGAATGGCATACAGCTTGTTGTACTCCTTAGGGTCCGCTAAAAAGAAATGTACAAATTTAGTAATGAGGCCTGTACTGAACTTTAACCTGGACAATCTCAACAAAAACAATATGGAAAATATGCAGTAATTGTTGTATTGCCAAAATATACTTATGAAACGTAACTTCTAAATAAAAGAAATTTGTAGAAATGGTTTGGAAAATGGTTAATTGTACAGAATGTCTGGCTGTCATAGACTATTCAACTTCAACTTTACAATACTTTTTAGCAACAAATGTAAAGTACAAGAATTAACCCATCATGTTCAATACTTTGTTACTGTTATACTTGAAATACATTCCACGCTAATGAACCCAGTATATGTCATGCTTTGCAGCCATTTACTTACTTGGTCTTTTGAACATGTCAAGCATTCTCTGTGTGACAAGGAACCCACCCCCAATGTTAATGGAGGAAATGAAGGCTGCAACTGCTGCTAGGGTTTCCAGTGTGTTGGTTGGATAATACCCATTGCTCATCAACAGCATCCCACCAACAGCGGTGATCCCTGAGATGGCATTTGTCACAGACATGAGAGGGGAGTGCAAGGCTGGAGTCACTCCCCAAACAGTGTGGTAACCTGTAATACAGGAAGCATTTTGTTTCTTTATTTTCATTGGTTGAATTCAGATCCAAGTAAAGATGTGGACTTCCAAATAAAAATACGCTCAATATATAATCCAAAATCGTATTCAAGAATTAGCTATGTAATACTCTTTTTTTATATATATATAAAATAGACATTGATCATATAGGCCCAAACTCGTACCCTCAATTATGGATAAAAGTCAGGCACAATGAATGAAATATGCATAACAAAATTATTCCACTGTATAGATTATCTGAGCTGTTTTCCAGAATAAATTTGGTTTTTAATCTCCAAGAACTGTGAGCAAGAGCAAATACATACTGAATCTTGAAGCATGAGAATTTAAACACTTGTTTTTCTGGTAAGATTTTGATCAAATTTGTAAATTGGTTTCTGTCAATAAATCTATTGTATTTATTGTATGCAAGTATTATGCAAATTACGAAATCAGTGAAGTTAGAAACGTGTACAGTGGGTAATCAGTTCTCTTTCAACAGAATACTCTCTGAAAAGAAAAGAAAAATTAACTCCAACTGACAGCTTTGGTGTTAACCCAGCGGATTAAAAGTGCTGATTAGGAGGTCATCATTCCACATGTGAATATTACACATGATCAGTTGTCCCTTGCTCAATCACAATTGGCAGGCATCGTCAGTATTTAAAGTGTTCAGACCCCATCGAAGTGTGAAGATGATAACTAAACTGAAAAAGGATTCACTGCCTCATAAAACAAACTTTTGCCAGAATGTTTTACAATTAAGAATTAAAATTTGTTAGGTTAAACAGGTCCAGGAGAACCAATACAAAAATATATGAAGAGAGGACTAAATTGAGAACACTGGACTTGTTTAATTCAGCAATTTCAAAAGGATTTTTTACTTGAAAAAACGTTGTCTACCAGCAGATTTGATTGATAAGATGTTCAATTAGTAGCTTTGTTCAAAAATCAGTGAAGAGTGAGATTCAGTACTCAGTGTATTTACATATGTTTCATTAGTGTTTCAAAATACTTTGTAATTCCTTTCTTAAAGGGTTTACTAAAGTATAATAATGCTGATTTATCAAATTAGCTAAGTTGACCTCTAAGAATGAGTCGATTAGAAAATGGATCGGGGGCTTCTTCAGCACATGCTTAACATTTAAATGGATTGTTAATAAATGGTTTAAAGCAACAATAAAATCCATGAAAATTGAAGCCACATGAAAATGTGTGAAATCATAAATATAAAGTTGCATAGTCACCTCATCATTATGAGTGAATCTATCTCATTATCAACAAACTCCAATATTTTGAGAATACAAGTCCATATTCCAAAATTAGTCAAAATTGGATCAGAAATGTTGATTCCAGTGTGACAACAAGTGAATGAATCACTCCGATGACGGGCAAAGGACCATACCAAAAGAATACCTGGCCCTATTGCCTGATAAGCAAAAATACTGGAATTTACATCATGAAATTCTGGTTATTTAAATACAAAAATGATTTGCTCACAATTGTTATCTAAATTGTATGTACAAGTAATTCATAGAGCATACCCACAATCCCTGCTAGGCCAAAAACAGTGACCATGGAGGTGAAATCCTGGTTTGGTGAAACCATACCCAATCCCAAGGCACCTGTTAGGCCTGCCGTGTACATCAAGGAGTCCTTAAATGTAGGCATAAACAGGTCCTTTGGTTTCTCATCCTTGGCAACTTTGGCTGGTTTGGGAGGGGCCACAGCATCCAGCTTTGGTGGTGGAGCTGGAGGAAGGATTCCTCCCTAAATATACCAAACAATGGCATAAACTTATTTTTAACAACTGCTTCAACTCTATTCATAACTCGCACGTATCAGATTGTAAAAGCAGACAGTAATGCATATTTCTACAACTATTGATTGTACTGAAAACAGTGTGAAGAACACTAATGTCTATCATATGACAAACTTCACTCACAGACCCTGAAACAGTTTTTGTATTTATCACTGCCAAACAGTATTTCCTTCCATTTTCATTAATTCTGGACAAACTAAAATTGTTAAAATATTAAAAGGCTTCTACTAGGTACCCATGGATCCTAACGATATATAACAGGTATATGAAAAGTAAATTGTTGTTGTTGAAGGGTTTAACACCATAATTCAGCACACGATAAGCTATACATGGTGGCCAGTATTAATGGTGGATGAAGAACCTGGAAAAAACCCCGGTAAGAATCACCGACCCATGGGAAGCTACTGGCAAGCCTTATCACATACCCACATCGGCCGAATCTGAGACTTGAACCCATGCAGACAGAGGTTGGATAGCAGTGATCCGTTCCAGAGAGTGCTTTAGACCACTCAGGGCCACAAGATAAATTGTATTAAATGTATATAAACCTTAAGAAAATCAAAATTTTTTAAAACTGGTTGACCTATAGGAGGCATTCAAATTATAATGGGACAACTAGAAGAAAAAAAACTCCTTTCAATTACAAGTATGTACAACATTTTGTGCTAAAAATGCAGTAACAGCAAATGATAATGACAACTGAGATCATTCAGATATTCCATATGGAGTGAAATGCATTGTGATTATGGACAAGTGGAACATTTAAAGACAAGTGAACTTTTTAGTTAAAATGTCAGGGACGACTGGATTTTGACAAAATTTCTGCATCCCTATGAATGTAATCTGGCACCTCAGTAGAAAAAGGGAAACAGACCAATTAAATGTGAAGTTTTACAAATGTAAATAAGAAGAACTGCAGAAAAACTTTGGGAAAGACAACCCTTTCAAATAAAAGTAAATAAAAGATATTGCAGATAAAAGCTAAAATAGACATGTTGTATTTGTGAACTTTTATATTTTAAGAAATATAACCAAAAAAAAAAAACAAAAAATTCTTCAAGTATATAGCCAAAATATGTTGTATGAAGTGGATTAGGTTCTTCACTGAATACGCAGTGGAAGCTGACACACTCAATAAGAATGCATTCCACTGACAATAGACATTGCAGGATATGCACTCTGGTCAAAGTTCAAACTTATACAGAGCCTGTCAGTGTAAAGAATGCCAAATTATCATGCAAAACTGCTGTAGTTTGTGAAAAATACCAGCAACCAAAAAAAGTTTTTAAAATCCATTACAGAAATGCATTTGCAGTCTTTTATTTAGAATCTAAAAATGCATTCATTTTCTTTGTGTTCATTTGGCATTTCATTTCTGTTTCACCATTTCAGGGCCCACAGAATGGCTAAAATCAATTGTAATACAACAATAATTAAACTTTACATATTTCTTTTAAACATAAAATGCACAAATTACATAATCAAATACTTGTTCTTCCTAATTAGATAAGTTAAAAATAAGATGTTTGTTTGTTTGTTTGATTAGGATTTTTAACGTAGCTTTAACAATTTTTCAGTCATATCGCTACGATGTCTGCAGTGAGGCAGTTTATAGTGATGTCTAGCACTGAGACATCATGCCGCAGACATGTAGCATGATGTCTCACCCAGTCACATTATCCTGACACCAGGCCGACCAGTCCTAACACTAACTTCTTAATGCTGAGCGTCAAGCGAGGCAGCTGTTAGTACCATTTTTGTAAGTCTTTGGTATGACTCGGCCGGGGATTGAACCGACGACCTCCCGCTTCCGGGGCGGACGCTCTAACCACTAGGCCACTGGAGCGGTTTAAAAAATAAGAGAATATAAAAATAGAAAGCACATAATGATGGCTTATATAAACAGGTCTGACAACTTACATTCTGGCAAACAATGGATCCTCGAACAACTTCATCTTCTAGATTTATATGAAAATGATCTTTATTTCCTGAAAGAAGAAATGTATGAGGTGAAGAAAATTAATTTGAAGAAAAAGAGCAGTTTATGGTGGGAATGTACCATCATCACACAGCCCAATCATGTTCACATACATCAAATGTTTAAGTGAAAAAACCACTTTTGTAAGACAACCTTTGATATTCAAGCAGAATTTGAAATTGTTCAATATGAAAGAGTAACTTTCAACAATCTGATCATAAAATGGCTGGTTTGTGAGATTGGATTTTTAATGTAGCTTTAACGTTTCAGTCATATCGCAATAATTTTACAGTTTATTGTTATGTCAAGCACTGGGGCATCATGCCGCAGACATATAGCATGATGTCCCACCCAGTCACATTATTGTGACACCAGGCCCGCCAGCCTTAACACTAACATCTTAATGCTAAGCTCCTAGTAGCTGTTAGTACCACTCTTTTTTATAAGTCATTGGTATGACTCGGCCGGGCTTTAAACCTGCAACCTCCTGCATCTGAGGTTGACAGTCTAACCACCAGGCCACTGGAGCAGTCTAAAACGGTTCAATTTGGTGGAGATGGGGCAAGAATAAAACAAAACAAAATCCAACATAGTTGAATGCTGACAACTAATCCTGTAAAAGATATTTATGTTTTAATAATAGGAACGAGAAAGGTGCCATGTTAACACCGAAATGCATAGGTTTTATTCCGTGCTATTCAACCAATATCTTGTTTATCTACTGTCATTAATACTTTTAAGCACTGCAAACTAGGCAACACTGATATATTGTGAAATTCAAATGCAAAGTTGTTCCCTCAAATGAGCAAATTGTTTTTTTTTGTTTGTTTGAATATGGATCTTAAAAATCACAGGATTGGATACTTCCTCTTTACTGAAATCAATGCTTCAACGACTGTTTTCACAGTAATAAGGACTGGCCGAAACTTTGATGTGCTTAATGCAAAAAAATGCATTGTCATGATAACTTAAAATTTACTTTCCTTTCTTTGGAAAACACTTGGATATTTACTTTATTTCTCATCTTACATAAAATAAGCTGATGTTATTTGACTATATTGTGATTAATGCTTCATTGACTTGATGTGTTACTTTAAAACATAATTAAATTAAATTAAATTAAACTGTAAATTTTAGCTTCGAAACAGAAATGTATTTCAGAGGTGTCATGCCAGTTCAAACAAGTATAAATACAGGACCTGAACTTTCACACAGCATCTTCTTCTCAATATTCAATCTGAATTAATAGTATTAAAATAGGCCATAAACACAAAACACACAAATACAAATCACGGACAAAGAAAATCACACAATTTTTTTAATATTGTAAACCAATTGAATGACAAGCAGTACACTATCCAAAATGGCAGAATATTTTGAAATGTATGAAACACAGTAAAACCTGTCTTGAGGGACCTGTTATGAGCGATTACCTGTCACTTCCGACCACAAGCGTATAGCATGGATCGATTTTATTACTGTAGCATCATTTATTTTCGTTGGGCTCAATTTTCGTGGTTTTGTAAAAAAAGGCATTTTCGTGGGGACGTAAATTCGTGGCTTTGCCTGTCAAATTTTGCATATTATAAGGTAGTTAATTTCATGGTTTAACCTCTACAAGTACCCCAAATAAAGAATACAAAAGAATAAAACAATGCCGACGCAAATGACGGTCACATTAATGTTTAAAACAATACTACCACCTGTATGAGCACATATCTAAGACCCAGCAAGTTCAATACTTACAACGTGTGTTTGACCAAGTGATTAACATCTGTCAAAGCAGACTCAGCCAACAACACTAAAACAATACTTCCACCTATGTGAGCACATATCAAACACCCGTCAGGATTAATCAGTTTTGCCATGTTTTCGTTTGAGTGTTCAAGATCGATGGAAGCCGACGATGCCAACAAAACCAGACCAATCAGTTATTAAAGTACATTTGAATGATCTCTTACTTAAACCACTGTCCATAAAGTTGCAATATCAGTACTTTATGACTATCATGGCGTTAACACAGTGGTTTAAGAGTGGTAAAATTCAACTTAGATCACCCTCGGTTCCTGGACTTCCTAACCCATCAGAAACTGAGAACCCAGCGCAGGCTCTCGCTTACCAGGCAGCTAATGACGCAGTAGAACCACTGCTTCAGTCTGTGTCCCGGAAAAGAAAGCGAGGAGAGTATAACTTATAGCGAGGAATTACGGGCAAAGATAGCCAGATATTCCATCGATAATGGTGTTGACAAGGCAGCCCGCAAATTCAGTAGCGATCTGAGTTGTACTATCAGTGAGACCACTGTACGGAGTATGCGGGACCAATACATAAAATTAAAAAAGCAAGATGGGCAAGAACGTTTAAATTTACCAAAAATCACCCCGGGGCAATCCTTTGATGCTAGGAAGCATGCTTGATTTAGCAGTACAGGACTGGATCAAGAAAGTTAGAATTAACGGAGGAGTTATAAATATTAGGATTGTAATGGCTGGGGCAGAGGCTGTGATTACCAAGTATGCTCGCAGCCAGCTGGCACGTTATGGTGGGCACATCAGCATCACCAAGCATTGGGCGAGGTCGCTACTTCGCCGTATGGGATTTGTAAAGCGGAAAGGAACAAAAAGCGTAAAACAGCTACCCAGTGATTTTGAAGACATTAAGAAAACGTTCTTGAAAAAAGTTTACTATGTAGTGAAACAGCACAATATTCCGGACTGTCTTATAATAAACTAGGATCAGACCGGGTGCCAAATGGTTCTAGGTGGCGATTGGACGATGGAAGCCCTTGGATCAAAGCAAGTGTCAGTTTCCGCACTTGATGACAAGAGGCAGATTACGATTTTACTCGCAATAGCAAAATCTGGAACTCTCCTGCCCCCACAAATTATTTATGCAGGGAAGACTGAAAGATGCCTGCCTAATGGTGTAGTTTTCCCTGACCACTGGGATGTGACTCAAACAGAATCACACTGAAGTAATGAAGAATCAATGCTGCGTTATGTGGATAATGTCATCATTCCATACGTGAACAAAACACGTGACCGGCTGCCCCTTGCGCAATGCAACCAGCAAGCAGTGGCAATATTTGATGTGTTTAGAGCCCACCAAAGTGCGAAAATGCTAACTAAATTGAAAGAAAGTGGAATCACTCCTTTATTTGTGCCTGCCTCTTGTACAGACCAGCTTCAACCACTAGACCTGACCGTAAATAAAGAATACAAAGAAGAACTAAAGTTACACTTCCACGAATGGTATGTTAAACAGGTCACGGACATAATTACGGAAAAAGAAGGTGACGATCAGTACAGAGTAGTAGTAAACCTTGCAACCTTGTTAATAAAACCAATTCACGCTAAATGGATAATTGCAACTCACGCGACACTGAGTGAGCGATTCGACCTAATTATGAAAGGTTTCGAGAAAGCTGGACTTGTTTAATTTGGGGATTATTTACCCAAGAAACATGATAAGTACCATGAGACTTCATTGACACGATGTTGAAACAGTGGCTTTGTCCAACAATCTGTGTAGTGTGAGCTTTAATAATCTGCTTTAGTGTTTCAAGAAATATATTTTTTTTTTTACAGGATTGTTGTTCTATTGGATTTAAAATGCATGGATAAAATGAAATGTGCTTTCAGAAGGATTTGAATGTTTAAACAACAGCTGCACTAGACTGAAAGATCGACTTGAATAAGTATTAAATCTAATTTTCATATGCAGTTATTTTGTATTACTAGTATTTTTTCTTTCTTTCTTTCTGTTTAGTATTACTATTGTTTGAATATGTTATGCTTTTTCTATATTTTCTCTCTATCCTTACTTAAATGAAACACTGTAAAAAAAAAAAAAAAACAGGTCGGGAATTGGGGGGGGGGGGGATCATCAACCTATGTGGCTCATTTTTCGCTGGGGATTTAAATTCGTGGTTTGTGGCAACCACGAAAACCACGAAAATTGATCCCCCACGAATATTGATGATACTACAGTATATAAATGCTGTGCTATGAGTGACCACCTGTTGAATGCAACCAGCGACTACAAAGTCTTGACACAATATGCATTTTGACACTGCTATGAGCGACCAAATCGCAAAACTATAAAATAAAATAGATCAACACTGACCTTGACTTAACCCTTTGTAAACACATGCGCTCAGGATATGTGTAGTAATTAATACTACACATATCCTGAACTCTTGTGTTTGCAATGGGTTAAGTCAAAGCACACATTAAATAACACTACAGTTGAACAACCATATAGTGAGATAAACACTAAATAACCATTATTTAATCCATAAATCGTCAAGAGTGTTCTAAATAATACAAAAATTGTCTAGCTACCAGTTTTGTGAAATTTAAAAGTCCAGCGTATGATGTAATTTGTAAACTGAAGTAAACCAGACTAAAGTACATTTCACAAGCCACCATTGTAGTGCTAAGTCATTGAATAGCTGCCAAGATTAACCATTTTTTTCATCAAAGAGATGATAAACATAAGAAGTCAATTTAGAGGTTTGTATTTTTTTTATCTTTGTTAAAACCCACACAACATCAGTAGTCCTAATGTCCAAGTGAGAAATCATTTTAAAGGGCTTCAGTGTAGGGTTGAGTACATCGTTTGTCTTTCCAATTAATCTGTAATGCCTGTGGGTGAATGAGCTCTTTGTCTTAATTAATAGCAAGTGTGAATCACTTCTGGATTTTTTCTTCTTCTTTTGTTACAGTGTTTCACCAAGCCACCATCTGTTTATTTGGTTGCAGATGGCATAATCTTTGTTTATCAAGCAATAACGCTGGTGATTTAAACTAAAGTCTCAAAATAAATGGATTGTTTCTTGATGAGTTAATTATGAATCTCTCTTTTTGGAGCAGTTTCCAAAATCTTCTTGAGCATGGAAATTCGATAGGTGGCAACCTAATTATTCTTGGAGATTTCAATTTTCACTTTGACTGTCCTGGAAACCCATACATGTCAAAACTCCAAGATTCCATTCGTGTTTTCAATCGTAAACAGTCTATTAACCAATCCACCCATAAACTTGGTCACATTTTAGACTGGATTCTTCATACACCTGATGATAATATTCTGAGATCCACCCTTGTATCATATGAACTTGCATCAGATCAACTCTGCATTATATGCCATCTTTATGTATCAGTCCCTAACCCTCCACCTTTATTTGCTACCAACAGAAACCTCTGCATGATAAATAGAACCAATGCATGACATCCAAGAAAACCTAACAACTTTCTTATCTCCTACAGCAGAACAACTCAATAACTGCCTGCGTTCAGTGCTTGAAAAACATGCCTCAGCCATCAATTGCAGAGTATCAATTAAAACGTTTTTCTCTGTAGTATAGCAGTGTTAGGGACCAGCTTCGCACTGCTAAAAGACACCACCGCAAAGCAGAGGCTTTGGCTTTCCACCAGACTCACTATTTATAAACATATTTATGAAGCCTCTAAGAAAAACATCACCTAGTCCATTAAGCCAAATTATCCCACTAGTTTTAAGATCACGGAGTACCAGCTGCAAAGAGCTCTTTGAGATAACTAACAAAATAATGTCAAGGAACAAATGTATACCACTTCCAACTACCTTCTCTCCAGTAGACCTTCCAAACCTATTTGAAAATTTCTTCTGTGCGAAGTACAAATCATTATAGATTCGCATATTTTTGTCGCCAGTAAGGGAAAATTCTGTATTGAGATATTGCTGTCAGCAACACAATATCAATTGACTCATCGTCACCATAGTTTCAATACTGAATTTTCCCTTACTGACGACAAAAATATCCCATCTTTTTGGCGACAGACTTTTTGGTTATTTAATTTGTACATATAAACATGGATTTGGACAGGATAAATTAAATGGGAGAACGAAAGGAAGCCACAAACTTGACTAAGCAATGCATTGGAATCAATTTGTTACACAAACGATCCTTTGTTCGTACTGATCATCCCATCTTTACAGTGCATTGTTACATCATAATCTGCTTATGCTGACATCTGGGCTGAGTACTATATGCTGTGATAGTCAATCATGCTACCGTACTATACCTACAACTGACCGACTTCTGAAGACGTGAATAGAACAGAAACAATTTAATTGAATGGCTAATCCTTCTGTTGTTTTTTTTTTACATATACCAATACAATAGTTTTGTTGAACCTTCATAGAAAACTGATAACCTTTGAAGTACCGACTACGGTGTATAAATAGAAAGCAAATGAAAAAAAATCTAAATTATATCTGTTGCCAGTGCAACATTATCATGAGCAAACGTAAGTTAGATGTTGTGATTTCATCATCTCATCCTAAGTTACAAATATTAACAGCGTTTGGATTTAGTGCAAATTCATCAGACAAAACAGTCAATGAACCCGATGATAAACCTTGCAGTCCAACATCATCTACATGTAGCACTTCAAGTGCAATACCACATTACGATGAACGGGGCAACAAGTCCCGAAAATTTCAAGACAGTTGGAAACTTGGGCGTCCATGGCTCAGATATGATCCAAAGTTAAAACAGATGTTCTGTGATGTATGTATCAAGGCAAAGTTTGTAAATTCATTTATGCTTATATATACGATCCAATATTGCCAAGTGTTGACTCGTGTAAGTTTCATTCATGGGAATGGAGATCCTATTTTGCTTGTCAAGAAAATTTATACAGCATTCAGTGATCATTCTTGAGATTTAGGAAGCAATTCACTACAAGCTTTGGGAAGCTACCGTATTTTCGCGCATATATCCCGCACACGCAGATAATCCGCACCCTCATATAGCCCGCGGGTTTTGGGGTTTTGTGTAAAAAATCGTTGGCATAACCCGCACCTTTGTATAACCCGCAACCATAGATATATTTATACAGCTACAATCGGAAATGAAATCAATTACAGGATCACGGGGCTTCGCTGATGTAGCAAACTGCGATTCTGTTTTCCGTTTTGGTGACAAAATATACCATCTGGTGATATTTGTGGCGACACCAATTTTGGCTGATAAAAACCGTATATACAGTCTTGCGTTTGGAGTAGAGAAAATAGAAGGCACCATGACAGGAAACAATGTACTGGAATATATTGTTAAAATAACAAGTCCTTGTCTCATACTGGCAAACCACACTAACAGTGCACTGTTATATCATAATCCGCTAATGATGATATCTGGCCTTATTACTTTATGCAACTGACTAGTCAAACTCCGAATCCGCTGAAGGCGGAAACGTAAAATGAGTACAGTCAAGCAGATGACACTAATTTAAAAACAAATACCAGATGGAAGAAGAAAAAATACGTTTGCTGACACTTCAAAGAGAACTGATTACCTTTGAAGCACTGATATATACTAAACAAATAAAACAAATCTGTTTCAATGTTCTACAATTATCTGAAGTTGCCGCAGCAATAACAAATAGGTATTTGTTTCACCCTTCAACTGGAGCCTTTAGCGGCGCCATCATCAAAGTAAGCCGACGACCTTTGCTCAATAAAAGTCAGGAAAAACACGGTACACAGTGCTTGTGTGCGTAGGAGCTGTGCCTCAACTACAGGCTACATAAACACGGACATTTTTAAATAATCTTGTACTCTTGTGAAGTGTAGATTCGAGTTTAAATAATTTCTTTCTGTTTAATTTAAAAAATGCCGAAACGAAAGTCTTACACAGCCGACTTCAAGCTAACTGCCATTGCGTATGCTGAAGTGCATGGTAATAGAGCCACAGGCACAAAATTTGATATTGATGAGAGTGTAATCCGAGGTTGGAGAAAAGAAAAAGGAACGTTGGAGAAGATGAATCCACGAAAACGTGCTCGTCGCGGACCTAAAGCAAAGTGGCCTCACCCTGAAGCTGACCTGAAGCAGTGGATCGTGGCCCAGCGGTAAAATTAGGTACCGTAGTTATTTCGATTGAAAACAGAAAATATTGATTATGAAAACGTGACGGATACGAAATTTTAAGTTTTTATCCCGAAATGTTGATTTGGTCCCGATACCGTAAGTTGTTGTAAAGTCACCGTAGTAGCCATAATATCCAACCCTAGCAAAAAAAAACTAGAACAATATATGTTATGTAGTTACGTTTTTCAAACAATATGTTGAAATATCATTATGTGTAAAAAATTGTGATATAGCCCGCACCCTTATATAACCCGCACCCCCTTGCGGGGTTTGTAAAATCTGGTATAACCCGCGGGATATATGCGCGAAAATACGGTAGTCATAAAGAAAGGGGTGGGGGGCATTTAATTACAGAATGCATGCAGTTGACGGCCGCATTACACGTCACTTATCTTATATTGCAATGTACGATCATAGGGTATTATTATTATTAAAATGTCAACTAAAGTTGATAATGCATTTTTTTCTTCTTCAGGCAACAACAGTCATACATGTGCACAAACGGTGATGCAGGATGCCAGCACCATGGAAGCAGTGACGATCACTGCCATTAGTAAAAGCAAAAATGCTATTATTAGTGCCATGCGGAACACTTTCTTTGCGGCTTACTACAACCTGGCTAATACAATTGTCCCAAAGCTGCACCTGTTGTGTATCACACAGGTATTGAGAATATTATATTACAGCTTGTTAACAGTAATATTCTATGGATTTAAATGACAGTAACATAAGGAAAAAATACATGTATAACCTTAATATATTCAATGTGATGTTACTGTAGTACACTGTGATTGTTGTATAAATGACAATTTTTGTTAATCATTATATATATATATATATATATATATATATATATATATATACACACACACACGGTCAGAACATGTATAGTAATAAATGAAATATTTATGGCATACAAAATTAATGATTATTTCTATTTCAGGGCGCCACCCAACTCTCAGACCTCAAAGTAGATAAGCACACATCATATGACAGTCACAAAAGCACCAGTGAGTTTCAGCAGTTGCTGGCTGATGTAATAGTTGATGAGATGGCTACCGAGGTCAAGGAATCTCGTGTTTACAGCGTCATGCTTGACGAGAGCACAAATGTTTCAGTACATCAGAATTTGATTGTTTTTGTTAGGTACCTAACTAGTTTGGCTGGCAGTGTTCAACCAGTGACTCAATTTCTAGGTATTCGTCAGCTTCAAACCGCAAATGCAGAATCTATATATTCAGAGTTGTTAGGTTTAATTCAGTCATTTGGTTTTTTTTTCTGGACAATCTGATTGGTGTATCAACGGATGGTGCTACAGTCATGATGGGTTGCAAGAGTGGTGTTGTTTACCAGGTTGAAGGAGGCTACTAAAGGTTTGCTTGCAACCCACTGCATTGCACATCGGTTAGCTCTGGGTACATGTGCTGCAGCTGACGAGGTTAGATACTTGGTTAAGTTTCAAGATATACTGAATAATATGTACAAGTATTTTGCCTATTCCCCTCGTAATATGTGTAGGCTTGAGGCAATTCAGTCAGTGTTAGAGTCTTCTCACACTCGCTTGCATCAGGTATTCCACACAAGGTGGCTGAGTCTTGAAGGTAGTGTACAGGCAGTTGTTGATAATTTTCAAGCTCTAGTTAGTGTCTTCTTGGAAGACAACTCTGCAAAGGCTCTTGCAATGTATACGCCCATTGCTTGTTTCAAATTTGTTTATACAGCACACTATATGGCTGACATTCTCAGGCCTTTGGCAGTTCTGTATCAAGCTTATCAGAGATCTGATATTGACTTTACCGAGGTTAATCCCCTTCTCCACTCCACTGTTGAGCTTCTTGAAAATCTGAGGTTCAAGTCTGATAGTAACATTTCTAGGTTTCTTTCTGAGATTCCAGCAGAACCAAGTTTACATTCATCAGGTTTATGTACTTTTAAGTACAAAGGCCATACAATTAAGCAAAGGTCAGAGGCTGTGCCAAATTTATAGATATTGTTAAAGATAATCTAATAGCAATGTTCACGGAGAAGGGTGATTCAATAGTTTTGAGTGCTCTAACCAAGTTGTTTGATCCCTATTTGTATGGTTCACAGGCTATCATTTCCATTCTTTCAGAGGTTTCAGATTACTTGTCTACTTGTGGGTTAGGTAATCAGTCAGAGGTTAGTCAGGACATGGCTGGCTTTGTGGCTTATGTTAGGGTTAAAGTTCTCAGGAATGGTAAGGTGTATAGAGGTGTTAAGGATTTGATTCAGTTGGCAGTGAGATCCAGGACAATTACCCTTGCGCATCTGCGGCTGCAGAGAGACTACTGGTGTCAACTGTCAGCACTGTTGACTGAACGTGGATTCAGTAAGATAAACCTCATAAAAACTGACATCAGAAATAAACTCTGCATCTCATCTCTCGAGAATTTAAAGAGAATCAGCATGTACAGATGTGAAAATTTTGACTCTGAAACTGCATTCAGCAAGTGGGCAGCCCTAAAATCGCGATGGATCTTCATGTAACACTTTGTAACATTTTGTTAATGTTTGTTGTAATCAAAGTATTCATTTAATTAATCCATCTTTTGTAATTTTCATTGCCTTTTACATTAATAGACTAAATTAACACTTGGAAAAATGTATACTACTTGTTCTGGCTACACTTTGTTTGAAAACTGGCGACAAAATATTGATGTTGGCAATTTTTTTGGCAACAGCTTTTTAAAAGCCAGGACCATCCCTGATTAGGAGCATTTTAACTTGTCTCTATGGATTCAGTACGGAAAATTGTGATGAAGAGTGCACCAAAGTCGTGTGAACTTGATCCAATTCCAACATCACTGCTGCTCGAGTGCTTAGACCCAATATTGCCTTCACTAACTGATTTTATTAATATCTCTCTTATCCAGGGAATGCCAGAATCAGTTCTAATGATATCTTGGTCTCAAGAAAAAAAAAAACCTGCCCCTGACTTTTTGACAAGTTTATTAAGCTGCCAATAGTCTAATCATAAAAAAATAATGTAAACTACTACAATCTAGCAAAATGAGAATATATAAATCATACCAATTGACAATAAGAATTTGGAGATATTGTTGGAGTACAGAGTACTGGACTGTGTGGGCAGTCGGCTGGGTAGGTCGGTGTAGCCAACATGAGTGACATCCTTGTATCTGTACAACTCTCCTGGCTTTGTAGTCTCCACATTACCACCTGCTTCTGCAGCAAGGTCTACAATGACTGAGCCAGGCCTCATCATTTCTACCATTTCCTGAAATAGGGATGAACATATTTCTGAAATATTTTGGTACACAGAAGATTGCATGTTAAACTTTCCTGTAACCAATTTTCATGGAAAAAAAAAAATATTTATGATATTGTAATACGACAATAAATACAGAATTCTTGAGGACTGGACAAAAAACTGGAGGAGGAAGATGAAGAATTAAATTATTTTAGTACTTGTTTAAATTTATATTAAAAAAAGGTCTTGTTAAAATGAGTTTTATTTTCAGTAATGATTAAGATCACTTTATTTAATGAATTTTAAAATTTAAGAAATAATTAAAACATAAAAAACGTACCTCTTTTAAAATGCAGATGATTATAACTTAGTCACACAGAGGTTTCGAAAATGCTTAATTACGCATATTTGGACAAAATGTTTTGATCTGGGATACAGAAAATCACATAAGCAGGAGTCCTCCGTACACATACAAATAGCTGGGCAGCAAATTCAAAGGCTTGCCAGTACTACTTCAACAAGCTACTGAGTTGGAGAATGTGGTTTACTATTTGATCAAATGAGCTGTGCTTATATATACAATGACGGCAGTTAAAATACCTTCAGATGTACCTATCAGATTTTCCCACCAAAGCTGCTAGTCGAAATCTTTGAAGATGCCGTCCAGCTGTTGCATCGTGTTCTTTTCGTGTACTCTTATAAATATATAAGAGTACATGAAAAGAACACGATGCAACAGCTGGATGGCATGTTCAAAGATTTCGACTAGCAGCTTTGGTGGGAAAATTTCTTTCACTTATAAGGACTGAATTCAGAGGTGGAAAGAACCCGAGAAGTACATATGGTTATTATAAGAGTACATCAGATATTTAGCTTACATTATTGCGTTCACTTCTGATTGTAGCCAAATAAATAGTGAATGCAACCTCGAAATCAAGACACATCAAGACTTGGATGAAATGTCATTTGCAAATTTGGATAAGTATGTTGGGATTAAATGGCAAACTGACAATTATTTCAATGATTCAGAAGAGTGCTAAAGTTTTCTGGGAGGGAATTGCAACTTTTGCAATTGGGACTCCTAATTTTGCCAAAATGGTAGTCCTGGACTCAATAGTTTTAAAATCCTAGCGAGACCTCTGTCACATAATCAATATTACAAAATTTCTCTGATATCAATGAACAATATTCAGATGCTTAAAATGTTTGTTTGTTTTGTATGGTTTAACGCCATTTTTAAGCACAATATAGGCTATACATGGCGGCCAGTATTAATGGTGGAGGAAGAACCCGAAAAAAAACCTGGAAAGAACCACCGACACACGAGAAGCTACTGGCAAGCTTTCTCACGTAACTACATTAGCCGAATCTTAGATTCGAACCCACGCAGACAGAGGTGAGATGGCAGTGATCCGTTACAGACAGCGCTTTAGACCACTCGGCCACTCGGGGCCCCGCCTAAAATGTAATGCAATCAAAATTAACAGAGACAACATAACATGTACACTGAAAACAACAAAGTCATTCATGTAAGAAAGAAGGTCAATGTGATGTAGATTCCTTCAAGCATGTTGCAGGAAGGCATACCTGCCAACCCTAACAAGACCTTCTCAGCAAGGCATATAATTTTGTTTTACAAGTTGGACCATATTTCAGTAAGATGCAACAAAATATCATGTACTGTTATTATCAAGCTGAAAAACATGCATTTTAAAATCTAAACATGTAATTCAAGACAGCAACAGTAAAAAAGTTCAACTAAAAAGTCTGTAAAGTTTACTGCAACCTTATGGAGCATAATAGTCCTTGATTTCTCTTGTAATCCTTAAAAAAATATAATTAAACTTCATGTGTGCCGTTGTGATGGCAGTCATCATTCTTGTCATGTGACATACTCAAATCAACACAATACCTACTAAATAAAACTGTTGCCCTTCATGCTTAGTTCTCCAAGAATCTGATTATTTCCTTTTATTCTGCTGTACTATTCAGAGCTTTTTTTGTTCTTTTATGTTCTGCTATGCTGCTTGTTGGATGCCATTTTAAAAAAAACAAACAGCGTGCAATGATTTAAACAATTTGCCTTACAAAATACAGTCAAAAGTGTCATAGGTACACCTGTAAAATTGGTATGGTTCCCTGACGAATGACACTTAATCTAATATAAAACACAGATCTGAATCAAACATAGACAAGACAGCATCCAAATTTTACTACAAACAATTTTACCTCCATAAATTGTTTTTTTTTGTAAGTCAGTACATTCAGGGTAATTTCCTTAAGTCTTATGGCAAAATCATAAGGCTTGGCAGGTTTGGGAGGAACACAATAAAGCAATGAACATTTTGACAACAATCCATGTAGATATCAAGACTACAAGTGGGAGATCTGGCAGAAGACAAAATACATTGGATCCATTTTAAACAGCATTTAACTCAATGCACCTGGAAGGTTATTTTCATTTTTACCTGAAATGGGGCAGGAAACGCAGTTTGCTTATCACTTAGGAAATAATTAAACAGGCATAATTATCATCTTTGGATAAATGTTATTCTTGTTAGAAGCTGCTCATTTGCACAAAAATTATATAGTAGAACTCACTGAACAATAATAGTATGGATATTGACAGCTGATTAAAGCATCTTGAACAATGTAAATATTGTACTGAAATGCAGCCATTTTTATTTCAATTACAACTTAAATCAGATTACAACAGTTACATTGACAAAATTTAAATTAAATAACATGATTTAGTACTATGATATACTACATCCTGGCAATGAATATAAAAAGAAAAATGCCCAAGCAACTGACTTCTATCCAAACAATCCAAGTCACTCTAACAGTACAGCAGTCAAATGAATACAACAGGATCATTTTGACACTTCTGTTGTCAACAATCAGCAATTTAAACAACATGACAGCTTCTTACTAGCGACACTGTTGCTTATATTGGAAAAAAAACCCACAGACAATGAACAAATTAGAAGGGAGGTGAATTGGAAATGTTGAGGAATCAGTATTTCACCAAATTTGAAGATTAATTGATTTTCTCCAGGAGAATACCACATGCTTTTCACATGGATTGATATGCAGTTGCTCTGACATAGCCATCCCAAAGCTACTGGTTACCCGCTAAGTGTAATCGACATGTGAATTGTCACTGTCAGTGTGTAGGACTAAATGCTTGTTAAATCAAACCCTAGCTGGTCCATAACCAATGCCTATTTGTCATAGAAACTGAATAGGAAAACTATAAAACACACACATACAAGTCTGTCTATTGAACAGCTGAATGTTCGCCAAATGGAAAGTTACTTTGACAGTGTGTTATCACCTGTTTACAATGGTAATTATATTCTTCCACCCCTCCTCTGGGCTAATCTTATATATGAATATAAGTTAACAGAGACCTGCCTTCCTCAGAAGTGACTAAGTGTTTTCTAACTGAAAAATGACTAGTATCTCCAGTGACCACACAGTCTATGTGAATTAAAGTTTTGCTTTATGCGGAAGGTGGTTTTTTAGATATTGGAATAGCATGTGAATTGATGTGCAAAACATTCCCCATAAGTCTGACTTACACTGTGTTATTCCTTTCATTTTACCTAACTGAACTATGGTTACAGACTTAAATTTATTCCTTAGAAAGAAAACATCATTATGATTTATGAACATGATGCCATAAAACATTCTCTCTTAATATAAGTTTCTCAATGCAATTAATGCACAGAGTACATTAGCATTACAAATTCATGTTTTGTAGTCCAAATCACTTAAATTAGCATTACCGATTCATGCTTTGTAGTCCAAACCACTTAAATTAGCATTACCGATTCATGCTTTGTAGTCCAAACCACTTAAATTAGCATTACCGATTCATGCTTTGTAGTCCAAAACAATTAGAATTAGTATTATCGATTCATGTTTGTAGTCCAAAACACTTAAAAGTAATAAAAAAGCATCTAAATAAGCGTGGTGACTAATATTGTGAGCTACATTGAACATGAAAACTGTCCGAATCACAATAAACATTTAGAAAATCCAGAATGTTCTTTTATAAATCTAAATTTTTATATGCTTGGAAAAATATTGTTGACATGCAAATAATATCATAAGTTTGTTAACTAGAATCAGCTACTTTTCTTTCAGGCATCATTATCATTACTATTAAAACACCATATTGAACTAGTGATATAATTTATGACGTCGATTTTCCCATGTTTTGATGATGGTCTTTCACTCTACCTTGCTCTGCTTTATTGTTTCTGATAAAACACAGATTTTTAGAATTCTTTTTTGAGACCAAATTATTACCTTTGTGATGAGAATTGGCGCCCTCTTTCCAGGTACAAGTGCTGTAGTGATGACAATGTCACAGTCTTTGCACTGTTTGGCATACAGTTCCTTAACAGCATTCTGAAATTCCTGCGACATCTGGTCCATACTCTTAGCATACCCTCCTGCTGCAGCACCAGATTCCTGAAAGAATACATGCAACAAAGTATTGATAACTGTGAAGAAGGTAAATATACAAAATCAAACAACTACATCATGAACTGGATGCATACATGCCAACCCCTTACAAGGAAAAAGAGGAATCCACATATAACACGCCAAAATTTCAATAAACAATGATTTATTTCCCCCTCTAGTCTTTTAACATCTTTTAGTGTTTCAAATTTTCATATGTATCACCTTGAGCTTTACACACACATTAGAATCATCTTAAGACTTTCAGCACCAAATATTAATTTTTTTCCACACGACCTGAAACAGATGTCATGTCTGTTCTCTCCTCACTAAGCCATACAGATGCCATAAATAGAATCTGAGGTCGAAAGTTTGAAAGTAGAACCAGTTTTGCTATAAACAGAACATGATACTGTTAGGAGAGTGCACAGAAGTCCACAGACAAGCAGACTCTTATACTGTAGTTATGAAAAAACCGTCTTTTCTAAAATATACGGATTAATGGAATGTTAATAAAATATAGAAAACAAATAATTAATTTTTTTAAAAGGTGGATATATCGAAAAAGCGTAATCCATATACGTTTATGCATAATTTAGTGAAATAAAACAATGATTACGCCAATAGCATAATGGTTGGCATATATGTGGATGGTAGCAAATTTGATATTGACCACTGTATTAATGTCATGAAATACAATACAATACACACTGGACTGACCAAGCTGGTGTAGGCCCTAGTAAAATGTTTGGTTTTGGGGTTTTGGCTTAATAAGGTTCATGAATTTCATCCATAACTCTTTACCTTCTACTAAAGCATCTATGCAATGTTATAAATACCCATGTTTCAATAGAGACATGTACAGAAGTTGACAACAATACTTTCTCTGTAGACTTATACACGCTTACCTGGCCAAGGGTTGGCACGTCCATCCCACCCCATATAAACTTCTCACATGAAAGATTTGCATTGGTTGAAACTGCAAACATCCCGTCTTTTTAACAATATTTAGCCAATTACAGTAGTCCTTATGTAAAATTTTTAAAGTGTTCTATTAATAGTTTTACAGCTTATGTGTTGGAATTTCCACTGAATACAAGATCAGTTATGAAAGTGAAACAAAATGGCAACATTCATGTATTCAGAGGATTCCAACTAAAGTTCTAAAGGAAAGTGGTGACTTTGCAAATGCTATTGACTTTAATGATCCAATCCAAGATGAAGGATCAGGCTTATTTTGACACCTGACACTTCAAGGTTGATAATGAAAATGCAGACAGCATGTGCATTACTCGAGTAGCTCTCACTCGGGCAGCCATTATGTTGCTCAAGGGTTCAGCCTGCGATAACTACTAGAAACCAGGCTACATATCAGGCATTTTTTTGGGGAGATCAATTGGTACTTGCAGAAGGTAAGGAGTTATAGTAGATACAATCAGTTATGTCCCCTTAGTTAAAATGAGTATATTGATTGTGTCTACCTTGTTGCATTAATATACTGATTTTGTCTCTACTGTTGTTTTGATCTAAGTGCTAGTGCTCATTTTATTTCAACACATGCATTTTAACCTCTACTTAAATTTACATGATCTGATTTGATAAAATGACACTAGCAGTAATGTGAGATCATGGTCATGAGAGGCTTTGCTATATATTCTGTTAATTCTATATAACATTTAACCGGCGTGGGAACATGTCCCAAACACAATTTGAACATTCCAGTCATAAATGGCTTCGACCTGGACAATGTTGCATATTTAGTCAAGAAAGGACTCATTGCTGCTAGCAACTCAATGTGTGGAACACCACAAGTGAACATGCTGGTAAATGGTAATTGTGACTGAAATTTAGAAAGGAGAATAGGGTGTTTCATAGAACAAAGGCAATAGGAAAAAGACAGTTTCCCCAAGTTCTTGCAGTTGCATATACTTGTTTTTATTTGTGTTTGCTCTTCGGATAATGATGGATACTGACAAACACTATTCATAGACAATAAAGAAAGTGTACATGTAAACTAAGTACTGCTAATATATGTGGAAATTTAACTTTGCTACCGACAGTGACTATAATAATGATGTGTGGAGTGAAGCAAAGAAGATATGGCTGTTCATAATAAATCAATCACTGCAAGAAATAAAATCACTGAACCCTAACTACATACATTTGGTCACACAATTGTCAGCAAGGTCAATGCCATGCATGCATTTGAGGGAGGACTACAAAACACGAAAAATAACTACATCCTATTACATAATTATAGAGGGGTTCTTAACTAGTAGTTCTGCAGTAATGGCTCACAGCCCTGCCAAGCTCCTGGGGTCAATACTACTGGCAAATTATACCTTATAGTTCATGATTTGGGGATATGGGAAGTGTTTTTAGTAATTTTCCTTATAATTAACTATTTTGTACATTAAAACCAGGCTTATATAAAGGCTTCAACTACCTTTTGTCCTAGCGATTTTTTTTAAAAATCCCACTTACTAAACATAGAGCACTCTCAAGTCATACTATAATTTGCCTATCACTATTTTCTACATTTGTATATCAATTCTGTACACAAATATTGACAATTTTTAAATCTATTTCTTAATATGCTGTTAGGAATATATCTGTAAAAAAGCATTTTTGTTTTACACTACGACAAACATCCCACTACTCTTATGAACATCATGCTGCATCTTTTTTCTTCTTCAAACTTCATCAATGCGATGTTATTGTGTTGAATCTGTTCCATAGCTGTTAGTTTCAGACAATTCTTTCATTTTTTTTTTTTTTTTTTTTTAATGGTTTAACGCCATTTTTAAGCACAATATAGGCTATACATGGCGGCCAGTATTAATGGTGGAGGAAGAAACCGGACAAAGCCCGGAAAGAACCACCGACCCACAATTCTTTCATTTAATACCAAAGGAAAATATATATTCAAATAAGAAATCTCTTTAATTTTTTTCCATTCATCCAAAACAAACAAAGGACCAACACTTTCAATGAACTATTTAATTTTTTTTTTTACAGAAGATGGTCATGTTTGGTCATACTTGATGATGGAGTGGAATCCACTAAACTATTCAAATGTCCTTCATGCTAAATTGACCCCCCCCCATAAAATTATGTACAAATTAGTCAAAGTTTTTTTTTAAAATGAAGCTGCAAGATGCAACTATGAATTGAGGACACCTGATGTATGAAAGACCATATCACAAACTCAATTAGCCAGTAAAAATTTTCCTGAACATCTGATGGGGGGGGGGGGGAAAGAGAATTTGAACACATCTGTACCTTCACAGTGACTTCTAAAAATTCGGCTCCAAGTGATTCTGCTTGCTCCTTGACAGCGGGCCGTACATCAAAGTTGCGCACAATCGCACCCATGTTCTTTGCTGTACCAATTGCAGCAAGACCTGCCACACCACCACCGATGATGAAAACTTTTGCTGGTGGCACTTTTCCAGCAGCAGTAATCTGACCTAAATAACAAAAAATGCATCTCAGTAAGGTATAGGAATTGATATGTATGCATCTCAGTAAGGTATAGGAATTGATATGTATGCATCTCAGTAAGGTATAGGAATTGATATGCATGCATCTCAGTAAGGTATAGGAATTGATATGTATGCATCTCAGTAAGATATAGGAATTGATATGCATGCATCTCAGTAATGTATAGGAATTGATATGCATGCAAAGTAATGAAAGTCAGATTAATCTAGATCAGTAGTTAATACTTTGGTCCTCTATTTGTAAACTCAATTCAAGTCTCTGCAAAACTTCAGAAAACCCCCATTTTAATTAGTTAAGAAAAATATTTTTAAAAAAAAGAGGTTAATTTTGGGTGTGGACAGACCTAATTACACAGCAACACCAAAGTGACTGATATAACAAGCATCAAGACAGGCTCAACCAAAACTCACTAATCACGTGACTTAAGAATACCATGCACACAACCAAATCCAATATTCATCTGATTGACAGAGTATTAAGTATGACCAAATCCAATATTCATGCCTTGCAGAGTACTAAGCACACAACCAAATCCAATATTTGTCTGACAAAGTACTAAGCACACAACCAAATCCAATATTCCTATGACAAAGTACTAAGCACACAACCAAATCCAATATTTGTCTGACAAAGTACTAAGCACACAACCAAATCCAATATTTGTCTGACAGACTATGAAGTACATGACCAAATCCAATATTCATATGACCAACAGAGTACTAAGCACACAACCAAATCCACATGACCAAATCTATATTCATATGTAGGGCTGTCAACGGGTACCCGACCGTATTGAACACATAATGACGAGTACCCGTTCACAAACATAAGATGTCGACAACACTATCAAAATATCATTTATCATCAGCACATCTGTCCATGTTGGTCTGAGTCCCAAGCTTAACCAATGTGGTCATGTAAGGAAGCTTGTCAGTAGCTCCTGCAGACAGGTAGTTCTGAAATTTTTTCCTCCACCAGAAATAATGGCTATCATGCCAAGCATTTCAATTACTAAAAAAAATCGTACTAAGCCTTCAACATCAACTAGTAATCATCTGACTGAGAGAACTGAGCACTTTACAACTACTTATGAACATTAATAATAATAATAATAATAATAATTTCATCTAGAAATGCAATTTTTCCGGTTAAAGGAAACTACACACACACACATACATATATATTTCAATAAATACATTTCAAAGCATCTATCTATAAATACAACAATATCGTGCTTTTTTCAGGTTCCCAACAAAGAGATACTGAAGACATGGTATGACATACCTTCCAAGGTTAATGCTGCTTACCTGTGAAGAATCTACCGAAATTATTGGCTGCCTCTATTACTGCTTTGTAACCTGCAATATTGGCCATGGAACTCAGCGCATCAAAGGTCTGTGCCCTACTGATACGAGGGATCATATCCATAGCAAACACAGTCATTTTCTTAGCATTTAATTTCTCTAAAAGTGGTTTGTTCTGAACTGGATAAAGGAAGCTAATTAAGGTTCCGTTGTCCCTAAAATGCCCAACTTCTAACTCTGATGGTGCTCTGACTTTTAGAACAATATCCGATTCAAATACATCTTTAGATGATTTAATCTTAGCACCAGCCTGGACATAAGCATCGTTTGGAAACTTGGACTCAACTCCTGCATTCTCCTCCACATTCACTGTGAACCCTTTCTTTGTCAAAGCCTGGACTGTGGCAGGGACGATAGAAACCCTCTTCTCATTCAGAAATATTTCTTTAGGAATGCCAATGGTTAGTTTATTGTATGGTATCCCTGGGATAGAGGTAGACTTGTCCACTTTTGGACAGTAACTGCGTGCTACATTCTTGAAACCACGACTGCATCGTAGCGACAGCTTCTGGATACTGCATCCCAGATCTGCCAGGACAGAGACCTGCTGTAACCGTGGCAACATGACTACAAAATGTAGACAGACTGCTGCACATCAACCTGAAGAAAAAAGACGGATGGAAAATCAAAAATGCATTGGCAAGATGATTTATAAGGCTTTAGTCATGTAATGTTGATCCTACTTTTCATTCACATATCCCTGCATTAATTTTGCATCTTTCGACAGACATTCTTGTAGCGGAACAGTTGCAATCATTGGGCAGTCACTGTACTACAAAGAGTATGTTCCCTTTGATGAAAAAGATTTATATGGATTATACTCAATAATCAGTATCATGAGTGCGGGTTTTCCCACCATTCTGTAGCTTATGTCCTCCAAGTTAAAAGTTAATGAAAGCATGATCTAGAATGGAAAACTCCATGGTGCTGCATGTTATTTTTTTAATTATGTTTCAGATATTAATGTTCTCATGTGTTACCTAAACACATGATAAAAAAATTTCACTACAAGAATCTAATTGTTGAAAGAAAATATGATAGTACAGGGTAGGCAGCAAAGCTATGGTGGCAAAACCGAAAGCAAACAAGATCATTTATGGGTGTTTTTGCACTACAAGTTTCCAGGCTCCCAATAAATTGTTGTTTCTCTCAATTTCGAGGGGTGATGATTACTTTGCTGTAATAGTAAGGATTCTTCAAAAATCTGAATGACCTAGGTTGCGAGATTTGTGTAGTCACATGACTAGAAATGCAAATAGCCAGATCCGGGACAAATTTCAGCAATGATGTACTTTTGTCTCGTCTGTCAGCAGATTAAAGGCATAACAAATGCTATGTTCACGATTTTTGAGAAAATAAATCATATTCCTATCAATTTTATGCTGGTATATCTCGATGAACGATCGTTCAAGTTTGCTGGGCCGGCATGTAAGCTGCTACCCATGCCAACATCAAATGGTGTCGGTGAATTCCAACTTTTTGACAGGAAATGTGCTCTTACCCTACACACCAACAAGAATGTCCAAATATAAAAAATGGGGTGGCAAGGGTCAGAGGAAACTTGGACTACTCAGACCAGTGTGCTGCCGCTGATATACGATATTTTGATAGTGTTGTCGACAACTTTTTTTTGTGAATGGGTACTCGTCATTAATTTTCAATACCTGGGTCTTTTGCTACGGTCTGGTACCCGTTGACAGCCCTATATATGATGCTGAGAAAATATAGATCTAAAGTTTAGTTGACTACAGCCTCTTAGTGAACAAAACTGATTAAATATCAAGGGGATTTTCTGCCATGTGATTCCAGTTTCCTGTTAATAGCAAAAACAGTTTTTCAAAAGTGTTATTTTAAACAATGGTATGAAAAAACAAGTTTTTCAGGTGAAATATTTCAGGTGGCCAAAGTAAAAGAATTAATTTTATGCCTAACAATGCCCGGATTTGTGAAGGAAAAAAACATTTCCACCATGTGCATTTTGTTCTATTTAATATTAACAGATTTAAACATTTCTGAATGTGGCAAATATAAAAAGTAATAATAATACCCAGTAATAATAATAATAAATAACTCCAATGTTTCTAGATTTAAGTTAAGTAAATGAATATGATTTTAGTTACAGATAAAGCTGCTAATAGGTATGTGGGAACTCACCAGCTGACGTTAACCAGTGTAACAAAATGGACAACATGGTACCTGTTAATTTTTTTAAAATTAAAATGCTACCCAGTTCCGATCTAGCAAGTGAGACACATAATAATTATGGTCTGAGACTAGTGTCTTCTGATTATTGGCTGATATGCGTTTATTGCTCATTAGACCTTAGTATAATTTCACAGATTCTTTGTATTTCGATATACACATGCACAGGAGACTAGTGTCAAAGAAGGAGACCAGTGTCAAAGAACAAATTCAATCAATGAAATTTATTTTGTTACAAAGTGCTATTACAAAAGAAATTAAACAGAAAATCAGCCTCATGTATGTTCATTGAGAAGTTTCATTTTTAAAATGCTATGATTGAAGCTACTGATATAGTGTGTATGTGTACAAAAGAATGTTTAACTTTGATAATTACTGTTTCAAGCAATAATGATAAATATGGTTTATAACAAGCTGTTGCCTTTGATCTATTCATGACTTTAAATGATCCCTGTTAAACTGTATGATTAATCCCAAAGAACAAGTAATCAGTCATTCAAAAAGTAGCTATTTTCATCAACAAGTGGGATCACCAAATTAATAATTTTACTGATCCTGTCCAAATCTGACTAGTCCAGCTAAAATGAAACAGAAGTGACTTCGGTTTCTCATTCAGCATCATTCATTACCACATGTCAAAACAACAATTGTTTAACCAAAATAGTAAATACTGAAATACTACACACACTTTAATATTTCTTAGTGCAAAGTATACAATATAACATTCACACACTGTCATCAAACTTCTGTCATTTTCGACTGCAGTCAATGGTAGCCAAAGACTCCATTTGTTTTCAATAATAATGAAATCAGTACTTGTTTTAATGTGCCTAAAGACAGATTTGCCAATAGTCTTTACTTTATGCATGGTGTGACACATGCCTATTTGTTCTGCAAGTATTAATTGTTATAGAATGCATGCAATATTAATAGGTATAATAATTAAAAATAATTATTATTTATATATACACAAGGTGTTTTTTCTCGTGCATATTTGGACTGAACTATGCTCATTTTCATTATATTTGAATGACTTTCAAAATGAAAGTCTCTTTATTGCTGCTAAAGGATTAGTTTTATGAAAGGAAAGTAATTTTTTTCATCTCTGTCAAACATGAATGTATCAATAACAAATCAACTGCTAGCCTTTTTCCTTACTCCCACTAACCTACTCCTTATGTCAGGAAATTAATAAAAGTTATGTTCATATTAACAATTCCTGATTTTCTCTTGAGCAAATTTTCTCACATGAGCAAAATATTGCGTGGAAACAGCATTACAGATTATAAAGGATTGTCTGCATTGCATAAACTCAAATCAAGATAGATAAAATTTGTTTGGTTAATGTCATGTATATTCTTTGCATGGTGATATTTTCAGAGTGCCTTTTGGCAATTAGTTAAAAAAAACATTGTTATTTCTATGATTATTTATTATTATTACAACTAGGTATACTATTTTGCATTACAAAATATTCCATAGCAGTGTCATTAAATAATGAATATATGATTATAACATTCTAATATATGTATGATGTATCTGGAGTCTTCTAGTTAATCAGTATCAATATTTTAATTTTTTTAAAGTCTATTTGCATGTCTTCTTGGTTTTTGTGATAATATATTGTTATGAACAAGTAACATTTGCTTAGTTTAGTAAACTAAAACTAGTACTTATCAAGGAATGACCAACCATAAAAGTCAAGGTCATGTATGGAGAACATATTATATTTTAGATTTTAGAGCATTGTAGGAAATACCTCAATAGTCAATAATATTCCACTGAGAATAAAAACAGTATTATTCATGAATTTTGTGTATGTGCTTTAAATCCTCAAGAAAACTACCTCACCATCAAGCCAGTGAAGCCATGTGGCCAACCATAGCTGCCATTTATTATACTCAAAATGTACAAGTTCTTTGTCCATGTCTATATCACTAGTTCATCTGCATCTGATAATTTATTTTTTAAAAATCGTCATTGCCTACATCAATATCAGAGACTAAGTTAATGAAGCTTTCAAAGTTTCATTGTGATTCTAATCATGCAAACTGAAAATAATGAATCAAATCAATTTTGGAGAATGGAGAATACAACTGTTACTTTAATAAAATGAGCTTAAAACAGTGACCATGTGATCTAATATAACATCAATAAATATATGTAAAAGACGATCTGCAACCATGGTGGCGCTATGAAAACCAGTTTAAAAATGGTTGATGGTAACAGGTGTCAAAAGGCACTTCATTGAGAGTGAAGCATAGGCATACAAAGCCACTTACATGTGGTAAAGGGTTAACATCGGAATGAGAAGTCAAATTTTCAGGAATATCGCAAACACAATTGGCAATATATATCAATGAGTTTCTACAAATTAAAGTCCTAATGTCTTGGTGAAACTTTTCTTTCTAATAGAGTCAAATTCTCACACATACAATAGACATGTTTTCGAGTTCTGTTGCCTGTTGGTTGAATAGTGGAAAATACTGAAATTGGTTAAAAGGATGATGCAAATCTTTAAACAAAGCAATCCAAGCATTTTCTTCAATATTAAAAAACTTTTTATTTTTATTGATTTATTTATTATTTCTTCAATATTAAAAAACTTTTTATTGGCTTTGTCAGGGAAACGTACTTAAAAAACTTGAACCAATTTTGGCATTCCTGGCTTCCACTGCATTCCAAGCAACTTAAATGAATGCCAACAGAACTAGCAAACAATTCCATCTGCTTGTGAGAATTTGAATTAATCAGAAAAAAAGACTCAGAATAAAATAGTACGACTTTAAATTGACAACAGCATCAATATAGGCCATCAAGTGAGACATTTCTGAAAATTTAACTTCTTATTGTGATGTTAGTCAACCCTACAAAGTGCCCTTGTTTAGGCAGTAAGATCTTGACCCCAAAAACATAAATATCAGGGTCATTGTCCACTACCCACATACACAGAGTGGAGATCATGTTGCCAAGCGTGCCTCACACACACAAACACACACACACACACACATATATATATATATATATATATATATATATATATATATATATATATATATACATACATAATTTTCACCCGCTGATAGTCTGCCTCTAAATGTTAAAGGTATTATGCTCATGACATTTTTTTTTCTCCCAAAATCACTGAAAGTATTGAGCAATGTTATGAGAATATGTATGAACATCCAAAGTCACTTATGAATAGATGAAGGTCATTATGTTACTAACAGAACCATATGGTTTTAGTGCATGCATAGTCATACAGAATAATAATAAATGAACAGATCGAATACATATTATCATCTGCATGTAAGCATCAAAATAATAATCATATGCATACAATACTTACAGCAATCAAATGTGCCACAGTCATATATTTACCGCACCAGGTAACTCTGCCACGGCAATAATGGCTGCCGGCTCGAGCGGATATGCTTAATTGACCAATCATTGAGAAAACTTAATTACGTCACATGACGACTTGGTTACATCTATTTAATATTAGGGGAAGTTCGTTAATGATCTGAACAAACGTAAAGCATAAAATCATCTTGTAATTAAAAAATCAGTGAATAAACTTGCTAAAGTAAATAGTTATAATAGTCGCAATTAAAATATTATAAATAATAATATTGATAATATCAAATTATTTTTTGCAGAGTGAAAGATGTAACCCATCCTAGTTCAAAGTGTCCATGCACATTTCCGGTGCCGGTCTCTTGACAAGTGCGAGCAACAATGGCAACCACCTTGACTTCCATTGCAAGAAATATTAGCCGGATTGGCACTTCTTTGCCAAACTTTACAGCACCATTGGCTGTAAATACACACCAGAAATGCCACTGTAAGTCGTTGAACGATTTATTTATTCCATTAATACTAATTGCTATAGTATTTAGTTACGCACTTTAGTGCGACCTCCAAACTGTTTGATTGTTCCCACGCCTAAATAAAAGCAGTTGGGCTCAATTTGCGTGGAGCTTTTACATTTTTTAAATAATAAAAACATTGTATTTTCAATTTAAACTACATATATACATTTCCACTCAGAGCGAACTGTGTGGCTAATGTGATCCCGCTCTTCGAATATGGTATCCTCTGGCTATCTTGAGTATCACTGCATGTCAACGTGGTCACGTAGGCGCATTGTCTCATTTCAAAGTAATTATTCATTTCTCTAAAAGTTAATCGTAATATAGTTTAACGAATGCCTATTCAAAAGGATTAATACATGAATTGTACCGATTACCAATTTCCATTATAAGTTTTTTTCCCCAGGTTTATATGCGTATAAATGGTGGCTACCTGCGAACTTTCTTTAAAAAGTAGGAAGAATCGCATATTTTTCACTTGCAAATTCGACATTTTACCATCATAAATACTGCTTTGCGTCATGTTGTAACTTCAGTGTTCATTCTCAACAAATGAGTTCATTAAAGCTTTCCAGGTATGCGGAGAACTCGCCCTGGGAGAACTCGCCCCAGCGTATCAGGAGAAGTCGCCCCAGAGTGGTTGGAGAAGTCGCCCCATATCCCAGATAACCTTTTTATAGCAGAATTAAAACATCTTTTACGTGATTCATATTTAGATTTTTATTTAAACTCGATCACAAAAAAAATCAATATTATAGTAATATTTCCAAGACGAAATTCAGTTTGTATATAATATAATGAATGACGACAGTATAGTGTTGCTATTGAAGTGCTTGTTATGTGCTGTGTTTGGGAATAGACACTTCTATGATATATTACTTGACAGATTTATCAAGATTTAATTTTCAGATATATGAAACATGATTACATTTCAGATGGGTTTATTCAATCCTATCATTTTGATTTCCTATTATTAGGACAAAGTAACGTAAGTTATCCATATAAAAAAAATTATATGCATCAACAATAACCATTTATTTGGTTGTATTATTTAAAATAAACGTACAAGTCAATTTTCAGTGCCTTTTGTACTCACAAAACCCTTTGTTTTCCACACACAAAAAAAACACCGCTGTGCATAAAAAGGGTTACCTATGTACCAGTACCTTTTTGGAATGATAGACGTATATTGTTTGATAAAGCAAAAATGTGTGCTTTAAGGAAAGAAACGTATATAATGAGTTAACGAGTCGACGACATTGATTTGTGCCTCATTAGTAAATTTTGGTCTAGTACGCGTGATCATTGTGTTATTATATATTAATAAATAATGTAATCTTGTTTATTTTACAATCGTAATTTAGTAGCGAATTAGTTTTTAAAGTTCTCTTTTAAATTGAAATAGTGTGTTATTATTGAGAAATAATAAAATTACAAACACTGACAAAGAAGAAGAAATAAACTAAATGATGTAGTGCAACTGATCTTTCAGAAACCGTCCGATTTCTACGCATTAGTAATGATGATTATTGCGATAGCGACCGCATAGGCATCAATAATGGTTTGTTGTTTTTTTTTAAATTTAGTTTAATTATCATTTGTTAATAGTTAGCAAATCTCAATGAAAAATCAGATTAAATTGTTCACTTAGAGAAATAATAGCATAACACTTTGGCTTATTGACGGTCAGCGCCAATTCAGTCGATTTCGGGTTATAAAAGTCAATGTCATAACGTCATCTCAGGATGACTTAGGTAGGTTAAGTTAAAAAATTGCAAATTTTATAGATTTAATAAGTTACTAAGTTGAAAAAAAAACAACAATAAATAAAGCCTTGACAAACATGTGGCGAAATCTCAGAATTATTATATATTATCCTTGGGGCGACTTCTCCAGGCAAAGTGGGGCGAGTTCTCCAACCACTATGGGGCGACTTCTCCTGACACCTGGGATGAGTTCTCCCAGGGCGAGTTCTCCATGGGGCGAGTTCTCCGCTATTCAGCTTTCCAATATCAATTTTTAAGGTATTGTTGAAAGAAGTAGTAGATATAAAAAGGGATTAAATATGAATGCCATACTGATTATATCTGACATGTATAATCAGAACACTGTAACATTATGAATTTTTGCGTAAAATGATTTGTAGCTGTTATGTCCAAGGGGTTTAACTGAAACAAGAAAAATTAAAACATGACAAACATTAAATTTTTCAAACTACAAATTTATTTCTATTAAATATAAAAATCGTAGCGATATAACTGAAATTGTTTAAAGCTACATTAAAAATCCTAATCACACATTCACCTTTGAACGTTGTTGAATTCATATTTAAATTGTAGCTATTGCAAATTTGTCTAAAATATGAAAATTGGTGTTAAGGCTTTTGGAAGTTCAGTCAGGGCTTGTGTTGTTTTTTTTTTTTAGTCACCAGTCCAGAGCCTGTGATTAAAAAATATTCTTTGTAATAAATTGTATTTGTTACTTGCAAAAATGAGAGGGAGATTATGTACCATAACTTCAGACAGACATTATCACAGGAAATAAATATTGATTATCAATCTTTGACGTTAAAACATCTTCCAACTTTAGTTCACTATAGTTAACAAAAGCTCTACCAGAAATGAAAGCCATGAAAAATAAGAAGTTAACCTTAATAGTGATCAGTGCAGTTAAAAATAGAATTGTCATAATATTCTATAATATACAATGGCATTATTGATGTGTTTGTCTTGTGCATAATTAATATAGTACTAGTTAAACATGTGCGGGAACAAGAATAATTCCATTTAGATTAATCTGAAACTAAAACCAGAGGCTGTTTTTATTGTACAATGACTTAAATTTTACATACCATACATACCCATTTAAAAATTAAGTTTGCATAATTTCAGTTAAATTGCAAAAGATGAAATGAGGGGTGCCCAGGAGAAAATAACAGCTACTGCATCATTTGGACTCCCCTCTTCCAACTGCCCAGCTGCACGTCCAAACTGATCTCATCCTTTTTTCTGTATTGTGTACATGTTAATGTTTATTAATATTGTGTTTAAATGTATTAGTCCAAAATAAAAATCATGTGAATTTAAAGATAGTTAAGTTCCATTTTGACCTAACTACTAAATCCTGTTTCAAGACAAATTTGGATCCTTGTAGTTGTGTAAGATTGTTGAAATGATAGTTTGGTTAAAATATAACAAATTAGTAACTAAGCTAATAAACAGAGTTCTCTTGACGATATTGTAGTCTATGTATGACAGAGGGTACTGTACCAAATAAATTGCATCTGCATTAACTAAAAATATTGCAAAAGTTTTTCTAATACAAAAAAAAATATTTAAGTAATGGCGTTTTTTCATCTCTTAATATTGCATGTAACTCATTAGATGACCAAACCATGAATACAAAGTATGGTGCTGTTGGTTCCTGCTTAGTTAATTCTGCTTAAATTTGTGATAAGTTTTAAAACCTTTATTAGACTGCAAAATGCATACACGTAAGTGCAAGATGATACATGTTTCATTCAATTGTCTTTCTTCCATGTTATGATTTATTTCAGTCAGCACAAAGAAGCGAGTAAAGGTTGCAAACCCAGTTGTTGAGTTGGATGGAGATGAAATGACCAGAATCATCTGGGAAAAGATCAAAGAAAAGGTTAGTGTGGGTAGACCCCATTGTATTTTTTCTGACAAGCCAGTGGTTTTACTAAGATTTGAAATTATCATACTAGTGTTATACCTTTAGTATATAATTCCTTATTTTCCCACAAAATTCTGTCTTACTTTCCATAAATCTGTATACACATCTAATGTCTTTGGTTAGATGACTGTCTACAGAAGTAAAATGAATTTTTTTAAAATTTGGGGTAGTTGATTAAGCAGTTGTAGTAACTTGGAATTACAACACTTATTTTAATCTAGGTAGTTAAAATTCATTACAATGTATAGCTTCTGTTCTCTTTTTAAGTCCTATTGCTGAAAAAAACTGCATATGAATGAATTTTTAAGCATCCACCAAAAGTTTTTATAATATAGATAGGACTCAGATTTAATTAAAACTTGAAACACATACACACACACACACACACATACATACATACATACATACATACATACATACATACATACATACATACATACATACATACATATATATATATATACTGAGTGTCTCTCCCTTTTCAGCTCTTACTTCTCCGTATTCTGTCCAAGGAAAAGTCACTTCTCTAAAAAATCAAGTCTAGCTTGACCCATCTTTTAGCAATTTTGTCAAGCATAGTTATGACTAGTATAGGAAATGTCCTTGGTTTCTAATGACACCAATTGAAATGAAGAAACTGCATATCTTGGTCCTTGGTAATTGTGGTTTCTAATGACACCACTCCCAATGCTTCAAATTCATTGAACGGGGCTGTATCCATGGAAATAAATCCATTGGTCTACATTTTCTATTGACACCACTCACAATGTAGCAACTTGTTTTAGCAGGGCCCTAACTAGCAGAAGTAAGTGTATTCAGTTTCTAATGTTATCATGCCCATGGAGGCAGTAGTTAATGGAATTTCTTTTGTGATATTGGCACACATTCTGTATGATTCACATGATTTTCTGTTTTAGTTAATCTTCCCTTATCTGGATGTGGATTGTAAGTATTATGATCTGGGACTGCCATACAGAGATGCAACCAATGACCAGGTTACCATTGATGCTGCAGAGGCCATTAGGAAGTATAATGTGGGAATTAAATGTGCTACAATTACACCAGATGAAGAGAGAGTACAAGGTAGGGAAGGAATCAAACATTTGTGTCGTCTTGTGATTAACACATCTGCAGTTGCCTAGATATAGCAGTTATAATCTTGCAAGTCATTTAGCATATCTGGTTACACATACATGATTTATGCATACTTCTGGAAGAAGTATTGCACATAGGATTAAAAGACCATGGCACACTGTGTCCCCCACTCTCCATATTTTTGGGACATTGAGCATTTTATATGGACAAAGAAAAATAGCAATTCAGTGAGAGTGTTATAAAAATCAGATACACTTTTTTGTCTCGACAAGTTTTACATCTTAATATTGCGGTTTGCACTGTACTGTCATATTTTCCTTGAACATTTAAGTTGTATCATGCTTAGAAAAAATATGGACCTTCTTCAGTATCTGATATAATTTCCTGTTCTGGATCTTGTTTAACTTTAGGATACATGTTATCTAAGAGCATTTTATTAATGTTATCTAACAACATTCTTTCAATGTTTTCTGAAGTACTTTTTTTTTCTTCTAAACTTAACATTAATTCAATAAGATATTGTGTATTTACATAAAGTTAACCTTTAACCTCAAAATAATTAAGTCTTCATCCTGTAGTTGTGATTTTTGACTTGAAAATATGTTGGACATGTTGTGTGATGAGTGGTCTCCCGCATGAACGGCACCTTGACCAGTGACCACCCACCTTTTACCGCCCGAATCACTTGGCACTTGTGAGGTTGTGTTCAAACATACCCTTCAAGAAAGGCGACCCCTCCAAAGCAACCATCTGTCAGCATATTAGTTTAAAATGTCAAATTTACCCCTCACAAGCTACAACATTTATTTTAATGCCTTGTCCAGAACCAATATTTGATTCATATGGTAGGGTAAGTAATATGATTATCTTTACCTATGTTTCCCAATCTCAGGTTTTCATTAGTGGAAGAAGTACTTTTACTAATGAGGTTAATATTATATCATGAAGGCTAATGTTTTCAGGAAATGGGGTCAACAATGACATGACATAAAAGTCAAGATCATAACATAGTCAGCATAGGCTAAATATAGATTTTATGCATTAACCTTGAAAGACTGAAAAATCATGTGATAGTACTTATATCAATTCCTTTATAAACAATGCATTTTATTGACTCAAGTTTTGTCTACATAATTAAGTTGCGGTACTAAACAATTAGCAACATAGGAATAAATCATGATTACAAAACTTTAACATGTCATGAGATAAATGGAGAATTAATAATTTAGAAGAAAAGTAAAAGTTATTTGACTTACTGATAGTGTGTAGAGTTAAAGATATTGGCAAGACGCAAACATATAATATTTTAACAGATAAGGAAAATATTCTGCAGCAGTGGGAAAATGGAGTAGATAGAAAGAGAATTATTTTTAAGTGCCAGGCAGTGTTTGCACCAAGATTTGAATGTTTTTTTCTTTTAAAAATTGATCACTATTTCTTGAACTTGAAAAAGAAAGGTGATTCAAATTGGTAACTGAAGCATTGATATATCACTTGGTTTACGGTCAAAACCAGAAAATATTACCTGAAAACTTTAACAATTTGAAATTATCAACTTTTAATAAGAAGTCATATTAGTTACATTTTCTTTCCCAAACGATATTTTTAGTACACCGTATTAAAGATATTAAGGAAATTTCAATCAGTGAAAATGTCACACCTAGAATAGGCAGTACATTAATATTTAAATGCCAGTTAAATAATTTTTGTTAAGTGATTTTCTTGTCCTATTACATCTTTTAAAATTTGTCAGTAAATTACATTTCGCAGAGAATATGTGACTGATCACATTACTTTAAAACCCTCCCCATACCACTGCCATGTGAGCTTGTGCATTGATATGCTCAGCTTAAAGCTAGTGACAGTTGGTAGTAGCAGAGGGAGGTAATTGATTGGAGCTACTTCCCTCTATCAGTATGATAAAGATGTAAAGTAACAAGCTTCATCTTTTGGGAGGGCTGGATTCAGCCTGTAGCAAGTTTATTTCCTAACATTAATGTGATACCATAAGTATTTGGGAGAAATATAATTTACTCGAAAATTGGCTGTCTCTTGCAGAATTTAAGCTGAAGAAGATGTGGCTCAGTCCAAATGGTACAATCAGAAATATCCTGGGTGGCACAGTGTTCCGTGAGCCCATAATATGCCAAAAGATCCCACGCCTTGTACCTGGCTGGACAAAACCAATAATCATAGGTCGTCATGCACATGGTGATCAGGTATCTCATTACCCACTTTATTTTCATTTGGCAAAAAATAATGCAATGTTTCTCTGGTTGCCTTTTTGTGACTTTTTCCTACCTTTTTTAATGACCTCTGTATTTCATTATTTCTATAATTTTTGTATTTAAAAAAAGGGCATATTATCCCTACATTTTGTACATGCAGGCTGTTAGTCAAAGCATTTTATTTTATGGTGTTGTACATCTATTCCATATTTCATTTCTGCACTGTAATTTCTCTACCATTTACAGTTCCCAAACTTTGTAGATAGCTTTGGGGTCACAAAGTCAAGGGTCCACTGTGACAGAAAAAAAGATAAAGATTTATGGATTATTTTGCATCTAATGTAACAAGGACTATTGACTTGGGGACAGAAGGTCAAAGGTCACTGACAAAGTGTTTTTTGCACAGGAACAATAATTCTGTATTATGTATCATGATCAAATTTTAGATGGCTTGCATGTCAGATAAGGAAGATGCCAGTAATATTTGGGATGAATATGACTGATAGAAGAAAACGGGTTCCTTATGCAAAAAGTTGAGTTCTTCACCATATATCTTCATCAAAGTTGGTAGTCAACTTGTATATTGCATAAACAGGAAGCCCATTGATTATGAGGTTTAAAGATCAATGGTCATGTTATCAGGAACCAAAGGAAGCAACATGGTATTTTCGCATATATTAAGCTCTAAACAATATGCCCTTGACCAAACTTTATGACTTGCTTATAAGGTAGGAAAAAGGAGTATTGATTCTGGAGTCAAGAGGTCAGGGTTATTGTAGCTGAAAGTAAATACTTAACCCAAAAAGTGTTCTAGTGTAATTTCTTTGACCAGGTTTTGGATAGCTTGCACTTGTTACTAAGAGTTTTATATTCTCAGGGTTGCATCCATTTAATATTAAGTTTGCTTTAATAATTCGTTTTGAAAGTTGATGAATCCAGTGTGATGTATGTCTTTGATCAAAGTTTGCCTTAAGTTTTTATCTTACATACATAACAGTACTGGAGTGCACACACCCTACACTTTTATAACACTCGGACCAGGGCTGTTAGGAAACATTGCCGATCTATGCATTTTGAATGTTATTTGTCAAAAAGTAAGTCAGTATGATTGATATTTTAAGGTTTTGTGTTTAGTCCCTTGTTTTGGAAGCAGTGACGTAATTGCATTGTATAAAAAAAAAAAGAAATGCAGATCTCTTCTCCTTTTGTTTCAAGTTCAGACATCTCTTTTCAGCATTTATACTTTCTTATTAAAATATTATTTTAGTACAAAGCCACAGATATAGTTATCGAAGGGAATGGGAAGCTGGAGCTGGTGTACACTCCTCAGACAGGAAAGGAGCACAGATATGAAGTCTTCAATTTTAAAAAGGGTGGTGGTTGTGGAATGGCTATGTACAACACAGATGAGGTATAGTTGATATGCTATTTGGATTATAATGTTATTCTCCTTGCAATTAGTGAAATTTAGCACCATTTCTTTTTTGTTGTCTTTTCTTTCTTTTTTACCCCACTCACCCCGTTCATTATCTATTACAGGGTGAAGCAACCCATAAATATTTACACTGTCAAAGCACAACATTAAAACTCTTTAATGTATTTTTAAAAACTTTATATGTATCTTGGGCAAGTGCTCCATATGTGCCTTTTGTGTTGATTTGTGTATTATAAAGTGGTCCAGATAGGCCTTTTGCTTTGATATGTGTATTGGAAAGTGGTCCAGATAGGTCTATTGCTTTGATATGTGTATTGGAAAGTGGTCCAGATAGGCCTTTTGCTTTAATGTGTATATTGGATAATTTGTTCAGATATGCATTTGCTCTGTGTGTATTGGACACGTGGTCCAGTGTTAATGTATTGAACAAGTCCAAATGTACATTTTGCTTTAATGTGTGTATCTGTTAAGTTGTATAGATATGCCTTTTACTATTCACATTAATTACTTTTTCTGTCCATTATCCACTCAATTTACTTTTAAGTTAGATCTCTAAGAACTCCATTTTGATGTCTTTATTGACCTTGATATACATATTAGACATGCTGATTAGTGATTATTATTCTCCATTGTCAAATTTTATCAATTCCACACTTTTGATTCTAATGCATTACTCGAGCTGTTTAATGTATCTGAATGAAGCTAGGTGCATATATTGAACTGTGTGATTGTGCCTGTTACTATTTTTTATATTTTCATTGTTTATTTTATACATTTTTGTGTGGGTTAAACGTCATCTTTCAGCACATGATAGACTGCATATGGTGGCCAGTATAACTGGTGGAGGAAGACCCTGGAAAAGTTGTAGGTAGAACCACCAACCAACAGGAAGCAAGTGGCAAACTTTCTCACATATCCTTATTGGCATAGCCCAAGACTCAAATCCAAATGGACATCTCTGTCTGCGTGTGTTCGAGTCTAAGATTCGGCAAATGTAGTTATGTGAGAAAGCTTGCCAGTAGCTTCTCGTGGGTCGGTGGTTCTTTCCGGGGTTTGTCCGGTTTCTTCCTCCACCATTAATACTGGCCGCCATGTATAGCCTATATTGTGCTGAAAAAATGGCGTTAAACCATAAAAAAAACAAAAAAAACAAATGGACATAGGTGATATGATTGTGACCTGTACTAGCTGTCACTTTAGACCACTTGGCAACATGGGGCCCCATATAATTTTTTGTTAATTTTTCTGCCAATCCAACCATCAATTATTCACATTACCTTTCAGTTGAAACCTAAACCATTTGAAGATGTCACTTTGAAACTTGGTAAACATGTTAGACTAGTATTCAGAATGTGCCTTATGTAATTTATAGTTCACTTGTAAGATTTTCATCAACTGAGTCATTGATCCATCCATCATTCACTTTTGTTTCTGGAGCACAAATTCACCACCATTTAAGATATCCATATGAAATCTAGTACACTTGAAATAATTGTGGTCCAGTAAATATTTTTCTCTATTTCTTTGTCCATCCAATTGTTATCCACATTTTAGTTTTGATGGAAAATTCTCAAATTAATTAATATTTAAATATGAAATTTGATACATTTATCAATGTAGTATATGAATTGAGTGTTGGAGCACAGGATATTTTCAGTAGAAGTGATTGCATGGCTTGGGACCATGATGGGGGGGTATGCCAGGTATAGATGAATCTTGTGATTTTTGTTGTTTTTGTGGGAGATCAGATGGGGTGGGTTTCATGAATGATTGGGATTAGCAACTTAGGCTCAGGTTTAAAACTGCAACATAAACAAATCTTTGAAAAGAAGGTGAATAAAAGCCATAATTATTTAAAAGTATTATACAGTGACTAAACTTACAAACATTTATTTTTTTTAAAAAGAAAAGAGTCTTTACCAAATAGATTTAAAATGTCAGTTTTCAATCATACATCATTAATCTGACTACTTGTCACCCCAGTTAATTTGTAAATATTCCTATGAATGCATCTTCATAACTTTAGGTAACAAGAAACATGCCACTCATGGTAGATTTTTACATTTGGATTTTCATTCTAGTTTAAAGCACTTGTGACCTTCATTTTTTCTGTTTATTCTTTCAGTCAATCCGTGGTTTTGCTCATGCCTGTTTCCAGTATGCTTTGATGAAGAAATGGCCTTTATATATGAGCACAAAAAATACCATCTTGAAGCGCTATGATGGCAGATTCAAGGATATATTCAATGAGATCTATGAAGCGTAAGTCAGATATTACATGTGGTGGTGGTTGTTGTTGTTGTTGTAGGATTTAATTCCATTTGTCAGCACAAAATAGGCTATAATGGCAGCCGGTATAACATTTAACATCTTTATATTCCTAGCAATCTGTATTAAGGCAACATTTAACATTATTATATTCCTAGAAATCTATATAAAGTTAACATTTAACATCGTTATATTTCTAGAAATCTGTATTAAGGCAACATTTGACATCATTGTATTCCCAGAAATCTGTATTAAGGCAACATTTGACATCATTATATTCCTAGAAATCTATATAAAGTTAACATTTAACATCGTTATATTTCTAGAAATCTGTATTAAGGCAACATTTAACATTATTATATTCCTAGAAATCTATATAAAGTTAACATTTAACATCGTTATATTTCTAGAAATCTGTATTAAGGCAACATTTGACATCATTGAATTCCCAGAAATATATATTAAGGCAACATTTAACATCATTGTATTCCTAGAAATCTGTATTAAGGCAACATTTGACATCATTGTATTCCCAGAAATCTGTATTAAGGCAACATTTGACATCATTATATTCCTAGAAATCTGTATTAAGGCAACATTTGACATTGTTATATTTCTAGAAATCTGTATTAAGGCAACATTTGACATCATTGAATTCCTAGAAATATATATTAAGGCAACATTTGACATCATTGTATTCCCAGATATTTGTATTAAGGCAACATTTGACATCATTATATTCCTAGAAATCTGTATTAAGGCAACATTTGACATTGTTATATTTCTAGAAATCTGTATTAAGGCAACATTTGACATCATTATATTCCTATTAATCTATATTAAGGCAACATTTAACATCGTTATATTTCTAGAAATCTATATTAAGGCAACATTTAACATCGTTATAGGGGCCCCGAGTGGCCGAGTGGTCTAAAGCGCTGTCCGTTACGGACCACTGCCATCTCACCTCTGTCTGCGTGGGTTCGAGTCTAAGATTCGGCTAATGTAGTTAAGTGAGAAAGCTTGCCAGTAGCTTCTCGTGGGTCGGTGGTTCTTTCCGGGGTTTTTCCGGTTTCTTCCTCCACCACTAATACTGGCCGCCATGTATAGCCTATATATTGTGCTGAAAAATGGCGTTAAACCATAAAAAAACAAACAAACAAACAAACAATAACATCGTTATATTTCTAGAAATCTGTATTAAGGCAACATTTAACATCGTTATATTTCTAGAAATCTATATTAAGGCAACATTTAACATCATTATATTTCTAGAAATCTATATTAAGGCAACATTTAACATCGTTATATTTCTAGAAATCTATATTAAGGCAACATTTAACATCGTTATATTTCTAGAAATCTATATCAATTTAATATTTAACATCATTGTATTCCCAGAAATCTATATCAAGGCAACATTTCCCTATTACTTATTCCTCACAATCAATGTTATTTTAATTTCAATTATTAGAGAGTACAAGAAGAAGTTTGATGATGCCAAAATCTGGTATGAACATCGGCTGATTGACGACATGGTTGCCCAGTCACTTAAGTCCAGTGGAGGATTTGTGTGGGCCTGCAAAAATTATGATGGTGATGTACAGTCGGATATTGTGGCTCAAGGTAGGGATCATGAAAAACTGTACTGTCTTGTACTATTGGTAAATTGGTCATAAGCATTCATTTCTAAGACTACTTCTAAATAAAATTCAAATTTAATTTTTAAACAATTAAAACAGCAGCATGTCATCTATATAAAATTGTCAGGGTTAAGTGAATTTGAATTACTCTTAGCATTCCCAACAAAGTTGGAAGAAGAAGAAAACTGTTTCGAACAGGCATATGTATCTATTTCTTCTTTGTATGTTTGTTTGTTTAGGATTTTTAAGGTAGCTTTAACAGTTTTTCAGTTATATCGCTACGATGCATTGAGACAGTTTATAGTGATGTCTAGCACTGGGGCATCATGCCGCAGACATGTAGCATTACGTCCCACCCAGTCACATTATCCTGGCACCAGGCCGACCAGGCCTAACACTAACCTCTTAATGCTGAGCACCAAGCAATGCAGCGGTTAGTACCATTTTTGTAAGTCTTTGGTATAACTCGGCCAGGGATCAAACCCACGACCTCCCGCTTCCACGGTGGATGCTCTAACCACTAGGCCACCGGAGTGGTATGTATTTATGTGCATTACATCTGGGTAGCACATAACATATTGTACCTCAGTATATTGCAGTATATCTGAACATACCATGATAGGTACCCACAGCATACCTCGGTATATTGCAGTATATCTGAACATACCATGATAGGTACCCACAGCATACCTCATTATATTAGGGACAAACAAGTAAAAGTTCTGGGATAGAGGACTGTACTATTTTTACTTTCCATCTGTCAATAGCTTAAAAAAATGTGGAAAAAGCAAGCTTTGTAAAATTTAACAAATAATTTATTTCCTTGGAAAAAGATTGTAAAAATGAAAAAGGAACTTAGTTTTAAGACTCAAATTCAAAAGTAATCAAAGAATAAGCAGCCACAAATTAAATTACAAAAGTCTTAGCAAATGAAATATTCTAATATAGATTCAAGTTTAAGTCCAGTTGGAAAATCCAAGATGGAAGATGATGATGTATGCTGTAATCAGTACTGTGTTTATCTATAGTTCCTTGTAGAATCACAAGATTTAACACTGGTGATGGAAAGCTGAATAAAATTTTGATAAACGGACTTTGTCAAAGAATTTTATATGAGCACTTCAAATATTTCCAGAGAAATGAATTAATCTTTTAAAATCCAATGAACTGAAGAAAAGTCAACATGCATTAAAAAACTGACTACAACAAAAGAAAATGATTTAACGTCGGGTATAAAAGCCCAAAACTGAGAAATTCTTATCATAGAAGATGTATTAAACCATAGCTACTGCATAAAACAGATGCCTGTAAAAGGGTTCATGTTCCAGAATCTGGTCAAAATTATTTAAAATCACGTATACCCAGGATGGCCTTGAGTATAACCAATGATTTTTCATTCCAGGAAAGAATTTTTTTTAAATTGTCAACTAATTCTGAATTACATCTTAAAAAAGAAAAACCTTAACTCTATACTGGAAAACTTCACAGTAGCATGAAAGAGAATTAAAAAAAAATTTAAATTAACAAACAATTTAATAATAAATAAATATAAATTAAATCAAATAGATGTAGTGCAGTCCATTATAGTAGATAAATTTGCTGTGTTAATTGTTCTAGAAGTTGTAATAAAAAAAATGTAACTAAAGTGCGATGATTAAACATTCATTATAGCTGACACCGTGAATGACATCGTGATATGAGAGAGCTGGATTTGCGTGATGTACTGGAAATTTGGTGTTGCCACCACTTGGTCAAGATAGTTAAGAGAAAGCTAATAACATAAAATACACATCAAATAGGAAAATATTTAATTGCTTGAGAAATTATGTAACATTCAAGCACAAAACAACTGGTCTCCAGAAAATTGCAGGATTATTTTTAGTCTTACAGTGGAAGCTATGCTAGTAAATAACTAAAAGTTTACTTTTTTTCTTTGCATTTCTAATTCAGAACTATTCTAACAGTTGGATTTTGCCTGTATATATTTCACAACACTAGTAGCATATTTGATGTCAAAAACATGATCAAAAGATCCTATTTATAATTATTTTTGTAACATTCAAAATTAATTTTTCACAAATAACATCCATTTTGTAAATTGAATAGGTGAATTGTTTCATCATCCGTTGGTGTCAAACTAACCAGGCATTTCGTTTTATTCCTTACTAACCGACACTACTGACATACTAGTACATTGAAAAAGTACCAAGGTAGTAGCATAGAGAAAAGTACCATACTTTGATACTGCACACCTCTAATAAGTATGTATTGACTATAGAAAATAAGTCTTAATTTTATGGAGGGACAAGAGTAAACCATAACATTATTTTCACAGTGCATGTAACAAAAATGGGCTTGAAGTATACACATTCAAGTGATTTATACCCATTTTAGCACAAACTAAACAAAATAAACACTCATTATAAATATATGAAATATGGCAGACATATTTTGGATTTTAAGACCATTTCCAAAGTAGAGAAGGTATATTGCACTATTACTGGCATCAGCGTCCATGCATTAGAAAAATGTACACATGTACAACCTCAATGTATCTTGACCATTCTTTCATCCTAGGTCCTATGCAACAATTTGGAGTCCATTCCATAGTACTTGTCAGACTTGTCTGCCCTGGGGGTGGGGGTGCTTATTCATGCACATTTATTGTACATTCTCAGTAAAGTTGATGTATTTTTGTTTCTTACCATCGACCTGAATTCTGATAACTTGGCATAGATCTGTGTTTTGATGACCCACCATGCAATGTCACCATGACCTGTATTTCACACGTATATGCCCTAAGCTCCGTTCTCAAGCAATGTTCATGCTAGAATAATCCAACTAGATGATTATATGCATCTCTGTTAGTACTGCACCATTATAACAAAAGAAACTTAAAACTTTCTTAAGGCATTTTTCTTAATGAGCACTACTTTTTTCTTTAGTAGGTCAAAATGACCAATAATCTATGCTTCACTGACTTTTAAACAGTGTTAATGCATGAAATTGATGATACAATGAATCACTGTTTTTGCTTTTACCCATACAACAAAGATTTCAGCAGTCTTCTCGTTATCTCCCCTTGCTTGCTAAACTACTTTCCACTTTGCCAGCAGCATTACAACACAGTAACATTTTTTTGGTATATTATTGCCTTGACTTTGCCTTTAATTTTAAGCCAGATACTTCAAAAAAGTAGGCTGTGACCAATGTGTCATCTTTTACTAGCTTTGGATAAGTTGTTAAGCCAGATACTTCAAAAAGGAGGCTGTGGCCAATTTGTCATCTTTTACTAGCTTTGGATAAGTTGTTAAGCCAGATACTTCAAAAAGTAGGCTGTGACCAATGTGTCTTTTACTAGCTTTGGATAAGCTGTTAAGCCAGTTACTTCGAAAAGGAGGCTATGACCAATGTGTCGTCTTTTACTATCTTTGGATAAGCTGTTAAGCCAGATACTTCAAAAAGGAGGTTGTTACCAATGTATCGTCTTTTACTAGCTTTGGATAAGCTGTTAAGCCAGATACTTCAAAAAGTAGGCTATGACCAATGTGTCATCTTTTACTAGTTTTGGATAAGCTGTTAGCCAGGTACTTCAAAATGTAGGCTGTAACCAATGTGTCATCTTTTACTAGCTTTGGATAAGCCGTTAAGCCAGATACTTCGAAAAGTAGGATGTGACCAATGTGTCATCTTTTACTAGCTTTAGATAAGCCGTTAAGCCAGATACTTCGAAAAGTAGGCTGTGACCAATGTGTCATCTTTTACTAGCTTTGGATAAGCTGTTGTACTTTAGCTTATGATCACTTTGGACTTGTATATGCATATAGTTCATCTTAAGTCCTGAAACTCGGAGGGAAGCATTTGAGAAGTACTTCACCCTTATTGAATTTGGTGACATTTCAAGTTTAAAACTTGTTTTATAAGTTTCTGTTGATGTTCCAATCGTGTAGCATTTTATATTTATGGCATTTCTTTCTATGACCTATAGATTATACTGTACTGGCATTGCTTAAATATTGTGTCTAGCTTGTAAACACACACATACACACATACTTCTCAAGGTTTTGAGATAATTCCACTGCGAGGCAGGAGAGATAATAGCATGATGCTAGCAGATAGTATTACTTTTTGAGGAACAAAGTCTTCAGGGGCCCCAAGTGGTCAAGTGGTCTAAAGCGCTTTCCGTTATGGATCACTGCCATCTCACCTCTGTGTGGGTTCGATTTCAAGATTCAGCTAATGTAGTTATGCGAGAAAGCTTGCCAGTAGAGTCTCGTGAGTCGGTGGTTCTTACCGATGTTTTTCCAGGTTCTTCCTCCACCAATAATACTGGCCGCCATGTATAGCCTATCATGTGCTGAAAAATGGCGTTAAATCTTACAACAACATCAACAAAGTCATCATCATCCATATTGATGTTCTGTGTTTGAGTTTTCATGTTAGTTACAGTAAAGAAATTTCACAGCAAATCCATATAAAACACCACATACCATGCAAAAGAGTTTAACGTTCAGCATTTGTATACAGTGCATATGTTTTGAGGATTATTGGTTCCATGACTAAATAATAGAATGTATTTTACAGGCTATGGTTCCCTGGGTCTGATGACCAGTGTTCTTGTTTGCCCTGATGGGAAGACTATTGAGGCAGAAGCTGCACATGGCACTGTCACCCGACACTATCGAGAACATCAAAAGGTATGCAGTATTTTAATACTATATCATAGTGTCTGATTGACTGAGAAGCTTTTTTTTTTTTTTTACAGTAATCTTGGCAACATTAGTTTCCTTGTCTGCAATAAGTTGGATGTAGTTGCAGTGTCATGTGTATTGGATTATGTCTCATAATACAACAGCTGTTTGTCATATGACTGTATGCAGATGTTTATCATGAAACGAGAAAACATGCCTGGTTGTTGTTGGATACAGAGTTTAGAAAAAGCCCCAGTCATGGAGGATGCACCAAATCTGTATTAAAACTTTTGTGGATTTGGTTTTAAAAAAATTGTAACTTGCATATTTGTGACCAATAAGACTCTAACACACAGCTTCATCCATAATCAGACTTTCTCTGCTCATTTGCCACACCATTTTAGCACAGAAATTAGTCAAACCATATTTTGAAGTATTACAAAAGCTGACACAGTATGCTGAATGAAAATTCAGCAAACAAGCTTCAGAACATAGACCCATCATTGAGTGTAGAACAAATCATAGAGATGAAGTATTAGTGTGACACTCACATTCATGACACATAGTTGACCTGTGTATACATTATTACCAAAGTGCATACATTGTCAGTTTTCTGTGACATTGGAACACATTCTCGTTAAGTATATTGACTTCCACCTGTGAAGCAGAAGTCTGTGCTGAATGTCATGTTTACCATCACTACAACAGACTGGAATCAGACTTCTAATCTTTTTAAATATCAGTACATGATATCACTACAACAGACTGGAATCAGACTTCTAATCTTTATAAATATCAGTACAATGATATCACTACAACAGACTGGAATCAGACTTCTAATCTTTATAAATATCAGTGCATGATAACACTACAACAGACTGGAATCAGATTTCTGATCTTTATAAATATCAGTACATGATATCACTACAAGAGACTGGAATCACGCTTCTAATCTTTATAAATATCAGTACATGATATCTTGCTACACCTTACTGAAAAGTCAGACTTTTGTAAGAAAATTGACTGCCTTATGTAGACAGTCTTGATATGGTTAGGCTGGTATGATATTTCCAGGGTTGTGCTGATATCTTTTAAACCCTGCACACAGTCTTGTGAAGTCATCAGTCATCTTAACTACATGTGCTGATATCTTTTAGACCCTGTACTTGCATACATAACTGCAGTCTTGTGAAGTCATCAGTCATTATAACTACATGTGCTGATATCTTTTAGACCCTGTACTTGCATACATAACTGCAGTCTTGTGAAGTCATCAGTCATTATAACTACATGTGCTGATTAAGTACAGCTTTCATGTGAAAATCGTTATAAGTTGTCTGCAAGAAGTTACGTCATATTCAGGTAATCATTATACAGTTTTAAATGTTTCATGATATGGAATTAGAAAAAAAGTCTATCTTTGCTTCGGGCAAATACTCCCTACACATTTCATCACATGTATGGCCAATGTATATTCCCAGTATTTTCTAATCTCAAAATTCATGATGTTGATTTACTATGGAAATTCATTTTAGTAAGAGATAGATTTCACCCACACCCTTCTTACATTGAAACAAAGTATTGAAGATGTACTGAATATTTCTTGTGAGATTTAGCATCTTGGTTTACATGTGTATGTTGTTTATGATAAAAAATTGATGCAATGGTTACATGTAATCTGTCCATAAAGAAAATTGTTGTCTTTGTTTTCAAATGTGTAATGATGTTTGTTGACTGGTTCACATGCTGTGGGACCAAATGTTTCATTAATGTTTTTTGATACACTGAGTAAGTCATCATTATTTTAATGCTATAATTGAGGGATTGATCTTAGGTTTTCAGAAACAATTTTTTATTGAAGAAGTGGCTTGAGTTAGTTTAAATAAATATGCCCATGGTTAATATTTATCAATGGTACTTCATGAACACAACTAATATCAGATGCTTATATTTCATAGTTTGCATGACACATCTTTTCCTGCTAAAAGGAATATTTTAAGTTAATCATGAATGTTACATTCAAATAGCTTTCTCTCAACAAATATCTGTCCCAAAATACTGTTGTATGTTTATTTACCTCGTGAAAAGTGAAAGCAGGCTTGTGGTGCTTTTATCACTGCTATTTTTCTTTCCCTCTAGGGTAATCCCACTAGCACAAACCCCATAGCCAGTATCTATGCCTGGACTCGTGGTCTGGAACACAGAGGCAAGCTGGATGGCAACAAGGAACTTATCAAGTTTGTACTTTTTAATTTTCAGTGGCATGCTACTAATATTAATGAAACATAATATGCATTGAGTGATGGTATTGTTTAGAATAATGTTGTTATTTCTTGTTCTTTCCTTAATACTCCATTTTATCATCATATTATCCATGTCACAATGATTATATAGTCATTCCAATGACAGAAAAGTAACCAAGGTTTTTAACATACCTTCTAATGGCTTTGTATGAAACTTAATTGAACTTGTATTTCACTTCTTTCACTTTAAACTGGAGATACTATGCACCAAAAGCATAGTTATATTGGGATTCTTGGGATTCTCCATATTGTGTCCATAATTCTCATTATTCCTAATGTAATGGATATTAAAGTATACATTGTGTATATACATGCTCATACTGTATGATTGTATACATGCTCATGCTGTTGTATATACATATGCTCATACTGTTGTTGTATATGGCCATACTGTTGTATATACATATGCTCATACTGTTGTTGTATATGGCCATACTGTTGTATATACATATGCTCATACTGTTGTTGTATATGGCCATACTGTTGTATATATACATGCTCATACTGTTGTTGTATATGGCCATACTGTTGTATATATACATGCTCATACTGTTGTTGTATATGGCCATACTGTTGTATATACATGCTCATACTGCTGTATGCATGCTCATACTGTAGTATGTATGCTCAAACTGTACTGTTGTATAAATGCTCACACTCCTGTGTTGTATGTATGCTCATATTGTAGTCTTGGATGCATGCTCATACTGTTGTGTTGTATGTATTCTCAGTCGTGTTGTATGTATGTTCACAGTTGTGTTGCATGTATGCTCATATTGTAATGTTGTATGCATGCTCATACTGTTGCATTATATGTATGCTCATCCTGTAGTGTATGTTCATACTGTGTTGTTAGGGTCTCCATTGGCCAAGTTGTCTAAGGTGCATGCCTTTACTGGTCGCTCAAAAGTTACATCTGTCCACATGGATTATAGTCTCAGATAGATTAGTATGTGAGTTAGCTTGCCTGTGGATCTTTTCAGTGTCTTCCTTGGTTCTTTCTCCACTTGATTCACTGACCACCATGTATAGCCTGTCATGTGCAAACAAAATAGTGTAGAAATCTCACATAACTCAACCAAACAAGTCATTATGTTTACATATTCATAATTTTTTTGTGTTGCATGTTCACATTATGTTCTGTTGCATGAATGTATATTATGCTGTGTTGTATACAGTTGTACTATGATTTAGGGAAGTTTGCTAGTAATGAATGGTGGAAGCAAGTTGAAGTCAAATAAAACTTATTTCATCTAATTATGCTGCATTTTATGATTCCCTTAGACCAACAAAAGAAAAATGTTATGACTTATCAGATGGACAGAAACACGTCCATCTACTCTTTACATGATGTAAAACAATTATGAAAGCAAAGCATGCAAAACTTTATAACCTGTAAATGTTTGGATTATAATATTTTTGCATCTTCTGAGATCTTTGTCTGGCAATGTTTATCTTTGAGCAAAAAACAATAGCATATAGTTGCCATGCTGAGCTCAAGTTTCCTCTGAACAGTAATTTAGTTTACAAATTGATACACTATCTATTGAATGTTAAATAAAGATCAGTCTTCTCAGCTTAAAAAATTTATAATCAAAGCAGTTAGGTTACTGGTTTTAAAATATACGAGCAATTTTACTTTGAATTAAAGCCATTATGCAAAATGATGATCTGATTTGATAAGACTAGTATCGCTAATAATGTGACAAAGCATATTGAATACACCTTTTTAATGTGCATACCTTTTATATGCAGGTTCTGCCAGGTTCTTGAGAAGGCATGTGTGGACTGTGTTGATAGTGGCAAGATGACCAAAGATCTGGCTGCTTGTATCTATGGGCTCAAAAAGTAAGTACCAAGATTTTTTATACAAACTCTTGAAAGAAGTGGGTGGATGATTCCATAACAACATGTAATCCAAGCTTTAACTTTTGCACACCATGCTGCATTATTCTATAAATTGAATTGATCCTTTTATTCTGATATTTATAATGTTTGTCTCAGCGGTATTTAGTAATTAGTATTTCATTGTCTTGGTTGTATTCTCACTTGCAACAAGAGTTGGACTGCTAACTGCACAGACCCAGATCTGCCAATGCATTATACAAAAGCAGAGCAGGGTCTGCTTGTTTCCAGTTCAGTTTGCCTCATAGGCAAAATAGTTGCTAAAACCAATGCTATACAAATGTAAACGGGAGTGAGAGAATGAACTTTTCCAAGTGGTTCCTGTAGCTTCTTGGCTATATAATTCCCTTTGAACAAGAATTGATAGTTGTTGCAAGAAACCTAAAACAAACTTTAATAGTCATAAGAACATATTTTTGCCATTCAGATCATACTATTTATAATGAGATTCATTGCCATTGCTCAGAAAGGAAATCAAATTGATTTATCTTATTACATTGAAATGGTACATAGTCCAGATATTGTTTTTTTTTTCTTGTCCTCAGTTGAGCCCTAAATACTTCAACTAATAGATATTGGCTCTCTTGTTGTTAAGCTTTTATACTTGTTAGTGGCTACATTTGGGTCCAATGTACATTTACCTGTGTCTTTAAGATACATGTCAGCAGTATTCCATCAATATAGTTGTCATCAATGCATAAACATTGTTAACATAGCACATCTTTCATTTTTTCTGTGCATATTTTTGCACATCTTTCATTTTTCTGTGCATATTTTAGCTTGTGACGGAATGCAAGTAAATACACATACACATGCCTCTCACTAGGTACATTTTAGTTATTTCAGTTTGAGTCTTGTATATAACATTTAATTTCTAATTTTTTGTGTATTTTCAGTGTGAAATCTGACCAGTATTTATACACATTTAATTTCTAATTTTTTGTGTATTTTCAGTGTGAAATCTGACCAGTATTTATACACATTTAATTTCTAATTTTTTGTGTATTTTCAGTGTGAAATCTGACCAGTATTTATACACATTTAATTTCTAATTTTTTGTGTATTTTCAGTGTGAAATCTGACCAGTATTTATACACATTGGATTTCTTGGAAGCTGTACGTGAGCAGCTGGATCGTAGCCTTTGATGCTGATTCCTCAATAGGAACCCCTTCTAACTTAATCTGCCTTGTTAAATTATTGACCCTAACAAATATTTGTGTACACTTACTAATAACAATAATAATCAGGAAGCATTTTAGAATCAATGAACCAGTATTATAACTCAGTCCAGGAAAATGGTTCATTAGTCTAGTCTGTCTTGTAGTAAAATTTAGGAAGATTGTGCCTCTTCAGCCAGTAGTTAGGTCTTGCCTTCTGTGCAGGATTTTTCAGCATTATCACTCTTTAAAATTTAAAGGGTGTCGGGTGACATTTTAGTGCCTTATAAGTTTTTATGTCAGTTTTATTGAATTGTACTAATTTTCAAGGCAGATATACGTTCCTAGCTGGCAAATAATTTGTAGGTCAAAGAATCAAAGAAGCTTGATTGGTTAAATACAAAATGTTACACAGTATTATAATTACAAAACTGCTTGAAACCAATACTAATTTAAAGTTTCCGATATGTGATTATGCTATTTAATATATACAGAAACATAATACAAGATGGTCATTCAGTAAAATGTTCCAAATTATTGCTCTATCTCTTTGATAGATATATCACATTTTTTTTATTCATTCATTTTCCAAAATGTGGAACATTTTGGTTTCAATATCTTACAAATGCCTGCAGACCAGTTTAATTAGCAAATTCAACTTTCCATGAGGCAGTAAGGATATTTGATGAATGTGCTATGCACATTAGATGTAATGCCAGTTCAGATGAAAATTAAATGGATACCTTTGCTGTGGTTTGTGAACTTCATGCCAGTAGTTCTGTGTGTTATTAGAACTGTATGAACATTAAACAAAAAGAAATTATACAACGAAGCCGCTTGTCCTTGTTTATACACCCTCCATGAGGGACATTATGATATTCCTCCATAAGGAACATTATGATATTCCTCCATAAGGAACATTATGATATTCCTCCATGAGGAACATTATGATATTCCTCCATAAAGGACATTATAATATTCCTCCATGAGGGACATGATGATATTCCTCCATAAGGGACATTATCCTATTTATCCATAAGAGACATTATAATATTAATCCATAAGGGACATTATAATATTAATCCATAAGGGAGATTATCATATTCCTCCATAAGAGACTATCCTATTCCTTCTGTATGGAATATTATCCTATTCCTCCATAAGGGACATATCTTCATAGGGGACATTGTGATATTCCATCATAAGGGACATTATCTTATTCCTACATAATGGACAATATCATATTCCTACATAATGGACATTATAATATTCCTCCATAAGGGACAAATCTCCATAAAGAACATTATAATATTCCTCCATGAGGGACATGATGATATTCCTCCATAAGGGACATTCTCCTATTCCTCCATAAGTGACATTATCCTATTCCTCCTTATGATATTCCTCCATAAGGGACATTATCCTATTCCTCCATAAAGGGCATTATCATATTCCTTTTCTATGGAATATTATCCTATTTCTCCAAAAGGTACATTATAATAAATCTTCCATAAGTGACATTATCCTATTACTTCCATAAGGGACATTATGATATTCCTCCATAAGGGACAAATCTCCATAGGGGACATTATCCTATTCCTCCATAAGGGACTTTATGATATTTCTCCATAGGGGACATTTTCCTATTCCTCCATAAGGGACTATCATATTCCTTCCATATGGAACATTATCCTATTCCTCCAAAAGGTACATTATAATATTCTTCCATAAGTGACATCCTATTCCTCCATAAGGGACATTATAATATTCTTCCATAATGGACATTATAATATTCCTCCATAAGGGACAAATCTCCAACGGGGACATTGTGATATTCCATCATAAGGGACATTATCTTATTCCTACATAATGGACAATATCATATTCCTACATAATGGACATTATAATATTCCTCCATAAGGGACAAATCTTCAACGGGGACATTGTGATATTCCATCATAAGGGACATTATCTTATTCCTATATAATGGACAATATCATATTCCTACATAATGGACATTATAATATTCCTCCATAAGGGACAAATCTCCAACGGGGACATTGTGATATTCCATCATAAGGGAAATTATCTTATTCCTCCATAATGGACAATATCATATTCCTACATAAGGGACATTCTCCTATTCCTCCGTAAGTGACATTATCCTATTCCTCTTTATGATATTCCTCCATAAGGGACTATCATGTTCCTTCCATAAGGGACATTATCATATTCCTTTTTTATGGAATATTATCCTATTTCTCCAAAAGGTACATTATAATAAATCTTCCATAAGTGACATTATCCTGTTCCTTCCATAAGGGACATTATGATATTCCTCCATAAGGGACAAATCTCCATAGGGGACACTATCCTATTTCTCCATAGGGGACATTTTCCTATTCCTCCATAAGGGACATTATGATATTCCTCCATAAGGGACAAACATCCATAGGGGACATTATCCTATTTCTCCATAGGGGACATTTTCCTATTCCTCCATAAGGGACATTATGATATTCCTCCATAAGGGACAAATATCCATAGGGGACATTATCCTATTTCTCCATAGGGTACATTTTCCTATTCCTCCATAAGGGACATTATGATATTCCTCCATAAGGGACAAATATCCATAGGGGACATTATCCTATTTCTCCATAGGGTACATTTTCCTATTCCTCCATAAGGGACATTATGATATTCCTCCATAAGGGACTATCATATTCCTTCCATATGAAACATTATCCTATTCCTCCTTAAGGGACATTATCCTATTCCTTCATATGGAATATTATCCTATTCCTATATAAAGGACCTTATGATATTCCTCCATAAGGGACTAGCATATTCCTTCCATAAGTGACATTATGATATTCCTTCCAGATGGAACATGATACTATTCCTCCCAGAGGGACAATATCCTATACCTCCATAAGTGACATGATATTCCTTCCAGATGGAACAGTATCCTATTCCTCCATAAGGGACATATCTCCAAAGGGGACATTATGATATTCCTTTATTAAGTGACATCCTATTCCTCCATAAGGGACATTATCCTATTTTTCCATAAGGGACTATCATATTCCTTCCATATGGAATATTATCCTATTCCTCCATAAGGGACATTATCCTATTCCTTCCATATGGAACATTATCCTTTTCCTCCATAAGGGACATTATAATATTCTTCCATAATGGTCATTATGATATTCCTCTGTAAGGGACATTATAATATTCCTCCATACGGGACAAATTTCCATAGGGGACATTATCTTGTTCGTCCATAAGGGACATGATATTTATCCATAAGGGACATTATCCTATTCATCCATAAGGGACATTATGATATTCCTCCATAAAGGAAATTATAATATTCCTCCATAAAGAACATTATCCTGTTCCTCCATAAGGGACATTGTCCTACTTTATAATATTCCGTCCATATGGAGCATTATCCTATTCCTCCATACATTAAGTAGAGTTGACATATCAATTCCCTTGCAAAATGTTTGTAAATGTATGGTTGCACACACTAATCCTGATTTTTTTTTCTCACCTTTGACATTCTGATTTCCATTCCATTTAATGTGGCAGGTATGTATGTCTTGATTAATTAACAGTGCTTTGAATGATGTTATAGTGTGTTTACTCAACACGTACTCAAAAGCAGATCGTCCTTAGATTTCAATCCATGAAGTCAAAAGCAAATGAATTTGATGAAAGGCACTTAATCAACACAAGTGTCTTGTTTCCATTTTATCAACTGATTAAATGATAGTAATATCTTAATTTTTTTTCTGACGTGGCATGAAGGACTTGTCTTGTGTGTATTTAAATGGCACAGTGTATGCTATGATCACTTTAGTAGAAGTAGTTATCAAATGATGTGATTTTTAAAAAATAGTTCTGTAATTTCAAGGAAGGTCATGTGTAAATTTCAGAGAAAATTAGCATGAAATTGGAAAAACAAAAAGTAACGCTGCCACAGCGTCTGAGGTAACTATTTTTCCAAAGAGACATAAACCATCTGCGCAGTAAATCAAAATGTAAATTACGATGCAACTAAGAGAAAAAGGATTTTTCAGCTACATTCAGTTGATAATTAGTTATGACTTGACCGCTCCGGTGGCCTAGTGGTCAGAGCATCCGCCGCAGAAGCTTGAGGTCGTGGGTTTGATCCCTAACCGAGTCATACCTAAGACTTGCAAAAATTGTACTAACAGCTGCATCGCTTGGTTCTCAGCATTAAAAGTTTTGCGTTATGACTGGTCGGCCTGATGTCAGGATAATTTGACTGGGTGGGACATCATGCTACATGCCTTTGGCATGATGCCTCTGTGCTATACATCACTTTAAACTGCCTCACTGCAGACATCGTAGTGATATGACTGAAAAAGTGTTAAAGCTACGTTAAAATTCCTAACGACACACACATTATCCATGGCTTGAAGTAGTGGACTTTGCAAGAAAGAATTTTGCAGTTATTGCAAACATGATTCCAACCAGACACTGGTTGTATTTGGTCATGGAACTGATAAATTCATGATTTAATCAGGGAAGTCTTGTCACTGTATATGCTGGGCACTAGCCAGCTTGTGCTGAAAATCCCTGAATTTTAGCCAGCTTGTGCAGAAAATCCCTGAAGTTTAGCCAGCTTGTGCAGAAAATCCCTGAAGTTTAGCCAGCTTGTGCTGAAAATCCCTGAAGTTTAGCCAGCTTGTGCAGAAAATCCCTGAAGTTTGACTTTCCAACATTTCACTCAGAAAGAACATTTTAAACCTAAATGAGAATGAAAAGAAACATTAAGAAATTGACAGCCCTTTAAAAACGCCAATAACCAATATGGAATTTCTTTTATGGAAATGCACAGCAATATAAGAATGGACTTCAGCTTGGTGCAAATTATAACATAACTATGATAATAAAATTAGAACAAACTCTGGGCAAGAAACTTTCTCTTTATTAATTAAGTGAGTCTTAAGAGAAGAAGTTGTGGAAGATCTAAATAATAGTAAATTTTATTCCACCCTCACTAATGGAAGTATGTATGCTACCTTGTCACTGCAACATTATCTCATCAACACAACCCTTCTCCAGCACACACATGATCCATTCTTTCGGTGCATGGGTATTTTTTGTAGCTTTTTATGCCGTGAAAAAATATCATTGGAGGTAACACAACTCCTGAAGCGTATTATGTAAGCACTTAATTTAGATTTTTTAAAATCTGCACCATTAGTGCTAATTTGCACACGTTTAGCCCCATCATGTCGACAGTCTGTCCAGGAATGAGATGAATGTACACTGGAATATATCATTCATTTGAGGCATTTGGATTTATATTGTTAAATAATTGTTCCACCACGGGTGGTATGCACTATTTTTGAATGGGCCATGGCCATGATCGATTATGCTTTATCAGCCACCAGAATAATGAATTATGTCTAGTTTCATCTTCACATAGTGCCACTATTCACTTACTGGGTACAATGCCCCGATTATTCGAACCATCACATCTGGTTCTATACACTTTCTTTTTACAACGATACCTGAAAAAGACACTTGGAAACTATTAAGAAATTCTTTGATTCAGTGATGCAGATGTCACAATTAATTTAGATAATAATTAATTTTGCCGTACTTATGTTACATTTTAGGACATGATCAGGTTAAAATAATAATAATAATAATAATAATAATAATAATAATGAGGACTTTGTATAGTGTCTAATCTTTAGAAGCTCTAAGCACTTTACAACATCTATAATGATATGACTACAGAAAAACAAAAACCAAAATCCATGAAATTGGAAAACAAAAAAAATGCTTATAATATTTAAGGTACGAAACATTATTAGGTCTTTAAGTTTGTTCTTGTCATTAAAAAATGTGAAGTTTAAGAGAGCTCTTGAAATGGATCACTGTCTTTGTGTCTAACTTCAATGGGCAATTTATTCCACATTGTTGGGTCCTGGTATGAAAATGAACGTTGTCCATATGACTTAGTTTTCATAGTGGGAACAATGAGTATACGATTGTCAGAGGAAAAGCGTAAGTATCTTGCTGGTATGTACACATGGGTGAGGCCAGATAGGTATGTTGGACTGGATTCCGTCAGTGAAACGTAGCACAGAGAACAAATTTTGTGTTTGATTCAGGATCGATGGGTAGACAGTGTAGGGTACAGACAAGTGGGGAGGTGTGCTCTGATCGTGGTACTCTAAAGATGATCCAAGCACCTGTGTTTTGAACTTTTTGAAGTTTCTGGAGTAGATATTAAGACAAACCAGACATAACTGAGTTGCAATAGACCAGTTTTGAAAGTGCCAATGAACACATAAGTGTTTTAGTGGCATCAATTGAAAGATATTTGCGAATGGAGCTGATGCATCTCATCTCAATATATGCAGCCTTGTACATGGTGCAATGTGAGAGTACCGTCTAGAGTAACACCTAGGTTTCGTATTGACTGTGTAAATTTAATGTTCGTGTTGCTGATATTTATTATTTGAGTATTTGTGTTGTGATCAGAGCATCAATTTTTTATCATTCACCTTCAGCTTGTTACATGTCTCCATGATTTCAGATCAAAATTGTACCTCTTTACTCCTTGGATAGTAAAATCAACTTCAGTTGGGTGGCTAGACTTGTATATTTGGGTGCCATCAGCGTACAATTGGTGAGATATTGGATGATGATCTATGACACTTGAGAACGACTGACTGGATAGAATGAAGAAAACAGATTCAAGAACATATCCATGTGGAACACGACAACATATATTAATTGGGCCGGAGTGTATTTCATTTGCAGATACAATTTGTGTCCTGTTGATTAAGTAGGACTTGAACCACAGTAAGGCTGTATTGTGAATGTCAAATGCATGCTGGAGACGGTGAAGTAATATATAATGTTCTATTGAGTCAAATGCTACAGACAAATCAAGGAGGGTGAAGACTAATCTTTCTGCATTGCAAAGCCAAGAGAATGTCATTAAATACTTTCAGAAGAGTAGTTTCTGTACTGTGGCAAGGGCGTTATGCAGACTACGTTGCTAAAAAGGCTGCTTGAATTTAAAAGAGATACAAGTTGGGTTAAAACAACTTTTTCTAAGATTTTGTATTTGAATGGGATATTAGAAACTGGGCGGTAGTTCTTTAAATCGTTATGGTGAATTGGTTTCTTCAGCAGAGGCATTACGATTGCAGTTTTGAAAAAAAATGATGGGAATTCCCTGGATGAGAGAGAGAGAGAGAGAGAGAGAGAGAGAGAGAGAGAGAGAGAGAGAGAGAGAGAGAGAGAGAGAGAGAGAGAGAGATTAATAACATCAGTTAGTGAAGGCAATATTGTGTCTAAGCATTCAAGCAGCAGTGATGTTGGAATTGGATTAAGTTCACATGACTTTGGTGCACTCTTCATCACGAATGTCCGTACTAAATCCATAAAGACATGTTCAAATGCTCCTAATGGTTGTCGCTGAAATTCTGTATCATAACTGTATGGTGACATCGAATCAATTGAAATTGTGTTTTCAAGCGTATCTCCAATGGAGTGTACTTTGTCACGGAAGAAATTTGCAAAAATGTCCGAAAGGTCTACTGGAGAGAAGGTAGTTGGAAGTGGTGTACATTTGTTCCTTGACATTAGTTTGTTATTTTCTTAGTACTGTAATGGAATAATTTGTCTCAATGGACTATGTTTGTGACGTTATTCTTAGCGGCTTCATAGATTTGTTTATTATTAGTGAGTCTAGTGGAAAGCCAAAGCCTCTCTGCTCTACGGCGATGTCTTTTAGCAGTACGAAGCTGATTCCTAACACTGCTTTACCACGGATAACACTTTTTTAAATTGATAATCTGCACATGGTGGCTGGGGCATGTTTTCAAGCACTGAACGCAGGCAGTTATCGAGTTGTTCTGTTGTAGGAGGTAAGCAAGTTGTTAGGTTTTCTTGGATGTCATGCATTAGTTTGGTTATATTTATCATATGGAGGTTTCTGTTAGTAGCAAATTAAGGTGGAGGGTTAGGGACTGATACGTCGGGATAGCATATAATGCAGAGGTCATCTGATGCAAATTTGTGGGATACAAGGGTGGATTGCAGAACAGTATCATCAGGTCTATGAAGAAACCAGTATAAAATGTGACCATGGGAAGGTTGTTTAACTGACTGTTTAAGGTTGAAAACAAGAATGGAATCTAGGGGGTTTGACGTGTATGGGTTACGAGGACAATCAAAGTTAAAGTTGAAATCTCCAAGAATAACTAGGCTGCCACCTATCGAATTTCCATACTCCAGAAGATTCGAAAACTGTTCCAAAAAGAGATTCAGTCAGCTTGTTTTTTCTACTAGGATGAGGGCGGTAGAGACGGAAACAATTGACTGACCTTTGTTCCAGTGTGAGTGTTGTTACGGCTATCTCTGAACTCCCTGTTCAGTACAAAGCAGCTGATGCGAGTTTTGCATATGGCCGGATATAATCAGACATTTTGCTACAGTTTTTCCATGATTGCTAATCCTTTGTTTAGAAAGAAAACCAAGTTCTATTGGTCTGAAAAATGTCAGGAGGCTTTTGAAAAAGTAAAAGCCTTTCTTTAGAGCGCACCATTTCTTTCAGTTCCAGACATAACTTAATCATTTTAAATGTCTACTGATGCAGGTGATGTAAAGGTTATGTTATTGATTCAAGAAGAAAAAAATGGTGTGCTGCATCCAGTGTGCCATTTTTCTCAAGAAAAACTGAACAAGCATCATATAAATTATTTCACAACCGAGAAGGAATGTTTGTTTGTTATTGGCTTTGGATTATTGTATTATCAGAACCCGCACATATTTATTATCAAAATGAAAAACATAAAATCAGTGAAAGGTGCAATCTCATGTTGCTGGAATACACCATTGCCATTAGGCACCTTAATGTAAAATCTAATCGCAAATGTAATTTCTTTTGTATTAAAGTAGTATATTGCCTTTTTATATTTGTTTCATTCATAAGACGTCAATGTAATTTTAATTATAATAGTATCAGATATATATTTTAATAAAATGTAAAAAAGCTTTACTATGTAAATCTTTTTTTTTCTTTATGACGGAAAGTGTTATGTATAATTAATTTTTAATGATTGATTAACCATTTTCGATAATTTATGGAAGTAGTTTGGACCGACTAGACGACATAATATATACCTAATTATTGTCTTTGCGGTTTATATTAAGATTATTATTATTATTTGTAGGTAAACATGTTTTCTTGGATTTGAGTATAGGACGTTGCCCCCCCCCCCCCCGCCCGCCCTCTGGAATCCATAGTCTGGGTGACGTTTGAATGTTGTATAAATGAAGTTTTTAATCTCATCCTGGTCTTCATATTGTATCATAGGTTTTCATATTAAACATTATTAATATTAGAATGTTTACTTGCGATCTTAACATCTGACATGGAATCAGTATTTTAGTTTGAGAGGATTTATTTATTTATATTTATATCAATTATAGAAATGCAAAGAGCTCATTAATACTTTACGACTAAACCACTATTTTCGAATTATTGTGTATTCATTTAGAAACATAATGACATATCGTTTCCTCAAGTCTATATTTGAAAACGGGCATATAATCTGCCATATATGCTGTGTTCTTGTGTGTAATCCAGGACAAAGTTTTAAGGTTAGACACACACACACACACACACACACACACACACACACACACACACACACACATATAGATATATATATATATATATATATATATATATATATATATATATATATATATATATATATATAGATATATCTATATATATATCTATATATATATATCTATATATATATATATATATATATATATATATATATATATATATATATATATATATATATATATATATATATATATATATATTACATGTTGCTGTTGCATACACTAAATTGCCTTTATTTTATAAACTCCGGACACGCTTTTCAAGGTTATATTTTCTCTGTTGCCTGTTTTTCAGAATTTCATTTTTATGATAAAACCAACATATTTAATTTCGATTGTATTTATTGTGAAAGTGTATCCATTAACGTCATCCAAGTAGTAAAAAAATGACTAAAGTCAACATAAATGTAACGGTTTGTAAACTGCAAAACACTCGATAATTTTACCGGTACCCTTCTTGCATGACAGTACATTGTATTATACATACTCACATATAAGAACAAAATTTCAACATCAAATAGTATTAGTTTGTTGTAAGCCATATACACATATGGCATCGTCAGGTTTCAAAGTAGATAAATAAATACTTATATAAATACATGCCAGTGCCTTTACGTTGGAGTGACAACGTGTTAAAAAAAATGCAGTCCTGAAAATACTGGTGATCGGATGCAAAGGTAACAATGCCTGCCATGATGTAAATCATTGAATGTTGACATTCTCTGTTTCTTGACTGCAAGAAATAGAAGTTTGATATATTGTTGGGAAAGAAACGTATATATATATATATAGTGGTTTACTAAGGCGTATGACACCTATATAAATATCACAATGGTTTTACTGTAAACGCATCACATACATACATACATACATACATACATACATACATATATACATATATATATATATATATATATATATATATATATATATATATATATATATATATATATATATATATATATATATATATATATATATATATATATATCACTTAATGTTTTACCGTAAACGCGAATGGAACTAAGAAATTAATGGTTATGTGTTGAACTGTAATTTCTCGAGTTACAAGCTTTCTGTCTTCTTGTATGCTAAGAGCTGAGTATCAGAGCATACTTTTTTAAATTATTTTCTTGACATTATAGTTTCGAGCTTGCATAAGGTACCTACAAATCTTAAGGGTAGTGAGGTATATTGTGTAGACTATAATTAGAACAAAGACAACTCTTGAAACTCACACGTCCAAGGGAAATTAATTTCCTGTTCTCTGAATGTCTTGTCATCATTAGGCACATAGTTTTATAAATTAAGCAAATAATGCATTAAATATGCTATCTTATGCGGGTTTCGCCTGCCAATGTGGTTCGAGGCGGTATAAATTTGTCCTTTGGGACAGTTATTCTAGCAACAATACTATTGTTTTCAAGGGAACTACAGTCATGAAATGATTGTTTAAAACCATAAAAAAACAGAATATATTATTTAGAAAAGCCACACAATTAGTATTTAGTAGATTACTGTTACTGTATATATCCCCATCAAAAGCATTTGTAAAACACTTTGTTAATAACCATCATTTGAATGATGCAAAGTATTGCATTAGTGACTTTTAAAGCCACACGTGCAACTGTCACCTGCGAGCACTGCAATGCGATTAAACTATTGAAATAAAAGGAAGTATAATGAAAAAACTTTCGATAATAATGAACACGAGATTAAAGTAAGTTAACAAATAGTACTTCTTCATTCTGTTTAACATACAAATTAATCGAGATATTTTGTATCAATATCCTATATTACAACTAGAAATATTATCTAACATATTAAACATTGAACAGTATTACAGTTATCTTATAAGTGATGACATTGATGATTCTGCTAACATACAAAGCTCAGTATGATACGTAATCTGAAAAATGAAGATGCACAGATAACTGGTAGGAAATGTACTGAAAACGTTGGGAGAAATGGGCGAGAAGAAAATCAAAAACATCATGAAACTGTGCCCATGTAAGATCAGATAAACTAGCCACGTCATTTTAAGATGGCCACATCCTATCAGCAACAACTTTAGTTAGTAGATTTCTACCAGCTGATTATTTAGATACACAGAAGAGTGATCCCAACCGGATACTAGTCAAGGGTTTTACATCCCAGCTTCTCGAATGAATCCCATGGAAGCTTGTTTTGGAGGAATGTACGATCTCCATGGGTTTAAGTACAGACCAGGACCCAGCAGAAGGGGTAACTAAACAAAACCATTGATAGAACATAACCAATATAAAACCTGACAAAAACTGCTTATTTAGCACTGTTGCCTTTTGGTTTACACCAACACTGCACATCTATCATGGGTGGGCAGGGAAACAATGCAAACCACACATTTAGAAAATAGGGTGTCATCTTTTGACTTCAAACCAGCTTTGTGCTGGAGAGAAATGAGATATGTCAACAAATACGTTAAGAACTTGCGCATCTTCAGGTGTAGAGGTATGTGAGTTATTTAAAAAAATTGTAGCTTCGGTCTACGAAGTATAATGCAAATATTTTATATTCATGGTTGTGATTTAGCAAGAGTAATATTAGCAAAAATAAAATTGCATTTTTAAGAAACGCTTTATACCGTAGTACACGGTTCAGTTCACTTCTGAACTTGTGTATTGTTTTGTAATTATTGTGCCTATACTGTAATCTGTAACGTGTCATTTACGTTTTATCATATATACCCTAGTCATGCATATTACACGACATCATATATATTTTCAGCTGATCAGAGTGATCGGAGTGATATCTGACCAGATTGATCATCTGTAGAGTGATCGGAGTGATATCTGACCAGAGTGATCATCTGTAGAGTGATCGGAGTCGACGTGGTATCAGCTGCAGAGCTAACTATAGACATCTACCATAGCAGCTGTGAAGATGAACCAAAGCATCTGTGAAGATGAACCAAAGCAGCCGTAGAGCTGAATAATGTGTTGCTGGTCGAGTAGCAGATGCTCGAGTGTTGCTGACCAGAGATTGGTGGGTGCTGATTGCTTGATTGACCAACCTGAAATAATGACGCCTTGATTGACCAGTGTAACTGATAGCCGAGTGTGCTGGTGACGGAGTGTGTAACTCCACACATGTAATCTTTTAGTCGTGGGCTTACTTTTGAGGTTCATAAAACCAGTGTGATTTTGGAACTGGAAAGATAATTCGTATATCTGTTCCTTTTGTTTATATAATTTCACAATTGGAATGAATATATTTTACTAAACGAGTAAAATACATGTGTTACTGTTTGAGTAAAACAATCAGTCTTTTCTTTGTGAAATCACCGTGAATCAGTCACCCTTTGTCCTTGTACCGTGTAAGGTCATTTATTTGTATTTTCATTATTACGTCAGTGCGTTTTATGTTAATTGATCCAGAATTTGGATCAAATACACACATATATTAATCAGAATTAAGTCCTTATTAATATCATTCGTCATTAAACACTGAATTTGTATCACCATCCTTAACAGCAATCTAACTGGAGAGTAAAGTATGCCATTTTTAATCGGTATTCTACACAGAAAATATTAAGTATATCTGTTACACACATGAGCTTAAATGTTGACACCCATAAATAAGAAATTAAAAAATCCATGAACAGCAATCATTCTTCAACTGTTGCTTCAACACTTGACATAACACTGGATATGGCTTCCAAAACGTTAGTTAATCGGTGCGTAGGAGCATATCATTGAAACGAATTGCCTTTTTCAACATGTCTAGTTCTTCCTGTTCACGTTTAACCTGAAGCTGATGTCGAGTTTGACAAACTTTGAGTTTGAGGCAGTACGTACAGCTCTGAAATTATAAAATAAAGAGCAAACTAGTTTGAGTTTTGCACATCTAACAAGAAATATCGTGTTCCACAAAAATGAGGACGAATTATCATTAAAGGAGTAACAATAATACCATAAATAGTCATATGCATAGGTTTTACATTTTGCGCACACACACACACATTTGCATATATATATATATATATATATATATATATATATATATATATATATATATATATATATATATATATATATATATATATATATATATATATATCTTGAACTATTTTATCCATTTCTGGAATATAGGTGCATGTAGTCTAGATAATTCTCAATGGCAGCAAGTTCGTAAATACATTGTAATTATTGTTATATTTTCAATACGATTGAAATCTGAGCTAAAAAGTTGAAAATCATTAGCTAAATTTAGTTTTCTTTTTTGTTGGGGGGGGGATTATTGAAATTATGTAATACCTACCTGCTTCTAGTATAATGGGGAGGGATATTCATTTTGAAGTGTAGACTTAGCGTCCCAGAAAAGGTAAACATTGCAATAGTAGTAGTTGATGTATTTTTGCTATTACAAGAGGATGTTAAACAATTTGCCTCGAACGCTAGAATGGAAGGTGAGGAGAGTAACGTTACACGAGAGAGAGAGAGAGAGAGAGAGAGAGAGAGAGAGAGAGAGAGAGAGAGAGAGAGAGAGAGAGAGAGAGAGACGTATAATTGAACTTTGAAAACAAACTTGGAAAACGTTCAGAATACTTTATAAAGGTGACAGCAGAAAATGTCTCAAGAATAGCAGAAAGCATAGTAATGAACAAGATATAACTGAAATAACACAGTATAAAAATATCTCAAATACGATATTATACTTCATATGTGACATAGTACTTGTGTTAGGAATATGTGTTATTTATTCAGAAGTATGCCCAATGCATGCCTTTTAAAAAAATAAGAAACCCATATCTAATAGATCACATAACAATAATATGTTAATATATGTATTCAAACAGTAGACACAAAAAGTCATTTTCATAAATACTGAATAGAGAGTGAGCAAACAAGTTTCTGGAAGAAGTTATATCATTTGTTAGCAAATAAATCTTTAGTGACACGAGCAATATTACTAACATTATTTACCCATCAGCATTAAATTCGACTCTAACGGTTCATTACAATATTTTTATAAAGAGAATATTTAAAACACCAATAGATTGGAAACAAATATTTATACTGAAGACATTGATTTTTCTGATTCCATTGTCCCAGTTTACATTGATTGTCTTATAACACAATGATTAATGCAATGGTTAATACCATAATTAAGGATAACTTAATTAACACAATAATTAAGGAAAAATATTGGGAGTCAAATATGTGCGAGTGGACCTTATGAAGATAAATATATATATTTTTTAAACATTGTATTGTTTGTTTGCTTTTCTCAATGATTACATGATATGTATATCTATATTGTGAACTTGACCTTGTTTAGTAATTAAGTTTAGTGCTTACCTCACTAATGTTTTGTTATTTTGTAAACAGCATTTTACATAACTCTTACTTTTGATGGCTTCATATTATATATTAGGATAATTATTGATTGGAGGAAAATATTTTTACAGATGTTGAGTGGTCTAGTTTAGAAATCGACAATATTCTTGGAGCAAGTTGTTCACAAACGTGATTGAGTACTCTCATCCTGGCACTGGTTTAAAGAGAACAAAAAACTTTTAGTATCGTTGTTGTTTCATTACAAAAAATATTATGATATTAACCTCAAAGTTTAATCAGTCTTACTGTAGTGTTCGGTTTTGAATTTGAAAGGATTTATTACATTTGTATTAATTTATTAATTTATTCTCTAGAATGCTCTGTAACTTAAAACTTAACCACTATTTCGGAAATATAGTGAACTCATTTAAGGACAATATTAATTATATCATTATGTTAAATCAAGACTGTTGACACATTAACACACCGAAACTATTTGCACATCAAATATTAGAATTCATTCGGAAACCCATTGGATTTCGTTAGGAATGCTCTTTTCATTACCAGTAAATATAACTTGTAGGACTATTTTCGATAATAATAACAATGAGGACTTTGTATAGCGCCTAATCTTTAGAAGCTCTAACGTACAACATATATAATGATAAGACTACAAAAATACCCACCATAACATTAAAAAGTATTTGAAAAATTGCTGAAAATATTTAATGTAGGAAACATTATTAGGTTTTTAAATTTGTTCTTGTCGTCGAAAAAGGTGCGTTTTAAGAGCACTCTTGAAAGGGATCACTGTTTTTGTGTCTAGATTCAATTGGCAATTCATTCCGCGTTGCTGGTCCCTGGTATGCAAAAGAACTTTGTTCATATGACTTCGTTTTCATAGTGGGAATAATGAGCATACGATTGTTAGAAGAGGAGCGTAAATATATTGCTGGTGTGTACACATGCATGAGGTCATATAGATATGTTGGACTGGAGTCCGTCAGTGAAACGTAGAACAGAAAACAAATTTTGTGTGATTCTGGATCGAATGGATAGCCAGTGTAAGGTATAGAACAGCGGGGACGTGTGATCTGATCGTGGTACTCTAAGGACGATCAGAGCGGCTATGTTTTGAACTTTTTGAAGTTTCTGGAGTAGATATTGAGACGAATCAGACAGAATTGAGTTACAATAGTCCAGTCTTGAAAGTACTAATGTAAACAAAATTGTTTTAGTGGCATCAATTGAAAGATATTTGCGAATGATCCGATGCGTCTCATCTCAAGATATGCAGCCTTGCATATGTTCATGACATGTTGGTGCAATGTGAGAATACTGTCAATAGTAACACCTAGGTTTCGCACTGACTGTGTGCATTTAATGTTGTTGTTGCTGATATTTATTGTCCGAGGTAAACATGTGAATGAGAAAGTCTTTGTGTTGTGATTAGAATGGCCTCAGTTTTATCATCATTCATCTGCAGCTTGTTACATGTCATCCATGATTTCAGATCAAAAATGTACCTCCTTATTCCTTGGATGGTAGCATCAATTTCATTTGGGTGGCTAGACTTGTATATGTGGGTGTCATCAGCGTAAAATTGGTGAGACACAGGATGATGATCTATGACACGTGAGAGCTGCTGAGTGTATAGAATGAAAAGAACACATCCAAGAACAGACCCCTGTAGAACACCACAAATTAGATCAACTAGGCTGGAGTGTATTCCATCTGCAGATACAATGGATTTTTACCAGCTATTTTATCAAATGTTTTAATTTTTTAAAAAATAAAAATATATGTTATAAATATTACCAACTACAGATTGTTTTATTATGTTTGGGTGATGAAACTCAACGAGAATTTGAATGATTTGGTGAATTATATTGGACATTACAGAGGAGTTAGAAAAATGTACAAGACAACATTTATGTTTTTAAACTGGGTAGAGGTCAGTACGTCGACATCATCAAATGGAATGAGTGTTGCACTTGCTAGACTAGGAGTTACAAGAATTTCCACATGACGTATTACTCTCCCTCTAGCTTGAGGGAATTTTGTACAACTTTAATTTTAAAATCTTTCGAAGAAAAACTAGTAGACGGTACAATTTAAAAACACGTTGACATGGTGATCTCTTCTGTAAGTAAATGACATCGTATTATTGATGATATGGTTATCAACAAAGTTAAATCTAAACGCTACGAGGAACCTAACATGACAGTTACAAAGTACAACAGAGAGAGATTTCTTGTAGAAAAGATAAATACAACATAAGGGACAATGGCAGTTTAGATACGCAATCATTACATAAAAGTTTATTATGATAAAATATAAAGGATACAATGTGAAGAATGAAGCAATGTAACAATGAAGTCATAAAATGCGAATCACTAACTATTGATTATTTAAATGTTAACTGTTTCAACGTACGCTACTTAAATATAATGTTACGTGACCATCGAAGAGATACTTAATAAACATATATTTTTATTTAAAAAAAATTAAAACATTTGATAAAATAGCTGGTAAAAATCCATTGTATTACAGAATGTATACTGTATACAGTAGTTTGTCATTAAAATGTTTTAAATGATCAAAGAAGCAATGTATTATGTCACAATAATGATTGAAGAAAACATTGTTAAGAACTTCCATATGGAAGTTCTTAAAAATGTTTTCTTCAATAATTATTGTAATTCAATTAATTAAACTATTAGCAAAAATTTAAATACATTCAAAGATGGTTTTACTGCTAATAGCGACATTAATGAAAGTACTGACATTACGTACTTGAAAAGCAAATAAAAAAGAAATTAGAAACTACGAACAATGTAAATAATCAGCTACCAGAATAAATTGCTAAAATTTAATTATCAGAGGTCTACTAAATCAAGCACAGGTTGTAGGCGTTTTAAAGCTAAAATTTAATAATCAGAGGTCTAATAAATCAAATTCAGGTTGTAGGCGTTTTAAAGCTAAAATTATTACATTTTCTTTAATCAGATCAGTAAAATGAACCAATATTTTGACAGCAGTAAATCGTACTTGTTAGACTCTGAGTTTTAAAAACACTGACTTTGTTTCATACAATGGAAATCACAAGCGATTACAGAGAGGTTCTATACAGAGATTAATTATAACCATTGAAGATGGACACGGAAAGTAGTAGATTTTCAACGTGTGTGATTTGTGTGTGTTAGTATTTTTAACCAACGATTTCCCGCAGCTATTAGACAATTTGCAAAAAGACGAGTTGTTATAAGTACGTAAAACTTCGGAGGGTAATATATTGAAAGATATACAAACATGGAAAATAGCAATATTATAGCAAGATAATAGCAGGTTGATAGCAAGTTGATAGCAAATGATCATCTGTAAATCAGACTATTACAGAATGAGATATTCAAATTAAATATTGACGAAAATAGATTGCTAATATCTGCACATCTTGAACTGAGACGCATTAGTTCCATTCGCAAATATCTTTTAGTTGATGCCACTAAAGCACGTGTGTGTTCATTAGTACTTTCAAGACTGGACTATTGAAATTCAATTATTTCTGTTTCATCACAATATCTACTCCAGAAACTTCAAAAAGTTCAAAACACAGCTGTTCGGATCATCTTTAGAGTACCTCGATCAGAGCACACCTCACCACTGCTCTGTACCTTACACTGGCTATCAATTCGATACAGAATCAAACACAAAATGTGTTCTCTGTGCTATGTTTCATTTTGACAAACTCAAGTCTAACATACCTATCCGGCCTCACCCATGTGTACACACCAGCAAGATACCTACGCTCCTCTTCTGATAATCGTATACTCATTGTCTCCACTATTAAAACGAAGTCATATGGACAATGTTCTTTTGCATACTAGGGCCCGGCGATGTGGAACGAATTGCCCATTGATATTAGACACAGAGACACAGTGGTCCCTTTTAAGAGTGCTCTTAAAACTCACCTTTTTCAACAGCAGGAACAAACTTAGAGACCTAATAATGTTTTGTATCTCATATGATTTCAGAATGTTGTTATGTTTTCCAGTTTCATGGTTTTTGTTATATTTTTTGTTTGTAGTTTTAGTCATATCATTGTAGATGTAAATCGCTTAGAGCTTCTAAAGATTAGACGCTATACAAAGTCTTCATTATTATTATTATTATTATTATTATTATTATTATTATTATAACAAGAACAGTATTTTAGACGCAGAGGAATTACTCGAACACAATTTGGTTGACTGTCTGATTCTCTAGAATCAAATTGTGGCAGAAGAAGAAAGTAAGCAATTAGCAGAGTAGTTCCTGTATTTAGCAATGACAAAAGATAAACTCAGAAATAGCTGGAATAGTTACAGAAACAATAAACAAATCTCTAGAAAACAGCAGCACATTACTGAGTTAGAACAGAAAAAGAGACTTAAATAATAAAACAGCCCTCCTCCCCTTGCAAAATTCAGGAAATTAAAGACACTTTATCAAGATTTAACAGAAATAACTATTCTAAAAAAATAATAACATAAATGTGACTGGAAGTATGGTCGATCTATTACAACGGCCTACGCTTTATATATTACTGACTTGGACGATATAATCAAATGATAAAAGACCAAGATGTACCAGCTCTAAAAAATCCCAATTTTCTTGCATGAATACTAAAATAAAATTTTAAAAAAAGATAGCCAAGAACATTTCAATTGAAAATTAATATAGAAAAGCATTAGTGATAACACGCAAAAAGAGAGATATTGGAAACTAATTATTTACATACGGAGAACTAGTATGCTGGTGGGGGAATAACTTCAGTCTATGCATTATATAGTTGAGAAAAATATTAATTTTCATTTTGAAATGCTGGAATTTCTAGTTACAAAATATCTTATTTGAACCATTAGTTCGAGGCTGCTATTTTGGTGCAGTCCAGGCAATCGCCATTTTCAACAGCACTAGATCCATATAACTGTCCGTTTTTCATGGCTGAAATAAATTTCTTATTAGATAAGTCAATCTAATACAGAAATTATAAGCTTTTGTATTATATTTACAGTAAGTTCTAAGGAAATTAGTAATCCGTTTCATAGAGTGAGGAATCACCAATTAAAAACAAATCGTTTAGACCATGATATGTTAATGTACATAACCTGTTCAGGTTATAGTCAATTGAAATGGTTTTATAATCACTTGCCTTTTATATAGTATCATATCATTGTCTATGGAATGAATTTATAATACGACTTAATTTCCATATACTATCAGATCATTGCCCGCTGTATTCTTACATCCTCAAGATTTACAATTACCCTAGAATATTCATCTGCAATGATGGATGGTGCTAACCAAGATTGCAAATAGGAGAATATTTATATACAGTACATTATACTTACGTCTCGTACAATGGTAATTCTGTGAACGCGACGTATACACATATATTTTCTTTCTTGTATAATTTTTTGACAATATTTTGACAGGAGAGAGAATTATTAATGCCCTAGTGAATATGACTTTGACAATGCTCGCAGTTTATTCACCAAGAATAATGAGTAATAGTAAGTCAGCAAGAATAATTAGTAGTACTAAGTCACCAAGAATAATGAGTAGTAGTAAGTCACCAAGAATAATTAGTAGTACTAAGTCACCAAGAATAATGAGTAATAGTAAGTCAGCAAGAATAATTAGTAGTACTAAGTCACCAAGAATAATGAGTAATAGTAAGTCAGCAAGAATAATTAGTAGTACTAAGTCACCAAGACTAATTAGTAGTAGTATGTCACCATGCATAATTAGCAGTAGTAAGTCACCAAGAATAACTGGTAATAGTAAGTCATCAAGAATACATTTGCAATAGTAAGTCACCAAGAATAATGAGAAGTAGTACGTCACCAAGAATAAATTAGTATTATTAAGTCAAGAAGAATAATGGGAAGTAGTAAGTCATCAAGAATAATTAGTAGTAAGTCACCAAGAATAAATTAGTAGTAGTAAGTCACCAAGAATAACTAGTAGTAGTAAGTTACCAAGAAAAGTTTGTAGTAGTAAGTCACCATGAATACATTTGTAGTAGTAAGTCACCAAGAATAACTAGTAGCAGTAATTCACCAATAATAAAAATAAGTAAATAAATTAGCAGTAGTAAGTCACAAAGAATAACTATTAGTAGTAAGTCACCAAGAATAAATTAGTAGTAGTAAGTCACCAAGAATAACGAGTAGTAGTAAGTCACCAAGAATAATGAGAAGTAGTACGTCACCAAGAATAATTAGTAGTAAGTCACCAATAAATAAATTAGTAGTAGTAAGTCACCAAGAATAACTAGTAGTAGTATTAAGTCACCAAGAATAATTAGTAGTAGTAAGTCACCAAAAATAAATTAGTAGTAGTAAATCACCAAGAATAATGAGAAGTAGTACGTCATCAAGAATAAATTAGTAGTAAGTCACCAAGAATAATGAGTATTAGTAAGTCACCAAAAAAATGAGTAGTAAGTCACCAAGAATAATTTGTAGTAGTAAGCCAACATGAATAAATTAGTAGTATTAAGTCACCAAGAATAATTAGTATAGTATATCACCAATAATAATAAGTAGTCGTTTTTTATGCGATTATGATTATAAAGATGGTTAGCTCGCATTTTCAAACTATTTTATAAACTACTATATTTAATCCGGAAAGTTTCCTAACAATTTGTACCGCTAGTCGTACAGTGAAACAAGTTTAGGATATTATAAGGATATTGCAGAATAGCGATTTGCAAAATGTCACACGAATTTAGTCACGAATAAGTTCCATATATAGAAAACGAATTATCAAAATAGCACGTAAAGCCTAGTTTCACACATAAGGGAAGAAAAGATAAAAGAGGCCGCAGAAGACAGCAAAGGGAATAAGCTTAAATATATAAATAAAGGTTTGAAAACAGCCAGAAAAGACAGATACATTTCCCAACTGGCAAAAGAAATTGATATTGCCACAGTGGTGAAATAATCTTCCTACCACTGATACATTTCACCATCTCATTATAAAATATATAATCAAACTTTTGACAAATATTGATAATTATTCACAGCCACAAATAACATATACAAGTTCTTACCATTTTACGTATTATATTGGCCATTTATTAAACCAACAATTTCTAATTCTCTCTCACTGTGTGTGTGTGAGTGTGTGTGTGTGTGTGTGTGTGTGTGTGATACTAACCAATATAATATGAAAAGTTCTCTTACTCTGTGTCTATTATACAACTTTAGTTGTAGTTTTATTTAACTAAAGTCTTTATTGTTTCTCTTCTTTCCTGGAGTGTGAAACAACTTCATCAACGAAGCATGAAAAGTTCTCTTACTCTGTGTCTATTATACAACTTTAGTTGTAGTTTTATTTAACTAAAGTCTTTATTGTTTCTCTTCTTTCCTGGAGTGTGAAACAACTTCATCAACGAAGCATGCTTAACATCATTACCTTCCCACCCACCCCAATTTTAAACGGCTCTTCAATGAGTTATGTAGCCTTCAATTAACAAATTTAGTTTTAGTTTGAATAATAAATATTAATATTTCTTTTCTCGTTAGATTACGAATTTGACGATGCTTCAATCCTCTCTACTAGATTTTTGGATTTTTACATATCGTCAAAATCAACATTTTTTCATTACGTTGAGAAAACAAAATTTTGATAAATATTATGCATTTTATTGGCCAACAAGAACTAAAGAATAATGCTAAAGTTTAAATACTGTAGTAATAATAATATGTGTGTGTGTGTGTGTGTGTGTGTGTGTGTGGTCAGCACAAGATGACTTTCAGATAATAAATATTATTGTCTTGTATTTGCCGTAGTAGATAGTTTCAACATGAAACAAGTAGGTGATTACACGGGTTAGCTAGATAGCAAACAGCTCACGTAATTCTTAGGTGTCACAAAAATACTGTAAATGCTAAATAATTCACTGATCATGTTCTCTTTTATCGGATCATTTCGTAAAGCCTTTCCATGACTGAGCAGAAAATTCTAAAACTTGTTTAAAACCATGACGCCTTGTTATGTTTAACACGGTTAAATATCCATCACACGATAGCTCATTTGTTATTCGTGTATGTCATTAGACTCATATTTTGTTTGCAGATATCAGATATTTTGAACTGTATAATATAAAATAATGGGGGGAGGGACAAATATCCATTCTCAGCTATTGTTCAAAATCTATGTTACTGTATTAAATGTGAAAGTAATAACCTCAGAACAGGTGGTAAAATATAATACTGCTATTTATTTTCATGTAAGAAATGGCACCAAGAAAAAAAACGAAATAAAAAAATATTTATGTTAAATTCCATGTTTAATAAATTTGCCCTGAATAATAATAATAATAATAATAATAATAATAATAATAATAATAATATGAGTTAGAGTGAAATATATAAGCCGATAATCCCTCGAAGATATCGGATCATAATACATACTGCACATATGCCTTCAAGTAATAGTCACACACACACACACACACACACACACACACACACACACACACACGTTGTTAGGAGACGGTATAAAGCTACCATTAAATTAGCAAACGCACATTTTATCCGCTTCAATCCTGAAAAGGCGAGAGCGAGAGCCTATGTACTCCTAAGTTGCTAACATATTGTGTGCATACGAAAAGAGGGCACTCAGGATACTTTGTTTTTCTGATATGCAAATAATAAAAGTGAAAACTAATCCTTTTCGCATGACATATAGGTATACATAGAAGATAGAAAGCAAACAATGAAAGCGATATCTATACTTATCACATGAACTATATATATATATATATATATATATATATATATATATATATATATATATATATATATATATATATATATATATATACATGCGTGATAGGAAGCAAACAGTGAAAGCGGATGTTATAATACTGGTCTACAATTATCGTCTGCTTCAGAGATAAAATTGTGTTTATACTAACATTTAAATTCAGCACATCAACATAAGTAGCAAATTTTATCTCTGATACAGGGCAATTTGTTCAGCAGAGTGATGCAAGCTTAGCTATGATTGCAACATCCATGACTTGTAGGAATCGCATGATGCATTTCATATCATGTATGACGCACTAACAGTTTCATATTGCAGCAGACATTGTTTATCTGAAAAACAAGTACGGTCCTAACTCAGTCAAAGATTTATTCAAAGATCCAGTCAAAGACGTAATTTAGTCATTTCTTGGTTAAATTAAGAAAGGAATCCCTTTATAACTCACTCATTCTCCGCCATTCCCAAGTCGAACGTTGTATAAACTGATCCACTATCATATCTTGACAACTAGAGCCAAACAACAATTTTAAGCATCATTTACATTCTCAGTAACCCAGAATTAGTAAACTTTAAATACATTTGTTTTCAGAAGCATTTTGGCTGTAGTTATTATATGAAATATGGGTATAGATACATGATAGAAAACAACTGGGGAGTGCCGAAAGGATGTAGTTTTCCTTTCAACAAAAGAATTTATTTGTGACAAACAAATTTCAAATTACATTTCACGATAAGGTATTTAAAAATCAAATAAGGAGAAAATCTTAAATAAAATCATATCATACTTTTTTGTAAAAATGTCTCGATAAAATAATGTGTTTATCCTGCACAAATTACTGCCACCAAAATCCAAAATCAAACTCTAAACCTAGATACTAGTTAGATAGTCAAAGCTTACTGACTGTGTGTACCTCCCTTAACATCACGATGTTTTGTTGCTGTGGTTCGGGTTTAATGCCATTTCTCAGAGCAAGATAGGCTACACATGGAGCCTAGTATAACTGGTATAGGAATAACACCTAAAACCCCGGGAAGAACCACCTCCTCTCGGGAAGTTAGTGGCAAGGTTTCTCACATACCCACATTGCCAAGCCCGCTTGTTGTTGTGTTAAGGAGATAAATGTATCACATGAAATTGCATGGTATACATAAAACAGGGTAAAGGAAATATATCTACAAGAAGCATTTGAGTGTCTGACGTATTTTACCAGCACATGTATGGGCGCTGTATACCTTAAACTATAATGAGAGAGAGAGAGAGAGAGACAGAGACAGAGACAGAGACAGAGAGAATAAACTATCATTTAGTAACCAAATCGATGAACCAGTACTCTTTACCTACAGCTCTAAAAAACTACAAATCAAACCGGCTTTATTGATTGAAGAAATAATTAATGTGATTTGAGACGATTTCATTCCATCGGTGACAGTCGTGTATTATCCAGTAATTAACTCGAAAGCCTCTTGCTATTTGCGTGTCAGAGTGTATACATTGATGCATCATTTGACCATACTGCTCGTATTCGTGGTCTTTTTTTAGAACTGGGGATCTTGACTTTCTATTAACGTGATTATTGGAATTTTTACAATTAGCACACTCTTAATTACACAGTTTGTCGATATTTGGAATCAAGCAGAAAAAAATTACGACTTTTAGTAAAGCAGTGCACCTTGAAATGTTTTAAAAATATATTTTGAGCCTACAAATGTGTCAGATGTATTTGCGCACAAAATCCGTAAACAAAAATTCATGTCTGACAGAAGATGTCAATGGCTCTAATAATATCAATCTATTTGACGCAAATTATTCTCAGTTTTACTTTTACAGCATTAATTTTGTTCTAAAACTGCTACTTACTACGTTTCCGCTAATCCATTCCCCACTACGTATGAACAGGAAGCGGAAAATGGACATGATATCATTGATCTAAAGAAATATATTGTTGTCTTGTACACTGAATGTTTACTTTGGAATTTATTTGGAAATCCACTGGAATTCAATTGTAACTATATACACCTTGACTTCTGATAAACATATAGGACTATTTGGAATTTAATTCACAATGCTGCATTCCACTTGGTTACAGAAACCCTCCTTGACAAGCTCTATCCAAAAACCCTAACTTGATCATTTTCGGACCCACCGCTCAAAATTAACAATCTAATCCTCTCTGACAGTGGCTACCTTTCAAATGACGTTTAGTCATATCAGCAAAAGAAATTGTTAGGGACATATAATATGTATACTTTTGTACTAGAAGATTGGCATAGATAGGAACGTAATTTAATTCTTCAACTCTACCATTTGATGAATTACATCGGTGGCTTACACAATTTTGGCATAGGGAAATCCACTAGAAAAACTGGATTGAATTTGGAATAAGCGTACGTACTTTCGATTGGTTGATAGGTTGAGTGCGCAATGGGTCTATTCCCACTCACCCAGGTCTAACATTCATATCATTAGCCCCCTTTTAGGGGTATGATATGATGACCAAATTAAATAGCGCACTCTGTGCGCATAAACGCCAGGAAGATGTGGCATCACTCCATCTTCCTGGATAAATTAAATCACTGCCATGTAAATAAACGGCAGTGCAAAATAGTAAACATATGACCCTAGTGGCCGGTTTCACTTTAAATCCAACTATTCATTCATGCTGCATGTTACTTTACATTTTCGTTTTGTATTTTAGAAAACTAAATTATTTGTTGAATTTTTTTAATTGATTATTTTTGTTCATTTATGTTATTTCATTAGACCATATACTCGTAAAAGTACTTTAATATCTTACAATGTTATAATTTCTATTTGAATTTTCACTTTGTATACATGGAAATAACTTATTTGTTGAATTTTCAAAACAAATTTAGTTTTCGTTCTTTTCTGTTACTTTTTTTTAGTTTTAAGACCATATTGTCATAATACACCGAAGATAAATTGCCATAACACTAGAACACACCGAAGATAAATTGCCATAACACTAGAACACACCGAAGATAAATTGCCATAACACTAGAACACACCGAAGATAAATTGCCATAACACTAGAACACACCGAAGATAAATTGCCCTACAAATGTGCCGATCAAACGATTAGAAATAGATTTATACAAAGATTGAACCAACAGTTAAAACCTGAAGCACCGTTGTCTTAATTAGATTTGTCTTAATTAGATTCGTCTTAAAAAGATTTGTTACACAAGCCATCATAATAGATCCATTTGTGAGTTAAAAACATGTTCAAAGACACATTGACGTTGAAATACAATGAAAACTATAGGCTGAATACTCCTGTAAATATTTGTATGATTTGATAATCAAAACTAGTTTAATGCTACATAAGTTATTTCTATTCTTGACCCATCTATCTAACTATCTACGCATACATTCATCTATTAATTTGTCGGTCCATACATATATCCGTACACATATTACAGGGTATTACACTAGATAGATCAGTCAGTTTTTTTTCCGGAACGAGATATCATTCTCTATGATTTTAATCATTAATATATTTTTCACATATTTCTTGTAGACTGGCTGACCAATGGTTAATGTTACTTGCAATCAGTAGAAAGCAGCATTAAAGCCGCAGAACCGCTGTTAAGCACAAAACATTCGTAAATACCAAATTATCCAAATAACGTTGAATCTTGAAAGATTTTGTTCTCAGCATCCTTGAATACCGTTAAAACTATATATTATGGACAAAACGTCATATTATAACCATGTAATATCTAACTCGATCGGAGAAAAGCGGTCATTTTCTCAGGGATATGAATTTATCCGATGACATCCGAAAGTCAACTGATTTCAGTCGAAAACTGGAACTTACGATTTAATACGTCACCGTGTTAAACGGAAGAAGTCAACACCACGCAATTTAAGATCCTTGTGGGATGTTATTTTAGATTATTTTGCTCCAAATATAAATAAACTGTATATCCATTCAAGAAAAAAAGGTCACTAAATTTGGAACTCTCCTGACATCGAAATTAAGAGCGGCCTCGGTGACTGAATTAAGATGTGACACCTCCTAATTCTAAGCTAAATATATGAACTAGCATCTTGGTTATGAACGGTTAATGTCAAATAGCTTTCCTCTATCAAATCATTTCCATCCTTCCAAGCTTTTGTTAGATTGGTAGAATGTTGAAATTTATGCAAAACTGTGGCATTGGAGCTTGAACCAAAATCAGAAAGTAAATTCAGTCTTTCTATTTTAGCGTAGAATGCAAACAAAGAAAACAACTGAGATTTGGTTGGTTCCGGAATGTGTACTTGAAGAAATTTCAGTCATTTTGTTCAAATGCAATTATTTCCAGAACATGTGCTGATATGGTGTGTACAAGTCTGAGGGTAACATAAGTAAGACATTCTTGGTGTATCTGAATATATAATCAATCCACTGAATTTCATCAAATATTTAGATATAAAGTATAACTAGCTGTACTAATGTATACAATATTCAGTAATTCCTCACTAAGATTGTTTTGCCTTGTGCTTCAAGTTAAGCAAGGTTAAACAATTTACAAAAATGTCTTTTAAATATAAGATGTTCTTTCGAACGTCATAGGTTAGCAGTTCGTGCAATGGCACATGCTATATCTGCTCGGAAAATGGACGCAACCCAGTGATTCTACTAAATTCGGACCAAATATGGAATAATAAAGTGATTTTTTTTTCAATCTAAATTCATAGTTTTGGATATTTAATCATGTTACTAACATTTCACCGCACAAGAAAACCAAAAATTGCCCACAAATTGTTTACCGTTTTCATTTTACGCCAAATGCATCTCTCATGGTGAACCTTGTCGTTACGGAAGTTAGTTGAATCAATTAAAGACTATTCAATCCAATTAATAGTAAATTTCAACCTTTTAACTCACTTTTTAAAGCTAAATTCTGATCTATCATTTAGTTATATACTATAGAAGGCTTGTTTTTTATACTTTGTTTTTACAAATAAAGTCTCAAAATAGACTAAACTGCGTTTGGATAACAGTCACACATAAACAAATAAACTATCCAAAAGCGTGTTTGGGAGAGCCAGCTATTGTTAACTTTCCTTGTTCGTGCTAATATAATGCATTATCTTTCAAGTTAAGGTGATATGTTTTTTGTGCACTTGTATATTTTTATCTCCATTATAAAAAACAAGTAAAAACGTTATGGAAGTTAACTTTACTAAGTTCATGAAAGAACATGAAAGAATTCTTAAAAATTGTATTACAGGGAACGAAGTAATTCTATTCTTTTAGTTCACTGATTAAAGGCAAACATGTTTTATGTCTATTTGATCATTTTGAAAGCCCTTTCAGCCTTTTCCATCTCACTTTTGTCAATCAGGTAAGTTTTATCCAATCGTTTGGATTTTCCTGCAGGTCTTGGTTTTTTTTCTAGCATGGTCAGAAGTTTTTCTCTATCCACAATTTGTCTTCCCTAGACGGCATTTTGAATGCTTTGCCATACTTTCCCGATTTCTCTAAAAAAATTGATTTCTACTTCATCATCGTCAATTTCAATGGCTATTATTTGACCAAAAAAAAATTTCGTTCGTAAACAGCAGAGACCCAGCGGGATGGTTGAATGTCAGAGTACTGAATGCGTTCATATTCAAACACTTCTTCCTGGTTGCTTGTAACGGCAGCGACCTCTAAAGTTGGCATGAGAGTTCCATTTGTATCAATGACTTCCTCATCCTGTCTTCTACATATCACATGTTCCTGCCATTCATGGACGCTGGTTTGAGGATTGACAAGACAACCATTACAATAACATGATGTTTCTCTAGTAAGGATCGTACAAGAGTTTATTGGCACAATTGCATGTAACTTAAAGGTACCGGATATTTGCATAGGCTTCTCTTTCTGTTGTATTATTTCATTGCTCATGTCAACGTCTGCCTGGTTGTAGTACAGATATTTTATTTTGCTACCACTCTCTTGCGTCTGCTTAGACCACGCATAGAAATCTTCAGCATTTTGAATGAGACATTTTCCTTGACGAATGGCCATATCTGCGGCTCTTTTTATGCTAGCACCTAAACCATCACACGGGCCTTTGCCATGGCCCGATTCCAAATAGTTCCATCGACCAGCTATACCAAAGTCTTCATTGTGGTCAGCCAAAATTTTAAAGATTGTTTTGTTTCTATATTGGCTCGTTGGTGAATCAGTAAGGTAGTGTATGGTTTTGATTGATGGATAAGTTGATTGCAGCATTGGTATGAGTTTCTTCAAAATTGTATAAACAATTGTTGCGTTATGACATAAGACATCAGAGACTCCCACAAAACTTTGAAGACGTTGGCCTTGTGACTTTGGAAAATAAACAACCATAGTGTGGAGACTGACCATAGCCTGATTCCAATATGAAGACTGGACTGCTTCCACGGAGGTATACACAAAGTTTTCAGCAAAGTCCATCCATAACATTACTTCATTCTCGGGTAAATTTTCTCGAAGGTTTCTCATTTCTTGGTACTGTTCTTTTACCCTCTTGACGTGGTTTCTGAATTCTGACGTTTGACTGTCCATCAAATGAATAAAATCGGTTTTAGCTACAGCTTCATCAACTTCTTTCCATTTTGACTTCTGCCCTTCTACTACCTTTTTCCATTGAGTGTATTTAACCATATCTGGGAGACCGGTTTCAAGTGTTTCTTTCAGTTTTTCATTCGTGTCCTGTTCTTTAATGAAAGTATCTGGACTTTTTGGAAGATTTAGACCTAATGACCTCATTGCTTTAAGTTTCAAAGCCATATTTTGATGTCGTGCGCATAAACAGGTTCTTCTAGATGCAAAGTTAGCTAGCAACAAATATTTCGGTCTTGACTGGAAGAAACGAGCTCGAGACACCTTGATATCAGGATTCTCTAAGCGAAATTTGTCATGAAGGTTATGCATATAGTCGGATAAAATTCTCTTTTGATGCTCGATGTTTTCAATCACCACTACATCACTCTTCTTTTTGCTGACAAGTACTGAGCTGTTATCTTCTCTCTCCAGGAAACTTGTTACTTGTAAATTTAGATTCTGTTTAGATGCTTGTTTCTTTGTAAGCGTGGTAAAAATCGTTGATAAATGATGTCTGCTATATTCGATAATCTTCCGGTGAATCGTGAAAAATAACCACCAAGTACAAGTCTCGATCCGGTATCGACTTCTGATTCCGGAAAAAAAAATCGTTACGGAAGTTAAAAGTTACGGAAGTTAATATTTTATATTTAAAATTGAACTATTGGTTACAGACATCGATAATGTCTTCGTTGAATAGTTTATATTAAAGATTTCCAGCGCTTGCAGTGAAACTCGCCTAATATTTACCGTTTAAATTTACCATTTTACAGAGATAGTTGTTACGGAAGTTAATGTCTTAAGTAAGACATCTTTTTTTTATATTTCATTATCTTCTTAGCAGAAAGTTTCCAATTATTTCTTTTCGACAGAACTAAGATCAGAGCTAACGGTTTTCTGTTTTTAGCTTACAAAAAACCCGATAGTTGTTTTCGATTTAACTAAACGTTTTGTTATATACATAAAAAGGTTACGGAAGTTAATGTAATTTTTGCGACTAGGTTTAAATCAGCATAAAACATAATCGATGTATTTATTGCTTGAGATCGTGTCTTCTTTCAATCAAGCTAAACAACAAAATATAGAAATATCGAAATATAGAGAGAAAAGCACCACCACAAAAAGTGTCAAGGATTCAAAAAGTGGATGCATGCATAGCGACACATTACTTTACGTGTAAATTAGATTTTAATTTTTGATATATTTTCACAATTAAAAAGGTCTATATACCTTTATTTAAACTGAAATGAGAAAAAACGTGCTATAGTATATATCAAAACAGAAACTAATGGTGTAATGAATTCAATAAACGTTTTAAGACTGCAAATTTGTTAACGACATGAATAATCATTAATTGGTCTCATTATAGTAGACTGAGTGAACCGCCAATACACAAGTCTCCTGCTGCCTTGCAGGTCGGCTTTGGTTAGCCAGAAGGCCAAAGGCTAAGGGAATTAACCCTAAAATAATATCCGGAGTGAAGACCCTAAGGCAGCTGGATGATGTACTATATCCCTTCTGGCAACTCCTTGGCCTGGAGAGGGATAGGCGCCGCTAGACGACTTTTGCCCAAGACATGCTGATAATACTGGACAAATATAAAGTTACCAAACCGGATCGGTCGTCGTCGGGTCAACAAGGACCGCGCTTATCGTTGTCCACCAGGACGGAGGTGACAAATGTCCTACTGGTACTTCGCATAAAATCTGAACGAGAGACAGCATCGCCATCGCCACCTGGAACATGAATACGTCAAAGCTGTCTCCTGTCAGCCACGCTTTCCAACATATACTTAGAGCGCATCATAAGCAAAGCCCTGGAAAACCACTGTGAGACAGTCAGCATTGGATGGCGTAAAATCACCGACCTCTGCTATGCAGACGACATTGATGGGCGGCTGGCAGGCAGTGAAGACGAGCTTGCCACTTTCGCGAAGAACCTGGATGAAATATCTTCCAAATTTGACATGGAGAGAAGTGCTGAGTAGACAAAGCTGATAAAAAAAATACTTGCAAACAAATCTCAACCAAGATTAAAGTTAGAAGACAGGAACTGGAAACAGTGGGCCAGTTCCAATATCTTGGTTCTATAATCACCGCAGAGGGATCAAGGGCAGAAATTGTGTCACGAGCACCACAAACAACGGCATCTATGTCAAAGTTAAGACCAAGTTGGAGAGACAAAAACGTCTGTCAGAAAACTAAAATCAGACTATTGAGAGCACTAGTCATCTCAATCATTTGTATTAATGTGAGGCCTGGACCTTGACAGTAGAATTACAACGAAGAATCCAGGCACTTGAAATTATATGCTACCGAACCATCATTGGCATCACTTACATGGACCACATCACAAACGAAGAAGTGCGTAACACCACCAGGCACAAAGTAGGCCAGCACGAAGACCTCCTTACCACTGTCAAAAAAAGAAAGCTGAAATGGTATGGCCATATCACTAGACCCAACAGTACTGCAGGGCAGCGTCCAGGGTAGCAGAATGAGAGAGAGAGAGAGAGAGAGAGAGAGAGAGAGAGAGAGAGAGAGAGAGAGAGAGAGAGAGAGAGAGAGAGAGAGAGAGAAGTGGACTGACAACATCAAAGAATGAATCAGGAAAAGTTTTGCGGAGATACAGGAATTGGCACATGGTCGAGACGAGTGGGGATGGAAGTGGGGGGAGGACTGGTCAGATGTTTAGCAGCACAGCGCCTCGAGGTTAAAATTTGTTATATGGAGAATTACATTCACTGAAATACGAACTGAACTCAACCGGACCTAGTATCCACAATCTAATTTTACCATGCTAGAGACAGTTATTTTATATTATTCTGCTTTGATTTCAGTGACAAATGGCTGTTATACTTTCAGTAATAAGAATGTCTATAATGAGAGAGTGTGAAGCTCGTAGCTATTAGTATACATAAGTCACTACATACATACATACACACACACACACACACACACACACACACACACACACACACACACACACATACATACATACATACATACATACATACATACATACATACATACATACATACATACATACATACAGTAATGGTAGATATTCGACAAATAGTTTAAAACTACCACCGGTGTCAGAGCTCTTTTTCTGTGAATACGTGACCCACCTGACCTGAAGATAATGACCAGAGCCACGCCCATTATTATGAGGACCACGCCAATCCAGAGCATGATTTTGCCACCACCAGCCTGGATCCGGAACTTCCGGCCGTAGAAAGCGACCTCATAGAGATGGCCTCGTCCATACGGGTGGATGTCCTCGTGGATCGGGATACTCGATATGGCAAGACTGTGCACCACCTCAGCAGTCCGTTCGTCATACGTTGTGTCTGCTTGGAAGGCGGGATTGTCAAATTCATACACTGTCTGTAAAACAAATTATAAACGATGTGTACATTATGTAACCGGAAGATGTGTACAGTGAGAGTCCGATACGATATATACAGTAAAAGACCGGCAATATGTTTACAGTATGGACCGAAACGGTGTGTACAGTATGAGACCGACAAGAACACGATGTGTCCAGTATGAGACCGACACTTTATGTACTGTATCAGACCGACATGAAATGTACAGAAAGAGACTGACACCACATTTAAGACACATTCTGAGTAAGCACATACAAATTAATTTTTCCTTGTTTTCAGCTTGAGCTAGAATGATAACATCTGCCTTTGTGTGCTAGTTACTATGCATAATACTTTTAACTTCATATGAGTAATTTTATTATACGTAAAAATTAAGTGATAAATTGGCTGGCCATAACGTCTAAGAATCCTAGCTAAATGTGATCGCATTTTCTCCTGTATCAGTTGGACAATAAAACTATCACGCTTTGCAGCCGTGGTTTTAGGGCTCTGTGGGTCTATTGCGAAATGAGGAATATAGATCCCCAAAATCTAATTTTTATGTCACTGAAGAGATTCTGTGAAATATTCCTAGAAAAATACATGATTGTTTTCAAAATCAATTTTTTTTAAAAAAAATAATCTGCTTTAAATGTAATCTGGTTTAAACAAACTCCAAAATATTCGGGCCCACTATCTCAGGAAACAGTCTGAGCATCTGTTTTCTGTTCCTGTTTCCTCAGGAAATGTATAAGGTTTCTTGATAGTTGAGCTACTGCATGGTTTTTGCGGAAATAATATGTGTGTGTGTGTGTGTGTGTGTGTGTGTGTGTGTGTGTGTGTGTGTGTAATTAGGATTTTTAACGTAGCATTTTCAAAAATCAGTCATATCGCTACGGTGTCTACAGTGTGGCAGTTTATAGTGATGTCTAACACTGGGGCATCATGTCGCAGACATGTAACATGATGTCCCACTCAGTCACATTATCCTGACACCAGGCCGACCAGTCCTAACACTAACCTCTTAATGCTGAACGCCTAACGATACATCTACTAGTACCATTTATGTAAGTCTTTGGTATGACTCGGCCAGTGTTCGAACCCACAACTTCCCGCTTCCGAGGCGGACGCTCTAACCACTAGGCCACCGGAGCGGTAATAAATTTGACATACCTTTGTCCATTACTGGTCCCTTAGAAAGTAGAATATATTTTATTGCACAATTTGGTTTGATGACTGCTGGCAACTATGGCTATTACTTCTGCACGAGGTTTTCAAAATGTTTATTCACGAGATAATTCCACATGCTGTTCTTTTTTTTTACGTTTCCCCTAGGAAATACATAGTATTAGGTTTATTCAGATTAGATTATGGTTCAATGATTTCAAGATTACTGTTTCATATACGGTTTATGCAGTGATTAATCGGGGAATAATTTGATATGCAATTATTCATTACTATTTCCCCATGAAAAAAGTTTATGTTGTCAAGCTGTGGTGCAACCAAACCTGAACCAGCAGGTAACTCAACCAGTCTGGCAGCCAATGTCGCAACATTTTCAACAGACAGTATTATAACTCCGTAGCATATAATATCGCAACTTGTTCCGTAGCAACTGATGTGACAGTGGCCAAAACCCTAACTAATGACGCAGTCAGAGGATGAACAAGATCTGACCAACCAGTATGCATATCCTAAGTTAAACATATGTTGATGATTTTTAGGCTAAAGGTGATGTCAAATGAGTGCTTTTAAGCGGTTAATTGGCAGGCAGGACAAATCTGAGCAGATCTGTGCGACCTCGTATAAAAGTTCGATGGCGGAGACCGCTAAAATAAATTAAATCTTTAGCTAGCCAAGAAACGGTAAACTGCCTATCTGGGTTTGCGGAATGGGACTCTACCTTTTTATTTCGGATAGTGTGGGAGAACTTTCCAGCTTCCCAAGTCCATCGAACCAGCTATTTATAGGCAGCTGTTCTGGCCAACACTATGGAGAGGTCCACGTAACGGTCGTTAATTAGAGAGACTTTCGATGAAGTAAACATAATATTTGATTTTCATTAAACATGGTATGTGTAGGCATAACACCACAATAACTGATCTTTTTTTAGACAGGGTACCTGTATGTATGACCATGTTATAACTGGTTCTCATTAGATAGCGTACGTGTAGGTTTCACCATATAAATAAACATGTTGAATAATGAGTAGGTACATAATTTGCATTTTATGAAACAGCGATGTTGTTTAATTGTTTATGTTGTGTGCATTATTGTTCATACATTTAAGAAATAAATTATATATATATATATATTATTTTGACGGATGGATGGATGATGGTCAGGTGTAAACTGAACAGTGATTAGATTTATAGTGAGAACTCATGCGATGTAAATCTTGCTCAAAGTTTATTTATAGTTTACTGCATCATTATTGCTTTTGTATTTTTTCTTCAGGCACTACGTATAATTGACATGTATCAATTTTGTTTTTGCTCTGTTTCCCACCCCAGCCGGATAGCCATTTGAAACAACTGCATATTTAATGTTTTAACATGTTGTTCTCGTGTCCATATATTCCTCAGAAAACCGTATGCTGTTCTATGTTTCTCATCATTTAGCAAATATGAATTGAAAGGTTGAGATTCTCTTCTGTATATCTACTGTCGAGGGGGAGCATTCGGTGAGTTCTTATATGAAACAACACCATGTACATGTTTCAGAGATTTGTACAGTTTACCAGAATGAATACCCATAGACACTTATTTTGCACCAACTTCTCATTGCGATAATATAAATATAAACCTTTTTACATTATTATTTTCCCTTTGGAACTGTCACAGTCTGCAAACTTTAGTAAGATAACTGTCATACACCTTTCATATACTTTCCTGTGCAAATGTCGTTGTTTTATAATTGCATGGTCAATGCTTATTTTTACCAAGTTCGCCAGGGAAACTGCTTAATGCATTACTGTTTGGAAATATTGAGTTAAAAAATTAGTGTTACAATAATAGTTTTGATATTTTAATGATGCCGAATACTTAGTTTGGAGTTCTGAATTTGTTTACCTGAACGAATCATACGAATTTTGATTTAAATCTTATAACTATGTTGTTTGAGTTCCTCTGGAAACCATGTGAACGTTAACAAAATGATATATCGTTCTGTGGTCTTGGATAGTTTATAGCGTTTCCTCCACTGACTGCAAAAACTATATCTAGGTTTTCCCCATAGGAAACCAGATACAATAAGTATTGTCCGAAACACCAGATGGGCATACTGGCATGATAGGACAATTATATCAACAGAAGCATGCAATCTTGTATTATTACACTTCAAACACCAGACTGTCATGATAGGACAATTATATCAACAGAAGCATGCAATTTTGTATTATTACACTTCAAACACCAGACTGTCATGATAGGACAATTATATCAATATAAGCATCCAATTTTGTATTATTACACTTCAAACACCAGACTGGCATGATAGGACAATTATATCAATATAAGCATCCAATTTTGTATTATTACACTTCAAACACCAGACTGTCATGATAGGACAATTATATCAACAGAAGCATGCAATCTTGTATTATTACACTTCAAACACCAGACTGTCATGATAGGACAATTATATCAACATAAGCATGCAATCTTGTATTATTACACTTCAAACACCAGACTGTCATGATAGGACAATTATATCAACAGAAGCATGCAATCTTGTATTATTACACTTCAAACACCAGACTGTCATGATAGGACAATTATATCAATATAAGCATGCAATTTTATATTATTACACTTCAAACACCAGACTGTCATGATAGGACAATTATATCAACAGAAGCATGCAATCTTGTATTATTACACTTCAAACACCAGACTGTCATGATAGGACAATTATATCAACATAAGCATGCAATTTTGTATTATTACACTTCAAACACCAGACTGTCATGATAGGACAATTATATCAACATAAGCATGCAATTTTGTATTATTACACTTCAAACACCAGACTGTCATGATATGACAATTATATCAACATAAGCATGCAATCTTGTATTATTACACTTCAAACACCAGACTGTCATGATAGGACAATTATATCAACAGAAGCATGCAATCTTGTATTATTACACTTCAAACACCAGACTGTCATGATAGGACAATTATATCAACAGAAGCATGCAATTTTGTATTATTACACTTCAAACACCAGACTGTCATGATAGGACAATTATATCAATATAAACATGCAACTTCAAACACATGCATGAATTGCACTCTTTTATCTTCATGTTAACTAATGTAATTATTGCTTTGTTAAGTTCCTCTGAATACATTAATATACCCTGTTCCATTTTATTTTAAAACACAACTTTTCCTGTTTGAAATATTCAGCATTACAGAACAGCTGACGTATCGAGTAATTTTCTTAAAGAAATTGTCTTATAACTTTCTTAAAGAAATTGTCTTATAACTATTTAACTCGTGTTATAAACGAACTATTAGCCTTGAGAAATGTACATTGTTGAGATTGTTTTCGTTAAAGTTATACAGCGAAAAAAAATGTGCAATAAATGTTAACAATCGGAATGAAAGGTTCTTACAAATGTATCTGAATTATGGATAACGAATCTATATTATCATGCATAATATAAATATGAACAGTTTATTTAATTTAATTATTTGATATCATTTAAGTATGGAAAGTAAATATTTTTTAATAATCTGATATAATGTAAGTCTGGACACCTAATCTAATTATCTGATTTAATGCATATAATTATTCTCCTATCACGAACAAAAGATGTTAGACATATATAATTTGTTCACTATCCAACCATAATGATCTGTAGTACAGACCCGCTCCGGTGGCCTGGTGGTTAGAGCGTCCGCCGTGGAAGCGGGAGGTCGTGGGTTCGATCCCCGGCCGAATCAAACCAAAGACTTACAAAAATGGTACTAACAGCTGCCTCACTTGGTGCTCAGCATTAAGAGGTTAGTGTTAGGACTGGTCGGCCTGGTGTTAGGATAATGTGACTGGGTGGGACATCATGCTACATGTCTGCGGCATGATGCCCCAGTGCTAGACGTCACTATATACTGTCTCAATGCAAACATCGTAGCGATATGACTGAAAAACAATTAAGCTACGTTTAAAAAAAACTAAATACTAATATGTAGTACAGGTAACATTACTTCCTTTTCTGACTTTATGTTTCGCTAACCAAGCATAGAACGGTGAACTATCCAAACTGGGAATCTTTATGTAGGCATGCGCATTTGAGCTAAGGGAGGTAATTTTAAGCGCTACAATCAGTAACTCATACACAAGCATGAAACCCGCTCATTATCAACCACCCCCACCGCCCAAAAAATTGCTAGTTCCTGGGTTCCCTCGGGGGACAAATCATGGTAACAAATATTCATGTTTTTGTCAGTAAACTTTGTTCAAGAGAAAAACTTCTCAAATCGAGAACGACTTCCAGAGAAATATAGCGTGTGGCAGAGTTTCATTAAAGGAAGTATAGTTTTATTATAATTAGCTAATAAAAGCAACATAAACAACGATTATATTAAAAAGTCAAAAATGGTATAGCATACCCGAAGGTATCGCTTTTTCCGAGCGGCTTTGCTTCTGTTTCCTGCGCCAAACAACAATCCAGGATCTGTTTCTGCTCTCCTGAGGATGCCATCTGATTTGTCGGGGGATCTCGGAACCAGGATCTTTTTGGAGATTTGACTGGCGTTTCCGATGAGCGTTTCCTTCAATTAAAAGAGGATAATCTTTTTTAATCCCACATTCTTAAAAGATAAACTGTACAGATTTACCAATTAAAGCGAAATAATCAGGGACATTATTTTAACCGTCATTCTCACGTCAGAAGCCGCTTTGTTCGACCAATATGAAGCATTTTTATGTAGAACACATTCCTGTCCATTTGCAAACTTTGGAAGCTGTGATTTCAGGAAAATGATACAAATGATATGTGTTTGTGTGTGTGTGTGTGTGTGTGTGTGTGTGTGTGTGTGTGTGTGTGAGAGAGAGAGAGAGAGAGAGAGAGAGAGAGAGAGAGAGAGAGAGAGAGAGAGAGAGAGAGAGAGAGAGAATCCGTCCAAAAGAACATTTAATCCGCTACCTCAATAACTACACTCCCAACCACAACCACCAAAATGGCACATTTGATCATTACATTTAGATATGTCTTTTGTTTACTAACGAATGTTCTACATATGCTAACATGACATTTGGGACACGAAGAGGCCGTTGAAATGTGCATAATTACTACAGATAAACGTTCTGCCGTACTATAATTACTTCCATTCGCTAACTACGGATAAACGTTCTGCCTTACTATAATTACTTCCATTCGCTAACTACGGATAAACGTTCTGCCTTACTATATTATCAACATATATTACTTACTTTACCGTTACACTGTTGTTTTCGTTGTTGATGATGATGATATTGATGATAACACTGATTATTTTCATCTTCATAAGTCAAAATCATAATAAATACCATGACTACTACCATCAAAATCAATAATGTTGTCATCGTAGTCATCATCATCAACACAATATCATCTCTGCCACTTTTTCGCAAGAGAGAAAACGTGGAAGATTGGAAGGCACTATCTTTATCAGAGAGATTTACATGATTTTGTTGAGCAACATCGGCATGATGTAGCCTTACAGAGGCATCCAGTGTGGCTTCCAGCGAGAAGATGGGTATCACCTGGCTGTTCTCGTTTGGTTTGTCATTCTGACGTATTTCCTGTGTAGCTGTCTGTGCCATGAAATATCCCAGTCAGGAGGCAGCATAGCTTCAAGGCAGACATGTACTGAAACGTGACAATATATTCCAATTATTCTTAATGTGACAATTCTTTGTAAACAGAATAAGAAACATAGATGCAATGCTAACATTTCATAAGTCTGACGTTTTGGAACATGCTATTTATTGTGATACCACCCATCTGCCTCTCAGTCCCCATTATCACAGCTTCTAAACCCGCTGGGTGGAAATTTACGAAGCTTCTAGTTTGTTGCCTTTCGAGTAGCTGTTTACAAGATAGAGATGATAAACATGACGTCATCCATGGCTCCCATAAATATGGGGGAGGATCAAAAGTCGGATGTATACAACTTGCCATTAAAGTAACGTTTTTAAATACTGTCTAACCAAACCACATATCTGTACAAACAGAAAGACGCACCACATATTTGAATTTGAATAAATTAATTATGCGTCATTGCTCGGAACTAATTACATCAAGTGGGGGTGATTTAAAAAAAAAGTTTATGGGATTAAATATCTGTGATGTGAAGAATTCCGGTTGTTCAGCCTGTTTATCTCTGTGTCAATGGGTGTGTGTGTGTATTATAATGTAACTTAGCCTCACCAGTTATAACAGCTACATTCTATCATATATTTAAAGAGAGCGGCATTAATTAGTATAGAAGCGTCTTATATATGTGTGTGTGTGTGTGTGTGTGTGTGTGTGTGTGTGTGTGTTATTTGGCCTGTCTTTTGAATAATTCTTGCTGAATCGCATATTCTGTTCCCCAATAAAGTGGCCGAGTAGTCTTTATGGAGCACTGATAATTTACCCCTGCCCACGTGAATATGAGTCCCAGGTTCAGCCAACGTGGGTATGTCAGAAAACTTGCCAGTAGTTTCCCGTTGGTTGGTGGTTTTTCGCAAACGTCCATGTGTCTATTTATTCAAAGTGACCATATTACCAGATAAACTTGCGCAAGAATAAAACAATTGTCAAATTTCAGGCAATGATATTGAGTGTATGTCTTTGTATGTGTACGTTTTTCTTTAGCCGGGTTTCCGGAAATCCTGGAAACCAGCCTCCGATTAGGCCCTGGGATGGACATTATACATGTACTGCAATTATATGGAGAAGATATGAAAACGTGCTGACGAAAGGCATCTCATGGCTTGTTGAGGGTGTACTAATTTTCATATATACCCCTAATAAATACAGTAAATTATTTATTATGCTGAATTGTACAAGAGACGGAAACACGATCGCGTGAGGGAAACACGTCATGTTTTATTCCCAAGCAAGTGACATTTTGTAATCCAGAAATGCATTAGCGGGGTTACCTTTATCATGTATCATTTATACCTGTTCGTCTACATGTGTATTATCAATTCAATGTCTCTCTCGAAGAATTTTGTTTTTAAAAAAATCATTTTATCTCTACAGCTGACTCTATCAGCTGTAAAAAGAAAACGATTTTTTTTTTACAAAATATATATATTCAAGTCCGTTCCTCCTGATCAAATAAAGTCTCTCCAGTCAGCTGTGACTTAAAACTTCCGAAATCGACTGAAAGAGAGATAACGGGAATTGGCAAGCCTAAACCATTTTATTTTCAACGCTGAAATGTCCAACGCTCAGACCAATTAATTTGTTTCATTTATGCATCTGTATTTGTGCATGGATTTGTGATCTACAAGCCGTCCATTGATACTTTCGACATAGCATCCCTGGTATTTAACCAATTAAACCCCGCTATGTGACGTTGGTGATGGACAAAATCTTTATCTCTTAGACATTTATCTTTGATAGCAAAGAAAATCAATCTAACCTGTTTCTTTTTCCCTTTAAAAATGCAAGATGAAGGATGAGACCTGAGTAAATTACAAGTTTTCCCTACCGGAACCTTACGCCAAGCATGTTGTACCGTGATTGTCGAAGTTATCAATTAGGGAGTATTACGAGCCAACCATTATTCCATGTACGTACGTACGTACTTATGTATGTATGTATGTATGTATGTATGTATGTATGTATGTATGTATGTATGTATGTATGTATGTATGTATGTATGTATGTATGTGACCTATCGATACACCAGCACAAGCAGTTACCAACAAAATGCAAAAAATCGCACGGCTGAAAATCAGGGCCAGTTTAACCGCGGGGCAAACTAGGCGGCCGCCTAGGGCTACAAAATTTGGGGGTGGGCACCAAAATAAAGTACACTGTCAGATTGTTTATTTCTTATCATTAAATATAAATACTAAATACTGAAATTTATAAATTATGAAGCCGAATAATAATACTAATGATCAGCTTAAAATAAGCGATGCCTTGAGGGTGGGGTGGTAGACAGGTTTGTTTAAGGGTTAATTTCTTTGCACCAGCCATGATGAAAGGTGGTAACCATTTGTCACACATTGGGGTTCGTTGGGCGGCTTCTACATTGGGGAGATGTGATCGTGCAAGACTTTATCTGATTTCGTTTAGAAAGCGTTCTTGTTTTATCCGTGTTCACGTGCCCCATTTCGTGCATCCCTCAGTGTTCCTTATAATATTAACGACATGTTCATCGATTGAGAGAGGGTGATTTTCTGCTATATGGTGCTTCACGAAGAAAGAAATAATAACTCCGGCTTCGTATCTTGGATCCAGCTCCAGGGGGTCAAAGGTAATATGTTTCATTGATAACCTTAGAACCTGAACGCCATCTACCCCTACTGATGATAAGGGATCACGATATTGTATATGATGTTCTATTAGGATGTAGATATCAACTAAAAGTTTCAGAACCTGGATGCACTCCACAAAAAGGGGACAAGGAATATATTTAAAAAATGCTAATATTTGTAATGACTTTCATCTTTACTTTGTTTGATTTTTTGCCTGACGTTTTCAGCTGCCGATATCAAGCTGAAATAATGCCTAATAAATATTGTGTATGCGTAATTCCTGCATTCAGGGCTAGATATCGGAAACATCTACTGAGTTGTCTTGTAACTAAGACTGTGCAGTCAGAGCTTTGGAAGACATTTGGATGCTATCTATTGGATATTTTTAAATAAAAAAAAGTCGTCATAGATGACGCCTTTTACAACTAACACCGGTACTTAAGTTGCCGACTTCCCTATTATGACAGTATGTGTAAGTGGAGCAGCTGTACACAGGGCCGGACCTGCTATAGGGGCCCAGGGGGCCCGCCCCCCCCCCCTTAAAAAAAAAAACCTATTCACTGCATTTGATAAAAGATGCAAAGGAGGCTCCGAATTGTTTAATTTTTTTTAATTTATTTATTTTTTTAAAATATTTTTTTTAGTGTTTTTAAAACATTGCAGTTTTTAGTCACTTTTGTTAGATCCCTTTTTCAAGGTTCAGATAGCACCAGATTGCACCATTTTGCATCCTTAGAAAAAAAAATCCGGGGGGGGGGGGGGCATGCCTCCGGCCCCCCCCCCCCCAGCACCTTCGCTTAACCCAATAACAAGTTTGTCCCCCCCCCCCGAAAAACTTAGGTCCGGGCCTGGTACATGTAACAGGATATGATTTCAGAAGGAACATATATTGATCGTCTAATTTTTCATTAAATACATGTATTTAAAATGTAATATAAAAAAGCTTTCTTAATTTTGTGCATTTTACACATGCAAAGACTGATGCTCTCATAACTACATCTCTCTCTCTCTCTCTCTCTCTCTCTCTCTCTCTCTCTCTCTCTCTCTCTCTCTCTCTCTCTCTCTCTCTCTCTCTCGTTTACCACACTCTCACATACCAGAGTATAGTTTAAATGTTCGCTTCTCGAAAATTCTACGTTTTGTAAATAAGGCTAAAACTTAAACTCAGATATAAGTAAAGAATATATTTATAACTTAAAACATGTACAAAAGCTGGCTACCATACAAATGACCATTCGATTAAAGAACAGCCTACATTCATGTATATAATGTTAAACACTAATGAAAATTATCCATCCTTCTACAAAAGCATATTAAATACATACTTGGTTAAGAGATGAACACTGTTATAGACCTGTGTTAGTTTATCTGCATGTAGCAGCTTCTACAGGTGGAATGTGATATTGATTGTTCTCATCTGACTATTTCTCATACCAATCCTATAGCCACTGCGTGACAATAGTCAGGCTTAATGCGTTCTTCAGTAATTGATTTTGTGTGCTGCTTTCAGACTCAGGTGTAAGTAAGTGGCTAACATTGAGTGCTTGATCGAGATGTATGGCATAAAAAAAGTGTTTCCACTCTTTCTTTGAATTCAAATTACCATGAAGATAGTATAAGCTAGACAAAAATTAGAAGAATAAAAATCAACTTCATTAAAGCAAAATACTATAGGTGATGAAGAAGAATATACCGTTTTATTCAAAGTCTAACTTGATGCTGGGGAAAAGAAAGTCGAATGTTTGTATGATTCTCGAGTCGAAAAGCACTGAATGTTCGTTTTAGTTTAAACAATTATATTTTTAAACAAAATATATTTGCATATAATTCAGGAAAATGTAATATATGTGGATTGAGTAAAAAGCTGAGTGTTTATTAAGAAATCTCCCCAAATAGAAAGAAGCTCCAATAAACGATAGTTTTAGTGTGCCGACTTAAAGCGGATCACTAACACATAAACATACACAAAACCAATTCTAGTATATGTAATTACTACTGCGAGTTTTGTAATATTACAACTTCAATGTGGTTCTGACACATGTTCGTGTTGTTTTGTAAGTTTTGTATTACAGTTTGTATTTTGGAACAATATCACAGTAATTTTGAAAGAATTGAATTTGTTTATGCTTGTAACTTCCAACTTCAGCCCCACAAAGCTGTTTTCTTGATGCGGTCTGGTACGCTATGTTGCTAGCACATGTTATTAGTCTTATGTCAGTTACGCTTTGCTGCTAGCACATGTTATTAGTCTTATGTCAGTTACGCTTTGCTGCTAGCACATGTTATTTGTCTTATGTCAGTTACGCTGTGCTGCTAGCACATGTTATTAGTCTTATGTCAGTTACGCTGTGCTGCTAGCACATGTTATTAGTCTTATGTCAGTTACGCTGTGCTGCTAGCACATGTTATTAGTCTTATGTCAGTTACGCTGTGCTGCTAGCACATGTTATTAGTCTTATGTCAGTTACGCTGTGCTGCTAGCACATGTTATTAGTCTTATGTCAGTTACGCTGTGCTGCTAGCACATGTTATTAGTCTTATGTCAGTTACGCTTTGCTGCTAGCACATGTTATTAGTCTTATGTCAGTTACGCTGTGCTGCTAGCACATGTTATTAGTCTTATGTCAGTTACGCTGTGCTGCTAGCACATGTTATTAGTCTTATGTCAGTTACGCTGTGCTGCTAGCACATGTTATTAGTCTTATGTCAGTTACGCTGTGCTGCTAGCACATGTTATTAGTCTTATGTCAGTTACGCTGTGCTGCTAGCACATGTTATTAGTCTTATGTCAGTTACGCTTTGCTGCTAGCACATGTTATTAGTCTTATGTCAGTTACGCTTTGCTGCTAGCACATGTTATTAGTCTTATGTCAGTTACGCTGTGCTGCTAGCACATGTTATTAGTCTTATGTCAGTTACGCTGTGCTGCTAGCACATGTTATTAGTCTTATGTCAGTTACGCTGTGCTGCTAGCACATGTTATTAGTCTTATGTCAGTTACGCTGTGCTGCTAGCACATGTTATTAGTCTTATGTCAGTTACGCTATGTTGCTAGCACATGTTATTAGTCTTATGTCAGTTACGCTGTGCTGCTAGCACATGTTATTAGTCTTATGTCAGTTACGCTGTGCTGCTAGCACATGTTATTAGTCTTATGTCAGTTACGCTATGTTGCTAGCACATGTTATTAGTCTTATGTCAGTTACGCTATGTTGCTAGCACATGTTATTAGTCTTATGTCAGTTTCATTTTAAAAAAGGTTATATGACTGCAGTTTTGATAAGGATGCATTAGGAAAGTTTTCATTTTACAGTACGTTTTCAGCTGTAGTATCCAGTAACATTCCGTACGTTTGCCTTATGTATCATTCCACCCCATCGTCCTATTCCAATGTCTCTCACGACTCTGTCAAGTCTTTAAATTTATAACTTCTCGATATTCTGTCAGATTTTCCATTCCAAAGTTAGGAACGATGCCTTGAATTTCATAAATAAATTCTAGCCCTGGATCAGAGAAAGTACACGCAGGATATGCATGTTTAGAAACAAGCACATATCGTATCATAATGATTTTGCTTAAAGCGATTCAATTCCTTGAATTCCAGACACTGCTTGTATTTAAGTGAAAATATGGTTTAGTATTTATTTCTTTAGGCAAGAGTTCAATAAGATCAAAGTTTTATTCACACGGCCGAACTTTCTACCATTTTATATCCCTGGCTGTTGCAACTTGCGAATTCTTTAAAAGCGTATATTTAGAACATTGAGATTTAGCCAAATTTATTTTCAACCCGTAACTAATTTAAATTAAATTTGATTTCAAAACGTCAAGGAAACGTCTTTATCATGTCAATCAACTAGCAAAATCAGAAGTATCTTATGAAAGAGGATGTCTGCGTACAATCCAAATACTGAGCCTGGCGGATATCACAATCGTCTCCATTGGATCAAAGGAATTGACATATTATTTTTATTTCTTATTTTTTACAATGTACTGAAGGATGGGTAACATTTTGTATTACAAAACTGATGTTTATTTTCAACTAAAACAGAAACACGTAGACTCGAAAGTTCTCAGGATTCTCACCACAAAGCATGGATTTTACGTAATAATATGATTAATACTACATAGAATTGCACGCAATCATTACATAATTTATTTATTTATCTTTTTATTTATTGATTATTATTATTAATATTATTATTGATGTTATTATTATTACCATCATCATATCATCATCATATCATCATCGTCATCATCATCATCATCATCATCATTAATATTAGTACTGATATTATCATCATCATCATATCATCATCATCATCGTCATCATCATCATCATTAATATTAGTATTGATATCATCTTCATCATTATTATTATTATTATTATTATTATTATTATTATTATTATTATTATTTTCTTACGTTGTCTATTACTTTCTGCTCCATTTCATGTTCATTTCATTACTGCACAGATATACATCATTCTTTTCATATATGTTTTAATACATAATATTCATTTACGTTTTAATCCATCATTTTCCATATATGTTTTAATCCATCATTTTTCATATATGTTCTACTCCATAATTTTTCATTTATGTTCTAATCCATCATTTTGCATACATGTTTTAATTTATCATTTTTCGTATATGTTCTAATCCATAATTTTGCATATATGTTCTAATCCATCATTTTTCATATATGTTCTAATCCATCATTTTTCATATATGTTCTAATCCATAATTTTTCATATATGTTCTAATCCATCATTTTTCACGTATGTTCTAATCCACCATTTCTCATATATGTTCTAATCCATCATTTTTCATTTATGTTCTAATCCATTATTTTTCATTTATGTTCTAATTCATCATTTTTCGTATATGTTCTAATTCATCATTTTTCATTTATGTTCTAATCCATCACTTTTCGTATATGTTCTAATCCATCATTTTTCATGTATGTTCTAATGCATCATTTTAATGTATGTTCTAATCCATCATTTTTAATACATGTTCTAATCCATCATTTTTAATACATGTTCTAATCCATCATTTTTCATATATGTTCTAATCCATCATTTTAATACATGTTCTAATCCATCTTTTTTCATATATGTTCTAATCCATCATTTTTCACGTATGTTCTAATCCATCATTTTTCATATTGTTCTAATCCATCATTTTTCATGTATGTTCTAATCCATTATTTTTCATTTATGTTCTAATCCATTATTTTTCATTTATGTTCTAATTCATCATTTTTCGTATATGTTCTAATTCATCATTTTTCATTTATGTTCTAATCCATCACTTTTCGTATATGTTCTAATCCATCATTTTTCATGTATGTTCTAATGCATAATTTTAATGTATGTTCTAATCCATCATTTTTAATACATGTTCTAATCCATCATTTTTAATACATGTTCTAATCCATCATTTTTCATATATGTTCTAATCCATCATTTTAATACATGTTCTAATCCATCTTTTTCATATATGTTCTAATCCATCATTTTTCACGTATGTTCTAATCCATCATTTTTCATATTGTTCTAATCCATCATTTTTCATGTATGTTCTAATCCCTCATATTTAATTTATTATGTTCTTATTTATACTACTATAGCTTGAATATACCTCCCCGTTTGTTTGAAGACCTTACCGATTTCAGTAGAACTTTAAATGTGATAAAAAGTGCACAAAAATAGTCAATTCATTTATTGATTTATAATTTCTAACCTAACTGTGACCAGAGTGGCCTTAACACTGGCATCTGCTGCGCCTTTCATGCTTATGGAAATTTCATACTAACACGGCGTCATATTATGTAAACTATGGGCGAGTCTATTTTCCTCCGACAACAGTGACGTAGTTCTTCCTGTTCGATAAGTAACGGATAATAATGTAAATTACCATAATGATGAGAGTTTCGAGTTGAATCCATTTGCAAACATGAGTATAGACATTACTCCTGTTGATAATTTCACGTAGACTGAAAGGCAAATTTGTAGTTGTCAATCTTTTCATTGAATATCATTATTTGTCACTCAAAAGGTAATGAAGCACTAGGGTAATTTTCCTCATTTCTGAAAACGTGCTCCTGAGCAAAATATTTCAATGTTTTATGTCAAGAAAAATGATGATGTTAATTATGAAAAGAGAAAATACAGCAAGTTTAGTCAACAAATAATTAATTTCCCTTGAAAACAAAGTCAATATTTAAAACGAACATACAGTACTGTAAAGTAAACCCCATATTGCCATAAATGTTCCAGCACAAATCAAAGAGCAAAGAGTATTCCGAATAAATTCCAGTGTGATCCGAATCATTTACAATCTTGAATGTGCTGATGTACAATTGGTCGGAAATAGTATTGATGTGCTAATAGTCTTGATGTATCACAATGAAATGATCCGAAATGTCTCGAAATGAATTCAGAATAATCCCAAAGTAGTTATTATCCGGAAATATTATTGAGCACGTTGATATTTCAATGAATAATTGAAATAAATAAATCTTCTCAACATAAAAGTGAACACAACTAAAAGACTGATTCCACTTCAGATGTAAACTTTCTTAATATAAAACCCAGTGTGCTGAACACAAATCGAGGTAAACATATTTACCTACACTTATCTTAAATTATAATCAAGAATCAAAGACAAATATATTAGCGATATAATAAGTCGTTTAAAAAAAAGACGTTAGTCAGGAGGGCCCTAAATCCTACCCTTAGTTTTTACAAAAGTCAATCAGACAATACAAAATATACCAGTTAATAATAATTAGTAAAATTGTTATTATAATCTCACCTATATACCTGCATTTTATTTAAAACATGTTCGGTTTTTCTATGAACCTGCTTAGATGTTTCTATTTTGTATTTATAATACACATAAAAGCGACCTTACAGTTAAAATTTATATTATTTAATTTTTGACATTGAGTAACTTATGTTATAAATATTGCATAACATTCATTAAAATATTTAATAATCATATACGTATACATGGACAAGGTATGGATATGCATAACTCAGGCTTAATACCGGAAGAGGCATACCATTCTTTTTTACTGACGTTAAATAGTAAGAGAATAGTAACCGATACATTCAGTAATGCCAACCAGTCCATTATTCATTAATCGAACTATCAGTATGCTGAATTTAAATGCGTCACACGTGACCCGAATAGAAATAACATGGTTCATGCTATACATACACAAAACTGCATACATATTTGATATTTTAAAGCCGCCAAGTATTAAACCATATCAATCATGTTTTTCCCAATTCAGTACAAAATATGAATGCGGTTTTGTATTTATTACATTAGGCCATTTAAATGCTTGTCTAAATATTTGTCGCATTAATGTGTGAAGGAAATTAAAAACGAACTGGGTTTTATAAAAGTACACTGCGTCTGAAAATATCAACGTGCGGACGTCAAAGAAGGCATCCAAGTAGTTGCAATCCGAATCTGTGATAGGTGAATGCGGATTGAACAGCTGTATCAAATACCAGGTCAAGCATGCATGTTTAAAATGAATATGTATTGAAACTATTAATGTACAGACACTGTTGAGATTTTAGACACAGTTGTTTAATTATACAATGATGATTTAGAAATAAAAAGTAAAAAGTAACGAAAATCGGAGATAAAAATAAAGATGATAAATTATTTCCAGAAAAGTGTTAAAAACAAACGAAAACTATTCTGGAACTTCTTTGTCATTTGTTGTGTGATTCTAAACAAGGTCTCAGTTCAATTATCAATGCTTCTATCAAGGTCACTACATTCCAACTGTATCCTCATAGAAATATATTGATCACACAAACTACCCCTATCTGGTCTCTTGGCTACAAACTACCCCTATCTGGTCTCTTGGCTACAAACTACCCCTATCTGGTCTCTTGGCTACAAACTACCCCTATCTGGTCTCTTGGCTACAAACTACCCCTATCTGGTCTCTTGGATACAAACTACCCCTATCTGGTCTCTTGGCTACAAACTACCCTTATCTGGTCTCTTGGCTACAAACTACCCCTATCTGGACTCTTGGCTATGGCGAAAACAAAAGAGAAGATTATCAAATCATTTCTTTTGGCCTAGCATATTTACAGAGGTAAAAAGATATTGCAGAATGTGTCATGAATGCTAGATGAAAGAAAAACTGTCCTATAGGCGAGAAAATTCCAATGGTTGCTACTACTGATTACTGAACCCTTGAAAACCATTTTCAATGCAATCGTTTGGTTGTTATGAACAACATCTGTACACAATTACATTCTGACGGCAGTGGATGATACTACGAGGTACCGCAACGATTTTCATCTGAAGGATACGGGGCTTTAAGTACTGACCGAGTTGTTGTTGTTAATGTAGGGTTTAACGCCATATTTCAGCACACGATAGGCTATACATGGCGGCCAGTATTAATGGTGGAGAAAGAACCCGGGGAAATCCTCGGAAAGAAACACCAACGCACGAGAAGCTACTGGCCAGCTTTCTCACATACCCACACTGGCCGAATCTGAGACTCGAACCCACGCAGACAGAGGTGAGATGGCAGTGATCCGTAACGGAGAGCGCTTTAGACCACTCAGCTATTCTGCTCCCCCACCCCCACCCCCGACCGAGTTGTTTAAAGTCTTATTTTCCCACGGGTCATACTGAGAGACCAAGCAACCAATTTCATTAGGTCTCACTGGATAGTTTCGCATTTTGACACCTTCCTAATATTTAAGGTAGAAGGCATGGGCCTAATTATCACCATCCTAGCATTTTTCACTTCACACATAAGCTAAATCTGTAATGTGGTTTAGATTTACTTTGAGTTAGGCTTGGAAACTGGTTGACTTGTTGGTGACTGCCTGTCACAGTTAGACTAGCACAGGAGATCAAATGCGTAACTTGGGCTTCAAATGAGCCGCAGACTTGGCTTGCGTATTTATATGTGTCTGCTACAGAGGTAAATATCTAAAAATCTAGATGGTTGAGGGGTGATGAAAAGTATGCTAATCTGTTACAGTGCTAGTGAACTTTATTCATGTATAAGGCACATACTGATTCTTTTAGCTCTCTTGTCACAGGAAAATATTCAAAATACCCCCTTTCTGTAAAAAATTAATGTAAAAAAGAGGGGTTGGGGCAGTGTTGATTCAGTATAAAAGCCACTAGTTGCATGAGGAATTAACTTTAATTCCTCAGTCAGAATCTTACAAGCATCATTTCAACAATTAGTTAATTTTTATTTGTGTCTTTAATGTAATAGTATTATCATTTTTCTGCTATAGGTCATTGTCGGACAAACATTTGCCAAAACAACTGTCCAGTGAGACCTTAGCGCTTTTTGGAACAGCCGCATTAACTGTGAGTCTAATCTACGCTTTATCATCAACAAGCGGATGGAAAGATTTGGAAGATATGGGAAGAAAACACGAATGACTGGGATGAAATGTTATGATACTTATTGTTTGCTTGTTGCGAAGTCTCGCAAGATGAGATTGGGTTTGCGCTGCTTGAGATACTGCATTGTATTCCTATACAAATGTTACGAAATATGCTTTGAGAAGAAGAGGATTTCAGGAAAATAACTGTGGAACATTTTGTGAATATGCAGAAGAAGTTGGCTAACATAGATCTGTTGAATCGGCAAATTAAAATCAAGGTATCGTATGATCGTCCCATGAAGATAAGGAAATTTAATCCGATAGGTAGTCCTCATTCTCTGGCCATCGAGTTTTTTGCTGCACCGTCGCCTGGTTAAAAATTGAAACATTGTTAGCTACACACTATTTATTCCCGTTTGATAAGGATATTAACTTATCATGTAAACTTATAGCGTTGATACAAATGTCCTGTTCTGTTGCCATTGATGGTAGACGAAAAATATGGCGTGGAAATCGATTTTCACCGTGAACAGGTGACAATGGCACTGGTGTTAAGCTGGAGATCAAATTGATGAAAGAGCAACGAGAAGATATAATAAGTATTTTGTCATGAATTTTAGGATGTTTTAACAACACGGCCTGGTCAAATAAACAATTTTACTCACAATATCAAGTCAATTTCGGAGACACCAATCATGCAACTGCGATACAGATAATCGTTCGCCCAACGCAAATCTTGAAACGATGAAACTTTGGAGCAAAGCCTCATCGACTTAATGTTGTCGGGAATACATATTGTCGCATTATACTTTAACGATATCATGATATAGAATGTGTATAATTTGATGTAACGTTTGCGCGAAGTCTATGACAATAAATCTGTCCAATGGCGCGTTTGGAGAGGATGACATGGTGGAAGCCAAACTAAGACAGACAACAAAATAAGTAAAACAAAGTATCAATTTTCATTGCCCACGACGAATAAGTGGATACCCACACTTTTGGGAATGGTTAAAATGCTTTAGAAGTTCAAAAAGGATTTTGCTGAAAATACCATTAACCGCATGACACAGAAGGGACCAAATTGATGTGAATTAACTGAAAATGTTCAATTCTTTCGAATGATGAAGGATGCAACTCTTACTATAAGTCAATATGTATGAGATCATATATGAAATGGGTAAATGATTATGTAAACGGATGTTAGCGACATTGCAACATGGGCTGTGTTAAGCTAGATATTTGACTATGAGGCGTCTTAGCTGTACGTTTCTTCCGCGAGAACAGAAATATTCAGCTATGGAGAAAGAATGCGATGATTTGTGCAATATATTAATTTAGTTATTACTTATCAGGAAAACATTTGAAATTGTAAATGGTCGTGATCTAATGATATTGTTAAACCAATGCAGAACAAAATTTATGGTCTCGTTAGATGATGTTTGGCACCGGAGCCTTAGAACATTACTCTGAAGCACAAGAGCGGAAAATAACATGCATGAAACTGACTCATGCTTAAAATGAGTAGAATGAAAAGAGATAATGATGTGCCTAGCATACCTCATAAACATTGAGTGTACTATTGGAATAGTTCAGAATTCGCAGTTTTCGAATTTCATTCTGTTCTGTTTCTTTGTGAATCACAGTGGAATTTGTGTGATTATACGCGGACAGTGCCGGATTACCGATTAGGCAGAGTAGGCACCAGTCTATGGGCCCCAAGCCGTTTAGGGGCTCCACGATAAAATTAATATTGATATGAGCTAATTTGCGGGGGAGGGGGATTTGGACTTCCTAAAGGTCTCCACAGGGTTTAATCCGGAACTGTCGGTGGAACTCATTTGCCTGGAATCTAACTGTTCCGAATGGTCACTTAAGAAAATATGGACTCATTAAAAGCTTTATGTAACTTTCATCATTTTATTAATGAACTGACCCAGAAAAATATTTTCAAATTGTATCGCACAAATATTGTGCCGGATAAAGTAATCTTATAAAACGGCGATAAGATCGGAGAGCAGGCAGTTAGGTGACAAGGTTTCGTTTTGTAAGTAACACTGGATTTGATATCGTACATTTGACATTTAACCTTTTATAACGTTGTAGACCCGTACTCAGCATTTGTGTGTCCTCTGAACCTAATCATAACACAGTATTTTCTCATGAAGTGAATTAATATTACATACAGAAGAAAATAACTAAACTGCCTAATGTTTTCTATTGAATCAAAAGCAATTCCCCGTCATTACAAATGGAGCAAATTTGGTTAAAACTAGTATTTATTTTTACTATCTGTATCTCTTCTAAATTCAGCACATTGCATGGATTTAAACTGCATATATAACAATTTTGTGTAAGTAAACAATATATAAAAAATTGGTGTTGTAGAAAATGTATAGTCTCCGTTCTCTATTCCATTTTAGGACGCTTTATACTTCCAAGGATAGCACGAAATGTCTTGTACTTGCACTTGTATTTTTTACCGGTGACATTTTTTGAGGGTGGAACAGAACCTAGACAGATACCAGTGCGTGTCCAGCAGGGACAGGTAATCAATTGTACTATTACCTTCCCACCTGGTTCCCTACTGAAGCCATGGCAACTCCGAGGTCTTCAATTTATAGCTTAGCGATACAAAACGGAGGACACTACAAAAGGCCATTAAACTTATGTCACGTGTTCCATATCTGATGAATACGGTCATGGTCTATCAATATTAATCTGATTTTTAATGGAAACGCTTTTGATCATTCTGGCAATCTTATCTTATAGAAAAATTACGTTGCCTTGTTAAGAATCATCGGCCAAGAATCGTCAAACCGCTTCGTTCCACATTGATCCGTTGGATGTGCTGCCAGCCGAAACAGTGTGACAATACACGCTTTCCTGTGGATGCAAAAGTCACTGCCGGTAGAATAAATTGAAACGAGAGAGCTCTTTTCTCATGTTAATTATTTATTATGGCAGGCTTCCACTTGTTATTATTACAACTGTCAGCTTTCTTCCTAGGTAAATAGAAAAGCATAATTGAATCAATTTAGTTCAGCTACATTCAGTCAGAAACCGAAGCTATATATCCTTTGTTAAGCAACTGCTTATATAAAGTATGAAACGAAACGAAATGGATTGATGCCGCTTGTGAAGGTATAAAACACGAATTCGACTTTTGGCAATTGTAGAAGCAAAATCATCGACTTTTTAAAAACATTTTCTATTATTTATTAACACTTCTGTAAAAAAAATTATACAACTTTCCCGAAAAGTGTTAGTGACATATGAAACAAATAGCCCGAAAAGTGTTAGTGACGTATGATACAAATAGCCCTAAAAGTGTTAGTGACGTATGATACAAATAGCCCGAAAAGTGTTTGTGGCATTGTTCGAAAAATAAATTTAACTTGAGAATTGTTCGGTGTTATATTATAGAACTAGCCCCATAAATTGCACATTGTTAAACAATTAGTCTTAACGTTGGTCGGTGTTATATTATACAACTAACCCGAGCATTATTCAGCGTTATGTAAAAGCCAAAGTGATATCCAGAAACAGGTCAAACGCATGAGGAGTGGTATAAGAAACAGACAAAATGTTAGTAAAATGACATCTGTGAACACATATAGCAAACCTGTTTAGACCTGTACCTGTAGGATGGGTCTAGCATCTTACAGTATGTAAGATTTATTTTGGTGTCTAACAACGGATTGAATTTAATATAATTCGGCAACAATCTCAAGTAATTATATAAATAAATATATGAACAGTTATGTGGTCATCAAGTTATGGTCTGCACAATCTTTGGAGAAAAACTTGTATGTGGATTCAGGTTAATGTGGATTCGCATCTCTCCATGAGAGCAGCATGACTCTTCTGCCCCATTTGTTATAACAATGCGTAACTGGCTCATTGGTTGTCAAGATAGTTAAAACCACCCACACAGAAAAGAAAAAAGATGAAGCAAAGCTATGAAAATTATTCGGCAATGCCAGTCCTTCTGCTTCAAGCATGGCATGTGTAAACAGACAGAAGAAATAAACGCCTTGCCCAAACGGGAGAGGTTGCATCTCTTTCACATATCTTGTTTCTTTTCCCGACACGATAGCAGTTTGTCTTCACTTTGGACTCTTGTATGCAAGTTTAGCATTATGTCTTTATTTAAGTCATTATGACTTATCATATTATATGAGTACACAAAAACATTTGTATTACAATAAATCACTTTTTTATTTCATGGACAATATTGCTTTTTGACATTTTTTTCGACGAGTGTCATTGAACTTATAACGGATCCTGCCGTATTGATATTATAAACATCCTCGGTGAACGGAAAATCTTTATTTAAAAACAAAGTATCATAGCCGTTCTTATGGTTAATAAATATTTTACTCCAAAGTTCGTACTAATGTGTCTTCCTTTTTTGTCCTCAAAAAAGTCTTTTGCACTGTACCCGAGTGTTTATGGATCATTAAATGTCGACCCTTCTTACCTTGTTATTGATGTGAACGAGTCTTTCTATGTTTGTACAGTGAATCCAACCTATTTTCATAATATCGTCTACGACTACACCATAACTATGACTGATGAATTTCGCTTTTCCACACAGCAGAATGTTTCTTCCCATATGAAATGATTTTGGTAACTTTTAATAATACTTCGTAACAGTATGTTTCATGTATGCGTAGTTGATGGTGTTGTTGATAGATATGCTACATTCTATAAATGAATATCTGAAAAGTCATTGCATGGGCAGTGCTATTTGTCTACATATTTAAGAAGTATACAACAGTTTCCTTTTTCATCGAACCAACTTCTTCCTTCACCCTCAGAATATAGCAATACCTTCCTATATAATATAATAAATCAACGTCAAAATATATTTGCATCCATTGATGTAATTTCATATGATCTCATGTTATCAATGCACGCCTATATCACATACATAAAAAATTAACATGGCATTTAAAGTGTTGATATAAAGCAAATTAATATACCAGTACTACTGGTATGTAAAATTGTGATCCACCAATGGTGCAATAATACGCATATATAAATATTCTTTCAAGTGCAGGTCTTTTTGTATGGCTGACATGATAGACCCAGATAGTGAAGTATTTATGTATATACTTTCAAATACCATTATTTCATTGATAATTACAAGTGATGTTTTAGATTTAACTCAAAGTTTTTTCGTATCGAGTGCATTGTCTGATATATGATGATATGTGTGTATTTATGTTCATAGAATTGATTGAAAGAATGATACTGAGATAGCGAAACCGCGAGCGAGACAGATGTGGTGTGTGTGTGTGGGAGGAGGGGGGGGGACCGATGCAAGAAACATTTACGCTGAGCCAAACTCGACTGCCAGATTTATAATTCGGAGTATCGAATGTTTTATCTAGATGACAAAGACATTAACATTAAGCGTATATTTAGTCTGTATTATCATTCATCTAACTTGTTGTGTTCTGTAATATATACAGTCGATGTGCTTGTGAATGGTTTAGTAAAAACTCAGTTAATTTTAAATGAAGATCTAAGAATTTCACTTCCCTGAAAAATCGTTTCAGGCCTTTCCTCACTAAAATTGGGTAATGATCTTTAAAGGTACCAGGTAGTCAACTCGCAAGGTACTGGGTAGTGAGTTCTCAAGGTACCGGGTAGTGAGTTTTCATGGTACGGGATAGTGAATTTTCATGGTATCGGGTAGTGAGTTTTCATGGTACCGGATAGTGAGTTTTCATGGTACCGGGTTGTGAGTTTTTATGGTATCGGATAGTGGGTTTTCATGGTACCGGATTGTGAGTTTTCATGGTACCGGGATGTGAACTCTCAAGGTAATGGATAGTGAGTTTTCATGGTACCGGGTTGTGAGTTTTCATGGTACCGGGATGTGAGTTTTCATGCCACCGGGTTGTGAGTTTTCATGGTACCGGGTTGTGAGTTTTCATGGTACTGGGTAGTGAGTTTTCATGGTACCGGGTTGTGCACTCTCAAGGTACTGGATAGTGAGTTTTCATGCTACCGGTTTGTGAGTTTTCATGGTACCGGGTTTTAAACTCTCAAGGTACTGGATAGTGAGTTTTCAAGATAAATGGTACAAATAAGTTAATCACATGCAATGTTTTTGATTTATATTTTTCTAGATATGGCTTTAAAGGTTGACAATGTTAATTTATCTGAGGAGTGTTTAAGAAGAAAATGATATACTTTATAAAATAGACCTTACAAAGATATGTTATTGAGATACGAACGTTCCATTTTTTCATCATAGAAATTAAAAAGCACACGTTACCTGGAAATTCTTCTTTTAGATCTCCTACTTCCACTAAGCTATGTTTTTATATTGGCATACAGAGTTGACATTTGATTTCATATATGTGATTCAGTTGTTTGGACTGTACTAACCGATTGATATATATTGGATCTCAAATGGGTAATAATTTAATATTGATTTTTTTTAGACGAGTTTAACAATATATAGGTTTTTCGAGCCTCAGCGAGTTTTATAAATTTAATATTAAATCATTACCCATTTGAGATTCGTTTTATCATGTAGTGTTGATTTCAGTGAAAAATATTTAGAGAGAAAGAAGTATGAATACTTTCATTCATTCTGACTGAGATCATACCATTTTCAATTGTTGAGCGTAAAAGAGTTTAGTATTCACGTTTAAAAGTAGATCATACCTTTCTTGTAAATTATAAATCAAAGAACAATTACCCTTCCGATTAACATAACATTTTACACGGAAAAAATCATTTTTCAAGACAGAATGTACAATGCGATGTCTCATTGTGTGATATGGTACCGGTTCGAGTTCAGCAGAGGAGGATCCCTAAATACCCTAAATAAAGTGGCACTTTAATTAACAACGAAACATTACATTGTTGCGATATTCATATGAAATAATTACATTGTTGCGATATTCATATGAAATAATTACATTGTTGCGACATTCATATGAAATAATTACATTGTTGCGATATTCATATGAAATAATTACATTGTTGCGATATTCATATGAAATAATTACATTGTTGCGATATTCATATGAAATAATTACATTGTTGAAATATTCATATGAAATAATTACATTGTTGAAATATTCATATGAAATAATTACTACTGAATGCAGAAATTCCAATATGTACTGTAATGCATTTTGACTTAAATCTTGCAATATTTGATTTGGAATAGTAGACTTCAAAAGATATAAACAAATTTCATTTTGGATCGGAATTGCATGACATATTTACCGCTTAAATACTCTCTGCATTGATACAATTCTGTCATTTGGGAGACTGGTTTATGTCCACATTCTTCTGTGAACTGAGGTGAGTTTATTAACTTCTGTGGCTAAACATTTAAACCACGCTTGTAATATAGAGTGGCTTCCATGCTACGTGCATACCGCCACCCCACCCCTCCGTTCCCACAGCCCCACCTATGAACTTCAGCAATACCTTTGTTTTATTTGTTCTTGTTCATGTGTTGGTGTATGATGATGTGTGTTAGACGTGATCCCCTAATTGGGTAAATTGATCATATTCAGACAGACGAGACCATTTTTCCGCAGTGACTCGCATCAAAAAATGTCCGCCACAATATTCATAGTGAAAGCAAAAGTATTCCAAATGGCGGGGTTAAAACGTTTATCCACGACCTCAGCCAATCAGTAAAGACACTTCTGTACAAAAATGTCATGGGATTATTAGGGCCAATCAAAATCACGAACATGATTACTTCTCAAGATGTCACATACATTTTGAAACTCCAAATTCTATATGAAACCTGTACCGAATATGTGATACCTGTCTCAACATCACATTAACTGCCAACAGGATGTTTGTTTGTTCACCATACAAATAGTTTTATATCGTTGGGTTCTCTTTGTATATGTGACAAATAAATGTCAAAATGTGAGTCCATTTTTTTTTATAGAACTAGTCAATACTTTCCCAAACGGAAAATATTTATTGGTACGGCGAGCCTGAATACAATTTCTCTGTAAAGCAAAGATGTTTCTTTCAGACTCCAATACAGCCACATAATGCTTTTCCATTCCTTTAAGCGGTTTAATTAATTTCGTGATAACGTATCGTTAGTTAGTAGTTTTTTACTGGATGACATACCAAATACACGCTGACAAACCTTTCATAAGACTTGCCGGAAAACAGAAATTGATTCTTGGGTCGTTGTACGTAATGATTATAGTCAACTTAAGAACCTCTAACATAAGACTGGTTTGATCTGGTTTGGTGTTTTACAGTGCAGCAACATGAGTTAGTTATAATTCTGAGCATATTGAAGCCAATTTCCGTGGTAGAATTTGAACCCACTCCTTTACGGTCTCAAATTCAGCCTGCCAACTATTGCGTCACCGCAGATTCTATTTCCATTATTTGCGTCATACGACATATGGGAGGCTCTCTAATAGATCCCAAAGACCACCAGGAACGCAGTTTACTTAGTTGCCTTGGTACTCTGTTTTCGTATATTAAAACCTCATCAACATTTAGCAAAAATTATCGCATTAATAGTTTGTGTTGATATGCGATATAACTGTTCTGAGCTTAACGATGATTGATTTTATGAATTGACATGGCAACTTCTTTTCTTTTTCATTAAACACATTTTATAACCTTTCTATGAGCAAAATGATGACGAACTGAAGGGAATACATTTTAATTTTCCTCGGTGCCCTTAAATGATGAGTGTGGCATGATGTATAACAGAAACATGCAAAGTAAAACATAATTAACACATATGACTGTTTTTGAATTAATAAACACTGAATCCAAAACTTATCAGAATATCACACCATAATTGGTTTCATTGTATGAAATGTTCGCATCGGAGTAGTTTTGCTTAACCATGGCTCTTTTCAGTGTGTTCAGTTTGATTCGCTTATTGCTCCAAACCAGTTAAGCATATGTATGTTGAATAGTTTTATTCCTTTCCGTGCATTTCCTGAATCCTAAGCTCTATAATTTTCTTTTAAAAAAGATGGTCGCTATCGTTTAACCGGCTGTAAGCAGCTGTTCCGATTTTGTGCCGTTTTCATGATACATGTTCATCGTGCATTGGCTGTTCAGTTCGTATGTGTTTCGTCATCTCCTTGTTATGGAAACGAGAACAATTAGAATTTTTCTCAGCGGTCTTGCTCCACTGCTACAGCGTCCTTTGTTCTTGAATAAACCACCATCACGTGAGCGCCAGTCAACCCATTCATGCTATGATGAACCCTCGTTGATAGCTTTAAATGACCCCTCCTTAACTCTCCACACTACATTATGCTCTAGACTAACGAACTGGGACTACATTCATCATTACTTAAATGTAAACGAAAGCGAAGAAGGAAACGTTGTTTCAAAGCTGGTCGGCGTAGAACAGGAAGACGAATTCCAGTTATATTCCTTTCTCTCCTTCCTGCTCAACAATTTTAAAAATTCGGTCGTTAATTTAGATAAGCTGGTTAAAATCCCTATTGAATCGTCAACCTTTGTGTCTACTATCCAAGAGATACCACTGTGTATTGCAATATTCGATCCATAATGAGTAAGACCGCCGGAAAAAGCGCACAGAAATAGTTATATTGATCAACAATCAAAATATCGACGTCTTTTACCTGACAGAAATATGGTTAAAAACATCAGGCGATGAGCCCAAGTGAGCAGATCTAACACCAACCGGTTAATCCTTCAAGTCGTTCCCTCGCCACTCTCGTGGGGGTGGAATTGATGTAATCACAAAGAACTCCATGGTCAAATGTCTTAACCACACCACAACCTTCAATTTCTACCACACATCGTTTGAACTAGTCCAAACACCACTCACACTGGAACACAGGTCATTTCATTTTCTGCCTATACCGCCCTCCTAGTAGAAAAAAAACAAGATGAATGAATCTCTTTTTTGTACAGTTTCCAAAAATCCTGAAGTATGCAAATTCCATAAGCGGCAACCTGATTATTCTTGGAGATTTCAACTTTCACTTTTACTGTCTTGGAAAGCCATATACGTCAAAACTCCTAGCTTTCATTCATGTTTTCAACCTCAAACAGTCAGTTAACCAACCCACGCATAAATATGTTCATATTTTAGACTGGATTCTTCATAGACCTGATGATAATATTATACGGGCCACCCTTGTACCCAACGAACTTACATCCAATCACCTCTGCATTATATGCCATCTCGACTTATCAGTCCCTAACCCTGGACCTTTATTTGCTGCTAACAGAAACTTCCATGTGATAAATAGAACCAAACTAATGCATGACATCCTTGTAAACATAACTACTCTTCTACTTTCTACAGCAGAACAACTTAATAACTGCCTGCATTTTATTGCTTGAAAACCAAGCCTCAGCCACCAAGTGCAATGTATCAATTCAAAAGTGTTCTCCGTGGTATAGCAGTGTTAGGGACAGGCTTCGAACTGCTAAAAGATAACGCAGTAAAGCTGAGAGGCTTTGGCTTTCCATCAGACTCACTATTCATAAGCAAATCTATGAAGCTGCTAAGAAGAACGTCACAAACATAATCCATGCAGCGAATGCAGCCCACTACATACTAAGATCACGAAAAGTTCCAGCTACACAGAGCAATTTGAGAGTAGCTAATGTCAAGGAACAAATGTACACTACTTTCCTGTCGACCTTCCGTTTGCAAAGTTCTTCCGTGACAAAGTACAAACCATTAGAGATAAGTTTGACAAAGCAATTTCAATTGACTTGTCGACAACATAAAGTGACGATATAGAATTTCAGCGGTAACTCTTAGCAGCATTTGAACCTGTCTCTATGGAGTTAGTACTTACAATCGTAACGAAGAGTGCAACAAAGTAATCTGTACGTGTTCCAATTCCATCATCACTGCTGTCTGAGTGTGCTGAGATCCAGTATTGCCTTCACTAACTGATGTTATTAACACCTCTCTCTCTCATCCAGGGATTCACATCATGTTTCAAAACAGCCATCGTAAAACCTCTGCTGAAGAAGCCAACCCTTGACCAGAAGGATTTAAAAAACTACCGCCCAGTTTATAATCTCCCAATCATATCAAAATCTTAGAAAATGTTGTTTTAAGCCCACTTGTATCTCATTTGAATTCAAACAGTCAAACATAATTCAAACAATGTAAAGTCTGCATATCTGCATATCACGCTTGGCTTGGCACGGTACTGAACCTACTCTTCTGAAAGTAGTTAATTACATTCTTTCTGCTTTGGATAGCAGAAAGATTACAGTCCTTCCCCTCCTTGATTTGTCTGCAGCATTTGACACAATTGACCATGATATATTACTTCAATGTCTACAGCATGTATTTGGCATCACAATACAGCCTTACAGTGGTTCAATTCCTATTTAGTCAACAGGAAACAAATTTGTATCTGCAAATGGAATACACTCCAGCCCAGTTGATCTTTGTTGTGGTGTTCCACATGGGGTTGTTCTTGGACTTTTTTTTCTTCATTTCTTCATTCTATACACTCAGACACTCTCAAGTGTCACAGATCATCATCCAGTGTCTCACCAATTGACACCAAAATACACAAATCGAGCCACCCAACTGAAGCTAATGCTACCATCCAAGGTGTTGAGCGGTGCATTTCTGATGTGAAATCATGGGTGACATGTAACAAGCTGTAGACGAATGATGATAAAACAAAACTGAGGCCATTCTGATCACAACACAAAGACGTTCTCATTCACACCCTTTACCTCAAACAATAAATATCAGCAACACCAACATTAAATTCACACAGTCAGTATGAAACCTAGGTGTTACTCTGGACAATACTTATTTATTGCACGAACATGTCATGAAAATATGCAAGGTGGCATATCTTGAGATGAGATGCATCAGCTCCATTCGCAAATATCTTCCAGCTGATGCCACTAAAATATGTGTATGTTCATTAGTACTTTCAAGACGTGACTATTGTAATTCATTTATGTTTGGTTCGTCTCAATATGTACTCCAGAATCTTCAAAAAGTTAAAAACGCAGCTGCTCGGATTACCCTTAGAGTATCACAATCAGTGCACACCTCCCCACTGCACCCTACATCGGCTATCCATTCGATCCAGTACCAAACACAAAATGTGTTCTCTGCGCTACGTTTCAATGACGGGCTCCAGTCTAACATACCTATCTGGCCGCACCCATGTGTAGACACCAGCAAGATACTCACGTTACTCTTCTGACAATCGTGTACTCATTATTTCCACTATGAAAACGACGTTCATGACAACGTTCTTTTACATACCACGGCCCAGCAACGTGGAACGAATTGCCCATTGAACTTAGACACAAAGACACTGTGATCCCTTTCAAGAATGCTATTAACACTCACTTTTTGCCTGCAAGAACAAACCTAAAGACCTAATAATGTTTAGGACCTTAACATTTTTCAGCATGTTTTTATGTTTTTTAATTGTGTCGTGTTTTTTTTGTTGTTGATTTTTTTTGTAGTCATATCATTAAACATGTTGTAAAGTGCTTAGAGCTTCTAAGATTTGGCGCTTTATTATTATTATTATTATTATTATTATTATTATTATTATTATTATTATTATTATTATTATTGTTATAGCTCAGTTGCTAGAATGTTGGACTTTTAATCTAAGGATTGCGGATTCGACACCCGCTCAGACACGCCCTTGTCCGTTGCCTAGGCGTGTCTTGGAAGCAACTGAACTTCCATTTCCTCCGGATGGTATTTTCAATATATTATATGTAAAAGTGCCGTTAAAAACAACAAATACAATCGAATCCAATGGTAAATAATGCCGAACATCAAACGGGTCGTTTCGAAAGTTGTTTGGAAGCCCAAAGTCAAAGACATGAATAAGTAACAGAGTATGTCATGAACTCAAGGGTTCAACCCAAGATCCGCCAATAGCGTTGCAATTCAGTGCTGTAGGGCAGTAAAGATATTGTCTATTAAGTTTTACTGGACATTGTCGTCAATATCTATATTACTGTTTATATAATGATTTCCGGATATGCCCAGTGCTGGACTTAATTTTAATAACGCATAAACAATACAATAATTTTCCTCCTTCGTACGATAATATTTGTACTTGGGTCATATCTTGAAATGAGACAAAGACTTTCATTTAAGAAATAGAAGTTTGTAATTAAGTGTGTATGCGTTTATATACAAGTGCATTTATTTCTTCGAAGAAAGATAATAAAGAACAAAGGAAGAAAAGAGAACAAACACGATTCTTTATATAAAAGTGGCAAAATATCGATAGTCGTTTTATCTCTGCTTACTGCTAGAATAACGTGAGAGAAGAAACAAAACCATGACAACCCACCTTAATATCTGGACAGAATTGTTGCAGAGCTGATCTAAGCTAATACCATTGTCCGATGAATCACTGTGTCCACCCAGCTAATGACCGAGAGAATAACACAATACAATCACTATGTTGATACACACATAAATAGACAATGTTAGTGGAGGCAACAAACACTCTTGATATTATCAGAAGCTGTAAGATCTTATGCAACTAAACTGGGTGTATCCTGATTGCAGGTATAGGAGTTCATCCAAACAAATAAATCGATCTATGCCCCACAAATATGTTTGCTGTCGCATAACAATAGTTGCCATCGTCAATCGATAGTGGCTTTATGGATAAAAACTAGCAATGTGACATATAGTCTCATAATTGCTTGCAAAATGGAATCTGAATTCGCTGAGTCTATTCATTTCGCAAAATAATGAGTCTAAAGTAAAATTCAGCAAATAACTGTTTGGTATTTACTTATCTACCTGTAAGGTAGTTTTGATTTATCAGACATACCTGACAGGTAGTTGTGGCTTATATATTCCTGATGGCTAAATGTTATTTATCATACCTACCTGATAGGTGTGTATGGTTTATCATATCTACCTGATAGGTGTGTATGGTTTATCATATCTACCTGATAGGTGTGTGTGGTTGTCATACCTACCTGACGGGTATGTGTGGTTTTATCGGTCAATATCAGAGTGGCCTTGCACTAGGATGAAAAAGTCATCAGAGACAAATAAAATCTATGTTAGGGTTTGGACCGAGATCCCAGCCAAGGGATTTCTTTGTCTCGGTTCAAACTCCAACGTAGATTATTTTTCTCACATAATATTTTCCTTTAAAGTAAAAAGAACTCTTCAAAATGTTCACTTCCATGTTTACATGTGGCGGATGAATACAAATATGTCAATGAGGGCTGTGGTGTGACAGTTGCATCTAAAGTACAGTCTTCACGCTTTAGCAAAGAAAAATAACTACATAAAACGTCGCATAGTAATGATATGTTATCACATTTAATATATGGATGCCATATAAAATTGAAAATAAATCATTAATATTTATTACAAGAAACTGTTTCATTTCATCAGTTCTCATTTAGAAATAATCGCCCCTTCCCTGTATAAAAGACCTTCCAAATATGGACCCTAGCGGATAACCATGTGCTAAACTTTGAAATTCACGGATTCTTTGCAAATTTATGTTTCTGTCTTGGAAATATGGCAAGTGCTGCAGTGGAATTTGCTTATGGATTCGTGTGTTGACCGATAACTGATTCCTTCTGGCTGTAATTATTTGTCAATAGATATTGCAGGCATATTTTTGATTCAACCGGGACACACTGGAGATGATTAACAAAATTATAATACAGCATGTTTTTTACATAACACATTTCTGGCTGTTACTAAGTTTTCCGAATTTTAACTGTTAGAGTTGAGAGGCTGTTAAGTGTATAGTTCTAGAGCATATGCGTATGGCTCAGTATTTTCTATCATTTTTAATTTCACGCAGCATTGCGAAATTTTACCTATCTGTATCACAGGTCAGTGTCATTAAATGTAGCTTACAGTATTTAATTTATTTCACGCGAAGTATTTAAAACTAGTTAGGTTGCTTTAGCTACATTTAATGACACGGACCTGGAAATGTACTGAGCTAGGGCTGCATATAGGATAAAACTGACCATGCCATGTGGAACGAACTAACATAATACCAAACAACTCGACATATATGCGTGCATGTCTTTGACTCTCTAGAAATGTTTTGTATGATGTGTTCTCAAAGATGGATTGACCTTAAGTTACTATATTTTTGTTATATATTTGTTGTTGTTTAGAACATCTACATTATGCCAAGCAGAATACAACAAGGGTTTCCTTTTTTAAGAATAGCTTGAGCGCGTGGACATCTTGACTGAGACGACTGGTGAGTGATGACTAGACTGAGATAAGACAATTAAAGTTAGCAAAACTGTTATATTTCTCTGTCGCATGGGTGACAAAAGGTTATATATTAAATTTAAAGTGAGGCTGAAACTATTAAAGGTTGTCATATTTTTTGACAGCCGGCAAGAGTAACAGTTTGTTTGTGCTGTTGGTTTTAACGCCACTGTTAACACGTTCATATCGTGCTGAGTAAATTGGAACTATGGAAACAGAGGCCCAAGATAAACCCACTACCAATGGAGTCCGACACTCTAACAACCACTGCGGATCCACTGACTGTATGTTGTCATCAAGAATGTTGATTTTATAGTTTTTATTATTTTTTTTAACTAGACAAGAATGCACAGAACACTAATTTATTGTACATATATCTATGCCGTGGATTTAAATTAATTTATATAAAATGTACACCATATGTTTCTAAAAAAATAATAAAATCTATTTTTACAACATGGATTACGGCGATATCAATTTAAAAGATACATTCTCGCTTTTAGGACTGGAGTCGGAGATACATTTGTAGGGGAAGTAACATTTCCCGCAACATACAAGACGTGTGCAATGTACCATCTCGACACAATGTTACCGTATTAAGTTCTATGTATAAATGTATCATAGAAAATGTATTGGTTTTATTTTTACTAACCTCATCTACACACAATTGTTCGACATTTTATATACAAAATATACTACTTAGTGGATGTATCTATTTCATTGAGAATAACTGACAAATGAGCCGATTAGTTAGAATTTAGTCAAAACAATTGCAAAAAACTATATGCATATTTCGATGTAAAAATACCACTTAGGCCAGACCATGTCAACTAGACCAAACGTCCTGAATTTATTACAAGCAAACACCCCAGTTTCCTAGACAAAGCGTTCTGACCTTAATAAAGACTAATAACACGTTGTCCAGTGCAAAAATCCCCTAGACCAAGCTTCCTGACTTCATACAACAAATACTACTTTTCGATTGCGCAGTTGTCCCTAGATTCCTTTCCTATTCAGTTGCACAGTTGTCTGTAGGTTAAACTCATATTCGGTTACACAGTTGTCAGTATTCTCCTATTATATTTGGTTGCAAAATTGTTTCTAGGTTCCTCTCCTTTTTCGGTTGCACAATTGGCTCTAGGTTGTTTGCCTTTTCGGTTGTACAATAGTCTCTAGGTTCCTCTCCTTTCCGGTTGAACAATTGCCTCTAGGATCCCTCGTATTTGGCTGCACAGTTTTCTTTCGGCTCCTCTCATATTCGATTGCACGGTTATCTCCAGGTTGCACGGTTGCCTCAAGGTTCCACCGTTGTCTACAGGTTCATCGCCTAAAGGGTTCTTTTTTCTTGTCTGTTGGATATCAAGTTCTATCTTGAGCTGCTATTGCTTCATGAGAGCGAAGCTCTACGATGTCGGACTGCATCGGTAAATTATCCCGATATCTCTCAGCTATTGTATTATTGAATTATTCATTCATTGTTTCCCCCTAATTTTTAGATCCCATATATCATGTTTTCTATCTCCGTTTTTTCTTCTTGATGGAGACATGACAATTGTGTTAAATTTCTCTATAAAAATTCAAATTAAATCGATAACTATGTTTTCCTAGCACTGTTAAAGCTTATGTTCTTAAAATAAGTAACAGAAAAGAGCAAAAAAGAAACAGGTTTTGTAAAAGTCAACAATTAAGGTATTACAGTACAGTGATGAATCAAATACCAAATAGTCATATAGGTGTATCAAAAGTCTGACATTGTAGAGTGAATGAATTCCAATGGGGTTCCGAATCAATTCCAGTTTTTGAATGTGATGATATACCAATAGTCCAGACCAGTGTTGAAATGCCAACAGTCTTGATGTATCGCAATGATGTAATCCAAAATGTTTCTAAAGGAAATCAAAATAATTTTAAATACAGATTTAGTCCAAGAGTACGTTGTAATTCCAATGAATAATATAATAAATAAATCATGTCAAACTAAACATAACTAAACACTGATTTCACTTCAGATAGTAAGGTAGGAATGAATAATTTTGATATTAACAACTCTAATTTAAAAACCTAAATCATAATAAAAGTGCCAGGATAAGGGTCATCTTAACAGACATTTCCGTCAAACTGTAAAACTACTTCGTTTATGAAATATACTAGGGTCAGAATCAAGACTGAATCTAGTACTTCAAACCATATAAACATGTTTACCCTATATGAAATTAGGCATGCCATTAGTCATGTAGGTCCAAACACATATCCTCAGTTATGGCAAAGGGCCAATCACACAATACTAAAATATACGTAATACCTCTCCTATTAAGAGAAAATATTTATACAATAAAACTTTCTTTTGCACATTAAATATACATATGATACTATAATAATTAAAATTACATAGGAAGAAGTCTTATGAATGCCACAATATATGCACAAAAAAGCGATATATTCTTCTATACACGTGAAAGTGCATCTGAGATCAAAGTTTCTTTTCCCTTGATGTGCCTAGTATTCCTGTAACATTAAAGTTCACCATACCAATCTGTGAGTTTTGTTTATTTTTGTTAAGGAAACGTAAGCGGGTTGTGATCGCTTAATAAGTTCTTTCGGAATTACAAATACAGAAATTTTAGAAATTTTCTTGGCTCTTTCTGTCAGTGAAACTCGCCATAACCCATTCAAAATGTCAAACATGGTGGCATAATTTGCATTTCCAATTTTGTCAATGCAGTCACTGAGTCGTGACATTGGAGATGAATCTGTTTCAGTTACAGTGTTCGCTATTCTGCTTAAATTTATTCATACTAAAGAATTGTATTTGTTTGTGTTGGAACATCTTAAATCTAGTGCTCATATTCAAGCAATAACTGTTTTAGTTAACTCTTTTTTCTTGTAGCTGTTGATGTGAAAGTTTCTGATTCAGATTATTTAATATTTATGAAGTCCGATTGTATGACATCGTTTATATCCTCGCTGTATGGGACAGTTTTCTTACAAAATCCATTTTACTTGAGCTTTTATTTCTATTTCTATTCGGACACATCTTCTCTCATTACCGCTCGTATATCTTTTCAGTGAATTGTAATTTCATTAGCAATTCTCATTAAAATTTTCATTGAGATGACCAGTTGCGGGGTTTTGCTTTTCTTAAGGTTTTTTATAATATAGATTAGTGAGTTGTGTGACTACTGGATTTAGTGTGCGAAAGATAATTCGTTCATTATGCCTTATATGGATTAGCACATGCTTTCCTGCAAACAAACGTTCCATTGGTCTCTCGTGTGCATCTTGTCATTAATGTAGATGTTCTATATGGTGGAGTACATATACTTGTCATTAATGTAGATGTTCTATATGGTGGAGTACATCTACTTGTCATTAATGTAGATGTTCTATATGGTGGAGTATATCTACTTGTCATTAATGTAGATGTTCTATATGGTGGAGTATATCTACTTGTCATTAATGTAGATGTTCTATATGGTGGAGTATATCTACTTGTCATTAATGTAGATGTACTATATGGTGGAGTACATCTACTTGTCATTAATGTAGATGTTCTATATGGTGGAGTTCATATACTTGTCATTAATGTAGATGTTCTATATGGTGGAGTTCATATACTTGTCATTAATGTAGATGTTATATATGGTGGAGTATATCTACTTGTCATTAATGTAGATGTACTATATGGTGGAGTACATCTACTTGTCATTAATGTAGACGCATTATATGTAGGAGTAAACGATACTGGTTGTGTTATGGCGCTGTTCTAACAAATAAAACATATCAGACTGGTCTGTATTTAGACCTTGTTTGCGGTCGTGTTATATCATTACTCCTACTAAAGGTACATACTAAGTTGGATATAAATGCAATGGCTGATATGACGGCAGCCATATTTAGGTGTACACATTTAATATTCTGAAACAATATGGTGGACTCGAGGTCCAACAAAACCACGTGAGAACACCATTGTAGCACTCCACGATCGAGATTCGTAACGCTCCTTTATCAACTGTGACTCCATGTGTATGGATTTTCTCGTTTCTCATGAATATGCATACACGTGCTTAACCAATCGTTGTGAGCGTGAGTAAAATCTCGCCAATGTGATTAACGAATATTATGTCACACTGTATAAGAAAAATCCAATCAAACTTTCTCTTTTAAATAGATCGATTAAAGGTTAACTTTCATTCATGTGTTGGCTATTGTTACATTGTTCCCTTGATGATGTATTTTGTTTATATTAACTCTGGGAAAACTAGATCTGTGCACATGCAGGCACACGTGAAAGGAGCGTAGCGGCTTGTCTATCGTGGCTTGCGATGTATGAACTTTTTCTAGTTAATAAATAAATTAAAACCTGTCAAGAACATTCTCAGTAAGAACATTTAGTCAGAACGCCAATATACGTCGGTGTAGAAAGACTTCAAATTTACATTTATTTATATAGAGCGTAGCAGAAACGCGCTTCTTTTGTTAGAGATCTGCGCCATTGAAATTTCTTTTAATAATACTTTAGGTTTTCCTACCTGTTACAAGTAGTACGGTCCTATCGCCCTGACTAAATATAATTGGTGGGCAATACAATACTGATATAATGTTACCGTCATTATAAAGGCCTTGCCGTGTAAATGAAAGGATTAATTCTCCTACAAATACGATGTTGTTAATCAATATAAAAACAGGCTCAGACTCTACTCTAAAATAATTCCAGTAGAATGATTCAGCATCGATTATTAAGTGGATATGTAATGGGAATATTCAGAGCAGCTTTTGATTCGAGACTAACGCGTAAAATGAATAATTAACATAGTACCATACTTTCCACTTGCCTATTGGTATTTGGAAAAGGATATTAAGTCCGACACAATAAAACGTTCTGTTGGAATCAATACGTTACGTACATGATCAACAATTTTGAATGCACGTACCTGGTTTGGGATTCCTATTTGTAGGATGGACATGGAAGTCTTCATCAGGAATGAATCAAATTAGATTCGATTGCAATGTGCAGTTTCTTTTAGACGACCTAGATTTCCAAACCTGGGGCGATGGAGCCAGTTTATTATTCAGACAGACCTCTTAAGGTCAGATGATGCATGCATACTATATTGCCAATGTATTTCTTTACTTTTGCTGATATAACATTTCAAGGGAAAATGTATCATCACACAAATATGTATGTGTGTTACTAAATCAATATACACAGGGTAAAAACACTTACATACATATCATTGATAAAATAATCCAAATAGCGTTTGAAGTAAGAAACTAAATTTGTCATAAAATGCTACATGTGTTGATGAATTTAGACAGGATAGAGACGTGATCAAAGCTAGATTAAATTGTCAGTTTCAAACATAACAAGATAGAATTAATCCAAGGTTTCACAAAAAGATAAAAATTAAACTGCATTTAATTATAATAACATTGAAATAAGCAACATCAGCCCTGATAGAAAGATAGAACAATGCAGTACGAGAAAGGAATAATACACGTATTTGATGGGTAAATATAAAATTTATACCTGTTAAATTTACAGCACACTTAAATTATCTCGTTAACTTTAAAAAGATCAATATATAATGCTTCAACAAAATAGACATGAATCTGAACTCATTCGTTCTCTTAAATTTAACTAAGAATATGGTAAAATTAGACAGGAATCTAAAATAATTCGTTTGTTTAAAGTCATTGAAGAAGCAGTGCAACTGTGGAAAATAGATGATGTACATATAGGTTTTGATAACAGTTATGGTGCATAAAGCACAGAACATTCTCCATGTATATGTATACCATTGGAAACAAGTGACGTCAAAAATAGTGTAACCCGACCAAATGTGGATTTTGCAAAAGAATACAGAGGTAGGCTCGGACATAGAGACCCAGGGCACTTAGGCAGTTAGCAGAGTGGAGGCCCCCTTTTTGATGATTTAGCAAAAAAAACAAACTTGTGTTCTCAATGTGTACCATTTCGGCCCCTGGCCTGGGACCCCTTCGATAGCAGAACAAATGGGAAAATATCCTAACCTTAAGATAGAGAATAAAACAATTAGGTTGACTTGAAATGACTTTTAAACACATTTTAACGTTCAAAATAAGAACAATAACTGAAACAGCCATGGTATTTTTCTATACACAGTGTCCCATCTCTGTTCAGGAGATAGCTTGGGCAATGATAATGTGTGCATGTCAGAAATAAAGCCCACTATTATTTATACAATTAAACAGTTCTATATCCAATCTTGGTCTGGATTTAGCCTTTTTATATTCATGCGGATATTTAAACAAATAACAACATTAACAAGGGCTTTTAGGTTGGAATTGAGACAAAAGACGCTGTAGATATAGCTAGGTTGATCAATGCGACTTTGGACTGTTTGCACTTAATTTTAACCACTGCTTGTTGTACGTTTTTGTGTTGTAAATCATGTTTATCTTGGTTGTAGTTCGATGATGATTTATATCGATTATTGAGAAAGAACGTTCCAGTAATGATTTATATCGAAAATTGTGAAAGAATAATCCAATTTTGATTTATATCGAGTATGGTGAAAGAATTTTCGAGTTATAATTTATATCGATTATTTCTTTCTCTTCATAAATCTTCTGAACCGTCAATTAAAATATATATACAACAGGTTTTCGGTGGAAAATATGAACTCATTTCTTTGTGGGTTTTTGGAAGCAAATTCAAGTTGGAAAATACAAGTTGCCGTCTTTGAAGTAAACTTGAAAGGGGCAATATCTTGAGTTTTTAACCTTGTGTATGATATATTTGTAAACTTTTTAAACGTTAAAGATATCAACGGTTCTGAGAGAGAAAACAACTCTTTTCACAAATGACTACTTTTGCTGAAAACGACAGATTTTCGAAGTTGGGGTAATTGATTTTATTTTTATGATTGTGTCCGGTATCTGAATACATCGATGAGGATTCCGCAGCATCTCAGCTGCTGCCTTCGCTGGTTTTGGTGATATTATAAGTGCAGATCTGTCTCGCTGATCAAACACGACGAACGTTATATGTTTACCTTCATTGTTGCAATGTAGTTCAATTTCTTGGATTTCTGTCAAACGTAAAGATCTTACAATGACCACTAAGGGGTCATGTTCTCGGATATCTGTCAAACGTAAAGATCTTACAATGACCACTAAAGGGTCATGTTCTTGTGACTCATGTTACTACCATAATCGCTCATTTACCAGTCATTCAGATAAATATGATATCGTGGCATTTGGTAGACTGAGCAGTGTGGCTGAAGATCATCAATATGTGCCGATCAGTTTTGATTCACTTTCACATTTCTGAAAGCTGCATTTCCGTTGGCTAATTCAAAGGTTACCAGAACATGACTACTAAATTTTGAGCTTCTAATTTTAATGAGATTGTGTGCAAGCATTACAGTACTTTACTGAGTACAATAAGTGCATGCAGAGGGGAGAAGAGAAATTGTGAAATTGTAGGGCTGCCGCATCTCGATACGGAAGCCAGCGACTAGCAACATTTTGTAACAAAAAAAATCCACGACCTGAGTGTGTCGTCACTTTGCGTGCTCTTTATCGGCATTTCAAAGATTCATTATCTGTGTCTATAAATCGAGGTCATTATTGATTTTACATGCTGATAAGGTCATGGTCATTTAATCAAATGAAATTGTCAACTCTGCAGCACTCCGAATCATATTGATTGTATGACCCTGTATTTGAATTTCCCACGGGTGCACTGTTTACGTTGCCAATCAATGAATCCCTAAATTAAAAAATACACTTCATGTCGTTATTGTTCATCAACAGAAGCCTCGCTATAAACCAAAGATTTACACCTTGTTTCATTTAGTCTTTCATTCCACAGAAGTAACGGCTATCTAGTCGTTCAAGATGCATCTCTCTCTCTCTCTCTCTCTCTCTCTCTCTCTCTCTCTCTCTCTCTCTCTCTCTCTCTCTCTCCGTACCTACCCACATCTATCTATCTATCTATCTATCTATCTATCTATCTATCTATCTATCTATCTATCTATCTATCTCTAGTAAGATAATCGTTTTAGGAAAATCTTAATGACTTTTCCTAATTTCAAAATTTGTTCGAATTTGTCTGATTCGTTTAAAAATAGTTTTTTTTTAGTAGGTTTGAGCTTTGAGGATTTTTTTTACGAAAGTCATTCTCATCCTATTTCAACCCATCTGCGGTTTTCTTTTAGTCAAATATAGTATTTGTAAGCCACTGAAATATATTTGTAACTATGATATAGATTGGTTGCGTTTGTTTGGGTTTAACGCCACTTCTCAGTACAAGAGAGGCTATATACGGCAGCCAGTATAACATATGGAGGAAGAACCGGGGCCAACCACGGAAAGAAGCGCGGATCCACGGAAGCTATTGGCAAGCTTTCTGGCAGCGATACACTTTTGCGCGATGAAATAATACAATGCTAGATAGGTTACATGGTTAAATAGATTATATGGTTATGCATGCTATACGGTTAATGGGTTACATGGTTAGATAGGTTATATGGTTAGATAGGTTTTATGGTAAGATATGTTATATGGTAAGATAGGTTACATGGTTAGACAGGCTATATGGTTAGATAGGTTATATGGTTAGACAGGTTATATGGCTAGATAGGTGACATGATTATATATTTTATATGGTTAAATGGGTTACATGGTTAGATAGGTTATATGGTTAGATAGGTTATATGATAAGATAGGTTATAAGGTAAGATAGGTTATAAGGTAAGATAGGTTATATGGTTAGATTGGTTATATGGTTAAATGGGTTGCATGGTTAAATGGGTTACATGGTTAGATAGGTTATATGGTAAGATAGGTTATAAGGTTAGATAGGTTATATGGTTAGACAGGCTATATGGTTAGATAGGTTATATGGTTAGACAGGTTATATGGCTAGATAGGTGACATGATTATATATTTTATATGGTTAAATGGGTTACATGGTTAGATAGGTTATATGGTTAGATAGGTTATATGATAAGATAGGTTATAAGGTAAGATAGGTTATAAGGTAAGATAGGTTATATGGTTTGATAGGTTATATGGCTAGATAGGTTACATGGTTAAATAGATTATATGGTTATGTATGTTGTATGGTTAAATGGGTTACATGGTTAGATAGGTTATATGGTTAGATAGGTTATATGGTAAGATATTTTATATGGTAAGATATGTTACATGGTTAGACATGTTATATGGCTAGATAGGTTACATGATTATATATAATATGGTTAAATGGGTTACATGGTTAGATAGGTTATATGGTTAGATAGGTTATATGGCTAGATAGGTTATATGGTTAGACAGGTTATATGGATAGATAGGTTATATTGTAAGATAGGTTATATGGTTAGATAGGTTATATCGTAAGATAGGTTATAAGGTAAGATAGGTTATATTGTAAGATAGGTTATATGGTTAGATAGGTTATATGGCCAGATAGGTTACATGGTTAAATAGATTATATGGTTATGTATGTTATATGATTAAATGGGTTATATGGTTAGATAGGTTATATGGATAGATAGGTTATAAGGTAATTAAGGTTATATGGTTAGATAGGTTATATGGCCAGATAGGTTACATGGTTAAATAGATTATATGGTTATGTATGTTATATGATTAAATGGGTTATATGGTTAGATAGGTTATATGGTTAGATAGGTTATATGGATAGATAGGTTATATGGATAGATAGGTTATATAGTTAGATAGTTTTACCAAGACAAGCTTGTCTCTTGTTTCGTGGTTTGTAGTTCCTGTTTTTGTTTGTCTTGCGTCTAATTATGCCCTAGACTGCAACGAAGAGTTAAAACCTAAACCTTGTAAAGTTCATATCTGTTTGAGTACTACTACTACTCTTATTACTACTATTATTATTACAATACTACTACTACTACCACTACTACAACTACTACTACCACTACTACTACCAATACTACTAATACTTCTACTACTACTACCACCATTACTACTACTACTACTACTACTACTAATAATAATAATAATAATAATAATAATTCCGTAGAAAATATAATATTGATCTATTTTCAGATTTTGATTTGTATGTTAACATTACCAGCTAATATATCGCCGGTCATTGCAAATAATACTCATAATTATACTAATAAGAAAAACACGCACGAAAGTACCGCCCTGCACACAGACATACGCACACAGTGCATCTTTTTGAAAGCTTGTTACGACAACTTTACGCTGAGACAGTATATGTGATAAATTTTGTTTTCTCTAACATCAAATTGAATGACATTAATGTAACTTACATTATGCAGTCTTACTTTCAAATGTGTAAGTATTGTTTTTGCAAGCATTTTTCTCTTTCCAATGACATATGCAGTAATACTTCTATCGTTCAAATTAATATCTCATTTTCTAAAACCATTACAAGATTTTTCTGAGTGCAAAATACAATAAAGGTATTTTGTGTTAGCCCTATTATGGCTGTCTATTATTTAAGTATAAATGTAAAAACATTTTAAAAACAAAATGTGCCGTTCTGAAGCGTGACAAATGTATCTGTGAAATATTATAAAACACTATTTACTGTGTGTAAATTGTTGATAATATTTTCCAACATGCCATAAAAACAATTTCTATTATGGATGGGTACCGCAAATTTTTTTGTATCATTGTAGACCGTGGTATTTCGGAAAGTACGGCGATACTTATCACTGTATACCACAATTAGGGATAATGATTTCCATGTTCTGAAGCAAGGGGCCTAACGCAATTTTTTCCTTTAATTTATGTCTGTTTTTCTATGATTTAAAAGCAAAATAACACCATATTATATCCACAATATTGTTTGGAAAAGTATTAATTCTCTTCAGATAAAATAATGAAGTTAATTTATGAACTTACATTTTGAATTTGCTATGTGTATGCTAATTGCTATATAAAACTAACCAAATTACGATGTTTACGCTTACACTATCGCTGATACTTTGAAAGACATTGAGTAAATATTAGATATTCTATTTATCAAAAGAGTAAGTGTTGATACTGAAGCCCATATTTTCCTGAAAATCGTACGATGAGTTGCAGTATTACAAAATAATTTGTGTACTTAAACACAGTGACATACAAAAGTAAATAACTAAAAACAGGACATGTGATTTTACATGATTTATCCGAAATTTTCTACACGTTGCATTTCGCTCGAATATCTTCCCCAGCATATCATATGGCCAACGCTTCGGAATATGTGACACGTGTCTAAAATGTGATGAAAGGATTCCAAATATAATTATATTTGTAATATTCGCATTAATGTGTGACAGATACAACTATTTTGTAAAAATAAAATAAAATCTTTTGACTTACTTTGGCATGAATAATAAAAACACGCTAATATTAAGGTCGTAAAAAGATTACTCGGAAATGTTTATATATTTCTTAGTCAGGAAAACCACCAATCTACCGATAGTGTGAAAAGCTACAATGAAGCCGCATTTTTTTCAACAAGATTATTTGCAACCAACTCGTATTAGAAAAGGAAAAGACACAAATCCAGACATTAATATCGTATGACTAAAGTTGATAATTAAAGGGAACAAATCACGGACTTCGGAAAAATCCTTGTAACATGGATACAATATGGCGGTGAACTAAACCCCGTTTTATTTACAGGTCAAACAACTTCTGAATTTCGATAGGGTATGATGTGTCCGTTCTTATAGGGATCAGTACAGAATAAATGCTGTATGTTGTGAGACCAGTCTTTCCCACACGGACGTATCTTCGTGCAAAAGAATTTAAACATTCGATAACCCTTACATCTATAAAATGTTATTTGATAACAAAGCTGACAACATTTTCAAAAAATAAAAAAAAAAAACGTCTGCATCATTTTCTCTCTAAAATTAAAAACAAGTCTGTTGTTTATAACCGAACATTTTGGGATTTCTTTTTGTTAAGTATAAATGTAGTCGTTTCTTTAAAATAACTTTTAATAACTGGTGCCATTCAGACTCTTTCACTATTAAATAAGAGCAAAAGAAAAAATATGAACCGTGTGGTTAAGGCCAACAATTTAAACCAAAACTGTTTAACATCACCGTTATAAATCCACCTTAATTTTTTTATTGTATTTAATCTTCTTACTGTTATTGTAATGGCTGACAGCCTAATGTACATGTATGACTTTATACCAAGTCACAAAACAGAAAGGTTGGGGCTCATAACAATCCTTAAGGTTCATTTAGATGCGGGTTTTTTTTCTCCAAAGGGTTATCATTTTGAATCCGTCTGTATGGCAAATGCGTCACTTACAAGTATACATCATACATAGTCGACCCGATTGGGGGTGGGGTGTCTGTCGCTCGAATATTAACTACTGCTAATGATAAATGACTACGGTAAATGATGATCGTATATCCATTAATAAACAATTGTATGCTTATTGGCATGGTGGTGAATATATTAACATAAGATAACAGTAATACAATGAACCATGGGAAATGTATTAAATAGTAATTTGAACTTAATCAATGAAAGAAAATCAACCATTCTGTTTTATCACTTTCTATCATATCATATTTCATATGCATCTTTACTTCCACTGAAACATCAAACCTATATCCGCATGTTCATCTTTTAATTACCAACATTAGTCATTTAGATACAATAATCGATTACCATAATAGCAAGTACAAACACTTAACATTCAAATAAAAAGAACACAACAACAAAGCAATTTTAATATAAAATATCTATTCAATGTATTTTTATAAATTATTTTGCATTCTGGTTCCAATTTTTTCCACCGTTGGAAAGCGGTAGCTTTTGTGTAATAGAAAGGAAATAAACCATCAGTACAAGACATAACAAGCCCACATGACTAGTGGAAGATATTTTATGATGAATATAAAAGACAATATATTGATCATTCCAAAAAAATCTATTTTTATGTCAGAAACAAATTTTTTGAACTAATATAATTTCTCTCCTTTTCTAGAAATAATGCTCATATCAAATTTAAGTAAAATGAAGCTGGACCTGTTCCGTTTTCTTAAACTTTACAATTTATACAAATGCGATTGCTCTAATAATAACATAGAACGTGTTTTGTTTGATCATACACCATGTACTATCGTGATACTAAACTAGTTTGGTCAAATCCCGATACCTGCACTATAGAGATTTTGAATAAAAGGTAAAGTACTATGAAAGAAAATGCGTACAAGTGTATACTATCAGATCCGCCTGTCTATCCAAAGAAAGTTATATGTATTTGTTATGAGGCTGGTCTGGTGGTGATGATGATGATGATTTATTAGTTATTATATATTATTGCCCCACTTGTCACGGGGTTTAATAAATATAATAATAATAAATATTATAACCCACCCCTTTTTTGGTAGTCGTTATCTAAACGATGACCGCCCTCGATATAATTACCCCTGTTCGAGTATGGAAATAGATATAGTGAACTGAGCAGATATATTGAACAAACAAATACGAGCCCCCGTAAAGATAAGCAAACCATTTAATCAATTACATACACAATTGTGAAAAATTCATTTCATTAGGAATACACTCTGCTTTAGAAATAAAACTTTTACTGAAGTACAAGAAATTCAAAATAGATTTAAATAAATTAGCCGATCTGTAACGAATAGCCTTAGATCATCATAGGATCGAGCGACACAATCGAAACCAACGCCTTGTACAATTTCATAACATGGTAGTCCTCAGTTTCCGTTTCATCTGTTGTTGTTCAGAATTTTGGCTATGACACTTTGTACCATCCATCTCAGGATACACTCTGAATACGTTAGAATTTCAGCACGATGAAGGATTTCACCACTAGATTTAACGGCTCATTGCATTTCCCTCTAGTTTTTTTCCATCAGTATAAGTCTCAGTTTGCGTAAAATCAATACGTTTAAAAAGCTATTTTCTCCCTTTTAAAAGAAATCAAACACCACCCTAAATCTCTCGTTATAATTGATACAGGGGAGAACTTTCATTATACCCGATTCGAAAATCAGATATTTCTATCAGCAGTAAAAAAAGATGATAAGGTTATTAATCTAATCCACATGTCATCAAATGACTGGAGTTAGTCGAATTGTTAATTCGTTACGCCTTGGCCTTACGAAAACAAATCAAACAATACGTCAACCTTATCTAAGAATTAATGTAAGACTTTCTATGCATAACTCAACATCGCTATATTTCAAAAGCGCATCATTATACAAACGTATTAGATAAAATCATACAAAACTGTAGACTAAAGCAAACATATAAATCGCATCAACAAATAAATGGAGTTGTGACACTATACCTTTTTGGTTTTCGTCACCAAACCAGTTTTTGGAAGCTTGCATGAACCACAGTTTTTTACGAATGAACTTCTTTTAAATTTCACTCGGAGTCTCAACTGATTTTACCCTCTGTCCTCGTGCAGGAAAAGTTTTAGACTAATTTTAATTTCCATAAGGCGATATTAAATCCTATGGAATTTTGTGTGAAAAGACCCCTCTTATTTAACGTGACCAATCAGAATCAGATGCTTTTGCCGCTCTTTCTTCCCGAGCCGCTGAAGTTGGGTCAGCCTGACCTGGTCGTTTTAAGTAACAGAATTTCTGCGGTTTCTCAAGTTTGACAACTTTCCCATGAAAACTGAACTTGACCCTGTCTCTAGCAGTCAGTCTGGCTGCGGAATAAACAAATGTTCTAATTAGTAACAACAGTCATACTATAAAGAAACAACACTGGAATCGGCAAGATGCAGTATGACACGTGCGTGTCTCCATAAATCGAACTAATTGTTCTCTGGTCTCAACTAATGTATTCTTGATAGATCGCCAGAATTTTGACCCTTCACTGTATTAATAAAATGGTATCATCTCTTGTAGAAATGCCATTACAGGTCTCACGAAATACTATTATTAGATACGTTAAAAGGGAAAAAATACTGAAAGTAAATAGTAGAATACCTTTTAAGAAGAATGAAGTTTAATACTTTTTAATAAGATATACCATGGCTGGCTGGCTGGCTGTGATGGATGGATGGATGGATGGACGGACGGACGGACAGACAGACATTTAGATAGATCTTTGGAAATCGATACAAAGTTACTTTAAATAACATAACAGTTGACAATTTCACTAAGCTGATACAAAAAGCGTATGAACGTAAGCTTGTGTTAACTGTCTCTCTGGCTCTATATCGTGTAACGTAACCTTGTCTAGACGGACTCCCTGTCGCTATACCGTGTAACGCAGGGGTATTAAATACGCGGCCCGCCAATCCGTATCATGTGGCCCGAAAATGATTTGCAAGGTGCCATAAAAGATAACAAAGTTGGTGCGACTCTTGGGCCATCGAAAATGCCTTCATGCAGCCCTCAGGATTATTTGATTTTGAGACCTCTGGTGTAACGCTGTGCTGTGTATCTTTATGCTGTGTATATTTTATCTATTTTTCTGCAGTCTACATAAAAATCGTTTCAAATATAAATGCATAATTAATATGTTTACCTATTCCAAAATCTGGATGATGTAAACTGTTTACCAAGTTGTATCGATATCAGATGAGAAATATAGTCTCTAGGGAATTAAAAACTTCAGCCAATCACACGCAAGCGCAACTCGTTATTATAGACAGTTTTCTCTTGTTGCAGAATCTGTCTGAAACCAATATGAAAAAAAACATATTTACCAAGTGGGGAAAAATTCAAATTTAAATTTAATTCCCAGAGTAGTAACAAGCTCAGCCAAACAGATCCGTATTTGTCTTCTACAATGTAACCGTGGGCTAATTTAGGGTTCGTAAAACCCATAGAGTCGTTCTGGACTATATATGAAAGTTCTATAGCTGTCTCGTTTTTGGATTTGCATAATTTCACTATCTGAGTGAATTCATTTTACTACACGAGTAAACATCTACATCAATTCTTAGCAGAGTAAACTATAATCATCTTTTTATTGTGAAATCACTGAATCATTCGCCCCTTGTCTTTGTATTTTGAAAAGTAGTTTTATTTGTATTTTTCATTATTACATTTGTGCGTTCTTATGTTGCTTAATTCAATATTTTGATTATATATACACACACGTATTCATAATTAATTGCTCATTCAAGTCATTCATTATTAAACAATTAATTTATATCATCGACAAACGTGTTCTGTTATGAATCCGGAAATCCCACTCGATTATCTTGTTACAATTTGATAATGTAGTCGCACTCGATTTAGACTCCTATTGCGCTTTCTTTGCTCTTGAATAACTTCAGTACACAATGTGAAAAGTTTGCCTAAACACTGCATAAAATATCAGGAATTCTTTACTTGCACAACAATGTAGCAGGGAATTGACAATACACTTTAGCACGCGGCAGATGTCTCAATATATCAATGACGTCACAATGAAGCGTTTATAAGACTCCATGCACTGTTTTCCCTAAATCTGTATTCGATGCGAGTAGGTAGTTTGCGGTAAGGTAGGGCCAGTTAGTTGGCTTGTGTTCTAATGCGCAGAAATGGTTGACTGTTTAGATGGGGTCATAACAACATAAGGGTGGAGATATATACGGAAAGCAAATCGTCTGTCAAGAGTGTGTTTCTATTTTTGTTCATAATCGGATCAAACATATGACTTTTACAGTAGTGATAGGCTCAGGATTGCGTTCCACAATTTGCATAAAATTCACTTCTTGAAAACTCTAACCAATATCGAGAAATTTCCATGTTACTACCCAAAGTAACTCGGTCCTTTACCACCAGCTCTAAAATATATACAAATTCTTTTTTAAAAAAGACACTGACTATGGTTTATTCCAAATAACAGTTGAAGTCCAGGAATTGGAAATGACCAAGCGGAGCTAGCATTTGTTTGAGAGGTGCACATCTAAAGGTAGGTTATGCTGTATATTCAATAACCCAGCTATCCATCAATGGTACACCAAAATAACGGAAATTAACTGGGTTTTTTTCTTCATACATTAGATATGCAAAGTATTTTTAAACAACCCGAAAAACCAGAAAGGAAAATTTTGTAAATTATTTTTATCTTTAAAATTCGAACCATTTGCACAAAGTACGAAATCACATAGCGGAACATCAGGTCAGTCTTATACATGTGGGTGAATCTCGCTCGTTTTCAAATTCGAGATCTAGATTATGTACGCTTTATTCCAATAACGTTTATCAAAATTTGATCCGAAAGACGACAGCCGGAGTAGTACAAATCTCAGACAACCAGATGCAGGCTATCCTCATTAATATGAATGTATTTCGTTCATTATCGAACTTATTCGAGATCTTGATGATATTGGTCGATGTTCTAGGTTTTATCAAAAGTTGATCAAGATTGGATTATACATATGACCTCCAGAGTGGCAACAAGCAATTCACAATGGACAAGTGATGTGCATAGTGACACTACAGTCTAATCGACAAGTGATGTACATAGTGACACTAGTCTTACGGACAAGTGATGTGCATAGTGACACTACAGTCTTACGGACAAGTGATGTAGATAGTGACACTACAGTCTTACGGACAAGTGCTGTTCATAGTGACACTACAGTCTTACGGACAAGTTATGTGCATAGTGACACTACAGTCTTACGGACAAGTGATGTGCATAGTGACACTACAGTCTTACGGACAAGTGCTGTGCATAGTGACACTACAGTCTTACGGACAAGTGATGTGCATAGTGATACTATAGTCTTACGGACAAGTGATGTACATAGTGACACTACAGTCTTATTGACAAATGATGTGCATAGTGACACTACAGTCTTACGGACAAGTGATGTAGATAGTGACACTACAGTCTTATCGACAAGTGATGTGCATAGTGACACTACAGTCTTACGGACAAGTGATGTGCATAGTGACACTGCAGTCTTACACAGATCCATGTGTAAGATTGGTGTGTAGTTTAATATTCTCAAACGTTTTCGAGACCAGACAGTACATAGCTTCATTCATGTGTCGAAATGACTCTTTAACAAACTGGTCAAAAATCTTGATGAAATTCAACTATATTCTAAGTTTGATCAAAAGTAGAAGGAAACAAAATATGGCCTAATGGAGTGAAAACAAGCAATTGTTGATGGACGGACGCCACAATAACATCTGATGATTTGTGAAAAAAAAACAACTGACGATTTGATCGAGAAAAGACAGGCCAATACATTAAAGAAATCTTATCACATTTTTTAAAAAATCTGATTAAAGTATGCAACTATAATATTTGTAAACAAATCAATTAAAAAAACATTACTTTGGAGTGAACTAAATTTTCGTGCATACTATTAAAGAACAAGTAAATGACATGGATTGGAGTGGGGATTGTCTAAAAAAACTCAGACAAGAAGGTACTATTTAGTCTATTTAGTATCACAAGATTGGGAAGAAGGTGTCATGTCAAATCCTACACAGATCTATGGGGGGGGGGGATGCTCTTTAATTAGCAATGCTAGGAAAATGTCGAGTGCTGTACAGATCTGGGGGCATGATGTCATGTAAATAGACACACAAAAGTTCTATTCAAATCTGGAGGCATGCTAAGTCCAAGCATTTATCAATGGGGTTGAAAACTAAGTGTAAACAGAAAAACTCACTCAGTCACAAACAAAATAGTTGCATAAGCTATTCTAACACGCCATAGACCTGATGTAGATCTGGACAATAACACGATGCCCTCAGGAAGTTGCACCTGGCCAATGTAGGAGAGAGCTTCCGTATCAGCGATGTCGTCAAATTTAACAGGATATCGACGTGAAATATTACATATGCATTATTCAGTTTAAACGTTTTCTTTGATAATCACTAGTCTAATATTTTGATTTTTTTGGTCAATTTGCATTTCTTATTTTACCTTTTTCATGTAATAAAACTTAAAACATAGTATTTTTATTTATATCAAGTACGTATACTTCCTTTTATGCATCAGTTTTAAAATTTGAAAAAGATTTCATTATTCAGCCTGAACTAATGACATGACATGTTTTATTATTTTAAGAAATGGCAAATGGCAACTCTTTACATACTTTCTTTTCCCGAGTACAATGTTAAAAATGTTGAATCAACGACCTCGATCTAAAAAGTTAGCGCAAAAACATCCAAGAACAGTTATCGATATAAAATTTCCTCCTTTTGCATTTAATGAGATATTCATTCTACCTTGATGACTTGACAATGATACGTTAATTGATTTTCTACTGATATTTTAATTGAATAGTAAGATAAAAAGATATAAGAAAGAAATATCCTCTTAATAAATATCAATACGGAGCCCGCCTAATTAAAAACATTGGAGACAAAGTATTTAAGTTTAAATGTTTAAATAATTATATTTATTTTTTTACCTAATTTTTAATGATAGATGTTATGAAATGTAGGGTCACGATACATATTCTAATTTCAACATTGATTTAATCATGAAGTTAACAAACTTTTAATTCGTCGATTTGTGGAATACTACAATTGTTGATGTAATCCTTGTTAGAGTATACGATTTTCTAACATCGATATTCGACCTTGATATAATTTATTTAATTTATCCATTTTCAATGCAAGAATTATTGACACAAATCAATAAACAAAATGAACAACATTTGACGCTAATGGTAGTAAAGAGTATGACAATCAGATGACTTTTACTTTCATCCAATTAAAGTATTATCACGACTTCTCACCCAAAACTCACTAGGGCAACCCTGGTACCAATATTCTGTGTACATGCCAAAGCCACGACACCATTTTTTTACGATTGTTGTTATAGTTTATACCGGCAACAAAGAGTGTTTACAAACCATCTCTTTGATAGTGCGTGAAAACTGTGCAGATTATTGCCATGCAATTTTGAGAAAATATTAATAAATCCTTCATTCTTACAGATCGAAAGGACAACAGCAAATCTCATTAATTCTAAGCTTCTCCTTCGGTAATCGAAGTGTTTTGCACACAAAGCGATTTTTTATGACTGTCGCATTCCACTTCTTGAAATAATTGTGTAAAATAAAGAACACAACTATTGCACACAAATATCTATATCCCTATGGACACAGCAATCGCACACAAATAAGTATGTACAAACCTATCAACAAATAAGTATAAACACAACTATTGCACACAAATAGTTGTATCACTATGGACACAAAAGTTGCACAAAAATAGATGTATCCCTATGTACGCAACAACCGCACACAAACAAGTATGTACACACATATTGTACACAAACAGATGTATCACTATGGACACAACTATTATACACAAATAGATGCATCACCATGGACACAACTATTTCATACAAATATTTGTTTCATAAAGGACAACTATTTCACACAATTAGATGTATCCCTATTGACACATCTATTACACATAATTATTTGTATCATTATGGACACCACAACTGAATACACGTGTACATATCATTACAGCAACAACAACTGCATATATATATATATATATATATATATTCAACTGCATACATAGTCAACTGCATACGTATGTGCATATCATTAGGGACAAACAACTGCATACGTATGTGCATATCATTAGGGACACAACAACTGCATACGTATGTGCATATCATTAGGGACACAACAACTGCATACATTATGTGCATATCATTAGGGACAAACAACTGCATACGTATGTGCATATCATTAGGGACAAACAACTGCATACATATGTGCATATCATTAGGGACACAACAACTGCACCCAAACATTTGTAAGATGTATCATGCAGTTAAAATGTAAGTATATTTTGCTGCCAAGAGGGAAAAGAAAATTAAATGGATCGAACTTAAGTATAATAATTCGAGATACAGATAAAAAAAAGAATTCGCTTTCCTTCCATGTATGAACAAAACTACTGGTTTTAACATGAACTCATCTGTATTTATAAAACCGGTCATAGTTATCGCTCAAAACATTTGATAGCCAATTTTATGATACGGTCATTGCAAACGTGCCAAGTTTCATGAAAAGCCAATAACATTCCAAACGCTTCTTACGGGGTTCTAAGTGTCTTGGCATCACTAGAAGGAGGCAAAGTAGGTCCAAGTGTAACACTGCAGTGTCTAAAGTGTAAGGAAAAGAAGTGTCAATCGAGTAAGACCATTATACACAGCTCTTTCGATGGGAAAAAACCCCCACAATAACATATGTTTAAAAGTAACATAGTATTACACACACTTCTAGCATGGAACAGTATTAAAATGTGAACTAAAATTAGATGCCAGAAAGATGTTAAAGATCCAGATGTGCAAGCGTACTTTATTTTACGTCCTCTAAGTAAAGATACATAAAATATACAGAAATTAGCTGTATATAGTTATTGTCATGGTTGTCTCCCCTCCCCCAACCCATCCATACTCTGCAAAATTCTTAATGTCACTTGACAATACATTAATTTTAACGGCAAACGTGTCGGCGAAATCGTTAAAATGGCTATTTACGACAATAAGGAAAATAAATCAATAATGTTTGTTAAGAGCACTCTGTAGAATAGACAGCAAATAAATATCCTGATATACGGACGCAGTTTGCGACAGGTGATCAGCCTACGTTTGCAGTTTGAGTCAATTTATTAGTGAGTAATGGTAGCAACAGTTATTTCATTCTAACAAGGATAATTTCCTGGCATAATTTCATTCTAACGCACTACGGATAATTTCCTGGCATAATTTCATTCTAACACACAACGAGCAATGTCCTCACATAATTTCAATCTAACGCACTACGGTTAATTTCCTGGTATAATTTCATTCCAACACACTATACGAACAATGCCCTCACATAATTTCAATCTAACACACCACGGATTCTTTCCTGGGACAATTTCGCTCTAACACAGAACGGATAATTTCCTGGCACAATTACAATCTAATACACTACGAACAATTACCTCACATAATTTCAATCTAACGCACTACGGATAATTTCCTGGCATCATTTAATTCTAACATACTACGAACAATATCCTTACATAATTTCATTCTAACACATTACGAACAATGTCTTTACATAATTTCATTCTAACACACTACGAACAATGTCCTTACATAATTTCATTCTAACACACTACGAACAATGTCCTTACATACTTTCATTCTAACACATTACGAACAATGTCCTCACATAATTTCAATCTAACGCACCACGAATAATTTCCTGGCATAATTTCATTCTTAAACACTACGAACAATGACCTCACATAATTTCAATCTGACACACTACGGATAATTTCCTGGCATAATTTCATTCTAACACACTACGAACAATGTCCTTACATAATTTCATTCTAACACATTACGAACAATGTCCTTACATAATTTCATTCTAACACATTACGAACAAATATCCTTACATAATTTCATTCTAACACACGACGAACAATGTCCTTACATAATTTCATTCTAACACACTACGAACACTGTCCTTACATACTTTCATTCTAACACATTACGAACTATGTCCTCACATAATTTCATTATAATACACTACGAACAATGTCCTCACACAATTTCATTATAATACACTACGAACAATGTCCTCAAATAATTTCAGTATAACGCACTATGGATAATTTCCTGGCATAATTTCATTCTAAGATACAACGGACAATTTCTTGCAGCACAATGAAACGGGAAAATTCGTGACGTCACATTATCGGACAGAATAGGATGCAAAATATTATAACATAATGGAACTGTTAAATTATGATAATAATGCATGATACAAAAGTTTGTGGAGCAGAAAATCCTTCATGTTCTGGTTATATAGACAAGTAGACACCGGCCGCTCTTTGATTGCGCCTCTCCAGCAGAATGACGATGATGTTGAAAAAGATAATGGCGATTCCAGCGCACGTAAGGGCAAAGGACCAACCTAAGGTAAACGATTGGACAGCTTCTAACTTTGCATCATACACAATGATGGAGACCAAACCAAATATTACTGAAAAGAACATAGGCAAATTATTTAAAACTGGAGTTTCAATAGATTGAACACAAGTCAGTCTCTACCAGATAAATTAAGAAGAGAAAATGATGAAATTCACATTAATTCTTATGTTTTTATGATCAAATGAATAGAGAAATACAATTTACCTGTTTATGTTATTACATTTATGTCGAGCTTATCAATATTTATGAAAACTATTTTCAAAATATTAAATAAAAATATTGAAATATGACGCCTTTATAGATATGTAAATCTCGCTGTAAACAAAAAAGTCAAAATTTTCATTTGTAACCATATGAAATGCATAGACATCTTACCTGTTAATAAAGCACTGATAAATGCACTCGTGATAATCTTCCGAGTGTTTGGTCCGACTTGCTTAACCACGTGCAAAAGAAGAATGAGGGCGTGAACGATTCCAAACACAGTGCTGATAACCATCATAACCTTGACAGCTAAAAGAAAGATGGTACAATGATACCCTTTATTGACAGGCAATTACATCATACCGTTAAAGCTCTTTAAAGATGAATTAAGCATTATGGACATTTTATTTTGCCACGCTGAGATTGTGTTTCAAAATAATATTAATATTTGTTTGTAGCTATGAAAACTCTGATAAAAAATATCAGTATGACATGTAATTTCCAGTAGTTTAACATACTATATTAATATGGCATGAACAATGCTGTTTTTGAAATCTTAATAGAATCTATCATGGGGTTTGAGCCTTGCGAGGAGACAAATAATGTAATCGCGTGACTGGGATTTCCTTGTATTGGTACAAACACCAACCTTGATTATTTTTCTCACCCATGTTTTTTGTGTGTGTGTGTGTGTGTGTGTGTGTTGTATTTTGTGGGTTTTTTGTTGTTGCTGCAGTGCAATTAAAATTTCCCTGCACTTTGGCAATACAGCTGACAGATTCGGCACTCAGTATTAATCAGATCATTCTCACTTTCAATATAGGTCATCAGGTCCTATACTGTGTGATAATAATCTGCATGATTAAGTAAAATCTAGCTATATACACCGCTCTTAGAAAAGAACAAAAAAAATCTCAAACTATAATGGCTACGTATTGTATGCATTACATCATGAGCTGAAGGACCCTAAGTATGTAAGTAACGCCTGAAAAAGAAACATTAAAACTATTGTTACTGTATTATTACATTTAATGAATGGATGTCATATGAAACAAAAACAAGTATAAATAATAACTTGCATAACGATTACTTATAACTTTCTTCAGTTTTAATTTAGCAAAGTGATAAGGTAGGCTATGATACAATACAATACGGGGTATTGTTACGTGTCTAGGCTATAATAAACAGTAACACAGAAAAAGTGAAAACAACAAGCTTTCTAAACTTTAATAAATAATTTATTTCTTTAAATGAAATGTTTTAATAGATTCAAGTTCGAGTCCTGATGGAAAATGCAACATGGAAAACGATGACGTATGATGAAGCCTGTTTTGTGCTTAGCTACAGTTCCTTGTAGAATATTCATATCAAGGAAACTAATATCCACCAATATTTGGAATATTCTTGATGTCATCCCATGTCATGTAAAAACAGTATACTATATAGACAGGCCAAAAAAGATACAGACGCATTCTTTCAGATGATTTTCAATTACAAAACTCTGAATAAATTACGAAATTATTTTCAAAAATAGAATTTACCCTACTTATATAAAATTCTGAGCTGAACAAAGCCTGAAATCTTACTCAAGAAAAGGTTTTAAAAATAGCAGAATGTAAAATAGAGAGAGATGTAATTCCTTTTACAATACACTGTAATACTTCATTACCTAATATAGGTCGAATAATTCATAAATATTAAGTTCGGTACATCTATCCTTATTTGTTGCTCCTTTATTTATTGTACGGTATTCCCTTCCTTAATGGTTTGATAATTGGAAATTTTTGTTCGTTCCGCACTTTGCAAATATTCTCTTTTTTTATCGACTGTATTCGAGGCGGGATCTGTACAATTTTAAAAAAATTGTGTACTTCAACCGGATCGACTTTGTTCGTTATTTATTTATTTATTTATTTATTTATTTATTTATTTATTTATAGTTAATCATTTTCCAAATATATCTTAATAGTTTATCTGCCCTAGTAAACAGGGATCTATGTGCAGTACAGGAGCTACACAGAGAAAACGAGGTATGAAAGGTAAATTGAGCATAGGTCACCAGTGACTTATTTTTCTGAGAGCATGCCTTTCGGGAAAACACATCTTATACTAACCCTTATCTAGTGTGTGTATTTGTAAAGTGACAAATTTTTCGTCAAAAAAGTCCATTAATTAATTTTTAGTCTAGCCAACAATTAACTGTTATCTTGTGGCAGGTTTTTGCACGGAGAAATGTTTTTTTTCTAACTCGGGTCACACCGTTAGTATGTTTATAGTAAAAGCGAACTAGTTGTATGACAGGCTAGAAAGGCGAAATTCACACGGAAAACTGTCAAAAGTGATTTGAGAGAAACGACAGTGTTAAATACAACCCCAGGTGGCATTTTTGGCACATTGATAAGCAGTTTTCCAAATGTCTGTAGGAATAGCATTTATTCCGATTGGTCAAATGTGGAATGAGGGGTGAGTCGATCCCTGAATCTTGGAGGGAATATACTCTTCGATTTAGTGAATTTTTGTCAGTCTTGAAGTTGTCTGAGAGAGAGAAAACAGAAGTAAAAATACATAGAAGAGACTCCGGGCGGTATTTTAGGGAAAGACGTCCGTAAAATCGTGGTTCCAGGGAAAATTCATAATCTAGGAACGATTGTAAGACGCCAAAAACACAAGGTATTTAACTCAAATTCACACATTTATCATGATGTAATTGATATGTTTCGTCGTTACAGATGCATGATGTGTTGATACTTTGTATGAATAGTTCGGTATTACATTGATTTAATAATGTACTTTGATATCATATTTCTTCGTTACAGATGCATGATGTGTTGATACTTTGTAGTATGAATAGTTCGGTTATTACACTGATTTGGTAATGTAATTTTGAATTCTGAATTAGAATTTTCACCTTATATACGTAGGTAGGTTAATGGGTGTTGTAGAAAACCCGCTGTGTACATTTATGATTGTAAAGTGCTACATTAATTTTGAATTTATCATATTAGTGAATATTGATTGTGTGCTATGATTTACTTCCTCACTTTACGTAATGATTTACGGGAATATATGTGGCTTCCCCAAATTCTGATGTCGATAATTAGCGGTATAGCTGTATTGATCGGAAGACTTGTGTAGTATTTGCTAGCCGTAAAAAGGTTATCACTGATGGTAAGATCTGATTGTTCGAACCAGAAAGACGGACGGACAATCTCAACTCTTAAAGCATAACGAGATACTTAGGGCGTTTTACCCTTTTCTTTTCAAAGGAAAATAGTTTGGAGAGAGAGGAATAGCGAGGAGGTCGAGATCCAAAGGAGGAAAAAGAATTTAGAAGTCAGAGTTGTAAGAACCCCACGTTCATCCAGAGGGCAAGTTAAAGTCGAGACGCAAGCAGAAAAACAGTCGACGAGCAGGTCATGAGAATTTACCAAGTGGTCAAATGTTAATGAACACTCGATTTCGTGATGAAATTTGCTATCAGCCATTAACGGCTAAATTTGTCTATTTTATTAGTGTTTGAAATTTAGTTAATGTATCAACTATTTTAAACTTCGGTTTTAGAGTGCTTCTGAACTAAGAGTATTCAGAAGGAAAGAAAATTGCAATTTACTGTGTCTTTTCTTCTCTTGATTCTTTTGATTAAATTCTTTATTTATCTTTACGAGGGCTCTTGTGTTGTCTTTGTTCAAGATATTGTCTCAGATTGCCATATCCATTCTATAACAGGGCAAATCACACCGTGGAGGTCATTCCTTAGATAACGAGTATTAGCGGGAGACGGTTTCGGGTTTTGTTTTTCCAAGTTGCGCAATACCTTTGACCAGTGGGCTTGTGCAATATTGTACCAATAGCGCTTGGGACCGAACGACCCGTTACAGTATTTCTGTGTTGTTGTGCAATTTTTCTCTATGTGAGTTGTTTTCCCGACTCTTTCACAGGCCTGCCTACTTAGCGTAGCGCCTTGTGATTTAGCCCCGTGTTTTCCTTGCCAGTACTTCACTTCCTGAGATTCACTGCCTCCCCTCCCCCCTATCTATTGTGTTTCCCGATTATGATAATTTGTCCGCATGCTCTCATATTCCCTACTATAAAACTTGTAATTTTGTATAGTAATGTTTTATTAAAGTTCCCGTCTAGATATAGGATGGGTTGTTTTTGCGTTATATAACTGAGGTGCCTTTATTTTACCTCTCTAGACCAATCTATATCCATAAAAACATGTTAGCATTTACCTCTCCAGACCAATCTGTAATCATAAAACATTTGAGTATTAACCTCTCTAGACTAATCTCTAATCATAAAACATTTGAGTATTAACCTCTCTAGACCAATCTCTAATCATAAAACATTTGAGTATTAACCTCTCCAGACCAATCTCTAATCATAAAACATTTGAGTATTAACCTCTCTAGACTAATCTCTAATCATAAAACATTTAAGTATTAACCTCTCTAGACTAATCTCTAATCATAAAACATTTGAGTATTAACCTCTCTAGACTAATCTCTAATCATAAAACATTTAAGTATTAACCTCTCTAGACTAATCTCTAATCATAAAACATTTGAGTATTAACCTCTCTAGACCAATCTCTAATCATAAAACATTTAAGTATTAACCTCTCTAGACTAATCTCTAATCATAAAACATTTGAGTATTAACCTCTCTAGACTAATCTCTAATCATAAAACATTTAAGTATTAACCTCTCTAGACTAATCTCTAATCATAAAACATTTGAGTATTAACCTCTCTAGACTAATCTCTAATCATAAAACATTTGAGTATTAACCTCTCTAGACTAATCTCTAATCATAAAACATTTAAGTATTAACCTCTCTAGACTAATCTCTAATCATAAAACATTTGAGTATTAACCTCTCTAGACTAATCTCTAATCATAAAACATTTGAGTATTAACCTCTCTAGACTAATCTCTAATCATAAAACATTTGAGTATTAACCTCTCTAGACTAATCTCTAATCATAAAACATTTAAGTATTAACCTCTCTAGACTAATCTCTAATCATAAAACATTTGAGTATTAACCTCTCTAGACTAATCTCTAATCATAAAACATTTGAGTATTAACCTCTCTAGACCAATCTCTAATCATAAAACATTTGAGTATTAACCTCTCTAGACTAATCTCTAATCATAAAACATTTGAGTATTAACCTCTCTAGACTAATCTCTAATCATAAAACATTTGAGTATTAACCTCTCTAGACCAATCTCTAATCATAAAACATTTGAGTATTAACCTCTCTAGACTAATCTCTAATCATAAAACATTTGAGTATTAACCTCTCTAGACCAATCTCTAATCATAAAACATTTGAGTATTAACCTCTCCAGACCAATCTCTAATCATAAAACATTTGAGTATTAACCTCTCTAGACTAATCTCTAATCATAAAACATTTGAGTATTAACCTCTCTAGACCAATCTCTAATCATAAAACATTTGAGTATTAACCTCTCTAGACCAATCTCTAATCATAAAACATTTGAGTATTAACCTCTCTAGACTAATCTCTAATCATAAAACATTTGAGTATTAACCTCTCTAGACCAATCTCTAATCATAAAACATTTGAGTATTAACCTCTCTAGACTAATCTCTAATCATAAAACATTTGAGTATTAACCTCTCTAGACTAATCTCTAATCATAAAACATTTGAGTATTAACCTCTCCAGACCAATCTCTAATCATAAAACATTTGAGTATTAACCTCTCTAGACTAATCTCTAATCATAAAACATTTAAGTATTAACCTCTCTAGACTAATCTCTAATCATAAAACATTTGAGTATTAACCTCTCTAGACCAATCTCTAATCATAAAACATTTGAGTATTAACCTCTCCAGACCAATCTCTAATCATAAAACATTTGAGTATTAACCTCTCTAGACTAATCTCTAATCATAAAACATTTGAGTATTAACCTCTCTAGACTAATCTCTAATCATAAAACATTTGAGTATTAACCTCTCTAGACTAATCTCTAATCATAAAACATTTGAGTATTAACCTCTCTAGACCAATCTCTAATCATAAAACATTTGAGTATTAACCTCTCTAGACTAATCTCTAATCATAAAACATTTGAGTATTAACCTCTCTAGACCAATCTCTAATCATAAAACATTTGAGTATTAACCTCTCCAGACCAATCTCTAATCATAAAACATTTGAGTATTAACCTCTCTAGACTAATCTCTAATCATAAAACATTTAAGTATTAACCTCTCTAGACTAATCTCTAATCATAAAACATTTGAGTATTAACCTCTCTAGACTAATCTCTAATCATAAAACATTTGAGTATTAACCTCTCTAGACCAATCTCTAATCATAAAACATTTGAGTATTAACCTCTCTAGACTAATCTCTAATCATAAAACATTTGAGTATTAACCTCTCTAGACCAATCTCTAATCATAAAACATTTGAGTATTAACCTCTCTAGACTAATCTCTAATCATAAAACATTTAAGTATTAACCTCTCTAGACTAATCTCTAATCATAAAACATTTGAGTATTAACCTCTCTAGACTAATCTCTAATCATAAAACATTTGAGTATTAACCTCTCTAGACTAATCTCTAATCATAAAACATTTGAGTATTAACCTCTCTAGACCAATCTCTAATCATAAAACATTTGAGTATTAACCTCTCCAGACCAATCTCTAATCATAAAACATTTGAGTATTAACCTCTCTAGACTAATCTCTAATCATAAAACATTTAAGTATTAACCTCTCTAGACTAATCTCTAATCATAAAACATTTGAGTATTAACCTCTCTAGACTAATCTCTAATCATAAAACATTTGAGTATTAACCTCTCTAGACCAATCTCTAATCATAAAACATTTGAGTATTAACCTCTCTAGACTAATCTCTAATCATAAAACATTTGAGTATTAACCTCTCTAGACCAATCTCTAATCATAAAACATTTGAGTATTAACCTCTCTAGACTAATCTCTAATCATAAAACATTTAAGTATTAACCTCTCTAGACTAATCTCTAATCATAAAACATTTGAGTATTAACCTCTCTAGACTAATCTCTAATCATAAAACATTTGAGTATTAACCTCTCTAGACTAATCTCTAATCATAAAACATTTGAGTATTAACCTCTCTAGACCAATCTCTAATCATAAAACAATTGAGTATTAACCTCTCTAGACTAATCTCTAATCATAAAACATTTGAGTATTAACCTCTCTAGACTAATCTCTAATCATAAAACATTTGAGTATTAACCTCTCTAGACTAATCTCTAATCATAAAACATTTGAGTATTAACCTCTCTAGACCAATCTCTAATCATAAAACATTTGAGTATTAACCTCTCTAGACCAATCTCTAATCATAAAACATTTGAGTATTAACCTCTCTAGACTAATCTCTAATCATAAAACATTTAAGTATTAACCTCTCTAGACTAATCTGTAATCATAAAACATTTGAGTATTAACCTCTCTAGACCAATCTCTAATCATAAAACATTTGAGTATTAACCTCTCTAGACCAATCTCTAATCATAAAACATTTTAGTATTTACCTCTCCAGACCAATCTCTATCCATAAAACATTTTAGTAGTTGCCTCTCTAGACCAATCTCTATCCATACAACATTTTAGTATTTACCTTATCAATCTCTTTCATAAAACGTTAGTATTTACCTATCTAGACCGATCTAATAAAACGTGTTCACATTTACCCCACAAGACCGATCTCTATTGTAAAACATTTTAGAGTTTATCTCTATAGACCAGTCTCTATCCATAAAACATTTTAGAATGTACCTCTCTAAACCTATCTATATCCATAAAGCAATTTAGAATGTATCTCCCTAGACCTATCTATATCCATAAAGCATTTTAAAATGTATCTCCCTAGACCTATCTATATCCATAAGCATTTTAAAATATATCTCCCTAGACCTATCTATATCCATAAAGCATTTTAGAATGTATCTCCCTAGACCTATCTATATCCATAAAGCATTTTAGAATGTATCTCCCTAGACCTATCTATATCATAAAACATTTAAAAATGTATCTCATTATACCTATCTCTCTCTCGTAAAGCAATTTAGAATTTATCTTTCTCGACCGGTGTCTATCCATAAAACATTTTAGAATTTATCTTTCTCGACCGGTCTATATCCATAAAACATTTTAGAATGTACCTCTCTAAACTTATTCACATCCACAAAACATTTTAGAATTAGTCTATCTTGGCCGATCTTTATCATAAAACATTTTAGAATTTATCTTTCTCGACCGATCTCTATCCATACAACATTTTAGAATGTAGCTATATAGTCCAATCTCTATCATACAACATTTTAGAATTTATCTATCTCTACCGATCTATATCCATACAACATTCTAGAATTGATCTCTCTAAAACGATCTCTATCATCAAACATTTTTTTATCTCTCGATACCTAACTCTTTCATAAAACATTTTAGTATTTCCCTCTCTAAACCGGTGTATATTCAAATGATTTTTCGCAAGAGACCGTTGATACTGATCGGAAAGGTCAAAAGTCAAAGTCAATATGCACGGAAACATTTTTCAAGTGAAAATTCTTGTATTTATCCGTTTCTCATACCTTTGTGATACTTGCACTAGCGATAAGAAAGAAACGTGTGTTTGGGGGTCAATGGTAACAATCACCAACTTGTGGAATCAGTTTTCGAGCTGACATGTCTTCTGCATTAACTGGAAATGAATTAAGTTCATAACCTCATGACACTACCTGTTGTCACGTATATGATTGTTATCTGGAATGAGTTCTAACATCATGACACTACCTGTTGTTACGTGTATGATTGTTATCTGTAATGAGTTCTAACATCATGACACTGTCTGTTGTCACGTGTATGATTGTTATCTGGAATGAGTTCTTAACCTCATTACACAGTCTGTTATCACGTATATAATTGTTATCTGGAACGAGTTTTTAACATCATGACACTATCTGTTGTTACGTATATGATTGTTATCTGGAATGAGTTCTTAACATCATAACACTATCTGTTGTTACGTATATGATTGTTATCTGGAACGAGTTCTTAACATCATGACACTATCTGTTGTTACGTATGTGATTGTTATCTGGAATGAGTTCTTAACATCATGGCACTATCTGTTGTTACGTATATGATTGTTATCTGGAATGAGTTCTTAACATCATGATACTATATCTTGTTACGTATATGATTGGTATCAGAGTTAAAATAAAAAATGCTATACCATACTTAACTATGCCAGAGATGTTTCTAGAATACGTGTGGACTGTGTATCCACAGATAAGAATCATCTCCCTGTATGTTATACTGCAACTATCAACATTATTACCGAACAAAATGAAGTTCCAATCATTAATGAAAATGGATGTTTCCTCCATAAAGCACATAGTAAATAATAATCGTTACTCTACATTTATCGTGAAAGCAAAGAAAAGTTTAACTGTCCGAAGCAGCCCAAACAACTAAAACAAATGTTTTGCAAAGTCAAAATTTGACTTCACTGAAACAGAACCGGATATCCAAATGTGGTATCAAGTGATGCTAAGTGTGTTTAGGTATACTAAAATAAAACTAAGTTAAATTTTATAATGGTAAATTATATAATGTTAAATATGACACAAAATGTAATTTTAAGAATATGATTATACCTAGACACAGTTGAAATGTACTGATACTTTGAAAGATGAACTAAGAACGAATCTGACAGTACATCGCCAATACAAAAGAGCAGAAAATCTCAAATTATAACATTTGAATAAACATTTACATAACTATTCAGGAGGAATGTTCAAAGTCTTTATTTGCTGATAATAAATATTTAAGACAAGGAAAGACAAGTTTTTCATTCACTCTTTACTATCAGACTTCAAAAATTTTAGCTAATTATCCCAGATACCTTGAAATTAATGAGAATCAGGTAATAAAAATATGCTGTGGACTTTACTATGAAATACATACACATGGAATCGTATAGCGCTGTCTTTATATATGAAAAGGTGTATAGAGACTTTGTTTTCAGAATTTGAAATATATCCTTTAAATGTCTACGAGTCATCAGACATAGATATAACAATGACTGGATTTAACACCAACCAGATAATTTCAAGTAATTGTAAACTTATGTTTACAATTAGTATGGCGTTATATCAATGAATCAATGTACTTTCAACGCTCAATGTTAAAAGCCTATTATAGCTTTTTAAATAATTACAATATATGACTAAATTGGTATAGTGCCGTGCCATTTTAAAGGGCATGTGCTGAGTACAATCGATTTTGAGTTGAAGCGGATTCTTTTAACAACTGATTTCACTGCTTTATTTACATGCTCAACTCTTTGCGCTTTAGATATATATATATATATATATATATATATATATATATATATATATATATATATATATATATATATATATATATATATATATATGCATTTAGTTTATATTACTTAGGCGTAATATAGCCAATAAAGCGTGTAAGGTTCCGCTAATCCGACAGATATTTCAAATGTGTTGATTACGTTTGCATGCATCGGCTTTGGCTCAAGTAAAGCAAGACTATTCTCATTCGGCGATTGGGGTCATAATATTGCGGCCATAACAAAGTGACTTCCACAGAGGAAACGGGGTCATTGTCATTGAACAAGACATGACAATGACGTTGAACATTACAACCACACCAACGCCATCAACATAAATCCTTCGAAATATGGAGCTAAAAACCATGAAATCGTTCTATGCTGAAACACGAGTTAAAATTTTCCACAAGTAGAGAATCACAATTTCACCGAAATGTGCATTATTTGGAAAGAAAACCCCACGACAATATCAACCGTAAACCCACATATTATTCTAACCTCACCATGGGCGGAGTAGGGGAGAGAGGTAGCAGCGCTGGCGCCCATGCTACACCATAAATGAGCGCGAAACAACAGGAACGATTCCAAGAATATATAAAATCAAGACCGACTCCTTCTTTCTGGTACGGCCGCACTAGCAATAAATGTCTTACTGCTGCAGCGTACCTGACCGTTCCTGCCGACTTAAACCACGGTCACTTGCATACTTGTTTGTTTGTTGTGGTTTTTTTTTAGGGTTTAACGCCATTTTTTAGCACACGATAGGCTATACATGGCGGCCAGTATTATTGGTGGAGGAAGAACCCGGGAAAACCCTCGGAAAGAACCACAGACTCACGAGAAGCTACTCGCAAGCTTTCTCACATAACCACATTAGCCCAATCTGAGATTCGAACCCACGCAGACAGCAGTGATCCGTAACGGAAAGTGCTTTAGACCACTAGGCCACTCGGGCCCTCACATATATGTTTAAGCATGCCACCTTGGAAATATTATTTCCTAATACTCTTTTGTCGCTTTTTTATTATGAATATGCTGTTTATTTTAATTTTATGTGTTTGTGTCTGGTATACATTTTATTCAAGTTAGCCTCATGCTACATTTAAAAATTGTAATGATGCTCAAGCCTAAGTATATACGTGGAAAATACTTCATGCGAATGTATCTTATCTACAAGCTTGGTATTGATCATTTCGTTATCAAGACAAAACACTCCACTATTGATTATTCACCTAGGCAATTTTCATATATACACGTGCGAATGGGATTATATGCGTCATTGTTTATCGGATTGAAAGATGAAGGTAGGAGTTAGTTAAGAGGTGGTCGGTTCCCTAAGTTAAGATTTACCATGGTTTATCGACCTTCACCTACAGTGGTCACTGTATGATGGTGTACACAGCCCAACGATCCACTGTCACCTTCTTTCATGGAAGTCACCTACCTGCTGATGAGACGTCCCAGTACTAGAATTACACCATGGGTGGGTGCTACTTATTGTTTCGCACAGGTGGAGGTAATTCATACAGAAGGTAGATTATCTTATTTCATTGGACAGACCAAAATATTGGTTTTAAATCTAAATTTGAAATTATTGTAACCACAAATCTGAGATTAATATTACAAACAAAACAGCGATCAATATAACATATCACCGCAATGCATTGTGGTGGTGTCAATACAGGCATGAACACCGCCGAAATGAAAGGGACTAGAAGACTATCCAACTTACCTAAGCAGCCATCCACTGAGCAGCCATTCCACACACCTTTACCGTCTTTGGACCAGTAAGAAGTCGCCATTCCTACCGTTAGCAGTGCGGCACCCACGGTCCCAATTAGCAGTGAGAATATACTCAGAATCTTCCCGGACATTGTTTCAGTTTGGTATGTTTCAACCTTCTCTGCACTAATAGTTTGGTTCCCGATTTGTCTGACTGCCAAGTCACGTGCCGTACTTATTTCCTGCAAAGTCAATCCGTCACAAATAAGGGCTCTATGAACGGTTAACACGCTGGCATATTGGCATCAGTGAGCATAATTCTGATGTAGTCTGAAATATATATCTTCATAAAGGTTTTGAATTTTTCGGTATCCAGTCAGAGGGTAAGAGGACAGCCTTATTTATGTTTTAGTAGAGTCTATTGTCAGTATTATGGCTTGCCCTTGGTGTTTACACACACATGTATAAGGACGCGTTTTTCTCGAACACACGTGTTCAGATGCAAGTGGTACTCGTCATTGCTCCACTCGTTGGTAATCGAGTCTGATGATCAATAGAAAACACCTACGAATCAGACTTTACATATCTGGATGGGAATTTTCTTTGGGAGCTACTCATTATTCCTCTGTAAGATATTAATTCATATATGTACACTGATTTGTACATGTAAGATGTATTTCTTTATATTTTGATTATTTGTGAGATCCAAGATCCATTAAGACACATCTGATGTCAATAATTAGTAGGGAAACTTCTACATTTCTTGCTAATTTGAGTGACATTGTTGACTAATTTACAATATGACTCAGCTTGTCTAAATCAGTCCATGTCTATTGGAAATGGGGCCATGCGACTACAACATAATTCATACATGCATTTCAAATGACTGTCATATAACCATGAGTGAAAACGTCATGTAACTAGGTATCACAGTAGGTGGATTTGTAATGATTTACTTACGTTTTCTGTCTCACCTCTCTAAACGCGAGTAGACAGTGGCTAATTACAAACATATATAATGACCTGTAAATAAAAAACAAGGCTTCATATAATGCGCTGCATTCCAGGTATAATGCGTTGCAATGTAATATTTACAATAGAACTACCTGTATATTAGCATTTCGTCCTGCAATATATACCTACATGTGTAAAGAAAGGGACACAACCTTATTCGTACACAATCACCGACAACCTAACAACACCAATATACTTGATAAAGCATGAACCCAAACTCCATCACCGACAACAACCATTTACACAGGTAACATATCCTTGATATTTTAATATCAGCTGAATATAGCTAATCCCAATCACCATTGCCAACAACAACCTGCTAATCCCAATCACCAATGCCAACAACAAGCATGTCAACATGTAAGACAGTTTGATATCAAATTATTTATTCGCAATTTAAGTTTCATATTTAAGACATTGTTGTATGTATGACGAGTTATTTATGATTCGAATATTTAGCTTTATATCTATATATTTAAGTATATGCTATTTAAAGTTATATATTTCTGCTTATTAAATATCCTGTTTCTATAGGTTTTACTTAAGGCTAGTAGTTAAGGGTGTTGATCCAGACAACTGGAATTGAGGACATAATGTTTTACTCCAGGCTCATTTTATGGGATTTTTCCCGTTCATTTGGAATCCAGGACACTCATAAAAGCACCACTGGAAATAGAAATGCAAAGTTGTGGCCACATTTCTATCTTTCTGTAGATTACCTGATTTTCACTCCATTTGCGTCACAATTACATATTTTATGGTTAGAATTTACGGTTTGGGTTTGCACTTTATGGGCTGCAGTTGGCGGCACACGTGTTATACAATACAAAATTATAGTTTACTGTTTAATATGTATGTTATTAATAGTTCACAACTGTATCCATGAAGGTTATAAGAAAAATATATGTATGTAACCGATCACAGTGATTCATGTGAGGGTGGGTGATATAATTCCCGCACCTGCTATGGTGCTTTGGTTATCGTCGTCATGGAGATGTTCGATGACTGTGTTATTGCCGTGATCAAGCAACAATAAAACAAAATATGAAATTAATGGATGGAATAACAAAGATCTGAGCAACGATATGTAACTGAACAACACAATTCCCCCGTATGTAAAATACGACAAATTAATCAATTACATAAACAAAATGGAATTAAACATGGCATTTAAATGACACAGTTTCTTTTAGAACTGGAATAAAAAAAAAATATATAAGGAATGTAATTAGATGTTCTGTTCAACTGATAAAACTAGTTGCATCATAGTAGTAATGTGGGACGATCTAGCGACAATGGAAAATCCAGTCGAAAAGGGCTTGGGACCTTCTAGCGACACGCAGGTGGGACTGTCTAGCGACAATTTAACATGGTGGAACTATCTAGTGACAAGGGAAATTTTACATGCGAACTCTTTGGGTCTATCTAGCGACAAGGGAAATTTAATATCGTGGGTCTGTATAGCGTCAAGAGAAATTAAACATGGTGGGACTATCTAGCGAGAAGGGAAAGTTAACATGATGGGACTATAAAGCGACAAGGGGAATTTAGCATGGGAAATATTATTTTTATTAGGGACCGGAAAGCGACAAGGGAAATTGAGGCAAAGAAAGCAAATATCTTTCCGAGGTATATGAGTGGCCCTGCAAACAAACCACACAATCTCCTATCAAAACAGAAGGGAAGTAAAATAAAATCACACAATCTCCTATCCACACAGAAGGAAACGAAAGCAAAACAAGGATAATTAAGAACACCATACATTCTATGTGAAATATGTTAATTGTTTTCATTCATTCATCAATTTAATAAATAGGTAGTGGTGTTTTGTTTGGTTTTTTTTTTGTTGTTTTTTTTTTTTTTTTTTTGGGGGGGGGTTACCAGACAGGTGCCCCTCCCCCTATTAAAAAAGCTAGAAAAAGTATGTTTATGTATGCGTGAGTTCCCCCTTATGTGTTGTTTTGTTTTATTTTTAGAATTGTTCTTTAACTTTACCCTAACCTTAATTTTTTCCCATCTGGATTATATACTAATAGAGGGATATTTTGGTCCCAAATGTTTCTATGGAGGGGTGTCCCGGGCTTTGAGGCCCACCACGGGTCTCCTGCCTCCTTTAAAATTTCAGAATTAACCCTTGCTAGGGGTTCCCTGTATCCTTTGTGTGCTATTTGTGTTGTGCTATTTGTATGTGCTATATATATATATATATATATATATATATATATATATATATATATATATATATATATATATATATATATATATATATATATACATTGTGTCTTGTTTAGATAGCCGTCCTAGATAAAATTTCCCAGTTGTATAATTTTCTCTATTTTTTTTTAAAAACAGACCCCTAAACGGTCTTTGTTTCTTATATATTTAAATATTAAAACATTTTAATCCTTTTGAATTTGGTACAAAACATGGTGTAATTAAGTTTAATTTTAAATGGTTGTTACCTGTACTATTATGTTCCATGTTTTGTAATCTTCCTAATTTATCCAATAGAACTAATTTGATCGAAACTAGATCTGTACATTTTTTTATATTTTATTTGTAGGTCACCAGTCTCGATCTTTTTTCTCCGTCCTTTATTTATTTATTTTATTTATTCTACTCCGTCCCGAAAATCATTTATTTATTTTCCCATGTAAATATGGGCTTTCTGTATAGTTCGTATGAACTATACAGAGTATACATCATATTGGGTCATCAGTGACTTTTATGAAAGCATGCACGTGCAGTAGGTGGCAGTCTTAGTATGCTATCTAATGTATTTAAAACTGTGTTGTTCTATTGATTTCTCAAGTTGAGTGTTTCTCAACTCTTCCACGAGCCTTCCCACTTCGCGTAGCGCCATGTGGTATCGCCTCGTGATCTCCTTGCTGATACTTATCCTCTTGAGGGCCCTGTTTTCCTTCTATCTAACGTTTTTTTTTCTATCCGCATGCTCTCATATTCCTAACTATGTAATCTGCTATTTCATCCCGTAGCTTAGTGTTATAAATCCCATCAAAATATAAAATTCGATTGTTATTGTATTGCTGTGTAAATTTGATTGTCATTGTATTGCTGTGTATTTTTTTCCAATGATTTCAATTCTTTCTATTTTTATCACAATTAGTCATAGTATGAATTTTTGTAAAAGGTAGATTTTTACACAATGGACATTTTGGCGATACTCTGACCATATGCCGTCGCACTGCGAAGTCTCCTGTCAACCACGCATCATGCATGTATTTGAACAGGATACTTTTCATTTTAAGTGATTTAAGTTTGACCCAGTTTCCTCAGGCCCTATCCCAATCTACGGTTATGTGTTTCTGTTCTATATTATGTTTTTTCCTTATTTATTGTGTGGTCTGTTATCCATTTGTATGTTGATTTTGTGTAAATTTCCCATAATTCTTTTGCGTCCCTATATTTTAGTAACAATTCTTTTATGGATCTTAATTTCCTTGGCATCTCTATTAACTTAACTAGATTATTGTTTCTGTATATGTCTGTTCTCTGCTTCATGGAGAACCCGTAGAAATATATATAGAGACATTGCCAAGCTATTTTTGGCTCTGCTTTAAGTTCCTTAAACCTGTTTAAAATGTTGGTGTATTTAATCAGGGTTGGATGGGAGAGGCCTAGGCCTCCACTCTTCTCTTCCCTGTATAGTGTTTCTTTGTTTATGTAGTGCATTTTAAAAGCCCATAAATATTTGATAATTCCGTTATCTATGTTTTTAAGCGTTGCGTTTGATATGTCTAACGATTTTAATTTATAATTAAGGTGTACATACATATAGTTTTTTGCTACTTGTGCCCGTTCCAAACGGCATAGTGGCGTGAGTGCCAAGATTTCTATATTATCTTGTATTTTCTCCCAGATTTCTTCGAGATTTTGTTCGTCCTCACTTTCCCCAAAATTTACTCCTAATGTTTTAACTCTGTCTTTAATTAATGAAAGAGGAAGCCCATGTCGCTTACCTCTCCAGTCTCGTAACAAAAATATTTCTGTTTTGTCGGGGTTTATTTTAGAACCCGACACCTTAACAAATTGGTTAAATTTCTTTAACAATTCATCATAGGAATTTTTATCTTGTACAAAGTTAATGCAATCATCAGCAAGTTGTAGCATTTTTACCTCCTCTTTAATATTTGGAACCCTGATTCCTTTAATCCTTTGGATTTTCCTAATTTTAATACTAAGTAATTCTATTGCTATTACATATAATAGCATAGATAGTGGGCATCCCTGCCTCACTGATCTTTTAATTTCAATTTTTTCCGTTTTTGTTCCATTTCCCTGTACGCTTGAGTTGATATTTTTGTACAGGGTTTTAGTCCAATTTAGAAAATTGTTTCCAAAACCAAATTTTTCTAGTGTCTTGTATAGATAGTTTTGTTCTAATCTGTCAAAGACTTTTTCCTGGTCTATTAGTACCATAGCATTATTCAGACCTTTAATATTTATGTACTCTATTATGGTTTTAATGTTTAATATGTTATTCTGTATTTCCCGCCCTTTCGGGCCACTAGATTGATTTATATTGATAATTTTGTCAAGACACTTTCTAACTCTTTCTGCTAATATTTTACTTATAATCTTATAATCCATGTTAAGGAGGGAGATGGGCCTCCAATTCTTTAAATCTTCCCTGTCTCCTTTCCCTTTATATATTAGTGTTATGATCCCTTCCTTCATTGTGTTAGACATGTCTGATTTCCTTAGTGCAATGTTATTATATAACCATTCTAGTATGGGCGACAGTTCCCCGGAGAGTCCATCTCTTCCTGGTGCTTTATTCCTAGATAATTTCCCTATAGTCTCTATAATCTCGTCTTGCGAGATAAATTCCTCACATTTGTTCCTATGTTCTGAGGTTATTACCTCGCATTCCGTCTCTCGTATGTACGTTTCTATATCTTCGTCCTCCTTTGTTCTGTGAAGTATATAGGTCTTTGTAGTAGCTCTGTATGTAGTTAAGTAATCTAGTTTTGTCTGTCGTTGATTCCCTATCGATTTTAAGTGACTCAAGAGTTTTTTCCCCCACCCCTTCTTAATTCCTCCCTTTTGTATAAGCCTTCCGCATTTTTATATAATTGTGAAATTTTCCCCGCTTTAATTTCTTTTCCCTTTTCTAATTCTTCTTTTTAGATTTTTAAGTTTTTCTTCTAATGTTTTTTTTGTGCCCTGTATTGTTAATGTTTTTATATAGTTTTCTAAAGCTTCTATTTTTTAACCCTCATTTTTTAATGATATATGGCTGCTTTTTTTAAGACCCCTTTTTAATTTATCCCATTCCGAAATAATATCTAAATTCCCTTGGTTTTTAAAATTTTCTATTTTCCATTTGATTTCCCCCTCAAATTCTTTATTTTCCAAAATTTTATTGTTTATACATACATTGTTTATACCCCTCCCCCATCTTTTCCTTTTATTTTTTCCTATTTCTACAAGATTAATTTATGATCAGAAATTTTGTACTCTGTTACCCATGCCTTGATATATTTATTAGTCCCTAATTGTGATCCAAAAAATTTATCGATCCTACTTCCCCTATCCCCTTTGTAATGAAATGTATATTCGACTCTTAATAAATTTAACCGTCTGTATATATCAATCATGTTTTGAGATTTCATAATGTAGTCCATCTGTTTTTTAAAAAGTTTGTCTATTTTCGATAGTCCTCCTGTCCTGTCTATATCTTCCCCCACCCAATTGATCCTATAATTAAATTACTTGACGAATATCTTTCCAGATATTTACCCAATTCTTCTATAAATTCTTTCCTCTTGTGCATCTTAGCTGGTATGCAGACATTGATGAAATGATCCCCTCCCATAATTATATGTATGTCTCCCCCTAAAAAAATTCCCCTCTTCTACCCTTTCCCAATTAACTCCCCGCTTATTTTTGATCATGGTTGCTATACCTCCCCCTCTAGAGTCCGTTCCTGTTGAGTTATTCGTTATAATAATGCAGTCCATTTCTCGTTCTAGTTGTTCTTTCATATGGTTATTTAAAGAATTATGCGTCTCTTGTATGTACAGTAAGTCAAAGTCTCCTATTTTTGTCAATTTGTTTAATTTGTCCTTATCTAAACCATTTATATTTATAGACAATAAACGGAAGTTTTGTTCCTCCAATTTTGTTTCATAACCAGGTTGCCGCTGAATTGCTAGTGGTTATTATTTTTATGTGACTAACTGTATATATTTAAATCATACTTTTTCCCCCTTTTGAGGGATCCTGGGTCATCCTTCCCTGATTTTACAGTGCTACCTAACACTTCAAAAAGTCACCGGTGATCTATGAAGTGAAAAGGGTATCCTTAAATATGTTCTCGAATAGTGTGTCAAACTAGATTTGGTTGGCATCACCAGCAACGGAGAACTGGAAGAACCTGAGGTTACTGGAAACTCGGTCAATGGTGCTGCGAATGTAAGGTTGCGTCCTGGCCAAAGTGCCTCATTTGCGGGTGACAGCTCTTTTCTGTGGACTTTTCTTTTTCTGTGTTTTGGTCTTGACACCATTGTTCTTTTTCTTGGGGGTTCATTTGGTCTTTTTCTTGGGGTGATCTTTGGGAGCATTGGGAACCCATTTTAAAAGGGAACGAATTATGACACCTCCTAGAGAACCGCTACCTCCAGGTTTAAAAATGATTGTTGCTGGTGATGACAAATACATCACAGCGTATTTAGATTAACTATTTTATGAGAACGTTTTAGTCGCATTTGTCATCAGTTCACTCTGGTGATATTTTAAAATTGTGGACCTTTCTTGAAAGAGGATTTCTTTTTATATATAAATAATTTTTATATGTAAATAATCTAGCGGGGAAACACGACCTAAGGATTTGATTTTCTAAGTGGGATGCGTGTTTCCTTGAATTTTTCTAAGGGACAATATACCATAAAAACAAGCGTAAGTGTCGTGATTCTTTTTAAAAGTAGGTATAACATTCTCTCTCTCTCTCTCTCTCTCTCTCTCTCTCTCTCTCTCTCTCTCTCTCTCTCTCTCTCTCGTACGTTTGATTGAAATCCTAATGGTAGATGTTCCCGTTTGAAGAAACCTCTCCAAAATTTTAATCAGTAGGCACCATAATTTCCGTTTGTGATGTAATTTGTTTTTCAAACAATACATCCTTACAAACAGTAAATCAGTAAATCGTTGGATGAAAGAAAATCTAGAGTTGACAAACTTATACAATTCAGGTATCGGAGCTTTATCCTTATTTTTGGCACTGCAATGTGTCACGGAATTTTTTTTTGAGCATGAGATCTACCGTTTTTCAGAAAGGAAAAAAATTCAAGACTATTTCAAGAATGACGCGAGTGATCTTGTACTGTATAACCCTGCTTATGGCTAACTTTAAAATTCAAAACACACGTTCGGAAGAAATGTAACATTGTTCAAGATTAACACGAGTGACATTGCATTTTATGACCCTGCCTATGGTTAACTTTGAATTTCAATCAAAACACACAGCTTAGACTGTCGATAGAACAAAGCACGTTTTGGTGCTGCTTTTTTCCCTTCACCCTTAGATTTGTTAAAACGTGGCAACATTGTTGGTAGCTTATGCTGAGAAACACAGGACATCTCTTAAATTTGAGATATGTTAAAAAGTCAGTCGACAATAAATATCACACTACCTTTTTACTAAATTGATGAATGAATGAAAACAATGAACATATTTCACACAGAATGTATGGTTTTCTTAATTATCCTTGTTTTGCTTTCATTTCCTTCTGTATGGATAGGAGATTGTGTGATTTTATTTTACTTCCCTTCTGTTTTGATAGGAGATTGTGTGGTTTGTTTGCAGGGCCACTCATATACCTCGAAAAGATATTTGCTTTCTTTGCCTCAATTTCCCTTGTCGCTATCCGGTCCCTAATAAAAATAATATTTCCCATGCTAAATTCCCCTTGTCGCTATATAGTCCCATCATGTTAACTTTCCCTTCTCGCTAGATATTCCCACCATGTTTAATTTCTCTTGACGCTATACAGTCCCACCATGTTAAATTTCCCTTGTCGCTAGATAGACCCAAAGAGTTCGCATGTTAAATTCCCCTTGTCGCTAGATAGTCCAACCATGTTAAATTGTCCCTAGATAGTCCCACCTGTTGTCGCTAGATAGTCCCACCTGCGTGTCGCTAGAAGGTCCCAAGCCCTTCTTGACTGGATTTCCTATTGTCGCTAGATCGTCCCACATTACTACTTATCATAGAAACGATAAATAACCAAATTTAAGTTGCGGGCATGTCAGCACAACGTGATTGCTTGCAGTCCTTTTCAGATCACTTTTGGAGACAGGTCAGCGTTGCCGTGTCTGTCTGTCTCTCTCTCTCTCATATAAATATAATACTGAACATAATTATTTGTCAGGCTCTCTTCTTCTAGGATCAAACTATGTCCCTACTCTTTTTACGTCAGATATAAATAATAAATTCAACAAATAATTACAAACTGACATCAGTGTATGTGATTGAGACAATATATTCGTGCCTTTTTGAGACTCGCACTTTCTATGCATCCAAATCTCTCTCTCTGAGTCTCTCAAATTCTTCCAGATCCCCGTCCTTTGGCCAACTGGTTTAAAGAGAAACAATTAATTGTTAGTTTCCTTTGAGTCTCACTGACGTCTCTTTTGGCAGAAATAAAATTTGGACTGCCGAATTAAGCAAGGGAAGTTACTTAAAATATTGAATTTTTCTAAGGCAGAATAATTATCTCTATTTTGTCTGTGTTAATAATTATCTCTATTCTGTCTGTCTGTATTAATAATTATCTCTATTTTGTCTGTATCAATAATTATCTCTATTCTGTCTGTATTAATAATTATCTCTATTCTGTCTGTATTAATAATTATATCTATTCTGTATTAATAATTATCTGTATTATGTCTGTATTAATAATTATCTCTATTCTGTCTGTATTAATAATTATCTCTATTCTGTCTGTATTAATAATTATCTATATTCTGTCTGTATTAATAATTATCTCTATTCTGTCTGTATTAATAATTATCTCTATTCTGTCTCTATTAATAATTATCTCTATTCTGCCTGTATTAATAATTATCTCTATTCTGTCTCTATTAATAATTATCTCTATTCTGTCTCTATTAATAATTATCTCTATTCTGTCTGTATTAATAATAATTTCCGGACAATTTTATTTTATGACAACTATCTCTAAAAATCACAAATTGTCTTTGGATTGTCTCCACTTTGTCGTTTCCTCTACTTGATCTACGTTAACATCTTTCTTTGCTGTACGTAATCCTAGCGGGACCTAATTAAGATCCAATCATGCCTCAAACACGACAAATTGTGTTGCAAGAGCATCTACACAATTTCTGCACCCTTACATATGCGTCAAATTTAGGAGATAAAGATACCAATACAACCTCATTTTAAAAGTAACGCCATCATCTTTAATGGACCCATTCTGCAATAAAAAAGTAACTTTTTCAAATTTGGTATTTAATTTTGTTAAACTAATGATTATGTGCCATTGACATCGGGCTCGATTGTTATTATAATCTTTTTTCTTTCTTCATTTAGTGACATTCTTGGCGACAAAATTCCCTTGGTATATTTAGGACTCTGTTTCATTCGTCTCACCACGAAAGGAAACCATAGTTATAATAAAGAAAAGAAGTATTGATAACATCGGCTAGTCATGGCAATATAGAATTGAAGCACTCGAGTAGCAATGGTTTGGAATCGGATAGAGTTCATATGACATTTGGCGCTCCTCATCACAACTGTATGCATGACATCCTCACAGGGTACGTTGAATATTTTGTATCACTAACTGTATGGTGATGATGAGTCAGCTGTAATTACGTTGTCACCTTTTATCTCTAATAGACTGGACTTTGTCAAGAAAGACATTTCCAAATAGGTCCAGAAGGTCGATCAGAGAAAATAAATTTGGAAGTGACATTATCGTGTTCGTAATTTCGAAGAGCTCTTTACAGCTGCAACTTTCAGCGATCTTAGTAGTGTAGTAGGTTGATTTGCTGCATGAACTATTATTATTCTTGATAGCTTCATACATTATAAATATTGGTACTACGGGGTAAATCATATTTTGAAAAGGGTACATGAAAGTAATCGATTAAAGAAGAGTGTTGGTCTTCTAAACGCGTGTTTATTACTAGCAGAGACTAAACACCGTTCAAAGAAAATTAAACAAATAACCTTTATCGTTACTACTTTTCTGAGCCACTTCTTTGGCAGATGTTCGTAAAAGTCATCATAAAAAATGAAGATAATTTTCTGGCTATACTCATTGAAAACGCATCCCACTGTTTCCATTACTTTTTATATTCATTGATAAATCTTTCGTTGAAGGAAACCACACACAGAATATGAATAATTGGAAGCGCACATACTTAATTTCAACTGATAGATAATCGCAATTCCTTCAAAGGCAGAGGGTTATATTCTTTTACACGGACGCTTTGGAACTTTGTCATCCGGTCGCGCTAAAGCCTTAAATCTCTGTGAATGCTCTTTAGGAATTGCAGTTATAGTTATTCTGGAGGTAGCCAATGCTCTTAAATGCACACAGTATCTAACTCCTGGAGTAAAGAACAAAGATTGGGCGTTCTTGACATAATTTCCATTGAGTTCATCGTCAGTATGTTTAGAATAGTTATGCAAATTATAGCCAAGACACTCTATCGTAGACAGGTTACATACATGCTATCATTTCTCAATGTTACCCTTCCATGATATTAGAAAGTAGCGTTTCCGGAACCTCAATTTGAACAGTACCAGTTTCTCCACTGTCATTTGACGACTGTTTTTGTATTGGAATATTTGTAATTTTCAGTGCTGAATTGTACGCATGTCTGTACATTAGACCATAGTTTGCCTAAATTACAGTAATAACCATTTTGTTTTGGGCTCCTATTTACTCTACTAAATATCATATCGCATATTCGTAAGATTAATGCCATATGTTAAGCCTGGGGTATTTCTTGCAGTCTATAGCTGGCACTGACATGTTGTACGTCCGGGTATTTCTGCTAGCTTAAAGCTGTCATTGACTTACTGTACGCCCGGATATTTTTGTAGCCGATATATATCATTAACTTGCTGTACGTCTGTGGTATTTCCTGTAGCCGATAGCTGCCTTTGCCTTTTTTGTGTCTGGTGTAGCGGATAGCTGGCATTGAATAGCTGTGCGTCTGGGGTATTTTTTGTAGCTAATAGCTTGCATTGACTTGCTATTTGTCTGTTATATTTCTTGTAACCGATAGCTGGCATTGACTTATCGTACGTCTTGGGTATACCTTGCAGCCGATAGCTGGCATTGAATTGCCGAACGTTTGGGGCATTTCTTGTAGCCGTTAGCTGGCATTGATTTGTTGTACGTCTGGAGTTTTTATCGTAACCGATAGCAGGCATTAATTCGCTGTGCGTCTGGGGTATATCTTGTCGCCGATTGCTTGCACTGATTTGTTGTACGACTGGGGTATTTATTGAAGGAGATAGCAGGCTTTAGCTTATCTGTACGCCCATGGTATGTCTTGTAGCTGACAGCCGGTATTGACTTGCTGTGTGTGAGCTTGCGTTGACGTACCGTATATCCGTATATCTACGGTATTACTTGAAGCCGATAGCTGGCATTAACTTGCTGTACGTCTGGGGTATCTCTTCTAGCTGAAATCTGGCATTGATGTGCTGTACGTCTGGGGTATATCTTGTCGCCGATAGCTTGCATTAACTTGCTGCAAGTCCGGGGTATCTATTGATATCTAGCATTGACTTGTTGTGGGTCAGGGGCGTTTCTTGTAGTTGATAGCTTGAATTGACTTGCCGTACATCTGTGGTATTCTTTGTTGCCGATAGCTGCCATCAACGTGCTGTACATCTGGGATATTTCTTGTAGCCGATAGTAGGCATTAACCTGATGTACGTCCAGGGTATCTCTTGCAGCCGATAGCAGGCACTGATTTGTCGTGCGTCCAGGGTATCTCTTGTAGCCGATAGCAGGCATTAATGTGCGGTGCGTCCGGGGTATTTCTTGTAGCCGATAGCAGGCATTAATTTGCTGTACGTTTGGGATATTTATTATAGCCGATCGCTGGCACTGATTTGTCGTGCGTCCAGGATATTTCTTGTAGCCGATAGCAGGCATTTATGTTCGGTGCGTCCGGGGTACGTTTAGGGTATTTATTATAGCCGATAGCAGGTATTAACTTGCTGTACGTCTGGGGTACATGTATTTCTTATAGGCGATATCAGGCGAGGCGTTGAGTTAAGGTTTTTCCAGTGTATCTCTTGTAGCCGATAGTTGGCACTGCTTGGTGTGTGTCTAAGGCCTTTCTTGTAGTCTATAGCTTGCGTTGACTTACCCTACATCTGGGGTATTCATTGTAGCCGATAGCTGGCATTAACATGCTGAATGTCTGTGGCATCTCTTCTAGCTTATCGCTGGCAGTGATTCTTTGAACGGCTGACGTATTTCTTGTAGCCGATAGCTGGCATTGATTTGTTGTACGCCCGGGGCAATTCTTGTAGCTGATAGCAGGTATTGACTTGCTGTGTGTTCGGGTATCTCTTGTAGCCGATAGCTGGCATTGATTTGCTGAACGTCTGTGGCATTTCTTGTAGCCTATAGTTCGCATTGACTTAGCGTACATATGGGATATTCTTTGTAGCCGATAAGCAGCAGAGAGGGTGAATCCTACAACATTTTTTGTTTTTATTTTTGATTATACCCCCTCCAAATAACACTTGACCCTTCTCGCGAAAAAATAAGTCTCTGACCCTTGTTTGAAAACATTCGCGTCGCAACGTCGTTGTCACTCACCCTCTCTGCTGCTAGAACTTTCAGTTCTAGGTTAACCGAATATTTTATCCAGTCCGATACGATATCGTGTTCCAGACCTTGTCTGGGGGACGAAAATCATTTATGATTTCACAAATAGACTAATTTGTAAAACCTCCTCTTGTAAATCAATCAGATTATTAGACTGATCTGTGAGTTTGAAATTAATTCTGGTTAATGAATTATTATGACATCGCATATAGACTGGATTCACCGGAGACTCAATTATTAAAAACCCTGGAGGAGCTGTTGGTGCAAATGAATACAAAATATATCCTTGCTGAGCTTGATTTGATCGTTCTAGATTAATTTGATAGCTTCCTTCGATCACATCACATACTAAATTGAGCGCAATCACCGTTGAAATATTCACATTGAACGGAGCAATATGCCTGCCACCACCATCTGGGTCATTATTATGTTTGAGGATAGTTGTTTGTGGTTGTGATGGTGTTTTTTTCCACGTATCATGGATTTTTTTGAAACCTTCATCGATGGCATCATCGAGAGATTTTTGTAGTTCTGAGATATTATATCCTGGAAGTTTGAATGTTGGAATATCTCCTATGCGGATCCTATATTCTATTGCAAATAAATCTCTTGTTTGAGGACTACTGTCACCTAATACTTCTTGAATAATTTGTGAATGAAATGTTTCCATGTCATTGATGATTTTGTTACATGTTTCTACGACACTGATAAATTCATCTCGGGTGAGAGTGCCGGATCTAAGAGATATAAACAACAACGAAATATCGTTATTGAAAGCTGTGAAATTTTCAGTGATTTTATCCCGGTTAGCAAGATGATGAATAAGTCGTACTCTTTCATCATATTCTACTCTAATGAAAAAATATGACTTATCATAATCTTTATAACTCCTTACTGGATTATCAGATTTTGTCCTGTCTGTGATATAATCGGTTTTTTGTGGTTCTGGTAATTTAACGGTTTTTCCTCCGGGTGGTAATTCAGGCCATCCTAGTACTGTTCTTATTGAGCTTTGATAGATATCTACGACATAACCCTCTGTGCTTATTTCAATGGCAGATGATAGTGTCGGCACATGAACTGTTATAGCTATTTTTGATTCTTTTCCAGTAATCGATTTTATTCTACGCGCGAATTCATCATTGATTTGTTCAATTTGATATGATCCGGTTGGTATGGAAACAACGTTCCAGTCTGGGGTACCGTCGGGTTTATTCTTATTTGCAAATACCAGTGAATTATTCGGTTGTTGACCACCAAATGGTTTTGACCTAATATTTGGCCAGCTGTGGTATACTCGTAATTTTGCTAGCGCGATTTCCTTCACTGGGACCGGAGAGGGGAAATTCACACTGAATTCTGGATTCGTTGAGGTTATTGAGATCATGCTTGTTTGTACTGGTTTTGTGTTCTCCACTATTTGTTGAAGTAATTCCATCTGTGTTGTCATTGTTATTATACTCATGTTGTATTTCTAATTTTGACATCGCAGAATCATATATATCTACCATCGCTGAAAACTCACTCTCTGATATAATTGTATCATCGAGCGATGATGATATCAATGAGGATAATTGCGAGTATGCAGTGGACACAACATGAAATTGAATTATGTAGTCTTGTAGTTTCCGTTGGCTGCATGATGATATTTTTTTTGTGATTATTGAAATTATTCCAGCGATTGTTGTTGCCGCAGAAATGCAAATTGGAACAGCTATCGGGGCCATCATTGTCACTGAAGACAGTATAATACCAGCTCCGGTGATTACACCACTCACAGCGTACACAGTAACATCAATTGCGGTAATTCTCCTGCGATATTTTTTAATTTTCAATTCATACTCCTCAGACAAGGTTTTGAGTCTAGTTTGATACTCTCTGACCTGATCATAGCGATATTGCGATGATGAAATCATTTTTTATTTTAAATACGCTAGCGTTTTCAATTGAAACCGTTAGTGAAATTGCTTTGCAATTTTCAACTTAAATCCGCTACGAATTCCACATACCACGTTGTTGTAACCCTAACCAAATTTGTATCAGTAGCTATTAACGTGAACTGTTCAGTTGTATCCTTGTCGATGATCGTTGAAATCGTATTATTGACCCCGGATGAACTGGACGATGAAATATTAAATTGAGTCGTTGTCACTATTGTTAATCGATAAATACCCTTAACTGTTGCAGTGATGTCTAATTTGTTGTTTTCAGGTGTCCACTCAAATGATCCGTGTTTGATTGTGTATACTACGTTGTTGGTTTTCTCATGAGGAATTTTTGTTTTTTCAATGACTGTTATCATCCTCGTTGCATCCCCTTTGATGCCTTCGATGAAGGTTTTCGTCTCATCGATGGATTTTTTATTATCAGGGAGTTTTAGTTCAATTTTATCTAACGGGGTTCCAATAAATTTATCAATGGCGTCGGTTGTTGTTTTTGTTGCTTCGTTGATAACCTTTTGATCATCTATAAACGTTTTAATTTCAGCGATAGATGGTGTAACTACAATTGGGGATCCAAAGAACTTATGAACGACATTTCTACGGAAACTATTGTAGTTTCTTAAATGATCTTCAAATTCTTTATCGTGGTTTGTAAATCGATCTGTAATCGTCGAAAAAAGTACACCCGGTTTGAGTTTACCTTGATCGGAAAATAGCGCAACGGTGTTCTCGATTGCGTTTTGTTGTTTAACCAAAATATCATCCAGAGAAATATTACTAGATTTCAATTTACCCTGTTTGTCTTGAAATACAACTATTTCATTCGGGTCAACACTTGTTAAGTTCAACGTCTCAGCGATTTCATCTTTAATTTTTTTTTTATATCCTTGATAGAATCAGGAGTTGCAGTGTCATCGGGTTTGGGTTTCAGAGGTCTCCCCCAAATATCAATCATGATATTTTATATATCTCTCTCTAAAAAGCGATTACTAGTGTAGTCATTTACGACAATGTGTGGTGGTTTTCCCCTTGGGTTACCCAAGGAGTTAGAAATAGCGTCAAGGACATTTAATACTTCACTGCCGCATATTGGTGGGTCATTGATTTGTTGTGTTGGTAGCGTAGAATACCAAGTCTTCATTGGAAGGGTTTTTATATAATGCATAAACTCTTTTGGTGGGGCTAATCCATATGAATCAAAATAGACAATCCCACGTGGATCAATAGCGTATGCAACCCAGTGAGTTCCAGGTCCGGTGCTGTTATCGAGATTAATAATACCTGTTTCAGTTTTGTTTGGTTGATGTGGTAATTGATCTTTCATAAAAACACCTCTGAAATTTTTAATCACTAGTTTTTTAGCAGCATCCATTAAATCAAAATTGGACATTGGAACCATAGGTTCGGAAATTAATAAACCGTTCCTGGTAGTCTCAGGCCTGATCCGTGAACGGATCTCCCGCTGTACCATGAATACGGGGTTCCTGGTAGTCTTAGACCCTTTCCGCTGTACCATGAATACGGGGTTCCTGGTAGTCTTAGACCCTTTCCGCTGTACCATGAATACGGGGTTCCTGGTAGTCTTAGACCCTTTCCCTTTTTTTTATACCCTTGACCTTTCTTCGGTTCATATGATTCAGCAATGCTCTGTACCGCTTTTGTTCCCAAGCCTCCAACTACCCCCAATGCGGCCGCTTTTGCTACTGCTGGGGCTGCTGCCGCAACCAATGCTGGTATTGCAGCAAACAACGGAAATATACCACCTGTTTTTATCATATTTTTGATAGCAGCCGCAGAAAGAGTAATCTGAACACCTTTTTTATCCTTGAAAGCATCATTGAAATGTTTCACTTGACGAGTTGTCAGCGATAATTTATTTGCCCCGCCATTCATTTGATTAGGTTTCAACGTGATTGTGGTTCCACATTGTTTAGCGGATTTTGATTGCAATTTTTTTAACTGACCAGGTGTCAATGACACATTGATATTACTATATGACATTATACAAATACAGATTGATTCTAAATCGTAAAACGATTCAATGGAAATATCCTTCGGATTTTCAATTACATATTTTCCACTGGTGCATCTACCACTCTCATTCTTCCACCAACACCTTCAAGTAGCATTGATTTATCACTGAGAATGACAGCAACCGCTCTATAATTCGGGATAAGGATAGTAGGTACCCCACCAACTGGTGGACCAACAGGACGGGTTACACGGGCTCTAAAGTGTATATCAACGACAGATTGTCTCATCAAATCAAGATGTTCCAATGAAAAGTAATAAATCGGATAGAGGCTTTTAAAATCCAATTGTGATATTTGCAAACCGGTATCCACATTTTGATCACGTGCCATAAATGACAACAGGTTATGATAGACACGTGCAATATGATTCTGACCGTAATCAAGTTGTATATCCTCGGATGGTTCCTGCTGTCCGTTTATTCTCAGCGAGACTTCACTAACACCTAACTGATCAAATATCATATGACTTCGTTCTTGATTACCAACTCGCGCAGCATTCTGTAACGCAATAAATATATGACGTGGAGCTGAAACTCCTTGTTTTGATGCCAGGTGCCATGTGAATGTACCATCAACACTGTCTTGTTTAATATCCGTGGTCACTGATAACCAACTTAACAACGACTTTCCTCCTTGGTCCATAAATGATAGTAGTCGCTGTTCGTCTGTGATTGATGGAGTTAACACTGGCATCCATAATGATAGTTTTGTTAAAATGACTTTACCGGCAGCAACCCCAGCATTACGCCAGATTGCATCATCATCAGTACCCTTTCGTACAAGCGCTATTGTGTGTTTGGCTCCATAAATAACTTTTCTAACATTTCTACAGAATCCAAATATATGATGCAGTGGAATCGCACATGAAAATCGTCGACGCTGCCCATGCAACGTTGCTACGCGTGTTGCAAATCCTAAATTGAGATTACCATTAACGCCTCCGAGAATATCAAACGCAGCTCCGGGTCTAGTTCGACGTTCTGGATTAGCTGCTTCTTGTTGATTGTTTTCTGCAGTACCCTGTGCTGTTAACACTTTAATGAATTGAAGGTGATCAGCGTTATCAGTAGTATCCTTTGCAAACATCATAGATGGACCCGCTGATCTTGTATAATCATCAGAATATCTTGCTAACCCTATGATTGTTGTGGCCATATCAACTTCACGGTCAATGGATTCAATTTCTTTTCCATCAATGAGATATCTAGCGCTTTCAAATAACGCCATGATGCCGTTATTAACAAAACCAACTCGGACATTTGAGTTATTGTCATATGGGGTATCAGCTGCAACATTTGTTACAAGTTCTCCTTCTACTTCAATAAATGCCTCACACGGTAGAAAATATTTACTGGTATCATGAACTTGAAGTTCAATTCGCGATCGGAGATCTGGTTGTACTGCGTGATAAGAATAAAATTGATAATCGCGTACAGAATGATCTTTACGCACTGGGGCGTCTATATCAAATGCTGGATCAGATGATTTTTTGAACATTTTATTCTATTTATCAGAGTCTAAATCGGATTTTCCATTTCATCGTGAAAAACGCTAGCGTTTTCGTCGTGGTTTTTTAAGGCCACTTCCTGCTATCATGTTTGCAATATTGCTTTGGTCCCCTTGATTTACCATCGACGCTAGTTTTTCATCTACTGCGTTATTTATAATTTTACTAACACTTGCAGGCATTTCTTCTGTAGACGGTAACGGTTTCTTTTTTCGCCCCACTAATGATGTTATTTTATCCTTCGCAGTTGAAAACGCTTTCCCGGCAAGATCTCCAACAGTACTAATACCCTTATCACGAATAACATCAATGGCTTTCATTCCAAGTTGTTTAGCTAACGGCATCACTTTTGGGGCCGTTCTTGAAAAGAATCCTAAAATGGTCTTGCCGAGGCCATCTCCGTAGTATGCTCTATAAACTGGAAACCGTGAATTAACTACATAGACGAGGGTTGGTTTATCATGATTGTAATGGATGATCATTATTATAAAAACAATAGTGTTTTCAATTGTTATTTAATCACTATGATACCCATTTGCTAACTCGTCAATGAAATCTCGATAGGTTTTGATATCCATGATACCACCGGCAAATAATCGTCTACAAATATCAGCTGCTTCATTAATTATTTCTGGAGAGTTATTTCCAGCTCGGAACCCTCCTACAAGAACATCTAATCGTGATATATCATTGATAACACTATCAGGACAAGTGTTTCCAATCCTTGGATTTCCTAATCCACTTCCGCTATAACCAGCTGCTTCATCTAGTTTGTCTGTATCCGTGGTTTGTAAATAATCAAGAGTATCATCATCATCATCATCAGGTGGTAGTTGTTGTTTTTTAGGTGAAAAAGATATTTTCTTTGCAGGTTGCTGTCGCTTTCTTTGCAATCTTGGCGGTTTTTGTTGTTGTTTAAACTCTTCGTATTGATTATACACGTGATCCACCATCCTGATATATTCAATGTATGATGCACTATCTGTCTTTTTTTGACTTTTTCCAGTTTTGATTTTATAGAATATATCAGCCCAGTGAGGGAAATTCTTAACAAACTTATGATGTTCCGGTTTCAACATTTTTTTTCTGTCTTCATAGGACGTAACAACAAGCGTAGGAATTTCTGTTGGATCAGTCTCATCAATTGCTGCTAACCCTTCTTCGTTAAATCTCATGCGTAAATCATCTACTGTTCTCTTTGATTCTATTTGTTTTGTTTGTTCAGTTTTCGCTGCTAGTTTTTCAAGTTCACCAATAACAGATTTCCCCGTCTCGGGACTATCTCCCAGTAAAGCACGCTCTACTCCTTTCGTTGCTGTGGTTACTGGTTTAAACAACTCTTCAGACCCCAGAGCAAAATCAGTCTGAAGACTCTGTCGTTGTTGCAGTTTATTCCTGACAGAGTCGCGAATTGGTATAAATTTCTTAATTGCATCTAGTCGCTCACGAGCCAATCGGGTCGTTAATGCTTCATTGACCATTATTTGAAATCAGAAACCATTTTTCAATTGTAAAACAATTTTTCCCATCGATGATTCCATCCTTAACGGTCCAATTTTTTATTGCTGTGAAATATTTTTATTTTTTATCCATTGATTTTGCCTGTTTTGGTGCCATTTTGGTGGTTTTCAGTTGAAAATCTCAAAGAGATTTTACAGTCAAGTAGTCGATTTTACATGGGATTTTCCATAAGGAAAAGCTGTTAAAACTCATTTTTGATGATTTTTAGCCATTTTTCATCAATTTTTGCCTGTTTTCAATGATGTTTGGTCATTTTTCATCGATTTTCATCAAAAAACCTCGTAGGGTCAAGTAGTCGATTTTGCATTGGATTTTCCATAGAGAAAAGCTGTTAGGATTCTATTTTATTTTCGCAGTGTGAAATATTTTCACTGATTCAATCAAAAATGACAAAAAAAAATGAAAATCTCAAGGAGATTTTACTGTCTGACAAAATCTTTTGAGGGGCCGGTCAATCAAAATAGTTCATTTTCTTGAATTAACGCTCGTAAGTTTCTAATTTTAGAATTAACTTCCTTTTTCAATTCATATTCGTTACCCAATTCTTTTCGTATTCCTTCCACGATAGTATATAACGGAACAAACACATCTACTTCACTGGAAAATGCAAGAGAGTCTCGAATAGAATTTTGAATTTTTTTGATGAGTGCATATTTCTTTGGCAACATATACTTGTTAGTGCTAACTCCGTATTCTATATCCTGAAAATCCGACTTGATTTGATCAGGATTTAACCCATCTGACAATCTAATATTCTGATTTTTCAATTTTGCAATTTCAACTATGATGCTATTCATAATTTCAGAATTCATATATGATAATACATATTTCTAATTCATTTTTCAAAAATAAAAGAGCCGTTAATATTTTTAAAAATTCAGTCTGTATATATAACTATCTTTTTTAAAATTCAGTCTGTATATATAAATATATTTTTTAAAATTAATTCTGTATATATAAATATATTTTTTTAAAATTCAGTCTGTATATATAAATATCTTTTTTTAAAATTCAGTCTGTATATATAAATATCTTTTTTTAAAATTCAGTCTGTATATATAAATATCTTTTTTTAAAATTCAGTCTGTATATATAAATATCTTTTTTAAAAATTCAGTCTGTATATATAAATATCTTTTTTAAAAATTCAGTCTGTATATATAAATATCTTTTTTAAAATTAATTCTGTATATATAAATATATTTTTTAAAATTAATTCTGTATATATAAATATATTTTTTAAAATTAATTCTGTATATATAAATATATTTTTTAAAATTAATTCTGTATATATAAATATATTTTTTAAAATTAATTCTGTATATATAAATATATTTTTTAAAATTAATTCTGTATATATAAATATATTTTTTAAAATTAATTCTGTATATATAAATATAAATGCAGACAAAAATAAATATCAACCATGATGAGCGATTATCAGTCATTTGGCCCCCTTGATATAGGCCGTTGTGGTTCTATTTGCATTCATTGGGTCCCTTATTAGGCCTTTGTGTCTTTCATAGGGTCCTTTGTTAGAGCATTTTTCTGTTTCTGTTTTATATCAGAATGTTTTTTTTTGTTTTTGCTCTTTGAGATATGACCCTATGACCGTTTCTATTAGCCTATAATTCATTCTGGGGTTACCCAATGTGCATCCAAACCTTTTTTTGGCCGGTAATTCATTTTGAACACCATACGGCTACCCAAATGTGACGGAGAGCTAATTACATCCATGGATGTTATTTATTTTAGGGCATTAATGTGTTTACACATTCAACATGCAACCCATGAAATCAAATTCATGGTTGCGTAAGTTGTCAAAAACCGACAACCCACCGCTACCGTAAATTTGATAGCATGGGTTTGCATGTTATGTGAATGTAAAAAACACAGAGGGGGTGCCTTCCTCCCCTCAATTAAATAGAAAAAAAAAACATCCAACCGTTTCACCATCAGACAATTGTCTGCTATGGGGCGCGAACATGTGAAGAATAATTGTCTGGGTTTACAAGCCAAACACGATACCGTTAGACCACTGTTCACGTCTATAAAGAATAACGTTTTTTAACGTATATATGTTGTAACTATTCATATGGTATATAAAGGAAATTAATACATCAATCCGCAAGTATGCTATTTTATTTTCTTGAATTACTTATTAATGGTGTTTCACAGTATTTAAATGAGACAGAATATTTGACTTAAACACTATAACAAAGAATATAATTGTTTGAAAACATGTCTTTTCTTACAAAACAATGCCCAGCGCTGAATCACAATACCCATTAAACAAGTTAACACAATCTAAGGGAGAAAGTATACACGTGTGTTATCCTGTAACGCCTGTATCTCCGGATCACATCCTATGTTATGAAATACGCATTAATCGCACGTGACACAGAATATTTGACTTAAACACTAAAAAAAAAGAAAATATATCTTTTCCTAAAAAGAAATACCAAGCCGCTAAATCACAATGATAACTCCCTTGGTTATTATCATTTAAGAGTGGTCTCCCTTGGTGTTATAGACGGTACGCGTGTACTGTATTTTGACATACGAAAATCAAATTTTCTGATAATACCATTACGGAATGCTTCATAATTAACAAGCACGGAGGGGTGAGGTCTGAATTCTTGGTTCATTTGTATAATAACACTATTTTTCTAATTCATTGTTTGGTTTAATTATAAGTCTCTGTATATAATCTTGAGCAGTCTTTATTATTTTGTCATCGTTGGGGTCAATGGCAGTATTTTTTATTTTTTTATCATAATAGCGTTTTAGTTCCCTGTATCGTTTTCCGCCGCACATAACGCATAATTGCGACCTCCCCCTGACCCCAACCCCACATTGAATACAGGGTAACGGACCTCGGCTTCCACGACGAAAGCTTTGCATATGATACCAACAGAATTCATTTCTGCATGATTTGTTACACGGTGTCACTGATCCAATCATAAGCCATTTGCAATGATTCATTATACTTAAATCTTTCATTTAAATGCTTGTTTTAATTATAGTATGGAGGAGTTCGAGAGATTATCGAAAATTAAGCCTTGGAAAAGTGTTCAATTCAATCTTGATAGAGTTTCTGATACACCAAAGAATAAAATTCTTGATAGAACCTTGATTAGTAAAATCAGAGACTGTTTTAATGAATTCAAGCGTGATGGGGCAGCTCATTGTTGGTCAACATTTCGAATTGATGGTGTTGTTGACGCTACCATGAATGATGAAAAAGCAGCAGTGATAATCTCACGTCTTGGGGAAGAAAGAAATTTTTTTCGAATAAAATTCCTTATCCGTGATAATGGAAAATGGATAATTAGGGACAAATACGAGCCTATTCTTAAGGACAAAAAAACTGTCACTGTGACTCAGGATTCAAAACCAGGAATTTTGACTGGACTTGATAAACCCTACTACGAAAGATCTTATCCTGTCACAGTAGTTGTTTACGGGATATATCCACTCAATGAAAAACCTGATATTTCAAAACTAGCACCCATGAAATATTCGACAGGGCTCAATTGTGTAGCAACACGAATAATAGAACACTTCACAAATGCGTCCCGGGGAAATAAACTAACTGATCTAAGACGAAAAAAAATAACCGAATGGGAACTGACAGTGAAACAGCATGGGGCAACAATTCAAGATATAGCCAAATTAGAAACATCATTGAGATTTCCAATATCGGTAAGGACAATCACCGGAGAAGTATTATACGAATCGAAATATAATAAAAATGGAAACCCAATACAGATTATTGATCATAACGAACACGCGTGGTCATCTGCAGTAACAATATTCCCACGGGATAGAACCGTAAAATATCTGTTTGGAACCGAAGAGTTTTTTTCAGAGCAGAAATTATTTGATGCTATTTACCATTTGAGTAAAAACGATCCTGTGTCAGTGTGGCTATTTCATAGTACTTCAGACGAAGAATGTAGATTTGATCAGTTTGTAAGACCCAACGGAGAATTGTACCGTACTGAAGAGCTGCATAATCAAATGAAGCAACTAGCTAGTGAATTTTCTCCCCAGAGTTCTGGGGAGGAAGACAACGATCAATTATTAGCAAACTGTTTTACACTTCCATCAGTTGTAGCACATTTTGCTAGGAAGAAAAACGCGTGGAAACCAACCCGAAGTGAGTTCTTATCAGATGTCAAATTGTCCTGTCTTGAATACAGCCATGGAGGATTATGGAACACAAAATACACCGCTGATACCGTTATTTCAGTTGATATGATTGCATGTTATCCAGGAAGTTTTCTTGGGTATGGAGAGTGTGAGAAATATTTCAAACGATTTGGACACCCTACACACGAAATGACCCGTGTTGCTATTAATGGACCACTGCCACATTTCGATTTAACCGGATTCGCTTGTGTAGTATCATTTGAAATGGCTGAAGGGCTTCATCCGTGTAGTTATCTTTGGATTGGTAAACACATGTCTGAAAAACACTGGATGACAATAGTGTTATTACGGTATATGCTTGATTGTAAGATGTTAAAATCATTAATTGTCAGTGAAGCAATTATATCCTATCGAGCACAGAAATCAGTCTGGTTACCACAACCTGATCTAGAAAAAATAATTAGCGAAGAGCGAAAACTGTTTCCTGATTTTAATGAACAACAAATCATGGATTGGTCCAGACAGTTATTTGAAATCAGAAACAATGAAGCAAAAGATCTTGGACGAAGAATAATCGGTAAATTTACCCAAGGTGGCAAAGATGATAATACGAGATATTCTTCACGATTGATTATAGACAATGCTGAATACGATTTTGTAATCAAAGATTTAACGAATAGGGGCTTATATGTCAATCGTAAGGACGCATTTATGTCCGATGGAACCAAATTGGGTACAATTGTTACTTACACTGATGGATACCATCAGCAGTACACATATTTGAGAGCTTCTATGCTTGGTTATGCTTCTATCAATCTGTTTTCAATGATCAATAGATTTCCTACCACCGCAGTTAGAGTTGCTACTGACTCATTTTACATAAATAGCAAAATGGCTGATTTTAAGGCTACTGGCAACGAGAATTGGGGGTCATGGAGAATTAAGAAGGAAATGCTTCATGATTATATTCCATCAGCAGATGTTACCATTGAAAATAATTACTTAGAAAGCAATCAGTGTTCAGAATTTTCTAGTGCACCACCGATTTCTGATCCAATCTGTAGATATAAAACAGTTTATTTAAACGGCTGTGGTGGGTCAGGAAAAACAACCCGGGCAATTGAGTTATATCGTGGGAAATCAAACATGATTGTGCTAACACCGACTCACAGACTCGCCAGAGAGATGAAACAACGAGGGGTAAATGCCTGCACTTATCATAGTTTCTTTAGATGGAAGGGAGATAAATGGACTCCTGAGCGCATGGGAGAGAAATTTATTCCTGAAATTATCATGTGGGATGAAATAGACACAGTGTCAGAAGATGTCTTAAAAATATTTCTTGAGTGGTTGTTATTGAAGAATACAAAAGTCGTAATGTGCGGTGATCACGGCCAACCTCCACCATTTGTCGGTGCATCCCCCCATGAATGGCTAAAGGGTTTTGTAGACTATTATGAAGAAATTGATACCGATCATAGATCACTTGATAATGAATTAAAAGAATTTAAGAAACTAATTAGATTACAACCGGATAGAATCCAGTGTGAAATAGCCCGTGAAATAATTTCAGAAACTCCCATGAATGAGTTTTGGGAAGCGTGGAGACCAAATGATTTAATCATTGCAAGTAGAAAAATAGTCAGGGACACACTTCAGATGAAGTTATTTGAATTGCATAAACAAAAATTTGCAACACTTCCAGTACCGTTATGTTATAGGCCATCGGATACACGAAAACAGAACATCGAAGTTGATATTCCAGGACCAAAATCCGAAGGATTTCAAAGACAGATTCTCGTATTAAATGATATTGTGCTGGTTGATATCAATGTTGTTGAAGATGCATTGCGTGCTAATAAATCCCCATGGACGCTAGGTTATGCAGCAACAATACACTCTTCACAGGGATTGACTATATCGGATACAATTGTTTGGATAGTAGATAATCGCATAGAATGGTCGAATTTAGTCTATCTCGCAGTGTCTAGAGTACGAAAAATAAATCAACTTCGAAGAATTGTCTTCGATGATGAAATCATTGGCGATGATAATGACACCACAATAGATGATATTATTGATAAAAAACTCTCCGGTTACAAACAACAAGACAAAAAAAAACAACGAGAATTTGATATTGATGCTGAATTAATAATTACTCTGAAGCAACAACAGAATAATCACTGCGCGAGTTGCAATTGTATAATGCGTTGGCAGTATTCGGATAAGGATCCTCGCCAATTCACCGTAGACAGAAAAAATAACAATCTCGGTCATGTCAGAAATAATGTGAAGTTGACTTGTCTTGAGTGCAATAGACGCAAGGGTGCTAGTTAAGCCCATGTGGTGGTAATTGAGTATCCTCAGGTATCACTTGTAATTGTTGTCTAGTAAAACCCCGTTGAGGGGCAGTTGAATCCAGTTTATAGATTGGAGGTCTACCCGTAGATCGTGTTATACTAGATATCTTATGTGCAGTAACACTCCAAATAGGATCAGTAGCCCTTTTTGTGCCACCCTCAAGCTCTCCTGGTTCGTATAAGTACCTCACAATGACATTACTACCAAGAATTGGTTGGGAAACGCTAAAATCTTTTTGAATTTCCATTTCAGGTATTGACTTCTTTTTAATCGCATTGATAGGTTTCATGTTGATGGTTCTAGTAATCTCGTTATTCAGTGCAGTAATCACAGCTGGTAACCTTTTAACCCATTCACGGGATCTTTTTTCTTGGATGAGTTCTTTTGCGTATTGATATCCAAATAACCGCTCAGCAAGGGTTTTATTAAATCGTTCTACAATGGCCTGATCACGATGTAGTGCAGTATGCCCTCGTCTGATAGCGACATTGTGATATTTCATTGTAGATAACACTGCACCCTGAAATTCTTTGCCGGGATCAATTTGTAATAGATTTGGCCAGTGCAGAGGGCCCCTTCGATAAATCCTTTCAAATGCAGAAGCGACTTCAGTGGCTGATTTTGTTTTTAACGGTTCTGCTTCTTTGTATCGACTTGCAATATCAACTACGGTTAATGCGTATTTGTAACCACGATCATGTGGCAGAAATAATAGATCAGCCTGATGAACTTCATTGGGTCCGGTCACATCAAAATGCGAGAAATTGATTTGTTTAGGCGGTGGTAGATAAATTTGCCATAGTGCCTGTTTGGATAACCAATGAGCCGCAGTGGTTTTTTTCACTTTTGCAGCACTAGCGAGTTTATGGATTGCTGATTTACCCCTCCAGTATCCTCTTGGGGAATAATAAATAGATTCCATGTTGTTATTAATTACCAGCCCCTAACATCAATTTACTTTTCATAGCCGATTTTATCAAAAAGGAAGCCAATTTTTCTTTGAAAGATTTATCAGAAATAGCATTTAACGCATGAATTAATTTCACATCTGCTAGATGCCTGTGCTGCAGATTACTGCTTTTATAAGATACATCATGAAGGTGACAGGCCTTATCAATAGCGTTTATTGGTTCCTCACCGGGTCGGGGCTGATTTTGATCATTGAGTCTGATATCAAGTCTTGTTCCCGGTCCACAGTAGCTATATCCTGGAAGGTGCTTTTCTCCGGGGTATTTTGCCCATGGGGTTCCAGGGAGTTTTGCTAATTTGGCTGCGATATCACCTCCTCGTTTTTTTTAAAGGTTCCTTGAGTTCCTTGGGTTTAGAAACAAATCTAAATTTCTTTGTACTACATTGTACGCATTTACCAGAAAGCGCTGATCGGTTATTTTTAGTTGTAATCGTCGTCAAGTCATCTGTGCCAGTACGCGCCTTACACTTCACGCAATATAGATCCATAATTTATGTATAGAGATATGAATATAATTGATTTTTCAGCGACTAAAACAAGAGAACCAGTGAAGCATCATGCAGCGCTACCAAACTCTATCCGCGCAATTATAATCGGACCATCTGGATCCGGTAAAACGCAATTGTTGCTCAATTTAATAATGAGATGGATGAAGTGGGATAAGTTGTATTTAATTGCCCCTAGCGTAGATGATCAACGATGCTATGAAGTGCTAAAAGATTTTAATGAAAACGCTTCAGAGATTGCCGCCGAGGATGTTATTGAATTTATAACCGATATTGACGAGGCGCCATCCGTGAATGACCTCGATGGAAGTATCAACAATTTAGTTGTATACGACGATGTCATGTTAGATAATCAAAAAAATCCTGCTAGAATATTTTCCAGAGGCAGGCATAAAAACACTGATGTGATCTATGTCACTCAACGCTACACTCAGATTCCAAAAGTGATTAGAGATAACTGTAATATGCTTGCTGTATTCAACGGCGTTGATACACATACGCTACGAAATATTTGGCAGACATGGTGTTCTGATATGGACTTCAATCAATTTAGAAATTTCTTTAGTCATGCTCAGTCTACCCCACACGGATTTGTAACAATAAATTTACATGACCCTCGAACACGATATCGTATCGGACTTGATCAAATATTCGGTTAACCTAGAACTGAAAGTTCTAGCAGCAGAGAGGGTGAGTGACAACGACGTTGCGACGCGAATGTTTTCAAACAAGGGTCAGAGACTTATTTTTTCGCGAGAAGGGTCAAGTGTTATTTGGAGGGGGTATAATCAAAAATAAAAACAAAAAATGTTGTAGGATTCACCCTCTCTGCTGCTCGATAGCTGACATTAACTTGCTGTACGTCTGGGATATTTCTTGTAGCTGAAATCTGGCACCGACTTTGCTGTACGTCTGTGTATTTCTAGTAGCCGATAGCTGGCATTGACTTCCTGTGTGTTTGTTGCATTTCTTGTAGCCCATAGCTTGCGTTGACTGGCTGTACGTCTGGTGTATTGCTTGTAGCCGATAGCTGGCAATGGCTTACTGTAATTCATGGATGCTTCTTGTAGCCGCCGACAGATGGCACTGACTTTCTTTGTTTTCTTTCTTTGTATTTCTTTCACCTGTTTTTAATTTATCTGCTGCATTATCATACGTGTGTACCGTTGTTCTTTAGGTCTTAGCTTTCAAATATTGCATCACTTTTGAACTACGATTCTGTGGGATTCCTGATGTAGATATGCAAGAATAAAAACTGATCTTTCCTTACTAGCGAGATAACCGATTTGAGTTTGCATGTTGAAACTGAATTCAACGATTCTGCGTACGTGCGGTTTCAATTTGCTTTTTCTTACGGCTTGTGGTTTTTGTAACCAATGCAGGAATTCTGCCGTTGTATTTAGATCTTCTTCCAATATCAGTTATGACCATCTTGTCTTCTCCATGCCAGATTAGTAGTTTTATTTTATAGTCCTTATTTTGGATTATCTTCAAACTGCTGATATATCCTCTCATTTCTTCCCTGATATTGGCACAGTTGACCTTCATTTCATCCTTAATAAATTGTTTTAGATCAAAGCATTTTTGTATTTTAGTAAGAGAATGTTGATTTTATTGTACTCCTCTTGAAATGTATTCCTTAAATCGTATGTCGATGCATTTCCCTTCAATATATTTTCATCACTTAATTATCCAATATCTTACATATTTTTCCTATCGTTCTGACTGGCGGTTCTGCTTGTTTGTACCAAAATTTGACATACACGCCCTCACTTCACTAGTATTACCATCACTTTCTTGAACAGAAAACATTGCAACTATATCGCCTTCTAATTTTTCCTTTACTGGAGTATTATCTAAACGTGACGCCCTCTCCACCTGCCGACCAGAGGGATATCTTAGGTGATTTGACCGACCAATATCTTTGGCTGAAATGCGAATACGGAGAAGAGTCATTACTCCAAGACTAAACGAGATCTCTCTCTTAAATGACTGTCCGTTTAAATTGCGAATAATTTTTGCTCTTATTTCTACATTAATGTTATGTGTTTTATTTTAAAAAAAATAGATCATGAAAAGTAAAGAATACTTTCTAAATAATTCACCAACTGTGCCAAGAAAACAAATCAGCTGTGAGGCTGACTAAAGTGACAGGCTATGGTCAGCATTCTGATATGTATACTGTGGAACCAAAGAAAATGAATAGCACATATGTTTGCTGGACTCGTGTCCCGCCTTGGATGACGTAGCGCAGACACACAATTTCTAAGTTGTTACCTTCAAACATACAAAACGTCTAATTATTGACATATGTACGATTGTCGTCGAACCCGAAAAATATACCGAATCTTCATCTTATAGTGTGCTTCTTTAAATAACAAAGACAGAACAAACAAACACACTAAAAAAAAAATTCACAAAAAATATTTCAGTGAGCAAACAACATGGCGGAGGTCGCTTAAAAAAGCAAAGCTAAGTTAGGTTGCGCAGAACAAAATGAAAATAATCGATTGCTAAAGAAGATGGTTATCTCTCAGCTTGCACATTATCTAACTGAACATAGATTTGAAAGCAAACACCACTATATAGGCAGTACATTAATCATAAAAAATCACAATTTATCGACTAAATGAAGGATTAAATGTGCAACAAGAACTCTTTGCATCATTTCCAAGCTGAATAAACATATAAATCTATAAGCTTTGACGTAGATCTATAACAAATTAGTCACGAATAGAATAGCACTGCAAGTTATTTTTACCTACAGCATCATTAGCCTATACCATCAGAATGATAGCGCTTTAGATGATGCTTTAAAATGCTTTAATTGAAGATCGTCTGGCATGCAAGGCTGAGAAGAAATCTTCACCAAACATTCAGAGGATTCTTCAATACCAAGTAATATAAGGTCAGCAACTTTTACGCCCCAAAGTGCTTTAATGGGCAAGAAAGCATTCTGCCAAGTTAACTTTGGGATATTACATATAATAAGACATATAATGTCACGAATGTCATTAATCATTGCCTTTCTTTATTTCCCAAAACGTGAACATACTGATCAAATGTAGATTAAAACTAGAAGTTACTATCACATCCTATACTTGTTCATCACATTTGTTATCGGCTTAAATCAGACTCATGACATAGCTCTTGCTCTGTGGGCATGAAAAAGAGGCGACTATATTTTCTTTCTTAGAAATCAGGAAAATAAATCGGGTTTCAGCCTAAAAACATTCAGTTTTTATTGAACCAAAGACACTGGAGATGAGCACAGTTACGATCAAGCCGCATTTATTGCTGCATGATTATTTGTAAAGCTCTACAACTAAAATGAGAAAAGAAAAATTTGAAAAGACAAAATAAAAACATTAATATTTTACGTCATTAAAAATGGATAAGTCATTAGCAACTTCTCACATTAACAACCCTAATTAATACAGGAACATGGCTGGAATATGTCGGATGGTGAACTACAGCGCGTATTCTTTACATGATAAACAGCAACGTGGTTGAAATATATCGGATGGTAAACTAAAGCTAGTTTTCTTTACAGATCAAACAGCCTCAGAGATTCAACAGGACCTTGTGTCCCCTCTTGTAAGGATCACATTTGACCCATACTTCAACTAGAATTTTTGGGAAAATAACCAACAGTGGTTTATAAAAAAGAAACCAATATTTCATTTCAGTTGTCAATCGTTTTTTTTTAAATTTATTGATACCATCCTGAAGATTTCAACATAAAAGAAAAACCGACACGACAGAAATTGCGAACCATGTGGTATATGAAAATTGATTAAACTAAAATGTTTAACATCACAAATATTATCCATCATAACGTTGTGTTTTAAAATTATTAATCCTCGTTGTGTTAATATTTTGACTTGCGTCTTAATATAAATGCATGCAACAGTAAGACTGGGTCATTGCGATGCTTTTTTTTAAATCAGGGTGTATCATTTTGAACCCGTTTCTAGGGCAAATGCGTCATTTACAGGTACCACATTATACACAGTTGACCCGAAGGAGGAGGGGGATGCCTGTCGCCCATATATTAACTACAGCGATTGATAAATGACTACGGGAAATGATGATCGTATACAAACAACTGTATATAAAGTGTTTATTGATATTGGTATTGAATACATTTGTCACAGAATTAGGCGAAAATGTAATTTATTTTCTAATTGATTTACAAACTAATCTCACCATTTTCTTTGTTTCGTCGTACATGCATTGCCTGGGGTGAATAAGTGGTTTTCTCCAAGGTAAGCGGCGTGTAACGATTTGCATGTGCCTGACTTCGTATCACTTGAAGTCAGGGAACACCAAGAATCACGGGGTGCACGGTAATTTTGCCGTGATTTATGCTCCCCTAATTGAGAGTATATAAGGCAGAATATTTCTCATAATAATGACGGGACCAAAATTATCTTATCGTAGGAAAGATAGCCTGTCATTAATCTCCAGCCAAAGGGCTGATAACGTCGGTTGATAACATCTGATAACATCTGATAACGTCGGTTGATAACATCTGATAACGTCGGTTGATAGCATCTCTGATAACATCTGATAGCATCTCTAATAACATCTGATAATCTCTGATAACGTCGGTTGATAACGCATCTGATAGCGCATCTGATAACATCTGATAATCTCTGATAGCATCTCTGATAACACATCTGATAAAGCATCTGATAACGCATCTGAAAAGATCTCTGATAACGTCGGTTGATAGCATCTCTGATAACATCTGATAGCATCTCTGATAACATCTGATAGCATCTCTGATAACATCTGTTATCGTAGCTGAAATTGTTGCTGATTTATTGTGCAATCGAATTGAAGTATCTGACTGTCTGTCTGTCGAACTGTCTGTTCGTCTACATCTGTCGTGACGTGTAAATATCCGGAAAGCTAGAAATCCGAGTGTCGGTGCTGTCTAGAGTTATAAACATCCGGGGCGACATCTAGGGTATTGAGGAACGTTGGTTCTAGTAGATGTTGTATGCTGTCTGTAGGTATAACTGTGGTGGATCCGTGAAGGGCAAACGGCCGATAAAAGTATTGGTCAACCCTAGGTCTTCGGGGAAACTGGGCGGCGATTCAACAGGTGGTGAATCGTACGATTATACAGGGTCGAGACACATATGTGTGTTGAAATTGTAGTACAATTTAATACATTGTTGTATTTACATGGTTATGTCAGATCACAATAATATTTCAAGGGATTGCATGATTCTCAATAAAAGCTAGCAACTTGATTGAATACCTGTATATGTTCGTGCTAGGTGTCGCAATCCATACGTGCGATAGTATAGTTTGATTTGTCATCATAATTTATACTTGCGGTAATATAACTTTCGTAAAGGTTCCTTGGATCTGTGTATAGTCCAAGAGATCCCTTTATATCTGAGTTTTATTTTGTATTGATATTTCATTTATTCATGTATTGTGAATGGTTGTGAGTGTAATTGTGGGTTGAGCGCATGAGTTATTGTGTTGATACATCATTATTTTTCATTAATAATTTATTTCATAAATTTATATTATCTTTCACACTTGTGTTTGTGTTGTTCATTTAATCCACCATCCACTCTGTAACAATTCTGTTACAACATTAACATACGATAACAGTAATACAATGAACCATATGAAATGTATCAAATAGTCATTTGAACGTAACCAATAAAAGAAAATCTTTATATCTATTTTATGAATTTCCATTGCATGGATATATTTTCAAGTAGTTTCACTACTAATGAAAATTATATTATGATCATATTTTAATTTAACAAACAAAATTATCGATTACACATATAAAACAAGTAGCATGTCTAAATACTTTAATGTTACACTAAACAGAACAAATTAAAATCATGGTACCTGTAATATATTTTTAATATATAAAAAAATTTAAAGTACATTATTGACAGATCAGACTTCTAAAGTGCAGATGATTTATGTTTTACATTTTTATTTGCATTTTGGAAAGCAGTGTTATGATTTTATCTCAAACATAAAAGCTAACAAACAAGCAAGAAACACAAGTACAAGACATAGCAAGTTCACTTGACCTATGGAAGATATCATTAATCACAATAGAAAAGCTCCATCATTCTCATTAAATATCCTTAGGACAGAAACATAAGAACTGACATGTTTCTTTCATATTCCAGCAATAATGCCCATGTTAAATTTTACTATAACAAACATGTAGAAAAATACAATTGCTTTAATAATGAGTCTCAATGTGCATAGTCTTACTATCTTAATACCAAACTGATCTGATGCGTTACATTCTTTTTACGATAATAGAAATTTTAAGTAACGTGCATATGAAAGAAAATGCTTACAAGCTTAAAATAGCAGATCCACCTGATTGTACCAAGAAATGGATTGAAAAGTCCGTATCATCACGAGTAGAAATGTCATTAGATCTCACGAGATAGCTAAAATGTTAGTACTATAAACTTTAAAAACAACTATTGAAACTATTTAGTGGACTACTTTTTATAAGGCAAGTTTATTACTCGGTAACAAGGAATACAGCGTAGTGATATGATATTCTATGGCTTTATACACTATACATGTATAAATATTATCGTTACTGTATTAACACGGAATTTATTCGATACAAGTGTTAATAATTCGAATTCGTCTTGAAGAATTTATTCAATTATTGCACCTCATTTACAGGCAAGATCATATCATTGTTAATCTTGTCTGAGATGAAAATGAGTCAAGAACATATTCCAGCTTTGATTACAATCCGAATAAATGCCTCCAGGGTAGTAAAACGTGTCTGCCAGTCACAAGCAAGATCATTATCAAACTCATCCAGAATCTTGATATAATCCCATATTCCAACTTTGATTACAATCGGACAAGGTAATGGCCTACTCAGTGACAAAAATATCAGACAATCAGATGCAATATTGCTGCATTACACACGATGCACCATGCACAAAGGACAAAGTGCCATGCCGTATGATCGCATTGTTTTACTAACTTAATACAGTTGTAGAAGATCTTGATAGCTGACGTATATTTATTAAGTTCAAACAAAATACAGATCCGAAATAAAATCTACAGCGTTGTAACCTGCTTGGTTAGGATCACTCAATAATATGCGTAGATCTCATTCATTATTCAACTCGTGAGAGTTCGGGATTATATAATACGATACAAGTTCACAAAAATGGCTTCCATGCTGCTAATAAGCTCAGCCAATCAGAAGCTAGACCATCTCATTCATATGTATGGTTCATTACTGAACTCGTCTGAACAGATCCAGATAAAGACCCATACTCTAAGTGACATAATAATAGGATTCGAGGACTTAACTATATGAGAGGAATTTGCATATTATCAATTTCTAGGTTAACTGCCAGTCCAAGGACGAGAATTTATAAACAAGTATAACAAATGTATTGAACCTGGGATGAGCGAGTTCAAAAGACAATTTGAACATAAAAATGCAAAAAAGTTAACAAATGGGATGCCGTCTAAACTCGCGACTTATTGTTTGGCAGCTGTGACACACAGAAAGACAAATGTGGGTGCTTATATATGACATGAGACAATAATTTCAAGTTTGTTCACAATTAGAACAGATTTACGCCAGTTAAGGTGGTAATAAAACTCAGGTTCCAAACATCTACATCGGATGCTTGAGGTCTCGGATTTGAACCCCGGCCTAGTCATACCAGTGACTTATAAAAACGCTACAAGCTCTCTTTGCTCTCAGCATTAAGTGGTTAGTGATAGGGCATCATAGCGATGTGACTGAACAATGTTACAACACGATTAAAATAGCACACACACACACACACACGCACACGTGTATTGTGACTGCAATTTTTACATGTGGTACTTAATGAAAACTATGCACTAAATGCAGACAGGTAATCAAAATCATTTATGCTGGAAAATGAGTCTAAACTCACCCAAACTTCACTAACTTTAGAAATTATTAAAAGAAGGATTTTTTTTTTTACCAGAGTAGAAAATACCAGCTTCTGAAAGTGCAATAGATGAGTTATAAAATACATAAAATGTCCACAAAAAGCGTTATCGGCTACACGTGTTTCTTAACCTTTCTCAGTATGTCATATTGCCATGAATGTTTCTTGATTTAAATAAGACTTGTTAATGACAAAGCTGTGCCATCCTTTAGACCTATACGCAGCCTTAAATTTAAATGGTTAGCTTTGTAGATTGACTTTTAACATACGGTGTTTGGCATGCTAGTTTTTTGACAAGAATAAGAATATCCAAAGAATTTTCATTACATAGGGAGTGTGATTTTGAATCCTCTCATGCATATACTCGATCAGCGCTCGACGACGGACCTCGTCTTACATATAAAATTCAGATAATAATCTGTGTGTGTGTGTGTGTGTTGTGGATATGGCGTCCAGTACCCGTGTGGTTTATTCAGGTTTATATTGAGCTGCTGTAGCTTGTTAAACTGTTTAGTAAAACGAAGGCAAAGCATTTTACAGTTTCTGTTAGTTTTTGCCAGTATCTTTGATGGTTGCAGACCTTCTCTTTCGAAGAGTGTCAATTGTATCTTTAAGTGGTTACAGACCTCCTCTTTCGTACACTCCCAATGTATCTATGAGGGTTGCAGACCATCTCTTTCGCAGAGTGTCAATTGTAACTTTGAGTGGTTACAGACCTTCTCTTTCGTAGATTGTTAATTGTGTGGATTATTGCAATTCTAATTCCAGCAAGATTTTTTTTTTTTAAATATTGGTTTTAACATTAAATGGTTCTCTTTACTGAAATCGGTGAAAAGTATTGGACCGCATGGTGCGCCCGTTACGGACATCACAAGCTCCAAGAAAATGGCAATTAAAAAAAAAAGCATATAGGGCTCTGTGTCCCCTGGCAGCACTAGTAAGAGACAAAGTATGTTAAAATGTAATATTACAGACTACTGTGCAAGGATCACCAACGTCCAACAAGTCATGAAAACAGTGCAGTTAATTTCTCTGTAAAATAAAACAGTAACATTTCCATAGAAGTAACGAAGTAAAACATGTACTTACTTCAGGGATGGAACTGTCTTTAAAATGTTCACATTTAACTGTCTGAATATCTTTCAGGACCCAGATGTGCAGTAGTACTAATTTCACGTGCTCTAAGTAACAAACCAGAGGAACGACGAACTGTCAGGTACATTAATGAGGTGTCTACAGAGAATGCGAAGGGCCTTCATCCAACCAATCCCACCCACCCTGGTAAATAATCTGGATCTGAAGAGTTTGTAAGTAGCAAGTGTACAAACAAACAATGCGCATCCTGATCTGCCGGCACATTATGAGACTGCAGATCTGGGGTTATGCTTCTTGTAGTTGGACTCTACTTGTAAGCGTTACCGTTATTCATTTTCATCAGAATACCGACTATTCTCTTACGTAATTCCACGTGACATCAAATAACACTGAGATTCATTATGACACAATGGCGTGAAAATGTCTGACGAGTTCTAGTCGATGTCACTAGCGCATATTGATAATCGACAAATTAGAAATCACGTTGCAATTGCGGATGTGTCGAATGCAAACTATGAAAATAATGAAGTTGTTACATTGTGAAACTAATGCATGATTATATATATATATATATATATATATATATATATATATATATATATATATATATATATATATATATATATATATATATATATATATATCTTAAACACTGTAGAGTACAGCCTTCGTGGTCCGGTTATATAGAGGAGTAGGCGCCAGCAGCTCTCTGATTGCTTCCCTCGAACACAATAACGAATATGTTGAGGAAGATGATGCCAATCCCAACTAAAGTAAGGGCGAATGACCAACCGTAGAAAGATGGTTGATCAGCTTCTAATTTGACTGCATACACAATGATCGATACCACACCAAAGATGACTGAAAGTAACAAAGACAAGTTTACTAGCTAGACCTGGCAACCGGAGACTGTTATATGTATTATCAGTCCTAGATAAAATGAACGTATCACAATATTGCCATTAACATTAATTATAAATGTACAAAATTATAATTAATATTCCAAAGATATGTCACTATTTACATGCTTTTTGTATGATTAAAAAAATAAAGAAATATTTAACCTTGTTTTTTTTCATCTCAAGTTAATCAACAATCAAGAAAACGTATTTTTGTAAAAATTACATATAATAATTTTTGCTTATTTAAATACGACACTCTATGGGTTTGTAAGTTTCGTTTAAAAAAATCTAAATTTTCATTCGTAGCCATATGAAATGCTTAGACCTATTACCTGTTAATAAAGCGCTCGTAAATGCACTCATGATAATCTTCCGAGTGTCTGGTCCAACTTGCTTGACCACGTGCAGAAGAAGAATGAAGGCGTGTACGAATGCAAACACAGTGCTTATGACTACAGTTGCCTGGACAGCTAAAAGTAAAATGACAGGCAATTCTATAAAGATATTGCTATGCCAGTAAAGCAATGATGAAATAGTATGGGCATTTTATTGTGCGATCGTGTTTCGTGTACGTGTTTGTTTGATTAGGATTTTTAACGTAGCTTTAACAATTTTTCAGTCATATCGCTACGATGTCTGCTGTGAGGCAGTTTATGGTGATGTCAAGAACTGGGGCATCATGCCGCAGACATGTAGCATGATGTCGTCACATTATCCTGACACCAGGCCGACCAGTCCTAACACTAACCTCTTACTACTGAGCGCAAAGCGAGGTAGCTGTTAGTACCATTTTTATAAGTTTTTGGTACGACACGGCCAGGGATCGAACCCACGACCTCCCGCTTCCGCGGCGGATGTTCTAACCACTAGACCACCGGAGCGGTTAATAACATAGTACTGACAACGATATATGCGGTATCTAAAATGATACCGACTTCTTTTATTTACAGTTTCAAAATGACTATGACTTAATATGTTCTCATTTAAGCAAATATCGTTTGTTGTTCCATGGTAAAGTGACTTGTGTATTCAGGTGGGAAAATTGCCATGTGAGTAGTGAATAGAGATATCCTACGGCTTTAATGTTAAAAGAAGGGAGTTGTATCTTAATAGTGTATATACACATACATAGAGAATATTTGAGTTATGTATTAGATTTTCCCCCACTAGATTACGCCTTACGCGTAAACGAATATGGATTACACTTTTACGAAAAAGAACGACGGTCTATACTGACATTGACAAAGAGTAACGCCAACGTAAGAAATTATTCATTCACTGTATGTATTAATAAGACAGTATATCGGATTGTGTCATAAATGTACATAACTGTTATGACTATATGGTCTTGAGCTAAGTAACAGAAAGAAGCAAAAACAAAACCTTATCGTTAAAATCGACAAATAATTGATTCAAGTTATATCTGAACAACAAAGTATATGATTCTACAAATTTAACTTAAAAGGGGAATGATTTTTTAAAATAAAAACAGAACCTCATAAATACCAAAGCCACAATAAAAGGACTGGGGTTTGGGTCACATAATCTCTTTATAAACATAAGTTTAAAAGTAAGGCTAGACCTTGAACTCAAATATCAGTAAATAATTTATTTATAACTTAAAACATGAGAAATATCAGTTAGGTCATAACTACGCTACACTCAATTATGGTCAGGCACACAAGATAAATTACAAATGCATAACAATAATAAAATCAACAATTTTAGCACGTTGATCATTCAAAGCTCATATATCGTCTCTCATAGGTAGGTGACATCAGCAAAGTTTCGTCCCTCATGATCCAATGATACCAAACACACACTCGACATAACTGTTTTCACGATCAACATATTATTATACTAAAGTTATTCCAAACTAAATAAAATGCCATTAACTGTTTTATTTGTGGCTTTGATTTCCTGATATCCTTTGGTTGAAATGGTACCAAGCCAAGATTTAGAAATAAATTCAGAGTCGAGGTTTAGCTAATAATTGTTGTTTTCATTAATTAAAAACATCATGATATAAATCTAAATGATAAACTTATATAAGTACAAGAAATGTTCAGTAGCAAGTGTTGTTCTTTTCATGTCCAATTGAAACCGATACTTCCCTTTTAAAACGGAAATTATAGACTGGATAATTAAACGGACAAGAAAGACACTGGGTACTGTGTGACAATACTATTTTATTTGTAATATTTGATGCCGAATTGAAAACAACAACAAAGTTCATAACGTGTGAAACACCACAGCACTGCGTACCATCTTCAATGCAATGAAAGGCACGGTCTTAAATCGTTTTTCAAGATACAAAATTCAAACTGTAGAATGTGACAATCACACCGATTAAAACATTAAAACAGCACCAGGTTACAATCACGTAGATCACAAAATTATAAGGGGCCACGAGTGGTCCAGTGGTCTAAAGCGCACTTCGTTACGGATCACTGCCATCTCACCTCTATCTGCGTGGGTTCCAGTCTCCGATTCGGCCAATGTGGCAATTGTGAGAAAGCTTGCTAGTAGCTTCTCGTGGGTTGGTGGTTTTTTCCCGGGTTCTTCCTCCACCATTAATACTGGACGCCATTACAAGCCTGTCGAGTGCTGAAATATGGCGTTAAACCCTACAACAACAACAGCATCTGGTGAAAATCACTCGGGTTACAAAATTAAACAGCACCAGGTGACAATCATACAGATTACAAAATTAAAACTGCACAGGGCGACAATCACAAGGATTACGTGCATTCAACCCGTAAGAACCATTTCGACATGTTCCCATGAATTATCCGTGGCGGGGGAGTCGCTGTAGCTTATTTGGTACAGCGTTGTATCCAGTAATTCAGGGGTTTGTGTTTGATACCAGCCTAGGCCAGTCCGGGTCACTCGCCCAGGCCAGTCCGGGTTGGATGCCTCTTTGTATCTATGCGAACGGCGCTTAGTTCTCATTTTCTGTGCATGATGTAGTAAATAATTTATTACAACTACCGTTAAAACCAGCATCAAATATGTAATGTACATATCTTCAAATCTGCTCGCGATATATTTATATGCACCAGTCTTGCCTCCAGAGAAGAATGGTCATGGTCATGCACCATTACAAAATGACGTCCACAAAGGTATGATCTGGGTCACTGACTTCAAAGATGGCTTGACATCGACGCTGAACCTCACTCCCACACTAAAAGCGTCATGTTGCCTCTAGTAATTTTTCCCTACAGTTAGAAGGTAACAATTATGCCCTGGAAACGCTTAAATAGCAGGAGCTGTCAGGGTTTCTGCAGTCCCATACACCCCTCACACACTTGTTTACGCACAAGCCCCAACCCCATTGAAATTTCTGAATCCGACAAATGCTGGGCATCACTTGTACACTAGAAGAGATGACTACCTTTCCATGATCAAACGCGTGTGTGTGTGTGTGTGTGTGTGACGCGTACACATTTTACTAAACTTCATGCTAGCTATATAACTTACAACCCTTCCTATTGATATGGATAATATTTAAAATGTTACTTTATATAATCTTCAAGCTTGTGGGAACGATACTTTTGTTAACTAGACAAAGCTTCTCATTACTGACTATTCAGTGAGAAAATTTTCAGATACATTTATTTATGGGATTATTGTTTCTGAAATGGGGTGGGAGTGATCCGTTTCCCAAATTAGGAAATGCTTACGAATATAATGATGGCTTGGTCAACAGACTTTCATATATGGTGGCCACGTGATGATATTACCACACAGTCCAACTATCCCCCGTCCCCATGGAGGGTACTTTTCTACCCATAAAGTGGTCAGTTGCCAGCTGGTTGTACAATTACAATACTTTTAATAAAGTGTGTGTGTGTGTGTGTGTGTGTGTGTGTGTGTGTGTGTGTTAAATTTGTAAAGGAGCTTTAACAATTTTTCAGTCATAACGCTACGATGTATATAGTGTGGCAGTTTATTGTGATGTCTAACACTGGGACATTAAGTCGCATACATGTAGCATGATGTCCCACCAAGTCACACTATCCTGACACCAGGTCAACCAGTCCTAACACTAACCTCTTAATGCTGAGGACCAAACGAGACATCTGTAAGTACCATTTTTAAAGTATTTGGTATGACTCGGCCGGGGTTCGAAGTCGCGACCTCCCGCAGCCAAAGCGAACGCTCTATCACTAGGCCACCAGAGCAGTTAATAGAGAATTGACCAGAGGTGAAAATACCACGCATGTCATTGTTTTGCACCAATTCAGGCAAATTGTATTAGTTTCATTAACAGACTAAAGGATAGATCAAAATGTAAATTTGACTTTAAAACATAAAGTACCATGTGCCTGTATCTATATTTTTCACATTGTACTTTACGACAATATCAACAATAAATACATCACAAAGTATTATGTAGATAATATCGATACAGGCACTAAAGGGCCTTGATGTAGGCGGTATTATAGCCTGTATCTACACTCAAGGCAGAATGGGGGGGGGGGGAACCCGGGATATATCCCGGGGGCCCGGGCTTACAGCACTTTAACTTTATAAAAGAAAATTTAACAAGAACTAGGAGAGGCTCAAGTGTTTCTGAGCCCATAGCTCGTGATCGCTTTATACGGCCTTGTCGCCACTTTCTCATATGTTTCTGTTCTGTTAAATATACAAGTGTATGTACGGGCTATCCAACTTACCTTTGCAACTGTTCTGATAGCAGCCATTCCACAACCCTGTACCATCCTTGGACCAGTAAGAGGTCGCCATCCCTACCGTAAGCAGTGTAGCACCCACAATCCCAACTAGCAACGAGAATACACCCACTGTTTTCCCAGGCATTGTTACAGGCCGCTGTTTCTCGTCGTTTTAACCACTAAGTTTGCTTCCGGATTTCCCATGCTACCGAGTCACATGGTTATTTACTCCAAAGCAAATCCGTCAAAACTGTGGGCTCTCCGGAGGGTTTGATACATTAGAATATTTTGTCAACATATTTTCTTACATAAAGAATTTGACGGAAACCATCAGTTTTAAATTTAATTTAAAACAAATTATAGTAGAGTGCATTATTTTCTGTGTGATGGCGATCGTATTTACGTATCAAATATGTGTTGATGCATTTCTTGAGTAGATGGGCGTTTAAAAAGTTTTGAATGCGGATACTGCTGGTCAATGCACCACTCTTAACAGTACTATTGATTTTGCTTTTAGAAATCAAGTATTTACGCAGCAAAGACTTTACAAATTTCGATGGAATATTGTATGCACATTAAAGAATTATTTTAATATTTTTGAATAATCGTGGCAAACTTAACCAGATCCACTATGAAACATCTTTTACCTCACTTTCTATATCAGAAAGGTTATTGACTGTTCCCTGTATGAACCCTTGTCTGCTGGATGTGAGAACATTGTACTTAATTCATACATGTATTTCCAATGTCTGGCACATGACCGCGTGAAAAACATCATATGACATTCCACAAATGTAAGCAGAAATATGGGATTATTAGATACATTTGAATGAACAACCATGCGTGGTTTATTCACTCGGGTAGATCGTGCAGCTGGGTGACATTTACAACGACACTTGCCTGTATATATTCATCTTTTTCGGAAACCTACATGAACAAAGGGACACAACTTTCATCGTGCACATGTCAACGTTGTTTTAATTGTCTTTCCCCATTTAAATCGTTTTACAACAATGTGAATCACTTCCTTTTCTTTTAGTACAGGAAGAAGAAACACGAGAAGCTGCTAAATATCAACTGTATCTAGCTGTATCCGAACAATATCAATGAAATCAACAACTATGTCCATGTGTAATAATTCATGACATAATACCTATCAGCTGAACTTTGAACCCCAAAAAGCAATCACTGACAACAACCATACTTGTAAGAGATCTTTGATAAAAGTATATTCTTAATATGGTAACCCTAAAAACTAAAAACTAGCCAGTTACATGGTTTGTATACGCCCTTGATGTCAAAATATCAGCTTAATGTGACTACCTCCAAGCACAATCACCTATAGTCCCACATAGTACTTTTTTTTATAGGGCTATGACCTTGACGCCCACAACATAAATATCAGCGCAGAGGTCTTACATGTAGGACTACATCACTACCCTCTAACATCACCACCAATAATACTACCCTTAGACACCATCACTGACAACAACCATGTCCATGGTTATTATACATCCTTGATGTCAAAATATCAGCATAATGTGGCTACCCTCAAACACCATCACCAATAGTCCCACATAGCAAATGTTATTTTTGTTTCAGTGCTATGACCTTGATGCCTACAACATAAATATCAGCATCGAGGTCTTACCTGTAGAACATCACCAACAATGCTACCCCCAAACATCATCACATACATCAACTGTATAACGGTTAGTTTGCATCAAAGATGTCAGACTATCAGCTGAATGTGGTTACCCCCAAACAACATCATAGACAACAAGTACTATGGCACGGTTAATATGGTGGCACGCTACAGTTTCGTATTTTGCATGGGGATAGAATTTTGAAGAAAAAGAATTTCCCCACGTTTCCATCCTGGCTATACTGGCTGTTTAAAAAAAGACCATGTATGTTTTAGATATTGTTCAAAGAATCTTTAATTCCCTTTATTCTGGTGTATGATTGTTGATGGGTGTATTGTGGGTTATAGTGTATAGAGCTTGACCTTACTCCAGATGTGCATCTTTGAAAAAAAAATGCTAGCTTGGTTATTTTTACTTCCTGGATTTCAGAGGTTAATTGTAAAAGAAAGAGCCAATAACTTTTTTTCATATTAAAAATATTTGGTAATTCATTCATTGCACTTTCAGATGCTGGTATTGTCTAAATGGGCAAAATTCATTTCCCAATTTTAATTGTTGCTATAGATGTAATACTTTATACTAATTCTGGGTGATTTTTTTAGCACAAGGGAGCCCTCGGTTTACTTGACTGTGCTTTGATCATGTACAATTTCCATAAGTACATTATCCAAAGAAATGTCAGCCTGATTATATCAACATAGCATAGAGGTATACCAGCGTTCTCTCCATCTTGCATGTCTCAAATGCAAACAACTTGACCATACATATGCACTCTCTCCAAAGTACATGATAACTGGTGAGCGCCCCCTTAGAGAGAATATAGGTATTATTATTGTATGATTTAATTCCGATTATATGGCTGAAGAAAAAAAAAGTTGCAAGCATTGAAACAGTATTTTTTTTAATAATTATCCCATACTTATCTCCACAGAACAATATTTACTAGTGTCAGTGGCACACAAGCCAGCCTCCACCCCCTATGATGAAAGAAAAGTGGGCTATTTTAAAAATGCTGATTACAGTTTGTTAACATAGCAACCAATGTTATGCTGAAAGACAGGAACATGAAACTTGCCAGAATTATTCTTACCATGTCACCAATAAATTTTACAATTTTAGGGATGGAACATATGCAGTTCATGAAGGTCAAAGGTCACAATATTTGCTTACTATTTAATATGGAAAAAGGAACATTTGCTTGGGCATCATTTAATTTTTAATTTCATTGCAAATAAATTAAAATACACATTTTCAATATTTATCACATAGTATTCTTGGCCAATAGTGTGTGCAGTTTAATATGTATAACATTATAAGATGTTTACATATCACTTTATGTGATTCTGATTAGTACACATAAGCCAATGAAATTATTGTGCAATATTCTCTTTACTGATTGGCTGCAATCCTGGGAAAACTTTAAAAACCCTGCCTATGTGTTTGTTTCACTGAACATTTATGGCTGCCATTTTTGGAATCAACTTGCAAAAGAGAATTGGGGGAAAAAATGGTCTCGTCTGTTTCAGTACTACACTTTGCCCCACAGTAGTTTGTTATGTCATGAATATTGTCACAACATGAAAATTGTAATTAGTACAAGGGAGCAGTCAGTTTAGTTATCAGTGTAATTAGATCATGTACAATTTCCATTTACAATATCCAAAGAAATGTCAGCCACATTACATGAAAGTAGCATAGTGGTATGCCAACATTTTCTCCACTGTGCATGTTTCAAATGCAAACAACTTGACCTTACATATATCACTCTCCTTAAAGTACATAATAACTTGTGAGTGCTCCCTATACATCCTTGATGTCAAAATATCAGCTTCATTAGGAAATCCCTATCACTGGCAATAGCAATCATGCCAACAGGTAATATATCCTGAATATCAAAATATCAGCTTAATATGGCTATCCGCAAACACCATCACCGACACAAATAGCAATGTCTTTGCTACAGGGTGGTTTGATTATCTAGAGGATGATGGGCCATAGCGTTATTGCCTAAAACGAGTAAATTAAGGAGTAGAATTAACAGAAATCTGAGTGAGATATAGAACAGAACAATAATATGAGCCCTTGTAAAAAATACAATATAGCATTAATCAATTATATCAACTAAATTAAACTGAATATGACATCTGAATAATAGTTTCTCATGGAATTAAAAATACAAGTTTTTTTTTATATAATGCATTAAACTCTTGTACTTATAAAACAAATTTCATTATGAAATCAAGTGAACGATTGAACTCAAATTGTCCAGCATGCCTGCATAACCTTGCTGCATGCTGGTCATTCCAAATTCAACACTGGTGACAGGTTAGAGTTAACATATTCCTTTTCCTCTTTTGTCACTCCAGCCACCATTCAAGACTACAAAAGTAATTATTCTCTTCTCTATGCCTCTGTATGGGTACATACATGTGTATGGAGCTATTTCTCTTTTCCCCCCCAAAAATAATAGACAACCTAAATTTTTCTCAAGACTTTTCCTCCAGGATCAAGCATTGCCAACTCTCTCGTTACATCAGATATCGTCATCTCATAATCCTACAGAAACCAAGGTTAACATGAATCAGTTCAAAGCATGACAGCTGACACACAAACCCTAGTACAAGAAGATTAATGTTTCTCCATTGCGGCTACTCTATATCCCTTATTGAACAATGACCTAATCTAGACCTCTTAATAAATTACTCAAACAAGCTGCTGTGGATTATAAATTACTGAATTAATACCTGCCAGCAGACATCCTTAATGCCAATACCTAAGATTCTCGGTTAGCAGAATTCACATCTTAATTATACCAAAGAGTTTTAACAAATTCTGTCATGTCATAACTACACTATTCATTGGAAGAACATACAATAATCAATGAATTACTTCATTCTTAGCATACATAATCCATATACTGGTTATTTAAAACAGAAATTCGCACAATCTTGTCAAATACAATAATCAATGAATTACTTTTTCATTCTTGACATACATAATCCATACACTGGTTAAATGAAACAGAAATCTGCACAATCCTCACAAATTTGTATCACATGTATTGCATGAAATTGATAATAACAAACAAGTAATATAACAGTCCAGTCAAATGAATGCAAACAGCTATCTTTCAAACTCGTGAAAGGAAAACTGATGCATGAATTTTAAAAAATAAAAATAAAATTCAAACAGATAATATGAAGATTGCATTACTCTGAGCCATATCTTTTACTTTCAGAGACATGCTTGCTTCTACTTAGCAGAATCTTTGTTCCTTTAAGTTACGTGTCAGTCAAATTGCCAGACACCCATCCTTGTACAATTTATAACTTGAGAATATTTCTTACTCCCCCAGAATCAAGAAATTCCCCTTTCGCAGAAATACTTGGACTGACTAATTTTGTAAAGGTAAATAGCTAAACCATTAATTTCATTTGGGAACACATACCCCTTATTTAGCTTAGCCAATCTGGATTTAATTTATCTAACCGTCAAAAATTGAAACCCGTCCATTAAAGTTTGAATGATTTTCTCTAATCTGTCCTTATTAAATAAATTGATCCTTGAAAATGTCACTTTATGACACTTAGTTCAAATGGTACAAATTATCTCTGGACAAATCTAATAAATCAAGAGATCCAACTTTTGCTATGTGTTTATTGACAATAAAAAGTAGTTGTTAACACAATAAATATTTCAGACATGTTGTGCAGTGTGGTATGGAGAAATACTGCATGATTGTGACATTGCAAAGTTGCAAAGAAAAAGACATATAATAATGTAACGTTTTTGCTACCTTTGTATCATGAGAATTCATGGATAGTTTCTGCCCAAACACTATATTTGTTTGTGTGAAAGGGGGATCGGTAAGTAAAACATGCTTCTATTGTTTACCTTTCTCTTTCCACAAAGTGAGAATCTCATCCCTGACAGATGCACCATCCTCATGTTCTAGAAATTATTAGAACACATGCATTGACTATTTTCTAGACTAATGAAGAGCATTCATTATAATATAATTAGTTTTATACACTACCATCACTAGTACCTCCCCTGTTAAAAAGAATACAAAACAAAAAAATACATTTTAATATTAGTAATACACCACCGGTCATCAATCAGTTCTGTTTGGATGAATTTGACAGTAAAGAGTGACCTAAAAAGTAAAATTAAATATACATAAAAACTAATCACAAAGATTCACCACTTAGATCCACAAGTATTTGCTACATAACTTCTCTGGACCTGGATAATACTCTTGCAATCATAGCTTGAAAACTTCACCTGGAACACAGATCATTGAAGATACGCTAAATATTAAGATGGATAATTGAATAACTGGCATGAAACAATAACTTGTTTACTATTGCAAAAACATTTCTTCCATAGAGAAAGGTTAGAGATTACTGATCCAAGACCTTTGAAGCCATAGAGGTGATATCAGGATAATCCCAGCTGTGTGTCATGACCTTGTAAATTACCTTGAAATGAAAAGGAAGGGAGAGAATGCACATGTTGAATGCCACATCAGGCTGATGATCTTACAGTCCACTGCCCATGCTTTGTGGTCTGGAGCTGGGAAAACAACTGGAATCTTGCTAATGAGCTTCATTGACAACGTGTCCACTTGAGATTCCTCCCACAGAATGAACACAGACTCTGTCTTTATACAGATGCTAGGACTACCTTGTCTGTCTTGGTAAAACTTTCCTCAAGTAGTTTCTTCCTGGAATGTGATGTGATGAACTTGGAATGTAATCCCTTTACTCTGCACAGCATAGGTTTCAGACTCCCATGCAGAGAGGAGTGTGAGTATGAGACATAGAACAATCCCTCTGCATGAAAGACTGGAAAGCAGATGCATGTGTTCAGTGACTCTCATAGAGAACAAATGAACTGTCCCTAATTGGCGCTTTGTAGAAGAATAAGAATCTCCTAGTCTTTTAGTGGAAGTGGGACTTATCTTCTCCTTCCATGATGACCTTTCCTGAGCAACTTTTTGTAAAGTACAGCATTTAAAGAGGACAAAATAAAAGATATCCATATGATGGCATAGAATGATCTCTTGAAGTGGCGGATGTAAGTGTTGAAAGGAAAAATGGACACTTTTCTGACAGCATGCATAACTAGAGGCTCTGTATCTGTAGCTGGGTAATTAAGTAACATGAAGGCAGAGGGAGTTCATTCCAATCCCTGCCTCTATACATTATACCGGTACATAGATTCAGCATGCATTCTTGATGCCTGGTGCTCCTTCCAAATATTTAGGGGAGTGTAATCAATTCTCTGAAAAATTAACTGTTATCTTGCAAGGCTGTAGACAATAGCTGTCTACTGGAAGATACTGTCTCTCCCTCTTTTATTTGTAGATGCAGTCAGTTTTCAGGTATGATACACTGAGATATTAAGAATTTATAATGAGAAGAGAAATTACACACTTCTTTATTTTTTTTAAAATATACGACTGTAGTGTCAAAATATGACAACAAAACTGGACACGATTCCATTTGTATACAAATGTACATGTGGTGCAAATGTTCCATGGGGCATTTTTCTCATTAGCTACCTTTGATAAATACAAATAAATGACCTAAATAATTGATGATTAATAATAAGAACGATGGCTTAATAAGCTTTGTTATTATCCTTATTACTTATTTTTCTTAACAAAAAAAAAACAAATAAAATAGAACATAATTTATTTGGATTTCACTAATGAATCATAAACATAGGAACATCATGTACAAGTTATACTAATGATGAACCTATAGGAAGATGCAATGACTACTAAGTGTCATTTGATTAATTTTTAAGAACACTCACTGTAATAACAATGTGACTAACAATGAACCCCAGTATACCATGTAAGAACTCGAGTATAAACACCGAATGGATAAATTTTATTCCTGTTAGCAATAATACCGATTCCTATAAGTAATTCGCAAAACCATAAAGTGTAGGGAGGGTAGGTGACTTGTATGAAATGCACCAATTAAATGATCATTGGGCTATCAGATGATATTATTTTATAATTACAGACTGAGGGATAATATTTTGCTAAAGAGTAATATGAATTAGCAAAAATATCATTAGGTGTTTACCTTCAAGTATTTTTTTGCATGTCTGACTTAAGATATCATTGCAAAAAATAATTTGGATGTGCTCATGTTCCTTTCTATACTGATAATGGACTGGGTTGATGTACATATTCTAATAATTTCTAGAACAGGATAACAGTGCATCTTACATGGATGTGAGTTTTTTCCACTAGAGAACAAGCAAGTTAAATGATATTTATAAGGTTCTATAATCAAAACAATGAAGCCTACTATTTTCATACACAAGTGTTAAAATATTCTTCTATGACTAGTGGACAGCATGTTTTTTTTTTTTTTTTATTAATTCCACCAATCCAAACAAAAAAGTTTATTTAATATACCATCATATACCATGGCAACCCTCCAGTCACTGGAAATATAGAATATGCATGCGAACATGGGCAATTATAATTAAAGGGAGATAACTCTCCCCATATTTGTATATATTGATATTGAAATCCTGAATTTCAGTTTCAGCATCTTTAATTACCATTAACAGTAATAAACGGGATCAGCCTACAAGTTCTCACACCTTTAAAAGTGCCCTTCCCCTACAGTCAGTGCAAAATTTACATGGATAGCAGCAGCAATTAATATGATTTCATACAATTATATGTAAACATATATGATTAAGAGAAAATAGGAGAGAGAGAGAGAGAGAGAGAGAGAGAGAGATAGAGAGAGAGAGAGAGAGAGAAAGAGAGAGAGAGAGAATGGGAAATAAAAAGAGTAATGGCCAAGGCCAATTAGACAAGAGTATTTACACCACAATGAATAATAAATACAGCAGCTAACAAGTTAACAACATGATGTTCTATATTAAAATTGGCAGTAATTGAGTAGAAAAATAACATTTTGAATACTCCTTACACATGTAATCTTATTGGTGTCTTCGAGATATATTTGGAACAAGTCAAAAAAGTGAATATCAATGTTCACTGTAAAATCAGATGATCCAAACAACATTATTTGTATTCACTGGTATACAGAGGTCATTTAGATTTTGAACCAATTTCCTACACTATTCAACTAAGTATTTGAAAGCAAGTCTGTAATGGTATGTATTTTCTAACTCGTCTTGTATCTGAAATGATTAGAATATAAATCATGATGCAAATCATTACAATTTATTTATAATATCTAGTATTACAATTTTATAACCAATTTAATATCCGAGTGCTTACTTACTTGAAATACCAAGTTTGGTCAAACTATACTTATATCTATACAATATCACTTTGTTCTTAAGCTAATTAAAATGACTAAAATGCAAGCAATGGCCTTTGTATTGATTCCCCACAATCCAAGGTCTTGCTTTCAAAACTCCTTCTCAATTATGCAGAGATTTTGGTCAGCTGTGCAATTTTTTTATTCTGAACCAATTAAATATTGTAAGTGTTTCAGTGAAAATACCACCATTCATGCAAAAGTAACAAGATTTTCAAGCTGGCCATAATGGTGCCATGTTGGAGGTCAGATGAGCATAATATCGTTCAGACACAGTTACTTACTGCAAAATTATTTCTGTGAAAACAGCATATCTGTATATAAGAAGGGGCTTAAAATGGCTGACAGCATCATTCCATAGTAAAAACTATATACTGCAAGAATGAGATGGACTTCTTTAATCTTTTTAAAAAATATTATAACAAAACTTTTTTAAATTTTGGGAGGTCGCTGTTGCATCATTTTCATTTGGTACGAACTGCATATTATGAAAAATGTTTCAATGAAAATTAAATGTTGATATGACAATCCTTCACAAGGAGTAGTGATATAATTTTCAAGATGGTCATCACTGATCAGCATTATTTTAGAACCAACATAATATTATAATAAGTCTTTTACTGAAAACACACTGGCATGCTATACTAGATGGAAGTTATTGGCCACCACTGGTGCCAAAACTGGATATTCATAAAGCACTATTTTTTAGTTAAAACCAGCTAAACATCCGAAGTGTTTCAGTGAAAACCTCACCTCAATGCGACCATCTTTTTCAAAGGTGTAACAGCAACAATATTTTCAAGGTGGCAAATTAGACCGGTATCAATTTAGTAGGAACTAGATTTTAGCATGACTTCATGTGTAAAGTTTCATGTCAATCCTCTCAGTAGATACATGCTTGTATTAATTGATTACTGACCATGAACAGTAGACGATATATGGATGCTGGATGAAAGGCTATTGCACAAGCTTTGATTAATGTTCCAATTAGACTAATTGGTCAGGTGTCCATGGCAAATGCACTTAGGCTTGACAGGCCACAGTGAAAGGCACATAGTTAGGACTAAGCTGAGTGCTGGAAACAGATTGTTTACTCCTTTATTTTTGGTAACAACAATCAAATATGACTTTTTAAAAAAAAAAAAATAGGATTATGTAATAAAACCTAAAGGGGGATTTTCCAGTTGCCAACTATAGGCTTTCTGATTAAAATCATTACCACCTTGGGCAATCAATCACTACTTATGATTTCATTGATAATCAATGCAATTATAGTGTTTATAATATGTAGCATTCCTTTACAGACATTCCTTCATATGACATGATGCTGTTTAAGAGACATGGCTGTTTAAGATGAGATCCATGGCTTCTGAGAGAGGCAGACTTGTTATATAATCTCTCCACTCCTGCATAATTTCTTCAGACAACCTTCTTCTTGGTTCTTTCACTTCCTGTAGGTCTGCTCCTGAAAAAAATAACAAGATCTGTACTTGAACAAAAAACATGTCTCCACTGCAGACCCAAAAATTCAAGAATGTAGAATAAATTTGAATAATTGATACAATGTAATAAAACTCGAATCAGCTCATCTGTGTAAGTATGCTAACAAACCAACCAAGTTTCAGCTGAAATAATCATATTAACAAAGGTTTTGTTGAAATAAAGTCTATGTCCAGAAAGTTTTAAAAACATGCAAACATTGATAACTTGCCTGATTAGAGCATCCACATATCACAAAAATATGACTGTCATATTTCATTTCCGTACATTTTGCAGTGTTTGCTTGATCATATTAACAAGGTTTTTGTCAAAAAGGTGTGAATCCACAAAGTTAAAAATGTGCAATAAAGCAAATTTTTAAGTAAATTGTGTTCTTTTGAGAATATCTACCCAATCATATTAATGTAAGGAGATGTGAGCCTGCTACATCAGGAATCCATCCCAATAAAATGATGAAAATCATCTTTTCCTGTCTTACATAAACAAAGAGCAATAACTCTCGCCCATAACCTCCCCTTGCAACTACCAGTTGTCACCAGTTTCTAATCTTAGCAATGCTCACATGGCAGGGTGGATGGGAAGGTTTTTTTTAGAAATAATACTGGGTAGTCATGGTTGGAGAAAGGGTCCATGTAGCAGGGAACAAGACTAACTGTTGATACACTACCAAACAAGATTCCTTTTCATCAAAAACATGCAACATTTATTTCATGTAACAATCGTCAACGTCAAAAATTAATTTTTTTATTTTCCTGTCAGTAAAATATTGATGCCATGATTTAATTGCACATAATAGTGAACTTCTTATCATCCTTGAGGATATCTCGATGTGCAAATTCTGGAATTCTCTGAAACTCATTTTTCCAATAATAGTCCATTTCTATGAAACAAAGGTCTCACATACCTACATTGGCCAAATCTGAGACTCGAACACACACAGACAGAAGTGAGATGGTAGTGATCCATAACGGAGTGCACTTTCGTCCACTCGGGGCCCCTTCCTTTATTTGATTCAAAAGGTGCAATTATCAATAAAAATATTAACACTTGATTCAAAAGGTGTAATTTCCATGAAAATATTAACACTTGAGGACATAGCTGCTATAGTAGCTTGACACATTTTATGTTGAATTACAAGAGAAAACATTGCATTTATGATGATTACACTTTAAAAGAACTAAACGATAAAAAACAAAAAAACATAAATTTTAATTGATAAAAACATATTTAATTGGTATTTATTTCTTAAAGTACTACCTACACTAGGAATGAAATTTTCATTGATTGAAATGTCACTTAATATCGTTAATTGTGGTGTAGCAAGAATGTTATTTGAAAAGAAAATGTAACAAATTAAATGACTTCAAACTAAAAGTTGTTATTTTATAATGCTGATTAAAATTTCCAGGTACTATCTACAGTTTTCAACCATAAAAACAAGTGACACATAAAAGTTTTCAGTACTGATTTTGACGATGACTTTCTTCATGTTCAACAAATAGGGATCAATTGTTGGGTATTTTCTAGTATTAAAAAGTAGGATCCATGCCTGACCTCACGTATTAATAGGGTTTGTTTGTTATCAGGGTGCGCGTTGCAAGTGGTGTAGACAGGAAATATTTACATCTTTTAGTTGGGTTTGATTCACGAGGTAGCAGGCTAATGTTCCTAATGTGATTGGAAGAAATAGTTGGCAACACTGTAAATAAAAACCAACTAAATAAATCTTATGTGAAATTTGTTTTTTAACTGTACATTTTAATTTTACTTCAATCTTATCAGCATAAATTTTGCAAACTCTCATCGATTCAAACAAAAATAGTCAATTAAATCAGGGCAATGCCTGCTAGTGCTTCCATGAGAACCAAATTAAGTACTAACTCCACAACTAAGCTGCATTTATTGTATTAACTCCTGAGAACTGAATTGTCATTTGGCAAAACAACAGAAGGTATTATTAACAGAATATATGTCAATTACAATACAGACAAATGTTAACATCACAGTAACAGCCATGTGTAGGGAGGGTCTGCCTAATTATTGGCTAAAACACACACTACTGACAACTTCAAAGCTTTTGCCTTATCTGTGGATTACTAATGACTTTTGCTCTGGTAGTTTATGAGTGTAATACTATAAAGTTTTAATTCTCTGATGTTTGCTTACACGGATAACGTGTTCTTTCCTTAAAATGGAAACAACTCCAACTTTACAGATACAAAGCATGTCCAAACCAGCCAACTAAATGAAAACTGAATCAGGGACAGGGTTTTAAAGGGTGGTTTTAAAAGGTAGAGAATCAAATGAATGGAAATTCCTAAGTGTATTCCTCTCTGGAGTGGATTTCACTTGTCAACTTTTTCTTATTCATTGCCCAAGTTATGTTTTTTATTACAAAATTTATCCTTGATAATAAACTGAACACAGCAAACCAAACATGTTTCAAATCAACTTAACAATGGCGGATGTTGCTATCTAAGTACTAGATTTGACCAAAAGACAGAATTTAACTAAAAATGATCAAAAATTAGTCACCAAACATGCACCAAAAAAATTTCATTAATTTTGCAATTTTGTTATGCAAATTCGCAACGGTTCTGGATAAATCAGAACTGTTGGCAGGTCAATTAATTTATGACTCCTTCAGATCTTCATTCTAAGCAAAATCCATGAGAAGATTTGGAAAATTCAAGCAAATTGAAAACCTTAATGTAATTTTTCCAGGATTGTGACCTTGATTCAAAGTAAAAGCAACTAGAATGAATGTCACAGCAGAAACTGTCTTAACTTCATGATGGATCATTCCAAGTATGATAAAAGCTAATAAATGGTGGTTTTTTTTATTACTAATTTAGAAAACTTCAACCAAAGCTTTAGCTGTTAATAATGATGATGTTTATAAATAAAGCAAACAAATTAAATTGGTTTACAAAAAGACTGTAGTCAGAAGAATCTTGTGTAATATAAACTGGCACAACCAACTTCTATCCAAATACCCTGAATAATTTTGACATCATGTGGTAGTGTTGCAAGCAGATTTGGATAGGAGATAGTGAGTCTGATAGATGAATATCTGTCTGTTTCTGCAATAGTTAGGTCCATACAGTCTACTGGGAAACTACTTTGTGGCTCACTCTTCATTATCTCTTTGTGGCGATCCTGTAAATCGATAAAAACTTTTCATTTTAACTTAAAAAACAATATAACCACTCTCAAATGACAAATAATTTCGCTTTTTGAAAGTTCCTGGAAAATTTCTGACATATTATTTAAAGAAACTAAAATACTCCTATATTAGAAAAAGAGTGAAACATGAGTAACCATTAAAATATTGACCTGTGATCTTGATCTTAAGAATAAAACCTCAACCATGCAATGTAACACATCTTGATGTGACAATATACATGTATACCAAGCTTTATCCATTATTCTTAAACAGTTATTAGGATAGAATCATGTGACCTTGACCCTGAAGCCAAGACCCCCAATGTTGTGCACATAACACCTACTGATAATGACATATATGAATACCATGTTGCATTCCCTAATCTAATCTAAAGCAATGCACCGTCCAGTAAAGAAGTAAATTTATACAAGGTTTTATCACTTAATCTCGAATGAGTTTAAAGTCACCAAGTTAATGGAAAGTGTGATAGAAAAATACAAAATGCTCAGCAGTTACCTTGACACCAAAAGTGGCACTCCAAACAATACATATCTCACACCATCTAGTTAGCAATAGATTTCAAAAGGAATAAAAAGTATACAGCAAAAGGGAAAGAGAAATGGAAAGCTAGCAATGGTGCACCATTATATCAAGTTTCATACCTTAATCTTAAATGGCTTTATGGAGAAAAGTCTTATTAATTTAACAAACTATTGAGCCAACACTTTAACCTAAAAATATGACTCCTTCATGTTGTACAAGTATACCAGATTTCATCTGTTGATCTTGACAGCTTTTAAGTTATAGAACAGAAAAGTGTGATGAAAAATGTACAATACACAGCATCCACAATGTGTACACATGACAGCTTCTAGTCAGCTTTTTTTATCCCCTCAACTCAAACGGCTTTAAGGTTATAGAGGAAGTGTCATGGATGGAGACTGAAAGATAGATGTAAAGATACCATGCAAGGCACAATAGCAAAAATATTTCTTGTATGATCGAGTTAACATATTTACAAGATAATTATAGATCAAAAGTACTTTCAGCGTTTTTATGCTTTTACCTTGGACCTGATATGGACCTTTTGACCTTGAACCTGATATCACAGACCTTTTGACCTTGAACCTGATATCATAGACCTTTTTGCCTTGAACCTGATATCGCAGACAGAATATCAATGAACTTGTCTCGGATACTGTCATTATATACCCACATGTGAAGTTTAGTTAAATCGAAAATTCATATTATTAAAAAAAAGTCATATAAATTACATCATTCAAGTTAATCTTCAGATATATATCCACAAACTAAGCTGGACAAAAATACATTCATACTGGTTTTTGTTATCTTATGTTATATGTTTAAAAGCCATTACTGATAAAACCTTGAGTCTGACTTTATTAATTACATAATACAAGGGAATAATTCAATACTGCAAGCTCTATTTTGGTGAAAAGAATTTGTGTCAATACCACTGTTTCTTCAAAGGTAGTATTAAAACACGTATTGGTGTAGGTTGCCGATTGCTTACCTTTGACTTGACACCTCGATCAAGTAGGTCTGGCTTTCAACCTATTCACAACAGCACAGACATATCAAATCAGTGTCATTTTCATTATGAATTAGACATATTAGTGTTTAAGTGAAAAAATGTCAGTCAACTTGATTCAACATTCAAGAGTGGCGGCTTTAAAAAAATGTAAACATTGTCATCAAGGCAGTGCAAGTGATTTGGATTTTTAATGTAGCTTTTTTTTCAAAATAAGTCATATCGCTACAATGTCTGCAGTGTGACAGTTTATAGTGATGTCTAGCACTGGGACATCATGCAGCAGACATTCAGCTGATATCCCACCCAGTCACATTATTCTGATACCAGGCCAGCTGACCAGTCCTAACACTAATCTCTTAATGCTAAGTACCAAGAGAGGCAGCTGTAAGTACTATTTTTTGTAAGTCTTTGGTATGACTCGGCTAGGGATCGAACCAATGGCCTCCTTCAAGGCAGTCTTTGGAAATTAAATTAACATTGCCATCCAGTCTTTTAAAGTTAAATTACAGACCTACCAACCCTGACGAGTCCGTCTTAGTAAAGCAGTTAATTCTTTTCCTTAAGTTTGACCAGTTTTCAGTATGGGTAACAAATTATAATAAACTGCTATTGTAAAGCTGAAAAACGTAGCTTAATTAAAAGTTCGGTATTCAGAACCTGCAGTGATGATAAACATGAAAAGTTTGCAAAGTATGTTTAGACATTATTTAACACTAATGCAGTTGCACAAATTATATTTAAAAACCATATGCAGCACAAATTATATTTAAAAACCAAATGGCTTGTTGATGTCTCTAACCTTTTTTCTACATGATGACAGCAATCATATTTGCTGCCATGAGTCATACTCAAATTGGCAGGTGATGTCCAAAATCTGAATAATCCTTTTTATTTTTCCTGCTTTGATTATTAACACTTTTCAAGAGGCTTACTGCTTTGATTATTAACACTTTTCAAGAGGCTTACTGCTTTGATTATTAACACTTTTCAAGAGGCTTACTGCTTTGATTATTAACACTTTTCAAGAGGCTTACTGCTTTGATTATTAACACTTTTCAAGAGGCTTACTGCTTTGATTATTAACACTTTTCAAGAGGCTTACTGCTTTGATTATTAACACTTTTCAAGAGGCTTACTGCTTTGATTATTAACACTTTTCAAGAGGCTTACTGCTTTGATTATTAACACTTTTCAAGAGGCTTACTGCTTTGATTATTAACACTTTTCAAGAGGCTTACTGCTTTGATTATTAACACTTTTCAAGAGGCTTACTGCTTTGATTATTAACACTTTTCAAGAGGCTTACTGCTTTGATTATTAACACTTTTCAAGAGGCTTACTGCTTTGATTATTAACACTTTTCAAGAGGCTTACTGCTTTGATTATTAACACTTTTCAAGAGGCTTACTGCTTTGATTATTAACACTTTTCAAGAGGCTTACTGCTTTGATTATTAACACTTTTCAAGAGGCTTACTGCTTTGATTATTAACACTTTTCAAGAGGCTTACTGCTTTGATTATTAACACTTTTCAAGAGGCTTACTGCTTTGATTATTAACACTTTTCAAGAGGCTTACTGCTTTGATTATTAACACTTTTCAAGAGGCTTACTGCTTTGATTATTAACACTTTTCAAGAGGCTTACTGCTTTGATTATTAACACTTTTCAAGAGGCTTACTGCTTTGATTATTAACACTTTTCAAGAGGCTTACTGCTTTGATTATTAACACTTTTCAAGAGGCTTACTGCTTTGATTATTAACACTTTTCAAGAGGCTTACTGCTTTGATTATTAACACTTTTCAAGAGGCTTACTGCTTTGATTATTAACACTTTTCAAGAGGCTTACTGCTTTGATTATTAACACTTTTCAAGAGGCTTACTGCTTTGATTATTAACACTTTTCAAGAGGCTTACTGCTTTGATTATTAACACTTTTCAAGAGGCTTACTGCTTTGATTATTAACACTTTTCAAGAGGCTTACTGCTTTGATTATTAACACTTTTCAAGAGGCTTACTGCTTTGATTATTAACACTTTTCAAGAGGCTTACTGCTTTGATTATTATTTTCAAGGCTCAGCTTTCCTTTTGTCTTAAACATGCATTGCTTTGTGTACGCTATTTTAAAAGAAATCTATGATCAACAGTTTGATCTTGCAGATGCTCTGCATGTTCAAATAGTTGCATTATTAAGCATCTGATATGCTGTTGTAAAGTTTGTCTAGTTCCAATTTAACTATTTTTAATATGAAACCTGGATCCAAATCAAACATGGATGAACATATTCTCCAAATTTTTCAGCAATGACCATTTTCTTGTATTTTTGCCTTTTATGCCATAAGTCCGTATTTTAAGGGTAATTTTTGTAAGACTTACGACAAAATCAAGAGCTGGCAGGTCGGAACTTTACATGGTCACCATGGTAGTCTTTGAAATTTAAATTAACATCATTTTATTGTAGAAACACCTATATATTGCAAAAATTGCATTAGAAGAAGAAAAAAAAAACCTTGTCAATATGACAAATCAGTAGCACAAGTGTAAAAAAAGAACTGCTGTAAGAGCCAGAGTCAAACTGACACCACCTTCTTTTAGTAAAAACTATTTGTTGCAGGGTGTCTTCACGTGAAAGCCCCCATGCTGATAAAAACAGGAAAAAAAAACTAAAACAAACTATTAATTAATGCCAACATGGCAATAGCTTTGTTAGGTTGATCAGCAGTAATTTTAACTTTTTAAACTCACTATAAATTTAAAGAACTGTTACAGTGTAAATTGAACAGCTCTGTTAGCCTGAGTGGTTCGAGCATCTGCCTCGGATGTGGAAGGTCATGGGTTTGAACCACAGTCATATAAAAAAAATAATTAATAATGGAACTAGCAGCTACCTTGCATGGTGCTAACAATTATGAGGTTATTGTTAGGACTGGTCGGCCTGGTGTTAGAGTCATGTGAATGGATGGGACATGATGCTACATGACTGTAGCATGATACCCCATGGCTAGATATCATTATAAACTGCCACTCTGCAGACATCATATCAATATCACGCAAAACTGTAAAAGCTACATTAAAAATCAAAATTACACACACACAGTGTAAATCCTATGTCGATGCAGCAGCCATAATAGGCATCAGTTCTGTGCCATTTCATTTAGGGCAATAACAATGTACATATCAAATGAAGTCTTTAATTAAAACCCAATCTCAACATGACCATGCCAATGAGAAATAGAAACAAGGATTTCAAGATGGCTGCTATGTTGGTGGTTAAACCGACACCAATATAGACTAGCTGGGTATCATAAGAAGTATTATTATCTTGATACAACTATTTGTTCAGATGAGGCAATTATTCCATGCTAATATAACCATCTGTTGAGGTAGAGTTGCAATATCGAGATTTGCATGCTGGTCAGCACCATCTACATATCATACATCATCTTACAGTAGAAACCCAATGTACTTCTGATCATCTTTTCAGAACTAGTGATACATTCAGAACTAGTGATACATTCAAAACTGGCTGCCATAGTGGCTATATTAGATGTCCCATGGGCATCATTTTCAGTTATGGCCCACTAGATACCACAACAAGTCTTCACTGAAAACCCTGTATTGATATGAACATTCATTCAGAAAGAGTAATGAAAAAGAAATAAGGTTTAAGATGTCTCCATGGCTGCCGTCTTCAATGTCCAAGAGTCCAAGTTTTCATTGAGGGCCAACTACACCTCACAATAAAATAATGCCAAGTTTCATTACTTTCATCAAAGTAATTTAGGATTAGTTATAACAAACACCTGTAAACAGATGATGGACGCTGCACAAAAGGCCATGGTAGCGTGATCATCACATAATCTCTCCTGGCTTTTAAACAGTGATGTCCAGAAGAAGACCAGTATAACATTGCTATGAAATATCCCTACCAATAACACTGATCTAAAATTATGTCAACAAGATATGTTACATCATCAAACTATTTTCCTGTTTTCATTTCCTATAAATCTTACTGAATGACTACAACATTACCCTTATCCCGAGGTTATTTGATGGAAGAAGTGTAAAAAGCCAGGACTACCTTCACAATGTTGAGTTCTTCTCTCCGTACAATGTAGGCATGAAGATAGTGGTTGACAAGATGAACAAACTCCTTCATGTCCATATTTAAATATGTGTCCGCAATCTTCAGGATTGGAACAAAACCTGGTAAAGTGTGCTTGGCAATGATCAAAGTCTCATCGGTCTGTTTTATTTCAACATAATAAGACTCAAAGAATTTTCCCTTGTGCATTGTATCAAAACATATGATGTTATTAGGATCTTCAAGTGCGTAGAGAGAAACACCTGTAATTAAAAAGCAAAAGGAAAACATTTTTACTTTTGACATAAAATAATCATTTTTTATCACAAAAAAAGTTTGATTTGGGAGATATTTTCTAAATGCATAGTTCTACATATCTAACAAAACATACTCTGAATAAACAAATCTATGGAGAAAATATTCTGAAATGTACCTGTATGAGCGTCATCTATGCCTACAATTTGTTTATTTTGCAGACCAAATTACAGAATGTCTTCTGAAATAAATGCTAAGAAATCCATTTATCTTTTCTTTATTTACATGTAATGGCAGCTCAAATTTCACTGCTTTCATCCCCATTCCATACTGTTTCATGGCATTACAAGTTTTCTTATTGATCAATATAATCTGGTATTATTCATAAAATTTCCTTGTACAAATGAAGCATTTATCTCCACTTTTTTTAAAAAACAGCCATTTACAAGCTAATTTATTCTTCTTCAATAAATATCATCAAACTGACACAGTGAAATCATTATTGTATTTAGTTGCCATCTTGTGTCTAGCATGACCAATGCTAAAATATTGATAGCCATATCAATGAGTGGGTGCAGCATTCCTGTTGTTTGTGGATATGTGTATTCTGCAGTTATAAAACAAAAAAAATATGTCAAAACTGGAAAACTAATGTCAACAAAAAGATTCACATCCAAAACAGTACAGAACTGTAGAAAACTTTGTAAAATTGCTATCATGGCATGAAAATCTAGTTAGGAAATCAAGGAAAGTTACTCTTTGGTAGAATCACTTCAGAACGTGTATCCACATTAGTTTTGCGGTAGCAAAATGCAAACCATAACAAAGTTCCAACATGTACATATATATAGTCCAATGACAACATCAGCATGACTAACCAGAACCTCACTTCAGACTGATGGACATAGTGTGAAGTGACAGACAGATGGACATAGTGTGATGTGATGGACATGGCATATGATGGACAGATGGACATGATGTTATGGATAGATGGACATGATGTGATGTGACAGACAGATGGACATGGTGTAATGTGATGGACAGGGCTTGATATGATGTACAGATGGATTCAGTGCGAAATGATGGACAGGTGGACATGGTGTGATGTGATGGACAGATGGATGTGATAAGTGCTAAACAGTTGGGCATGTCATGATATGATGGACAGATTTATATGGTATGACATGGACAAAAGGACATGGTGTGATTTAGACAGACAGACATGGCATGGTAGACAGAGGGATGTGGTGTGACATAATGGGCAGATATGGCTTAATGTGATAGATGGATGTAATTGATTGATATGGATGCAAGTAATGTGATAGACAGATGAATGTAATATCATGAAGTGAAATGGGTTGTTGTTGTTGTTGTAGGTTTTAACACCATTTTTCAACACACGATAGGCTATACATGGCAGCCATTATTAATGGTGTAGGAAGAACCCGGGAAAAACTCATAGAAAGAACCACACACCCACTAAAGGCTACTGGCAAGCTTTCTCACATACCCACATTGGCCAAATCTGAGACTCAAACCCATGAAGACAGAGGTGAGATGGCAGTGATCCATAACTAAGAGCGCTTTAGACCACTCGGCCAATTGGGACCCAGGAGTGAAATTGGTAAAATATATGACCATTCCACAGAATATGTCAGGATGATAAGTGCAGAAACTACCTCTTTTTCAGCTGTTAGTAGAAAGTATGTTATAATTCAACCTGAAGAAAGGTTACTGATGCATGTTTTTCCAGATTCAACAGTAAGGGGGTTGGTAGTCAATTTATTGGAAAAGGGTTACCTAGACCACTATAAGTGTTTTATGTCAATCAATACAATCAAACATGGATGCTTGGTCTTTCCAACTGCAACCCCATCCTATCCTCCTCAATTTATTTTTGGAATAGCCCTAAGGATAGTCAGTGTACCGAGAAGTCTATAGTCATCTAGAAGATTTTCCAGGGCTTTCTTGCGACTGATTGCATCCTGATAGTACTGTGGCATCACCTCTTTCATCTGCGATTTATTCCTTATTTCTTCCTGGAAAAAGAAAAAACGTATGTACACGAATAGGTCCATTAATATTTATATTTATGACCATGATTTGACCAGGGGTCACACTACCAGGCATGGGGGGGGGGGGGTAAAGGTGATAATTTTCTGAAAAAATGTAAACTTCACATTCTTCTGTGAGAAAATTAAAATGACTTTGCCCCCTGATTTTTCAGACGAAAAATGACTGGTTGTAGTTTACGACTTTTGGGATGCTCCCTTTGCTGTAGCCAGGAAGATCTAGCAGTGTTGTAACCAAAAGCAAAATGTATTTATGTGGAGCAGCAGAGAGGGTGAACAGACCACGATTTCAAGCAAAAATAAGGCTTCCAGATAACGTTTCCGAACAAAAAATGGCCTACACACTACGTTTTCAGACAAAAAATAAGACTTCCAACAAAATCTCATTTAACCAAAAAAAAAGTCTCCATTTTTGCAAAAACGGATATTTTACGATTTTGCTCGCAACGATGTGGTCATCCACCCTCTCTGCTGCTAGTGATTTCATCACTAGTGATTTCATCACTAGGTTAACAAAAAATAATAAATGATTTAACCGAATATTTGATCAAGTCCGATACGATATCGTGTCCGAGGATCATGTAGATTTATTGTTGCGAATCCGTGCGGAGTCGACTGAGCATAACTAAAGAAATCTCGAAATTGATTGAAGTCCATATCAGAACACCATGTCTGCCAAATATTTCTAAGAGTATGAGTATCAACTCCGTTGAATACAGAAAGAATATTGCAGTTATCTCTGATGACTTTTGGAACCTGAGTGTAGCGTTGAGTGACATATATCACGTCAGTGTTCTTGTGACGCCCACGGGAAAATATTCTAGCAGGATTCTTTTGTTTATCCAACATTATATCGTCGTATACGACTAAATTGTTAATATCTCCATCAATATCATCAATACTCGGTGCTTCATCGATATCGGTTATAAAATCAATGGCATTCTCACCCTTAATTTCTGATGCATTCTCGTTAAAATCTTTTAGCACTTCATAACATCGTTGATCATCTACGCTAGGGGCAATTAAATACAACTTATCCCACTTCATCCATCTCATTATTAAATTGAGCAACAATTGCGTTTTACCGGATCCAGATGGCCCGATTATAATCATCCGGATAGAGTTTGGTAGCGCTGCATGATGCTTAATTGGTTCTCTTGTTTTCGTCGCTGAAAAATCAATTATATCCATATTTCTATACATAAATTATGGATCTATATTGTGTGAAGTGTAGAACGCGTACTGGCACAGATGATGTGACGACGATTACAACTAAAAATAACCGATCAGCGCTTTCTGGTAAATGCGTGCAATGTGGTACAAAGAAATTTAGATTTGTGTCTATGAAATCTGATTTAAAAAAAAAACGAGGAGGTGATATCGCAGCCAAATTAGCAAAACTCCCTGGAACCCCATGGGCAAAGTACCCCGGAGAAAAGCACCTTCCAGGATATAGCTACTGTGGACCGGGAACCAGACTTGATATCAGACTCAATAATCAAAATCAACCCAACCCCGGTGAAGAACCAATAAACGCCATTGATAAGGCCTGTCACCTTCATGATGTTGCTTATAAAAGCAGCAATCTGCAACACAGGCATCTCGCGGATGTGAAATTAATTCATGCGTTAAATGCTATTCCTGATAAATCCTTCAAAGAAAAATTGTCTTCATTTTTGATAAAATCGGCTATGAAAAGTAAATTGATGTTAGGTGCTGGTAATTAATAATATGGAATCAATTTATTATTCTCCGACGGGATACTGGAAGGGTAACGCTGCAATCAGTAAACTCGCTAGAGCTGCAAAAGTGAAAAAAACCACTGCGGCTAATTGGTTATCCAAACAGGCACTATGGCAAATTTATCTACCACCGCCTAAACAAATTCAATTCTCGCATTTTGATGTGACCGCTCCTAATGAAGTTCATCAGGCTGATATATTATTTCTGCCACATGATCGTGGTTACAAATATGCGTTAACCGTAGTTGATGTTGCGAGTCGATACAAAGAAGCAGAACCGCTGAAAACAAAATCGGCCACTGAAGTCGCTTCTGCATTTGAAAGGATTTATCGACGAGGTCCTCTGCACTGGCCAAATCTGTTACAAGTTGATCCTGGCAAGGAATTTCAGGGTGCAGTGTTATCTACAATGAAACATCATAATGTCACCATACGACGAGGGCATACTGCGCTACATCGCGATCAGGCCATTGTAGAACGATTTAATCGGACGATTGCTGAGCGGTTATTTGGATATCAATACGCAAAAGAATTCATTCAAGAAAAGCGATCCAGTGAATGGGTTAAAAGATTACCATCTGTGATTACTGCACTGAATAACGAGATTACTAGAACAATCAACATGAAACCTATCAATGCGATTAAAAAGAAGTCAATACCCGTACAACCACAAAAAGATTTCCCTAGAAACGCTAGCATTTCCCAACCAATTCTTGGTAGTAGTGTCATTGTGAGGTACTTATACGAACCAGGAGAGCTTGAAGGGGGTAGAAAAAGGGCTACTGATCCTATTTGGAGCGTCACTACGCATAAGATATCTAGTATAACACGATCAACTGGTAGACCAGCAATCTATAAACTGGATTCAACTGCTCCTCAGCGGGGTTTTACTCGACAACAACTACAAGTGATTCCCGAGGATACTCAATTGCCACCGCATGGTCTTAACTAGCACCGTTGCGTCTATTGCACTCAAGACAAGTCAACATCACATTATTTCTGACATGACCGAGATTGTTATATTTTCTGTCTACGGTGAATTGGCGAGGATCCTTATCCGAATACTGCCAACGCATTATACAATTGCAACTCGCGCAGTGATTATTCTGTTGTTTCTTCAAAGTGATTATTAATTTAGCATCAATATCAAATTCTCGTTGTTTTTTTTTGTCCTGTTGTTTGTAACCGGAGAGTTTTTTATCAATAATTTTAACATCAATATCACTTATTGTTGTGTCATTATCATCGAAAACAACTCTTCGAAGTTGATTTATTTTTCGTACTCTGGATACTGCGAGATAGACTAAATTCGACCATTCGATGTGATTATCCACCATCCAAACAATTGTATCCGATATAGTCAATCCCTGTGAAGAGTGTATTGTTGCTGCGTATCCTAGCGTCCACGGGGATTTATTAGCACGCAATGCATCTTCAACGACATTGATATCAACCAGCACAATATCATTTAATACCAGAATTTGTTTTTCATTCTGTCCTGGAATATCAACTTCAATATTCTGTTTTCGTGTATCCGATGGCCTATAACAAAGGGGTACTGGAAGCGTTGCAAATTTTTCTTTATGCAATTCAAATAACTTCATCTGAAGTGTATCCCTGACTATTTTTCTACTTGCAATGATTAAATCGTTTGGTCTCCACGCTTCCCAGAAATCATTCATTGGGGTTTCTGAAATCACTTCACGCGCTATTTCGCATTGGATTCTATCCGGTTGTAATCTAATTAGCGCTTTGAACTCGCGTAATCGTTCATCAAGTGATCTATAATCAGTGGTGATTTCTTCATAGTAGTCTACAAAACCCTTTAGCCATTCATGTGGAGATGCACCGACAAATGGTGGTGGTTGGCCTTGATCCCCGCACATGACGACTTTTGTGTTTTTGGTTAACAACCACTCAAGAAATGTTTTTAATACATCTAATGACACTGTGCATATTTCATCCCAGATTATGATTTCAGGAATGAATTTATCACCCATTCGATCAGGAGTCCATTTGTCACCCTTCCATCGAAAGAAGCTGTGATAAGTGCAAGCATTTACCCCTCGTTGTATCATCTCTCTGGCGAGTCTATGAGTCGGTGTTAGCACAATCATGTTAGTAGAAATACAAGTATTTCCACCACCACGATATAATTCAATTGCACGAGTTGTCTTTCCTGACCCACCACAACCGTTTAAATAAACTGTCTTGTATCTACAGATTGGATCAGATACCGGTGGTGCATTAGAAAATTCTGTAGAAACACTAGTGTTTCCAATTTCAATACGGTTACAACAAAGATATTTATCATCCATGGCAACGTCTGCGGATTCACAATACTCATGTAGCATCTCCTTTTTAAATCGCCAACACCCCCAATTTTCTTCGGGATCTGTGAATTTAGCTACAGCTGATTTGTACTTATTATGTATATACATCGAATCAGTGGCTACTCTAACCGCGGTATTAGGAAATCTATTTATCATCGAAAATAAATTGATAGAAGCATAAGCTAGCATAGAACTTCTCAAATGTGTGTACTGGGAATTATATCCATCACAGTAGGTAACAACCGTACCCAATTTCTCACCATTGGATAGAAAAGCATCCTTACGGGATACAAGTTTTCCCTGTTTCATTAAATCCGCTACAATAAAATCGTATTCAGCGACATCTATGATCAACCGCGAAGAGTATTTTGCGTTATCGTATCGTCCACCCTGGGTAAATTTACCGATTATTCTTCTTCCGAGATCTTTTGTTTGTTCTTTTTTAATTTCAAATAACTTCTTAGACCAATTTATGATTTCTTCTTCACTGAAATCTGGAAACTGTTTTCGTAGTTCGTTGATTATTCTATCTAGATTGGGTTGTGGTAGCCAAACTTCTTTCTGAGCTCGATAGCATATAATAGCCTCGGAAACAATCAACGATATTAGCATACCACAATCAATCATATATCTCAATAGCACTATTGGCATCCAGTGTTTTTCAGATAGGTGTCTACCGAGCCAAACATAACTACACGGATGTAACCCTGTAGCGAGTTCAAATGATATCACACGAGCGAATCCGGTTAAATCAAAATCAGGCAATGGTCCATTAATCGCAACACGAGTCATTTCATGCGTGGGGTGTCCAAATCGTTTGAAGTACTCAGCGCATTCCCCATACCCGAGAAAACTTCCGGGATAACACGCGGCTATATCAATTGAAATCATACCATCACGATGGTATTTCGTATTCCACAGTCCTCCATGACCAAATTCGACGCAACTCAATTTAACATCTTCGAGAAAATCACTTCGTGTTGGACGCCATGAGTTTTTTTCTCTTGCGAAGTGAGCTACCACTGATGGAATAGTAAAACTATCCGTGAGTAGTTTTTCATGGGAATTCTGCGGTGAAAAATCACTAGCGATTTTTCTCATTCTGTTATCTAATTCTTCAATGCGATATAATTCACCATTTGGTTTTACAAATTGATCGAATTCTTCATCACTTCTAAGTAGCCACACTGACACAGGATCATCCTTACACAACGCATGAATAGCATCAAATAATCTCTCTTCATAGAAAACATCCCCGACTAACTCCCCGGAAAATTCCGGGGGGATATATTTCACGGTTCGTTCTCGTGGAAATATTGTTACCGCAGGTGTCCACGCGTGTTTGTTATGATCAATAATCTGTATTGGGGCTCCTCGCGATTGATATTTCGGTTCGTATAATACTTCTCCGGTTATTGTTGTTACTGATATTGGGAATTTTAATGATGCTTCTAATTTAGCTATATCAGAAATCTTTGCACCATGCTGTTTCACTGTCAGTTCCCACTCGGTTATTTTTCTACGTCGCAGATCAGTTAGTTTATTTCCTCGGGATGCATTTGTGAAATGTTCTATTATTCGTTCTGCTACACAATTAAGCCCTGACGAATATTTCATAGGAGCTAGTTTTGCGATATCGGGTTTATCATTTAACGGATATATCCCATAAACCATTGCTGTTACGGGATAAGATCTTTCGTAGTATGGTTTATCAATGCCGGTTAGAATCCCTGGTTTGGAATCTCTACTCACAATGACAGCTTTTTTATTCTTGAGGATTGGTTCAAATTTATCCTTAATAATCCATTTGCCATCGACTTCGATAATGAATTTGATTCGGAAAAAATGCCGTTTTTCCCCAACACGTGAAATTATCACTGCTACTTTTTCATCATTCATGGTAGCATCAACAACACCATCAATTCGAAATGTTGACCAACAATAAGATGCTCCATCACGCTTAAATTCATTAAAACAGTCTCTGATTTTACTAATCATGGCTTTATCAAGAATTGTATTCTTTGGTGTATTAGAAACTATATCGAGATTGAATTGAGCATCTTTCCAGGGGTAATCTCTCTTGGACGTTTTTGAACTCCGAAGGATTTTGGGTTTATCGCGATTAAATTTGTTACGTTTTTTGGGTCTATCGAGATTAAATCTAGGACTGATTTTCAATAATCTCTTAAACTCTTTCATGTTTCCGTCTCTTGGACGTTTGTTACGTTTTTTGGGTCTATCGAGATTAAATCTAGGACTGATTTTCAATAATCTCTTAAACTCTTTCATGTTTCCGTCTCTTGGACGTTTGTTACGTTTTTTGGGTCTATCGAGATTAAATCTAGGACTGATTTTCAATAATCTCTTAAACTCTTTCATGTTTCCGTCTCTTGGACGTTTGTTACGTTTTTTGGGTCTATCGAGATTAAATCTAGGACTGATTTTCAATAATCTCTTAAACTCTCTATCAGCATTAAATTTAGCATTTCTCGAAGTCAATCTCTTGAACTCCATCATGCTATACTAAAAACAAGTGTCTAAATGAAAGATTTTTATATAATGAATCACTGCAAATGGATCAGTCAATGAATTAGACAAATAGTATAGTATACGAATGAACCAGGAATTCAGACCACACCCAGTGAGTACAAATTATGAAGCATCCAGTGATGGTGTTGTAAGAAACCGTAGACTGAAGAACCCAGTTGGGTGGGATAATGGTATGGGGTATTTGTTCTTTACTGTTGGAAAGAAGAAATATTACAATCATCGTTTCGTGTATGAATGTTTCCATGGATTGATCAAAGATGGTTTTGTTATTGATCATATTGATTCTAATCCGAAGAACAATTCCTTATCAAATCTTCAAGCAATCACACATAGTGAGAATACCAAACGAGGAAGGACTGGGAAATACTCGAAAAAAGCGAGACCTGTGAAATCTTTGAATACAATAACTAACGAAGAAAAAGTATTTAAATCAATATATGAAGCCGGCAAGTATTTCAATATTTGTAGACCCTCAGTACGATATGTTGCAGAGGGGGTTTGTCGATCGGCTATTTCAAAAAAGAGCGGACAGAAAATTCAATTTAGTTATGTCTAATACGTCATATTTTTCATTTAGAAATATATCATTATTATAGAATAATGAATTCTGAAAACATGAATAACATCATATCCGAGATTTCAAAATTGAAAGATTGGGATATTGAACTATCAGATGGGTTAAATCCTGATCAAATCATGTCTGATTTTCAGGATATTGAATACGGAGTTAACAACAATAAATATATGCTACCAAAGAAGTATGCGCTCATCAAAAGAATTCAGAATTCTATTAAGGACTCTCTCGCATTTTCCAGTGACGTAAGTGTGTTCGCTCCGTTGTATACCATCGTAGAACGAATACGAAAAGAATTGGGGTACGAATACGAATTGAAAAAGGAGGTTAATTCTAAAGTTAGAAACCTACGGGCGTTAATTCAAGAAAATGAAAAATTTTGATTGACCAACCATTTATCATTATTTGATTGACCAACCATTTATCATTATTTGATTGTGACCGTCCCTCATAGAGATTTTAATTTTTTTTTAGCATTTTTTGATCAAAACTGTTGAAATCAGTGAATAAAAAATTGATGGCTGGTTCGCATTGATCAGCGTAGAATGGCGAAAGTGTCAGTATTATTTATTTTATATACAATTTTGCTACTTTCGCCATCGATGAACGAAGCTGTCTCACGACGAAATAACACTTCCATGACCATCCGATGGTGTTAGGTCAGATTAAAAAATTGTTTTGCAATTGAAAAATTGTTTACGATTTCAAATAATGGTCAATGAAGCATTAACAACCCGATTGGCTCGTGAACGACTGGATGCAATCAGGAGATTTGTACCAATTCGTGACTCTGTACGGAATAAACTACAACAACGACAGAGTCTTCAGACTGATTTTGCTATGGGATCCGAAGAATTGTTTAAACCAGTAACCACAGCAACGAAAGGGATAGAGCGTGCTATACTGGGAGATGTTCCCGAGACGGGAAAATCTGTTATCGGTGAACTCGAAAAAATAGCAGCGAAAACTGAACAAACTGAACAAACAAAACAAATGGAATCAAAAGAAATAGTAGATGATTTACGCGTGATATTTAACGAGGCGGGTTTAGCAGCAATCATTGAGACTAAACTAGCAAAAATTCCTGCGCTTGTTGTTACGACTTATGAAAACAGGAAAAATTTGTTGAAACCAGAACATCATAACTTTGTTAGAGATATAACTCACTGGGCTGATATATTCTACAAAATCAAAACTGAGAAAACAGGTAGAATTAAGAAGAAGGGTAACGCATCATACATTGGATATATCAATGCGGTGGGCGAAGTGTATAATCAATACGAAGAGTTTAAACAACAACAAAAACCGCAAAAATTGCGAGGAAAGCGACAGCAACCTGCAAAGAAAGTAGTCTACTCTCCTAAAAAACAACAAATACCACGTGATGATGATGATGATCTTCTTGATTATTTACAAAAGGATTTAGAAAAACAGGATGAAGCAACTGGTTATAGCGGAAGTGGATTAAGAGATTCCAGTGTTTCATGTCCTGGTAGTGTTATCAATGATATATCACGATTAGAAGTTCTTGTAGGAGGTTTCCGAGCTGGAAATAACTCACCGGAAATAATTAATGAAGCAGCTGATATCTGTAGACGATTATTTCAGGGTGGTATCATGGATATCAAAACATATCGAGATTTCATTGACGAGTTAGTGGAGGATTATCACAGTGATTAATCACCGAGACTGAATAAAAACGCTAGCGTGGAAATCCGAAGGATTTCACAATTGAAAAATGGTTTCTGATTTCAAATAATGATCATACACTACAATCATGATAAACCAACCCCCGTCTACGTAGTTAATTCACGGTTTCCAGTTTATAGAGCATACTACGGAGATGGTTTAGGCAATACCATTGCAGGGTTATTTGCGAGAATGGCTCCAAAAGTGATGCCGTTGGCTAAACAACTAGGAATGAAAGCAATTGAAGTTATTCGTGATAAGGGTATTGGTGCTGTTGGAGATCTTGCTGGAAAAGCGTTTTCAACTGCGAGGAATAAATTAACATCATTAGTGAAATCACGGATGAAATCCAAAGGATTTTCAAAACCGTTACCGTCTACAGCGGAAATGCCTGCAAGTGTTAGTAGAATTACAAATAACGCAGTAGATGAAAAATTAGCGTCGATGGTAAATCAAGGAGACCAAAGCAATATTGCAAATATGATAGCAGGAAGCGGCTTTAAAAAACTACGTCGATGAAAATCGTTTACGATGAAAATCCTACGGATTTTTACGATTTAGACTCTGATAAATAGAATAAAATGTTCAAAAAATCACATGATCCGGCGTTTGATATAGACGCCCCAGTTGGCAAGGATGATTCTGTACGCGATTATCAATATTACGCTTATCATGCAATAGACGCAAATAGTCGATCGCGAATTGAACTTCAAGTCCATGATACCAGTAAATACTTTTTGCCCTGTGAAGCGTTTATTGAAGTAGAAGGAGTACTTGTAACAGCTGCTGATACTACTGATGTACCAGCACCGTATCCAGCTGGTACTCAAGTCGGTTTTGTCAATAATGGTATTATGGCGCTATTTGAGAGTGCTAGATATCTCATTGATGGAAAAGAAATTGAGTCCATAGATCGTGATGTTGATGTAGCTACAACAATAATCGGGTTAGCGAGATATTCTGATGATTATACAAGATCAGCAGGACCTTCTATGATGTTTGCAAAAGATGGTAAGAATACCGCTGGAGGAAATCCATTTGTTGTAAGACGACCAAAAAAACGTGATAATAGTGATGCTGATGTCGAGAATATGATTATAAACAACGACGTTAATTTCAATCTAGGAGCCGCAACACGAAACGCAATGTTGCAAGGAGAGCGTAAATCATTTTCATGCGCGATTCCACTACATCATATATTTGGATTCTGTAGAAACGTCCGAAAAGTTATTTATGGGGCGAAGCATACAGTATCGCTTGTACGAAAGAGTGATGATAATGACGCAATTTGGAGGATTCCAGCAAACCCAGCTGCAGATCATGTAAATGATGATGCCGGTAAAGTCAAATTAACAAAAATATCATTGTGGATGCCAGTGTTGACTCCAGCAATCACCGCAGAAGAACGATTACTATCATTTATGGACCAAGGAGGAAAGTCATTGTTGAGTTGGTTATCAGTGAGTACAGATGTGAAGCAATCAGATATCAACGGGTTATTCACGTGGAATCTAGCATCAAAACAAGGTGTTGCTGCGCCACGTCATATATTTATTGCGTTACAGGATAACACACGAGTTGGCAATCAAACCTACAGTCATATGATATTTGATCAATTAGGTGTGAAAGACGTCTCACTGAGAATAAACGGCCAGCAGGAACCATCCGAGGATATACAACTTGATTACACAGAAAATCATATTGCACGCGTGTATCATCGTCTGTTGTCATTTATGGCACGCGATCAAAATGTGGATACTGGTTTGCAAATATCACAATATGATTTTAAAAATCTGTATCCGATCTATTACTTCTCACTGGAACATCTCGATTTAACAAGACAATCCGTCGTTGATATACACTTTAGAGCTAATGTGAGCCGTGGTGCTATTGCTAATTATAGAGCGGTTGCTGTCATTCTCAGCGACAAATCAATGCTACTCGAAGGTGTTGGAGGAAGAATGAGAGTAGTAGATGCACCAGTAGAAAATCTTTGATTGAAATCGTAAACGATTTTCTTGATTTTTCAATGAAATCCTACGGATTTTACGAATTAGAATCAATCTATTATGTATAATGTCATATAGTGTTATTAGTGTTACGTTAACTCCCGGTCAATTAAAAAAATTGCAATCGGAATCGGTTAAGCGATGTGGAACCACAATCACGTTGAAACCCAACCAAATGACTGGTGGTGCAAATAAACTATCGCTGACAACTCGTCAGGTGAAACATTTCAATGATGCACTTGCAGCCAAAAAAGGTGTTCAGATTACTCTTTCTGCGGCTGCTATCAAAAATATGATTAAAACAGGCGGTATATTTCCATTGTTAGCTGCGATTCCAGCATTGATTGCAGCAGCAGCCCCAGCGGTGGCTAAAGCAGCGGCGTTAGGAGCCGTTGGTACTGCAGCAGGAATGGCACTAAAGAAAGCAACTGGGAAAGGATATAAAAAAAAGGGACGATCCGTTCACGGATTGGGTCTAAGACTACCAGGAACCCCGTATTCGTGGTACAGCGGAAAGGGTCTAAGACTACCAGGAACCCCGTATTCGTGGTACAGCGGAAAGGGTCTAAGACTACCAGGAACGATTTATTAATTCAGGAATCGAAGATTCCCATGTCCAATTTTGATTTAATGGATGCGGCTAAAAAACTCGCGATTAAAAACTTCAGAGGTGTCTTTATGAAAGATCAATTACCACATCAACCAAACAGCGTTGAAACCGGAATCATTAATTTAGATAACAGCACCGGACCTGGAACTCACTGGGTTGCATACGCTATTGATCCACGTGGGATTGTTTATTTCGATTCATATGGATTAGCCCCACCAAAAGAGTTTATGCGGTATATAAAAACCCTTCCAATGAAGACTTGGTATTCTACGCTACCAACACAAACGATGATTGACCCACCAATATGTGGCAGCGAAGTATTAAATGTCCTTGACGCTATTTCTAACTCCTTGAGTAACCCAAGCGGAAAACCACCACATGTTGTCGTGAATGAATACACTAGCAATCGCTGGAAATCGAAACGATTTTAGAGAGAGAAAGAGTTTTACAATAACATGATTGATATTTGGGGGAGATCTTTGAAACCCAAACCCGATGGCACTGCACCACCTGATTCTGTCAAGGATATAACAAAAAAAATTAAAGATGAAATCGCTGAGACGTTGAACTTAACAAATGTTGATCCTAATGAAATAGTTGTATTTCAAGACAAACAGGGTAAATTGAAATCCAGTGATGTGTCGTTGGATGATATTTTAGTTAAACAACGAAACGCAATCGAAAACACCGTTGCGTTATTTTCCGATCAGGGTAAATTGAAAACCAGTAATATTTCTCTGGATGATATTTTAGTTAAACAACAAAACGCAATCGAGGATACTATCGCGTTATTTTCCGATCAGGGTAAACTCAAACCGGGTGTACTCGTTTCGACGATTACAGATCGATTAAAAACTCTCAACGATGAGTTAAACAATTCTCTGGCTGTACTAAAAATACTTGAATCTAAAATTGAAGATAACGGAAAACAGTTTATATCATTTCGTAGAAATATCATTGATAAATTTATTGGAACCCAGTTGGATAAAATTGAACTAAAACTCCCTGATATTAAAAAATCCATCGATGAGACGAAAACTTTCATCGAAGCCGTCAAAGGTGATTTTTCGAGGATGATAACAATCATTGAAAAAACAAAAATTCCTCATGAGAAAACCAATAACGTAGTATATACAATCCAACACGGATCATTTGAGTGGACACCTGCAAACAACAAATTAGATATCACAGCTACTATCAAGGGTATTTATCGATTAACGCTGGTAGCACCAATTCAATTTAATATATCATCGTCGAGTTCATCCGGGGTCAACAATACGATTTCAACGATCATCGACAAGGATAAAACTGAACGGTTAACGATAAAAGCCGATGATAAAAGTTTGGCTAAGGCATCAGTAACATGGTATCTGGAATTCGTAGCGGATTTAAGTAAATAACTAAATCGTTCGGATTTCACAATTGAAAACGCTAGTGTTTTTAAAATAAACAACAATGACTTTGTCATCGACGCAATGTCGCTATGATCAGGTCAGAGAATTTCAAAATAGACTCAAAACCCTCACTGAGGAATATCAAATAAAAATAAAAAAATACCGACGAAGAATCACCGCAATTGATGTTATTATATACTCGGTGTCAAGCGTTCTCACTGGTGCCGGAATAATACTTGCATCGGTTACAATGATTGCCCCGGTCGTAGTTCCAATTTGCATTTCTGCGGTGGCTACAATCGGGGGTATATCAACCGGGATAGCAAAAAAGATATCATCATGCAGCCAGAGTAAACTGCAGAATTACTTACTTCAATTTCATATTGCATCAACCGCATACTCACAATTATCATTGATGATATCGTCGTCACTCGACAATACGATTATATCAGATAGTGAATTCTCAGCGATGGTCAGTATTTTTGATTCCGCGATATCGAAATTAGAGCGACAACATGAGTATAATAACAATGACAACACCGATGGAATCAGAAAACACGAACCCAAAAAACAAAATGATCTCAATAATATCAACATTACCAGATTGTGAGTTCTCAGTGATGGTCAGTATTTATGATTCCTCGATACCAAAATTAGAAATAAATCATGAGTATAATGACGACACAGATGGAATTACTTCAACAAGTAGTGGAGAACACGAACCCAGTACAAACGAGTATGATATCAATAACATCTACGAAACCCGAGTTTAGTGTGAATTTCCCCTCTCCGGTTCCTGTGAGCGAAATCGCGCTAGCAAAACTACGAATGTATCACAGTTGGCCTAATATTAGATCGGTAGCATTTGGTGGTCAACAACCCAATAATTCACTGGTGTTCTCGTATAAGAATAAAGACGACGGTACCCCAGACTGGAACGTCGTTTCCATACCAACTGGGTCATACCAAATAGAACAAATCAATAATGAATTCGCGCGTAGAATAAAATCGATTACTGGAGTAGAGTCAAAAATCGCTATAACAGTTCATGAACCGACGCTATCATCCGCCATTGAAATAAACTCAGAAGAATATGTCGTAGATATCTATCAAAGCTCAATAAGAACCGTACTAGGATGGCCTGAATTACCACCCCAGAGTAAAACTCTGGGGAAAACCGTTGTTGTATCACCCAAACCTAAAAAATCTGATTATGTCACAGACAGGATAAAACCTGATAATCCAGTAAAGAGTTATAAAGAGTTCAGTGTAGAATTTTTTAGTTTAGTGCACCAACCTTCGGGGAGTGGACAATCGAGTGTGTTTCATTTTGTTGACGAAGATGAAATCGTTAAAAATTTCACAGCGATGAATAATGATTTTTCACTGTTGTTAATATCTCTTAAATCCGGCTCTCTCACCCGAGATGAATTTATCAGCGTCGTAGAAATATGTAACAAAATCATCAATGACATGGAAACATTTAATTCACAAATTATTCGATTTATACTCGATCATAAAAACCCCACAACGCGAACAATGTTTGCAACGAGGTATATTATACGCGAAGAAGACATTCCAGCATTCAAACTACCAGGGTATAATATCTTAGAACTACAAAAATCTCTCAATGATGCCATCGATGAAGGTTTCCAAAAAATCTATGACGCATGTGAAAGGAAATTAATGAAAAATTTATTAATCCTCAAACACAATAATGACCCAGATGGTGGCGGCAGGCATATCGCTCCGTTCAACGTGAATATATCCTCAGTGATTGCGCTTAATTTAGTGTGTGATGTTATCGAAGGAAGCTATCAGATTAATCTAGAGCAATCAAATCAAGCTCAGCAGGGATATATTCTTTATTCATTTGCACCAACAGCTCCTCCAGGATTCCTAATTATTGAAAACCCAATTAATCCTGTCTATATGCGATGCCATAATAATTCATTAACCAGAATTAATTTCAAACTCACCGACCAGTCAAATAATCTGATTGATTTACAAGAAGAGGTGTTAGCGATTAGTCTGTTTGTGAAATCATAAAGACTTGATCAAATCATTTATTATTTTTTGTTAACCCAGTGATGAAATCACTAGTGATGAAATCACTAGCAGCAGAGAGGGTGGATGACCACATCGTTGCGAGCAAAATCGTAAAATATCCGTTTTTGCAAAAATGGAGACTTTTTTTTTGGTTAAATGAGATTTTGTTGGAAGTCTTATTTTTTGTCTGAAAACGTAGTGTGTAGGCCATTTTTTGTTCGGAAACGTTATCTGGAAGCCTTATTTTTGCTTGAAATCGTGGTCTGTTCACCCTCTCTGCTGCTTGTGGTGTACCAATTAGCTTATGCTGACAAACAAATTTTTGCACATTCACAGGCATGTTTTAATAGCTTACCATTTAACCTTTCATGCATCATAACACTGCAGAATTTCCTGAAGTTGAGCCTAATGTACTATAATGAAAATATACCAAATTCTTTTTCCAAATTTAAAAATCAATATATAAATAGTAATTTGTTTTTCTTACAAATATAACCGGTGAAGAACATTTCTTTCTTTTTAAAAATGGAAATTTTAACTGCTTTGTTTGCACTATTTTCTTTATAAAATCAGTTTTAAACCATAAGTGAATAAGCAATGGTGAACATCACTGCATCAATGAAATACCACTTTATTAGATGGTCTATATTCGTAATTAATTAGGCAAACAGATTAAAGAAAATATAAAATTCAATGAAAATAAATTTTAAATATTATGATGTAAGATTTTGAATAAATATTTAATCATGTAGGTAAGAAACATGGGTCAATACTATGTTGTGGCATTCAACAAAATGATATAAGGTCAACGATGTTTTCTGACATCATTCATTTCTGTGAAAATATGAGAAATATAGAGAAGCAAATACTAATTAACCAATGCATGTTGTTACTACCAGTACATAGGCAGATAATAAAAAAATAAATATGCAGTCCTATTAATAAATTTTTGTAATGAAGCTAGAAAGTGAGTCATTATATTAAGTAAATCCCTCCTTCTAAAAAAGGATGCACTCACATGGTGTAATACATGTTCTTAAATGTGTTTAGTTGGAAATAAGGTCTAGTTCACTTATATGTTGACTTTAATTCTTCAGTGTATTGTTGTCCACGAATAGTCACAGTAATATTTTATCAGGAACAAGGAAATTGGGACAAAGAGTATGTTTGAAGTCACTTGTGCATTTGCTCATAAGTGCATGTTGTAGGGGTTGTTAAAGCATTTTTACCAACTTGCAATTACAAGACTCTAATCCTGTTAATCCTATCGGTTAGAATGAATTACAATGTACAGTTTCTGCTGTACATTTTTAAGTCATATGACCAAAATACACTGCATTTGCCTCGATTGAAACATACATGTATGACTATAAGTATGAATACAATGAATATAAAAAATGTATACACTTAAAAAATGTGTTTATAATAAATATATAACAGATTTTCAACTTAAAAATAAAGTATTGCTATATATATATATATATATATATATATATATATATATATATATATGCTTCCACTTCTCCCTCTTCTGTCCAAAAGAAGTCACCTCTCCCTAAAGTACAAGTCTAGCTTGACTCCTGTTTGACTTGAGCAAATCAAATCAACAAATATAGTTTTTCTTAATTTTTAATCAATAATACCAATTAGTGAATTTTGGATTAAGTATCGATCTTATTTATTAAAATTAGCTGCTATAATTGTTTCCACATTTTCATTAAATATTACTAAATAAATCGCTATCACACTTTACATTCATGATTATGGTATGAAAGAAAATTACTAAAAAAAAACAATCTGGACAGAAACTAAGAGCTCATTCTCCACACAAGACTGGTGCTACAAATGTAACAACAGCGACTATTCTATGTCTCCCACATTTTCTCAACACTATAGTTGATGGTAAACAATATCAGCATTTTCTTGACAGAAGATAACTTTAGTTGATGGTAAATGATATAATGCCAGCATTTTCTTGACAGAAGATAACTATAGTTGATGGATTTTTGTTGTTGTAGGGTTTAATGCCACTTTTCAGCATACGATATATTAATACATGGCGGTCAGTATTAATCTTGAAAGAAGATAACGACAGTTGATGAAAAATAATAAAATGCCAACATTGTTTTAACAGAAGATAACATTAGCTGATGGTAAATAATATAATGCCAGCATTGTTTTGACAGAAAATAACTATAGTTGATGGAAGGTAAAAAAATATGCCAGCATTGTTTTGACAGAAGATAACTTTGGTTGATGAAAAATAATAAAATGCCAGCATTGTTTTGACAGAAGATAACTATAGTCAATGGTAAATGATATAATGCCAGCATTATTTTGACAGACAATAACATTAGTTGATGGTAAATGATAGAATGCCAGCATTATTTTGACAGAAAATAACTATAGTTGATGGTAAATGATAGAATGCCAGCATTATTTTGAAAGAAAATAACTATAGTTGATGGTAAATGATAGAATGCCAGCATTATTTTGAAAGAAAATAACTATAGTTGATGGTAAATGATAGAATGCCAGCATTGTTTTGACAGAAGATAACTATAGTTGATGGTAAACAATATAATGCCAGCATTGTTTTGACAGAAGAAAACTTTAGTTGATGGTAAATAATATAATACCAGCATTTTCTTGACAAGAAGATAACTTTAGTTGATGGTAAATGTTTTGACAAAAGATAACTTTAGTTGATGATAAATGATATAATGCCAGCATTTTCTTGACAGAAGATAACTACAGTTGATGGATTTTTGTTGTTGTAGGGTTTAATGCCACTTTTCAGCACACGATAGGCTATACATGGCGGCCAGTATTAATCTTGAAAGAAGATAACGACAGTTGATGAAAAATAATAAAATGCCAGCATTTTCTTGACTGAAAATAACTACAGATGATGGTTAAATGATATAATGCCAGCATTGTTTTAACAGAAGATAACATTAGTTGATGGTAAATAATATAATGCCAGCATTGTTTTGACAGAAAATAACTATAGTTGATGGAAGGTAAAAAAATATGCCAGCATTGTTTTGATAGAAGATAACTTTGGTTGATGAAAAATAATAAAATGCCAGCATTGTTTTGACAGAAAATAACATTAGTTGATGGTAAATGATAGAATGCCAGCATTGTTTTGACAGAAGATAACATTAGTTGATGGTAAATAATATAATGCCAGCATTATTTTGACAGAAAATAACATTAGTTGATGGTAAATGATAGAATGCCAGCATTGTTTTGACAGAAAATAACTATAGTTGATGGTAAATGATAGAATGCCAGCATTGTTTTGACAGAAAATAACATTAGTTGATGGTAAATGATAGAATGCCAGCATTGTTTTGACAGAAGATAACATTAGTTGATGGTAAATAATATAATGCCAGCATTATTTTGACAGAAAATAACTTTAGTTGATGGTAAATGATAGAATGCCAGCATTGTTTTGACAGAAGATAACATTAGTTGATGGTAAATGATATAATGCCAGCATTATTTTGACAGACAATAACATTAGTTGATGGTAAATGATATAATGCCAGCATTATTTTGACAGAAAATAACATTAGTTGATGGTAAATGATAGAATGCCAGCATTGTTTTGACAGAAGATAACATTAGTTGATGGTAAATAATATAATGCCAGCATTATTTTGACAGAAAATAACATTAGTTGATGGTAAATGATAGAATGCCAGCATTGTTTTGACAGAAAATAACTATAGTTGATGGTAAATGATAGAATGCCAGCATTGTTTTGACAGAAAATAACATTAGTTGATGGTAAATGATAGAATGCCAGCATTGTTTTGACAGATGATAACTATAGTTGATGGTAAATGATAGAATGCCAGCATTGTTTCGACAGAAAATAACATTAGTTGATGGTAAATGATAGAATGCCAGCATTATTTTGACAGAAAATAACATTAGTTGATGGTAAATGATATAATGCCAGCATTATTTTGACAGAAAATAACATTAGTTGATGGTAAATAATATAATGCCAGCATTATTTTGACAGACAATAACATTAGTTGATGGTAAATGATATAATGCCAGCATTATTTTGACAGAAAATAACATTAGTTGATGGTAAATGATAGAATGCCAGCATTGTTTTGACAGAAGATAACATTAGTTGATGGTAAATAATATAATGCCAGCATTATTTTGACAGAAAATAACTTTAGTTGATGGTAAATGATAGAATGCCAGCATTGTTTTGACAGAAAATAACTATAGTTGATGGTAAATGATAGAATGCCAGCATTGTTTCGACAGAAAATAACATTAGTTGATGGTAAATGATAGAATGCCAGCATTGTTTTGACAGACGATAACTATAGTTGATGGTAAATGATAGAATGCCAGCATTGTTTCGACAGAAAATAACATTAGTTGATGGTAAATGATAGAATGCCAACATTGTTTTGACAGAAAATAACATTAGTTGATGGTAAATGATAGAATGCCAGCATTGTTTTGACAGAAAATAACATTAGTTGATGGTAAATGATAGAATGCCAGCATTGTTTTGACAGACGATAACTATAGTTGATGGTAAATGATAGAATGCCAGCATTGTTTTGACAGATGATAACTATAGTTGATGGTAAATGATAGAATGCCAGCATTATTTTGACAGAAAATAACTTTAGTTGATGGTAAATGATAGAATGCCAGCATTGTTTTGACAGAAAATAACTATAGTTGATGGTAAATGATAGAATACCAGCATTGTTTTGACAGAAAATAACATTAGGTGATGGTAAATGATAGAATGCCAGCATTGTTTTGACAGACGATAACTATAGTTGATGGTAAATGATAGAATGCCAGCATTATTTTGACAGAAAATAACATTAGTTGATGGTAAATGATAGAATGCCAGCATTATTTTGACAGACAATAACATTAGTTGATGGTAAATGATATAATGCCAGCATTATTTTGACAGAAAATAACATTAGTTGATGGTAAATAATATAATGCCAGCATTATTTTGACAGACAATAACATTAGTTGATGGTAAATGATATAATGCCAGCATTATTTTGACAGAAAATAACATTAGTTGATGGTAAATGATAGAATGCCAGCATTGTTTTGACAGAAGATAACATTAGTTGATGGTAAATAATATAATGCCAGCATTATTTTGACAGAAAATAACTTTAGTTGATGGTAAATGATAGAATGCCAGCATTGTTTTGACAGAAAATAACTATAGTTGATGGTAAATGATAGAATGCCAGCATTGTTTCGACAGAAAATAACATTAGTTGATGGTAAATGATAGAATGCCAGCATTGTTTTGACAGACGATAACTATAGTTGATGGTAAATGATAGAATGCCAGCATTGTTTCGACAGAAAATAACATTAGTTGATGGTAAATGATAGAATGCCAACATTGTTTTGACAGAAAATAACATTAGTTGATGGTAAATGATAGAATGCCAGCATTGTTTTGACAGAAAATAACATTAGTTGATGGTAAATGATAGAATGCCAGCATTGTTTTGACAGACGATAACTATAGTTGATGGTAAATGATAGAATGCCAGCATTGTTTTGACAGATGATAACTATAGTTGATGGTAAATGATAGAATGCCAGCATTGTTTTGACAGAAAATAACATTAGTTGATGGTAAATGATAGAATGCCAGCATTGTTTTGACAGAAAATAACTTTAGTTGATGGTAAATGATAGAATGCCAGCATTGTTTTGACAGACGATAACTATAGTTGATGGTAAATGATAGAATGCCAGCATTGTTTTGACAGACAACAACTATAGTTGAAGGTAAATGATAGAATGCCAGCATTGTTTTGACAGACGATAACTATAGTTGATGGTAAATGATAGAATGCCAGCATTGTTTTGACAGACAACAACTATAGTTGAAGGTAAATGATAGAATGCCAGCATTGTTTTGACAGACAATAACTATAGTTGATGGTAAATGATAGAATGCCAGCATTTTCTTGACAGACAATAACTCTAGTTGATGGTAAACAATATCAGCATTTTCTTGATAGAAGACAACTATTAATATTAGTTGATGGTAAACAATATAATGCCAGCATTTTCTTGACAGAAGAAAACTTTAGTTGATGGTAAATAATATAATACCAGCATTTTCTTGACAAGAAGATAACTTTAGTTGATGGTAAATGTTTTGACAAAAGATAACTTTAGTTGATGATAAATGATATAATGCCAGCATTTTCTTGACAGAAGATAACTATAGTTGATGGATTTTTGTTGTTGTAGGGTTTAATGCCACTTTTCAGCACACGATAGGCTATACATGGCGGCCAGTATTAATCTTGAAAGAAGATAACGACAGTTGATGAAAAATCATAAAATGCCAGCATTTTCTTGACTGAAAATAACTACAGATGATGGTTAAATGATATAATGCCAGCATTGTTTCAACAGAAGATAACATTAGCTGATGGTAAATAATATAATGCCAGCATTGTTTTGACAGAAAATAACTATAGTTGATGGAAGGTAAAAAAATATGCCAGCATTGTTTTGATAGAAGATAACTTTGGTTGATGAAAAATAATAAAATGCCAGCATTGTTTTGACAGAAGATAACTATAGTTAATGGTAAATGATATAATGCCAGCATTGTTTTGACAGACAATAACATTAGTTGATGGTAAATAATATGCCAGCATTATTTTGACAGAAAATAACTTTAGTTGATGGTAAATGATAGAATGCCAGCATTGTTTTGACAGACAATAACATTAGTTGATGGTAAATGATAGAATGCCAGCATTGTTTTGACAGAAAATAATTATAGTTGATGGTAAATGATAGAATGCCAGCATTGTTTTGACAGAAAATAACTTTAGTTGATGGTAAATGATAGAATGCCAGCATTGTTTTGACAGACGATAACTATAGTTGAGGGTAAATGATAGAATGCCAGCATTGTTTTGACAGACGATAACTATAGTTGATGGTAAATGATAGAATGCCAACATTGTTTTGACAGAAAATAACATTAGTTGATGGTAAATGATAGAATGCCAGCATTATTTTGACAGAAAATAACATTAGTTGATGGTAAATGATAGAATGCCAGCATTGTTTTGACAGAAAATAACTTTAGTTGATGGTAAATGATAGAATGCCAGCATTGTTTTGACAGACGATAACTATAGTTGATGGTAAATAATAGAATGCCAGCATTGTTTTGACAGAAAATAACTTTATCTGTCCATGATTAGTATGCATACGAGTTATTTTTTAACAGACACTCATACCTGAAGAAAATCAGCCATATAATCAACTCACAAATTATTAACTTAGACAAGCCAGATTTGGTTTACACCATATTTCTTATGGTCTACAAGAAAAACAATAATGAAAGACTGTATCCATGTTGAACAGCAAGAGATAGTCTAGTTTTACAGCATGCAGAACCAGTATATTTGTAGGGTCTCACAATCTACTGTGATAACACATTCAATCGAAATTAGTCTTTGAAGACACCACTTTTTGTGCCAGAACTGATAGAGAATCATTTCCCAGAATGGAAATGTCCTAATTATTTAAAGCAATTGTTACAAAGGAAAATGCTTAAACTGGATGTTTTTCAAACATATTACATGTATGATGTCATCTAAATGTAAAAATTTACATGTATGTCATCTCAATGTAAAAGAAGCAGCAGAGAGGGTGAAGAGACTTTTTGTTGAAACATCATTTGCTTAAAAAATAAATGAAAATGAAAAATACAAAGTCAATAATGCCAAACCAAAGCCTCTAACTAACCAGGAGTTTCTCAAAATGGGTTACCGTATTTACCGCATATGTTGGGACACGAAAAAATAATTTTTTTTCGTGTCCCAGAACTTATGGTGAACTTTTTTTAAACCTACATCATGTGTCCCAAGACTTAGGAAATGAAAAACATGTTCAATTTCAATTCAATCCCCCCCCCCCCCGCCAACAACTGGCCACACCTTATGTTACAATAAAATAATAAATAAAATGCGTATTTGATCATAAAATAAACAAGAAACTAAACTTGTACTGTTATCATTTATTCACATTTTTTGTTGACATTAGCATTTTATTAAAGGAAAAATATATCCACAAACTCCGTATGAGTAGCGCATGAATCCATTATCCATAGTGTAATAGCTTTCATCAGACAATGCAACACATTAGTCATTGACGTGAATATTGAGAAACGAATCATGTTTAGTTGTCCTCAAAGGTTTGAATGTTATGAAAATGAAAATTGGATTCCGCAAAATCACATATGAATGAGATAGAGAAAGAAAGAGTGAGAATTATCAGCCCCATTGGTCAAAAGCAACTGACATTTACGCGTCATACGGTGTAAGGTACAAAATAACCAAGAGTGTATTATATCCAGGGTAACAATATGACAATATCTCGCAAACTAAAATCATTATTAGAAATACATTCACTGTGAGTACAAATGACAATCTTTTTGATTCCATGGGATACAAAAAGTATCATTAAAGCAAGTTAATGCTGTATATACTATTAACCGAATAACTCGAAACCAGTTTGTATCAATTATGACTGCAGACGGCATATAAATGAAAGCCCAGGTGTTGAATAAATACACCTTGTAACAGCCATAAACTCATTGTTTGAACTTACTGGCAGGATATCAAATACAAAGGTTAATTTATTACAAAACAAGCCGACCCCGGAAGCTGACATTGGATTCCTATTAACGTGGACATTTTTTTAACTATGCATGTGTATACAAAGTCGGCCGACATTGGGAAGCCAAGGAAAATGACCACACGTCTCGTATTAAGAGTGCAGATAAACAAACAGTTGTGGACTGTATTGTGAAAGCAGTCGAATCGCTTCAGGACAAGTCAGATCTGATCTGATCTGAAAATCATTTAAAGTTTGTGGGTACAGTCCTACCCATTTATCTCGTAATATTGTCAACATAGGCGGATGTTGAGATAAGTGGGGGGGGGGGCCTGAAAAAAAGATAACATGAAGACAGTATCAGTGTGAAATACACTTGTATATTGACAAATTATATTTTGATTACCTTTTTGTGTAATAAAATCCAAATTATATATAATATTAAAATTTAATTTTTTCAATATATAAAAATAATAAACTCTTATCTTCCCTTGGAGAAGATAAACAAATAAGACAACTGGTAAAAGATTTGGAAAATGATACGGCTATCCTGAACATATATACGAGTATATAATATACTCTTATAGCAAACAAACAAATAGCACCAAACATATAACACACACCAGGATAAGAAGGACCACTAGCCATGGTCAACTTAATGAAAAGTAGCCTACAAGAGTGGGAAGGTCAATTCCCAACTAGTAAGGTATACTTAGAAATACACTAGGGCAGCGAATAAAATACCCCTTTTCATATATCTATAACCCCGATGGGGAAAATTAATTGGTCTTTAGAAATTAAAGAATAAATAAAATACAACATAAAAACATCGGGGGGAACACACAGACAAATAAACTTTTTAAAATTTTTTTTGATTGGGGGGGGGGCATCTGTCTGGTGCCCCCCCCCCCCCCCCAAATAAAATCCAAATTAAAATATTGCATTGATCGCATCCTGATACGAAATTCAACGTCGGCATTATCACTTTATCAAAAAATTTCACAGACCTGTTTGTGAGATGTACATCCCTTAACTTCCTTACAAGCCAGATATTTAGTTTCCAGAAACTGTAAATTGAATTTGTGTTTTACCTTGCAGTTGGTAGCCATCGTAAATGTAAATAAAGTTAAAAACAAAACTTTCACAGCAAAAAAAACTTGTTTTAATCACAGATCACTTTCAAATGTTTCGGAAACGCGTAATCCGTATTTTCACACAATTTTTATATATGGGATTCAGAAAATCACATATACAGGAGTCCTCTGTACGCATCAATTTCCTGGACGGCAAATTTAAGGACTTGCTAGTCCTGCTTCGACCACCTGTTGATTGGAAAATTGTGTTCATGAATTGATCCTTTCAGCTGTGCTGATATTTACAATCAGAAAATTCAGTGGCTGAATGACCCACAGATGTATATGCTGTCATTGTAAGAGTACATCTGAAGAACATGACTCACAAGCGAGGCGGCAAGATCAAAGACTTAACTAGCTGAAGATTGGTGAGAAAATGTGCTATGTTTTTTTTTATCCGACCCCGACATCAAAAGCCTGGCGGCAAGATCAACTAATTGTTGAACAAAGTATGGGTCGGAACTGGCAGTTTGTCGACATAAATTATTAGAAAACAAAGTACAGTCACTATCTACTGGTATATCTCTCTCTCTTTCTTTTTCTCTCTCTCTGAATATATTTTTACGAAAAGTGAAAACAAACAACACTCGGAGTTTTCTTTTTTAAAGTTTTACTTAATAAAATATACGTTTGAGTACATTTTTTGACATGTACTTTTCGAATGATTTAAAAGGTGTCCCACAACTTACGACTCAAAAAAAGCTATGTGTCCCAGAATATACAGTGCACAAAAAAATTACTTTTAAAATAAAATTATGGTGTCCCAACAAATAAGGTGTCCCAACATATACGGTAAATACGGTAGCTCTTTTTGTTACTTTATCTTCTGTCGTTAGTGTTTTTTAAAGATTGTATGCGGTTGAAAAAATTAAGAAAAAAATTAAGTTCATTATATTATTACGTATTACATACTATTTTTTCTTAATTGAACAATTATATTCTTAGCAAATAAATGATGATAATGTATTATCATATAAAAATCCAGTACTTTCTCCTTCCTCTTAAATTCTTGCTAATGTTCAATTTTATGCTCTCATATCCAAATTTTGCAAAATGATTGATTGGTGAACTGACTTATTTTTCTTTGTATCCAGTTCAATCAGGCCGGAAACTGTATTCTGTGTCTTTTACAGCTTTGCAACTAGGATGCCAAGGTCAGGGGACATGGTACAGTCAATTGCCCTAACTGAGGTACATAGAATCTATTTAAAGGTGCAAAGGATAATATAAAAAAAACTATTGGTAACAATATGTGATAATTTTATGCTTTGATGTATTTGGAAGTTAAACTTTGTATGCATTGTACTATCAACCTCCATAGACACTTACATTTTATTTTAAAAAAAACCATTTCATCAAATACTTAAGTAACTCATGAAAACACTGATATGTTTGAATATCTGCTTTAACTAAAATTAGCTGTACTATAACAATTTCTGTACCGGTTCATGATCTTATTAAAAACTAGTGATCACTCATTATCTGCAAGCATTTATTTTACTGCTACTTTTATTTTCTTAATTACTTTCCTTTTCAGATTAATAAATCATTTATTAAATGACAATTTACATCTGCCTAAATGTAATCCTATCTGTCATTAATTCAGCCATCCATATAAATTAAATCATCACCATTAGTGTTACTACAATCCTAAAATTGTGTTATATCAGTGACTGTCAAAGACCTTACATTTGCAACTCAGAGGAGGCTAATATAAACCATAAACATTTTGATTGCTAAATATCTTGTTTTGAAATGAATATTAACTTCCAGCTTACTGGTAGTATCTCATTCAGCCATTGCTATGGTCAACATATTGTATGCATACACTAAACAGAAGTTGTAGGCATATTTTGTTTGTTTTTCTGAGCAGGAAAAATTGCCATAAAGGTAAACAACAGTTAAGATATAGAAAACACTATTCCATGAGATCCCAAACACACAGTGAACTCTGCTTAAAAAAAAAAGAACCATTATAAGCAGACTAGTTACTGACTTTGTCAATCCATGTTTAGAATGAAGCAATAGGACAGTCTAATTGCATGGTAAATATGGGCAGCATGATATCTGAACATGAATTTTCTTTTCAATTCTGTCCAGTTTCCATATTTGTCATTATTCTGGTCATTACAAGTGTCAGCCATTATTCTGGTCAATACAAGTGTCAGCCATTATTCTGGTCAATACAAGTGTCAGCCATTATTCTAGTCAATACAAGTGTCAGCCATTATTCTGGTCAATACAAGTGTCAGCCATTATTCTGGTCAATACAACTGTCAGATGTTAGTTAGATGGCATGCTACAACCTATTTTTAACTTGATGACTGACAAGCTGTTGCCACAATCTGCTTGGGTGATATTAGAATTGAACTGGAACAATGATTACAGACTATAGTTCTATCATTATGGTGCTGGACTTTTTAAAAACATTCCTTTGTTTAAAATCATCTATGCTTTCTTTGTTATTTCTCACATTTGGACCTTTCTAATTATTTGTAGATTTCTTATTTAATTTCATATACAACATATCAAGAAAGACTTTTATGTGTGAATTTACCATCAGGAAACAATCTTCCTAATACATGTACATTAGTGTGTGAAATATTGGGATCCTGTGTATTCAAGAACACTGTATGTGCCTTGCATTTAAATCAAATTTAACTTTTTGCCACAGCTTAGATACATGTATAAGAAATAAACCAAGACCTAAATGTTTGTCAATAAGAAAATTTTCTGTACTTCTTCTAGTGTCCTCAGTTTCTTCTCAAGTTTCTTCTTTTTCCCCCGCAGGTCCTGAATTCTGCATTGCAGGCTATTTTCTTGAGTTTCTAGTTTTTCTAAGTAATCCATTTTTTCCCCTCTGAAAATAATGGGAAGATGAAGGGTTTACATGCTGTAATAATAACAAAATAAACATGCATGTACAATAAACCTATTTTCTGACCATTTGACTTATCAGGTCAGGGTGTATTATAGTTAATTTATAACAGTGATGTGTGTGCATTCTCCATCATGCTGGGTTCAATCAACAGTAATCATGATATTTCTATACATAGAATGTGGACTTAAAACTGGATGCTGATCTTTATTGTTAGGTTTTAAAAAAAGTCCTTTCCTTATTCTCAAAAGTTCTTAGATGGTACAGACTAATACTGCTTTAACTAACAACCTTGAAAATTTGTTGATAGAAGATGCTGAATGTTAAAAAAAACATATGATATAATGGTGCAATAAATATGAATCACTAAACAGTCAAGAACAACAGGCCCTTAAAGGGACTGACAATCTACTAGCCAAAAAAGATGAACCAGGAAAACATTAAAAGTCCCCCCCAAAAATCTTCTTTGCAAAATATCTTATGGGAAAAAATAGTACAGTGTAACATAATTTATAAAGATGTACGATACATATAAGGTCAAAATATCTCAGATATGAAAACATTGTTCAAGGTCCTAGCACTGCTATACCGTCAGCAGCAGAGAGGGTGAATCTCACAACTTTTTGAGTGTAAATAAGGAAATCTGATGCTTCTACCAAATAGTAAAAAAAATGGCGTCTATTCGATAAAATAAGATTTCCTTATATACGCCAACGTCGTTGTCATCCACCCTCTCTGCTGCTGGAACTTTCAGTTCTGGTTAACAAAAATCATTTACGATTTCAACCAAATATTTGATCGAGTCTTTAGGACGAAAATCATTTATGATTTTACAAACAAACTAATCGCTAACACCTCTTCTTGTAAATCAATCAGATTATTTGACTGGTCGGTGAGTTTGAAATTAATTCTCGTTAACGAATTATTATGGCATCGCATGTAGACAGGATTAATTGGGTTTTCAATAATTAGGAATCCTGGAGGAGCTGTTGGTGCAAACGAATAAAGAATATATCCCTGCTGAGCTTGATTTGATTTCTCTAGATTAATTTGATAGCTTCCTTCAATTGCATCACATACTAAATTGAGCGCAATCACCGTTGAAATATTCACATTATGAGGGGCAATATGCCTACCGCCACCATCTGGATCATTATTATACTTGAAGAGGACAGCTGAATCTGATTTTTGTAGCGCCTTGATATCGGTTTTAACAATTCTTGCTAGTTCATCAGCGTTGTATTTGGGAAACTTGAAATTACGCAGATTGTCCTCTGTGATATTGTAATCGGTTAGGAATCGTTGTTTATTGTCGCTGTTGTCATTAATTATTGTTTGAATAATTAGTTCATAGATATATTTCATGTCAGATATAAGTTGATTTATTATTTCAACGTGTTTTTGCGATTTTGTTTTCCGTAGTTGTTCTAGCTGTGCTTGTTGTAATCGATTAATTTCATTAAAATAATCACGGACGTCAGTTAGCGTAAATGAAATAGTAACAGATGAGTCGGTTGTTCTTTTAATGATAAAATCCCATTGCAATGTGTCTTTGTTGGTAAATATAAATCTATCGGCGATTCTTCCTTTTCTTATATCAGATAAATTATCTCGATAACTGGGATTGATTTCATGATATGATTGTATGTCCGTGGTTAAGTCGGTGGCGGATTTTTCCGGTGGTTTTTCAGGCCATCCTAACACTGTTCTTAACGAGCTGTTATATATATCTACAATGTATCCCTCTGTGCTTATTTCGATCGACGACGAGAGCGTCGGTTGATGAAGATTAATAGCTATTTTTGATTCTTTTCCAGTGATTGATTTTATTCTACGCTGAATTTCAGCATTGATTTGCTTAATTTGGTACGACCCAGTTGGTAACGAAACAGTTTCCCACTCTGGAGTACCATCGGGTTTATTCTTATACGAGAACACCAGTGTGTTATTGGGTTGCTGACCACGAAATGCAACCGATCTGATATTAGGCCAACTGTGATACACTCGTAGTTTTGCTAGCGCTATCTCCTTCACTGGGACCGGAGAGGGGAAATTCACACTGAATTCTGGATTCGTTGATGTTATTGATATCATACTCGTTTGTACTGGGTTCGTGTTCTCCACTACTCGTTGAAGTAATTCCATCGGTGTCGTCATCGTTGCTATACTCATGATTTATTTCTAATTTTGGTATCGAGGAATCATAAATACTGACCATCACTGAGAACTCACAATCTGGTAATGTTGATATTATTGAGATCATTTTTTGTTTTTTTGGGTTCGTGTTTTCTGATTCCATCGGTGTTGTCATTGTTATTATATTCATGTTGTCGCTCTAATTTCGATATCGCGGAATCAAAAATACTGACCATCGCTGAGAACTCACTATCTGATATAATTGTATCATCGAGTGACGACGATATCATCAGGGATAACTGCGAATATGCGGTTGATGCAATATGAAATTGAATTAAGTAATTCTGCAGTTTACTCTGGCTGCATGATGATATCTTTTTTGCTATCCCGGTTGATATACCCCCGATTGTAGCCACCGCAGAAATGCAAATTGGAACTACGACCGGGGCAATCATTGTAACCGATGCAAGTATTATTCCGGCGCCAGTGAGAACGCTTGACACCGAGTATATAATAACATCAATTGCGGTGATTCTTCGTCGGTATTTTTTTATTTTTATTTGATACTCCTCAGTGAGGGTTTTGAGTCTATTTTGAAATTCTCTGACCTGATCATAGCGACATTGCGTCGATGACAAAGTCATTGTTGTTATTTTAAAAAACGCTAGCGTTTTCAATTGTGAAATCCGAAGGATTTTCCTTTCAATTATCCTATTATTGACCTGGTTTTAGGATCGGATGAGGGGACACCGGATACAAATTCTATTATCCAGGGTAGTGACTCCCTAATCACAGACTCGACGGAATTGGTTATAACAATCGTAAGCGGGATTGGTATAGAGGGTGGAGGCTTTGGTATTTTATCTAATATATATGTCAGCGTGTTAACACCTCTGATACCTGTGTTGCTGAATTCCAAATCAAATTTACGGTGATGTATTATTGTAAGTCGGTAGCAACCAGGTGCACCAGTATGTCTGTTGCCAACACGAAGATAATTTTCGTTTCCTCGGATCCAATCAAAGGTCCCACTATCAACCGTGTACACGATGTTATTAACGGCGCTTACACTATGTGGAATTTTTATCTTATTGATAGCCGCGATAATTTCAGCGAGAGTCATGACTGCCACAAGTGGGAATCCAAAGAACTTATTAACAATGTCATTGACTGGTTTTTGATTTTCTTTTAGTTTAAGAAGATCGTCGGAAATATCGAGATAATTTACCCTGATTTTGGTAGGATCTATTGTTTTTCCACTCTCCTCCTTGTTAGAAAAGAATGAAACCAGAAGTTCGTTGATTCTAATCAGTGCTTGGGTTTTAATATGGTTGTCGATGTTAGAAAATTTCGTCGTGATATCTTGGAGGCTACTGCCCTCAAAGAACTTATTAACCATTTCATTTGTGAGCTTTTGTTCGTCAATAGCGCTTTTAATTTCTGCGAGAGTCATGCCTGTCAACGATGTGGTTTCAGACACAGGTGTTCTCCCTAAAAATTTATCCACGATGGTATTAAGTGTTGTTTGTCTCACCATAAACATATTAATATCTTTGAGAGTCATTGTAGATGTAGCTGGGACACCAAAGAAATTATTAGCGATGTAGGCATTGTGAGTGTGCTTGCCGATAAACTCACTGATTTCAGCGAGAGTCGAGTCTGCCACAGGTGGGGATCCAAAAAATCTAACAATGACGTCGTTAGTGGGTTTTTGATCTTCTATTAGTTTAGAAATCTCGAGATAATTTGCCTTGATTTCATTTTCATTCATCATCCTTCCCGCGTCCTTGTTAGCGAAGAATAGCGATAGATAGTTTTTAATTTCAGCGAGAGTCATGCCAACCACAAGCGGGGTTCCAAAGAATTTATGTACGACATTTTTGCGAAAACTATTATAACCTCCTATAAAATCATTCAGCTCACGTTCGTTGGTAGCAATCGCGTCGGTGATCGTAGACACAAGTGCGCCTGGTTTAAGTTGTCCATCGTTGGAATACAGTGCAATAGAGTTTTCAGCGGCAGCGCGATGCCGTATCAAAATGTCATTCACGGATATATTACTGCTTTTCAATTTACCCTGGCGATCTTGAAATACAACTATTTCGTTCGGGTCAACACTTGTTAAATTTAACGTCTCAGCGATTTCATCTTCTATTATTTTTTTTACATCCTCGATAGAACCCGCAGATGTTTCCTCGGTGGGTTCCAACATTGACAGAGATTGTCCCCAAATATCGATCATTATTGTTAGCGTAACTTGTGTTTTCAATTTATTGATCCTTGTAATTTCCCACTCGTGTATTCGTTTACAATAATATGAGGTGGTTTCCACGGAGATCCAAAGGATTTTAATGAAATCTCCGCGAGGACATTTAATACTTCACGGCCGCATATCGGTGGATCATTTAATTGTTGTGTTGGCAGCGTGGAATAAAAAATCGGAAACCCTTTGAGTTTCATCGAGGAATTTATATACCGCATAAACTCGCTTGGCGGAGCTAACCCATATGAATCGAAATAGACAATCCCACGTGGATCAATCGCGTATGCAACCCAGTGAGTTCCCGATCCGCTGCTGTTATCAAGATTGATGATACCGGTTTCAACGTTATTTGGTTTTCTCGGTAATTGATCTCTCATAAAAACCCCTCTGAAGTTTTTTATCGCTAGTTTTTTAGCAGCATCAATTAAATCAAAATTGGACATAGGAACCATAGGTTCCTCAACTATAGGTTCCTCAACCATAGGTTCGGAAATCGAAGATTTTTCAACTAATAAACCGTTCCTGGTATTTTTCTTAGACCCGATCCGTTCACGGATTTGCCGCTGTACCATGAATACGGGGTTCCTGGTAGGTACAACCCCTTTCCCTTTTTTTTATACCCAGATCCACGAGTGGATCCACCAGTTGCCTTTTTCAACGCCATCCCTGCTGCGGTCCCAACGGCTCCCAACGCTGCCGCCTTCGCCACCGCTGGGGCAGCCGCTGCAATCAATGCTGGTATTGCGGCTAACAATGGAAATATACCACCTGATTTTATCATGTTCGCGACTGCAGCTTTCGAAAATTCTATTTGAACTCCTCGCTTATTTTTCATTGCATCATTGAAATGTTTTATTTGACGATCCGTTAATGATATTTTATGTGTACCTCCGGACATCTGCGCTGGTTTTAACGTTATTGTTGTTCCACATTCCTTAGCGGATTTTGATTTTAATTTCTTGACCTGACCATCAGTCAGCTTGACACTAACAACACTATATGGCATTTTATTGTAAAACACATTTATGCTTTCAATTGATCTAATTGGGGAAATCCTATGGAAACTTTTCAAGTTTCATTTACATTTACAGATTTTCCACTGGTGCATCAACAAGTCTCATTCGTCCGCCAGCCCCTTCTAACAACATTGATTTGTCGCTGAGAATAACAGCAACCGCTCTATAATCAACACCACCATGATCTATACGAGCCCTAAAATGTATATCAACAACGGATTGCCTTGTTAAATCAAGATGTTCCAGTGAAAAGTAATAAATTGGATACAAGTTCTTAAAATCGAGCTGAGATATTTGCAAACCAGTATCAACATTTTGATCACGACCCATATATGACAGCATCCGATGATACACACGTGCTATTTGGTTGTTTCCGTAATTAAGCTGTATATCCTCAGATGGTTCTTGTTGTCCGTTTATTCTCAGTGAAACCTCACTTACCCCTAACCGATCAAATATCATATGACTGCGTTCTTGGGAACCTAATCGATTCCGATTCTGCAGCGCTATAAATATATGACGTGGAGCTGAAACGCCTTGTTTTGATGCCAGGTGCCATGTAAATGTACCATTAACATTATCCTCTTTAGCATCAGTCGTTGTTGTAAGCCAACTTAGCAATGATTTACCACCGGTTTCCATAAATGAAAGTAGCCGCTCTTCCGTGGTAATTGATGGAGTCATTACTGGCATCCATAATACTATTTTACTCAAAACAACTTTACCTTCATCGGCACCAGTACGCCAAATTGCATCATTGTCATTGCCTTTTCGCACTAATGCGATTGTGTGTTTGGCTCCATAGATGACTTTTCTGACATTTCTGCAGAATCCAAATATGTGATGGAGTGGAATCGCACATGAAAACTTTTTCTCTTGTCCTTCCAATGCTAATTTTCGTGTTGCAAATCCTAAATTGAAATTACCATTAACACCTCCGAGAATATCAAACGCAGCTCCGGGTCTAGCTCGACGTTCTGGATTAGTTGCTTCTCGTTGATTATCAACTGAAGTGTCTTGCGGTGTTAACACTTTAATGTATTGAAGGTGGTCAGCGTTATCAGAGGTATCCTTTGCAAACATCATAGATGGACCAGCCGATCTTGTATAATCATCGGAGTATCTTGCTAGTCCGATTATTGTTGTTGCAACATCAACCTCGCGGTCTATTGATTCAATTTCTTTTCCATCAATGAGATATCTTGCACTTTCAAATAACGCCATTATACCATTGTTGACGAAACCAACTCGGATATTTGAATCATTTGCATATGGGGTATCAGCTGCAACATTTGTTACAAGTTTTCCTTCTACTTCAATAAATGCTTCACATGGTAAAAAGTATTTACTGGTATCTTGAACTTGAAGTTCAATTCGCGATCGTAGGTCGGGTTGTATTGCATGATAGGAATAGTATTGATAATCGCGGACGGAATCATCTTTGCGCATCTTTGCTTCCATATCTAACGCGGGATCAGCTGTTCGTTTAAACATTTATAACATTACTAGCGTTTTCAATTGTGAAACTCGAAGAGTTTAACGCTAGCGTTTTAATTCTTTATAATCATCGTCGTTGAAAATTCTTCGAATTTCTTTTTTGTTTCAAACCACTTCCTGCTATCGCGTTCATGATAGCGCTATCTGTTACCGGTGAAGCTGTCAATTGTGACGAAGTCAATTGCGCTAGTTTTTCTTCCACTGCGTTATTTATTACTTTGCTGATTTTTGCAGGCATCACTGTAGTTGATGGCAGCACTGGTGGTTTCACCACTGACGAAGTCATTCGTGGTTTCTTTCGCACCAATGATGCTATTTTATCTTTCGCAGCAGAAAATGCCTTTCCAGCAAGATTTCCAACGAAATTGATTCCCTTATCACGGATAGCATCAATGGCTTTCATTGATAATTGTTTAGCTAACGGCGCCACCTTGGGAGCCATTCTTGTAAATAACCCCGCAATGGTATTGCCGAAACCATCTCCGTACCACGCGCGATAAACAGGCAATCGTGAGTTCACCACGTAGACGCTTACGGGTTTATCATGGTTATAGTGTATAATCATCTTGTTATAAAACTAGTAGTTTTTCAATTAGTGATCAATCGCTTACATCCATAAGATTTTCATCGTTGTGATTTTCAACTAATTCAGCAATAAGTTCTCGATATACATTAATGTCCATGATACCACCAGCAAATAATCGTCTACAGATATCAGCGGCCTCGTTAATTATCTCGACGGAGTTATTTCCGGCTCGTTTCCCTCCGATGAGAACCTCTAACCGTGATATATCACTGAGAATGTTACCAGGGCATGTCACGGTAGAGTCAAAGACATCCTTTGGATTTTTAATCGAATATCCTTTTCCGCTTGTTTTCTCAGTTGTACCAGTTTCATCATACTCTTCAATTCCCCTTCTAAATTCTTTATATCCCAATTCTCTTTTATTTAAACGGCCAACCCCCTTATTCGTTTTATACAACCAATCAGCCCATTCATCTCGGCTTATTCTACTGTTTTTATACTCGTCTTTTAAAAAGTCTTTTCTGGAATGAAAGCTTTGGGCGGCAAAATCACCAAAAGTCGTATAATCTTTGGGTTTTATTAATTGAGGTCGTTTGATTTCCTTTATAGCTCCTTCGGTGAGTTTGTCTATAAAGGAAACACCTCTTGGGGTGACGACATCAACAGGTTGTGGTTCAGGTGCGGAATCATCAATATCAGCTAGTTGTTCATACTCTTGTTGAGTTTTTATATCACTGGATAACTGTTGTATCCCTGCGCGTGTTTGTCCGGTCTCTGCTGCTATCTTTTCAAGCACACCAAGAACAGGCACTTCTCGTCGCTTGCCTTCCTTAGGAATATCTCCGTATATTGCTCGTTCAGTTGCTGTTTTCACATCTTTGGTCGGACTTGTTATCGGAGTAAACAGTTGTTCACTTGACACAGAAAAGTCAGTCTGCGCTTGTTGTCGTTGTTGAAGTTTCTCGCGAAGTCTGTCTCGAACCGGTATAAACTTTTTAATTGCTGCTAGCCGCTCTCGGGCTAATTTAGTTGTAAGCGATTCACCAACCATATATTGTTTGTGAACTAAATTTTCAAATGTGAAATCCGGAGGGTTTCCATCATAATTAAAAGCTTAGTTATTAAATAACTTAGTTATTAAATAATGTACCATCAAGCTAACGTATTCATCTTCGACAGGGTTAAACTGTACGACGCTATCCGAGAGTGTTTCAGAAATAACATCGCTGGGGATTTCAGAATTGTAATATCTGAGAATGGCGATGAACGATTTGTGTTAACGACGCGGCAACAAGAACAATTACGTGAAAATGGAGGCGTCGCGGTGATTACTTGCTACTACGACCTGATCATCCATTATGCACATAACTGCATGAGCAAGTCCAGACTGATGAGTATCCTTTCAGGAGAAAATCCTATGTAACTTGTGTAACAAGTGAAGTGTAACAAGTGTTACAAAAAACGCTAAAAAAAAAATAAATAAATTATTTAAATTATTTACGAAAGCCTATTATTTTTTTTAGTAACACCCACGTGGTTAAGATACTGGTCGCTCCTCGTTTAACATTTTTCTAAGATCACGAACTTTAGAACCAATTTCAGCTCGTTTTTGATATTCTTGGCCAAGCTTTTGACGTATTGCTTCAACGGTGCTAAATAGCGTTATAAATAAATTAATGTCGTTACCGTACAAACAACCATTGATGGATTTTTGAATTCCTTTCACGAGCCTGTACATCCTAGGTAAAACATAACGACCCTTACTAGACAGATATTCAATATCTTCATATTCCGAGGTAATCTTGTCAACGTCGAGACTTTCAGATAATTATACCCCTTTATTATTTAAATTTGAGATTTCAGCAATTATAGCATTTACATCATTGATATCCATTATTTATGTTTATTTTTATTTATAAATATAGTATACTGTATCTCTAATTAATAAAAAAAAAACATATATGACAACACATCTTTGGAACTCCTTGGGTGCCTTCGCATCCAAGTAAGCCCAAGGGGACCCGAAACATACATCTCCGGCGGGAGGCCTAAGGTGGCAAACGCCATCTTAGACCGCCCAGAAGATATGCTTGAGGTATAACGTCACAACATAGACGGCACAATGCCATATATTTCCACTCGAGTGTTGTGGCAAATTTTAGGCATAACATTAATTAACTTAATTAAGGATGGATTATAATTCAATGGAACGATGATGGTATGATGTGGGCGTGGTAAACCAAACCAACATGGCAACCCATGAAATCGAATTCATGGTTGCATGAGTTAGAAAAAACACCAACCCACGCTACCGAGAATGCGATAGCATGGGTTGCCATGTTAGTTTGGCTGAGGGGGACCGCCCTCCCTCCCCAATTAATAGAAAAAACCATCTTCCGTTTCGCCATCAAATAATGTATCTGCTATGGGGACCGAACACGTAGTTGATAGATCTATGTTTACAAGACAAACACGATACCATTACACCACGGACTAGTCATACAGAATAGAGATTTTTTAATATATATATATCTGATATACTTAACAATAAGAGATTTTTAAAATAGACAATTTTATGCTGCAACAATGAGAAATATTTTAAACAAAATAATACAGTTGTTTAATAAAACAGCGTTTTTATACTCTGTTATAATTCTCTAGATAAAATACATTCACATACAAGGAATTTTAACCACGCCCACCTACTTCAATGAATAGGAAACACTCGCGTTCCGGCTGAGCGAACATAGGTAATGCGTTAGATTATAAAGAATTTTTGTACTGAAAAGAACGAGTTAGCTGTCTGCTTTACTGCTAGTCCACCCACCCCCCACACATGAGATATGTAGATAAATAAAAATAATAATGCAGTTTTAGCCCACAAGCAACAATAAAAAGTTTTATTCTCTATCGAAAACTCATGCATTATATCTCCATTACAGTCACGTGGGCGCGCCTAGTCAAGTACAGGTAATATAGCAGGCGACAAATTCCTTTGACGTCATAATACAAGGGAACTTAGTAGGTAGAGTGTGAATTGTAGTGCGGATTTATCCATAAAGGATTTATCTCCCTTAAATAGTTTCAGTGTATACGAACTTTATTTTATGATCATTTTTTTTAGACAGAGATGTTTTAATGATTTTTTCAGCAACAAATCGAATTGAAGTACTACAAATATCGAAATATTTTCCAGCCGCATTTATCGACTGAAAGCTTCTCTCTTCATTATTTTCTAAATCAAACGATTTCACACCCTTGGGATGTTTTGCGTGCTTACCAGCGTTGCTTTTTAAAAGGTTATCGCGCTGCGAGACGGCTTGAAGATTTCCAAGACAATTATCAGTCTTCACGCCATTTATGTGATCAATCACAAGACCGTCTTCGATTAATCCGTAAAATGCTTCATAGATGGCTCTGTGACAGAGATACTTCTTCCTCCCAGCTGAAAACATCAAATATCCCATATTATTCAGATACCCAACCGGTTCTTTGAGTCTGCGGTGCCTGACAACACCATCACTAGAGGCTTCGTAATTAGCAAGCACTGGGTGAGGTCTGAAATCTTGGCTCATTTGTATAATAATACTACTTGTCTAATTTATTATCTGCTTTAATTATAAATCTCTGGATATAATCTTGAGGGGTTTTTATTACTTTGTCCTTGATTTTATCAAGGATGACGGAGTCAATGATTCGTTTGTCATAGTAGCGTTTTAGTTCCCTGTATCGTTTACCCCCACAAGCAAGGCATAATTGCGATTTTCCTCTAACACCCACCCCACATTGGAGGCATGGGAGAGGGCCTTTTGAACCGTTTCTCACGCTTTGCATATGATACCCACAGAATTCGCTTCTGCATGATTTGTTACACGGGGTTGTAGATCCAATCATTAGCCACTTGCAGTGATTCATTATACTATATTTTTCTATTTAAATACTTGTTTTAATTATAACATGGAGGAGTTCAAGAGATTATCGAAAATTAAGCCCTGGAAAAATACTAAATTCAATCTTGATAGGGAGTTCCAAAGATTATCGAAAATCAAACCTTGGAAAAATACTAAATTCAATCTTGATAGGGAGTTCCAAAGATTATCGAAAATTAAGCCTTGGAGAAATACTAAATTCAATCTTGATAGGGAGTTCCAAAGATTATCGAAAATTAAGCCTTGGAGAAATACTAAATTCAATCTCGATAGAGTCTCTGATACACCAAAATGTCTAATCGGTGATAGAACTATACTCGGTAAAATCAGGGAGTGTTTTAATGAATTCTACCGAGACGGTGCAGCATACTGTTGGTCGACATTTCGAATTATTGATGAAGATGTCAATGTACCCATCATCGATGCTACTATGAACGATAAAAGAGCAGCTGAGATAATTTCACACCTTGGTGAAATTGCAAAGCAATTTCCATCCAAAGGATTTCAAGCAAAGCAATTTCCATTCAAAGGGGAAATTCAAAGATGGAAATCCAAAGGTGGAAATTCAAAGGATTTCAAGCAAAGCAATTCCCAACAAAGCAATTCCAATCAGAAGTATTTTTTCAGAATAAAATTCATTATCGAAGTCGAAGGCAAATGGATTATTAAGGATAAATTTGAACCAATCCTCAAGAATAAAAAAGCTGTCATTGTGAGTAGAGATTCCAAACCAGGGATTCTAACCGGCATTGATAAACCATACTACGAAAGATCTTATCCCGTAACAGCAATGGTTTATGGGATATATCCGTTAAATGATAAACCCGATATCGCAAAACTAGCTCCTATGAAATATTCACCGTTGACTTCGTCAAGGCTCAATTGTGTAGCAACACGGGTAATGGAACACTTCACAAATGCATCCCGAGGAAATAAACTAACTGATCTGCGACGTAGGAAAATAACCGAATGGGAACTGACAGTGAAACAGCACGGTGCAAAGATTTCTGATATAGCTAAATTAGAAACATCATTAAGATTTCCAATAACCGTTATGACGATAACCGGAGAAGTAGTACACGAACCGAAATATAAATTACAAGGAGCGCCAATACAAATTATTGATCATAACGAACACGCGTGGACACCTGCAGTAACAATATTTCCACGAGATAGAACCGTGAGATATATCCCCCCGGAATTTTCCGGGGAATTTTCCGGGGATGTTTTCTATGAAGAGAAATTATTTGATGCTCTTCATGCGTTGTGTAAAGATGATCCTGTGTCAGTGTGGTTACTTAGTACTGCTGGTTCCGAATCAGGATTTGATCAATTTGTAAGACCAAATGGTGAATTATATCGCGTTGAAGAATTAGATAACAGAATGAGAAAAATCGCTAATGATTTTTCACCGGAGAGTTCCCATGAAAAACTATTGACGGATAGTTTTACTATTCCATCAGTGGTAGCTCACTTCGCAAGAGAAAAAAACTCATGGCGTCCAACACGAAGTGATTTTCTCGAGGACGTTAAATTGAGTTGCATCGAATTTGGTCATGGAGGACTGTGGAATACAAAATACCATCGTGACGGTATGATTTCAATTGATATATCCGCGTGTTATCCTGGAAGTTTTCTCGGGTATGGGGAATGCGCTGAATACTTCAAACGATTTGGACACCCCACGCATGAAATGACTCGTGTTGCGATTAATGGACCATTGCCTGATTTTGATTTAACCGGATTCGCTCGTGTGATATCATTTGAACTCGCTACAGGGTTACATAAGTATAGTTATGTTTGGCTCGGTAGACACCTATCTGAAAAACACTGGATGCCAATAGTGCTATTGAGATATATGATTGATTGTGGCATGCTGATATCGTTGATTGTTTCCGAAGCTATTATATGCTATCGAGCTCAAAAAGAAGTTTGGCTACCACAACCCGATCTAGATCGTATAATTAGCGAACTACGAAAACAGTTTCCAGAAGAACAAATCATGAATTGGTCTAAGAAGTTATTTGAAATTAAAAAAGAACAAGCAAAAGATCTCGGAAGAAGAATAATCGGTAAATTTACCCAGGGTGGACGATACGACAACGCAAAATACTCTTCGCGGTTGATCATAGATGTCGCTGAATACGATTTTATTGTAGCGGATTTAATGAAACAGGGAAAACTTGTATCCCGTAAGGATGCTTTTCTATCCAATGGTGAGAAATTAGGTACGGTTGTTACCTACTGTGATGGATATAATTCCCAGTACACACATTTGAGAAGTTCAATGCTAGCCTATGCTTGCATTAATCTATTTTCGATGATAAATAGATTTCCTAATACCGCGGTTAGAGTAGCCACTGATTCGATGTATATACACAATAAGTACAAATCAGCTGTAGCGGCATTCACAGATCCGGAGGAAGCGTGGGGGCGTTGGCGATTTAAAAAGGAGATGCTACATGAGTATTGTGAATCCGCAGACGTTGCCATGGATGAAAAGTACTTAAAATGTGATGAGATTCAATCAGAATTTTCTAATGCACCACCGGTATCTGATCCAATATGTAGATACAAGACAGTTTATTTAAACGGTTGTGGTGGGTCAGGAAAGACAACTCGTGCAATTGAATTATATCGTCGTGGAAACGCTAGCGTTTCTAACTTGATTGTGTTAACACCGACTCACAGACTCGCCAGAGAGATGATACAGCGAGGGGTAAATGCCTGTACTTATCATAGTTTTTTTCGATGGAAAGGTGACAAATGGACTCCTGAGCGTATGGGTGATAAATTCATTCCTGAAATCATAATTTGGGATGAAATATGCACAGTGTCATTAGATGTATTAAAAACATTTCTTGAGTGGTTGTTAAACAAAAACACAAAAGTCGTCATGTGCGGTGATCACGGCCAACCACCACCATTTGTCGGTGGATCTCCACATGAATGGCTAAAGGGTTCTGTAGACTATTATGAAGAAATTAATACCGACCATAGATCACTTGATGAACAATTACGCGAGTTCAAAGCACTGCTTAGATTACAACCGGATAAAATCCAATGCGAAATAGCGCGTGAAATAATTTCAGAAACTCCTATGAATGATTTCTGGGAAACGTGGAGACCAAATGATTTGATAGTAGCAAGTAGAAAAATAGTCAGAGACACACTTCAGATGAAGTTATTTGAATTGCATAAAGAAAAATTTGCAACGCTTCCAGTACCGTTGTGTTATAGGCCTTCGGATACACGAAAGCAGAATATAGAAGTTGATATTCCAAGCCTGACAAAGTCAGGAAGTGAAAAGCAGATTCTCGTGTTAAATGATATTGTGCTGGTTGATATCAATGTCGTTGAAGATGCATTGCGTGCTAATAAATCCCCATGGACGCTAGGATACGCAGCAACAATACACTCTTCACAGGGATTGACTATATCGGATACAATTGTTTGGATGGTAGATAATCGCATCGAATGGTCGAATTTAGTCTATCTCGCAGTATCCAGAGTACGAAGAATAAATCAGCTTCGAAGAATTGTCCTCGATGATGAAATCATTGGTGATGATAATGACACAACAATAAGTGATATTGATGTTAGCATCATTAATAAAAAACTCTCCGGTTACAAACAACAGGACAAAAAAAAACAACGAGAATTTGATATTGATGCTAAATTAATAATCACTTTGAAGAAACAACAGAATAATCACTGCGCGAGTTGCAATTGTATAATGCGTTGGCAGTATTCGGATAAGGATCCTCGCCAATTCACCGTAGACAGAAAAAATAACAATCTCGGTCATGTCAGAAATAATGTGATGTTGACTTGTCTTGAGTGCAATAGACGCAACGGCGCTAGTTAAGACCATGCGGTGGCAATTGAGTATCCTCGGGAATCACTTGTAGTTGTTGTCGAGTAAATCCTCGCTGAGGAGCAGTTGAATCCAGTTTATAGATTGCTGGTCTACCAGTTGATCGTGTTATACTAGATATCTTATGCGTAGTGACGCTCCAAATAGGATCAGTAGCCCTTTTTCTACCCCCTTCAAGCTCTCCTGGTTCGTATAAGTACCTCACAATGACACTACTACCAAGAATTGGTTGGGAAACGCTAGCGTTTCTAGGGAAATCTTTTTGTGGTTGTACGGGTATTGACTTCTTTTTAATCGCGTTGATAGGTTTCATGTTGATTGTTCTAGTAATCTCGTTATTCAGTGCAGTAATCACAGATGGTAATCTTTTAACCCATTCACTGGATCGCTTTTCTTGAATGAATTCTTTTGCGTATTGATATCCAAATAACCGCTCAGCAATCGTCCGATTAAATCGTTCGACAATGGCCTGATCGCGATGTAGCGCAGTATGCCCTCGTCGTATGGTGACATTATGATTTTTCATTGTAGATAGAACCGCACCCTGAAATTCCTTGCCAGGATCAACCTGCAATAGATTCGGCCAGTGCAGAGGACCTCGTCGATAAATCCTTTCAAATGCAGAAGCAACTTCAGTGGCTGATTTTGTTTTTAACGGTTCTGCTTCTTTGTATCGACTTGCAATATCAACTACGGTTAACGCGTATTTGTAACCACGATCATGTGGCAGAAATAATATATCAGCCTGATGAACTTCATTAGGAGCGGTCACATCAAAATGCGAGAATTGAATTTGTTTAGGTGGTGGTAGATAAATTTGCCATAGTGCCTGTTTGGATAACCAATCCGCCGCTGTAGTTTTTTTCACTTTTGCAGCGCTAGCGAGTTTATGTACTGCTGATTTACCCCTCCAGTATCCTCTTGGGGAATAATAAATTGATTCCATATTATTAATTACCAGCACCCATCATCAATTTGCCTTTCATAGCTGATTTTACCAACCACGAAGCCAACTTTTCTTTAAAAGATTTATCAGGAATAGCATTTAACGCATGAATTAATTTCACATCCGCGAGATGCCTGTGTTGCAGGTTGCTGCTTTTATAAGCAACATCATGAAGGTGACAGGCCTTATCAATGGCGTTTATTGGTTCTTCACCGGGTCGGGGTTGATTTTGATCATCAAGTCTGATATCTAATCGTGTTCCGGGACCACAGTAGCTATATCCTGGAAGGTGCTTTTCTCCGAGGTACTTTGCCCATGGGGTTCCAGGGAGCTTTGTCAATTTGGCTGCGATATCACCTCCTCGTTTTTTTTTAAAACATCTCCGGATTGTAAAATCTTTGATTTTGTAGAAATAAATCTAAACTTTTTTATACCACATGTTGCACATCTACCAGTTAGTGCTGATCTGTTATTTTTAGTTGTAACCGTCGTCACATCATTTGTGCTAGTACGCGTTTTACACTTCACACAATATAGATCCATAATTTATGTATAGAGATATGAATATAATTGATTTTTCAGCGACTAAAATAAGAGAACCAGTTAAGCATCATGCAGCGCTACCAAACTCTATCCGTGCAATTATAATCGGGCCATCTGGATCCGGTAAAACGCAATTGTTGCTCAATTTAATAATGAGATGGATGAAGTGGGATAAGTTGTATTTAATTGCCCCTAGCGTAGATGATCAACGATGCTATGAAGTGTTAAAGGATTTTAACGAGAATGCATCAGAAATTAAAGGTGAGAATACCATTGATTTTATAACTGATATTGACGAGGCGCCATCCGTGGATGACCTTGATGGGAGCATTAACAATTTAGTCGTATACGACGATGTGATGTTAGACAATCAAAAAAACCCAGCTAGAATATTTTCCCGGGGGCGTCACAAAAACACTGATGTGATATATGTCACTCAACGCTACACTCAGATTCCAAAAGTGATCAGAGATAACTGTAATATTCTTGCTGTGTTTAACGGCGTTGATACACATACGCTACGAAATATTTGGCAGACATGGTGTTCCGATATGGACTTCAATCAATTTAAAAATTTCTTTAGTCATGCTCAGTCAACCCCGCATGGATTTGTAACAATAAATTTACATGATCCTCGGACACGATATCGTATCGGACTCGATCAAATATTTGGTTGAAATCGTAAATGATTTTTGTTAACCAGAACTGAAAGTTCCAGCAGCAGAGAGGGTGGATGACAACGACGTTGGCGTATATAAGGAAATCTTATTTTATCGAATAGACGCCATTTTTTTTACTATTTGGTAGAAGCATCAGATTTCCTTATTTACACTCAAAAAGTTGTGAGATTCACCCTCTCTGCTGCTCCGTCAGTTCAGTTAAACCTCTCAGTGAAATACTTTCTGAAGGCATCTGCGCAAAACTTGATCATAACCCCAACTCCAAGTCAATGGTGTTGTTCCAGATGGAATACTGGAAGTCAGATCTGCATCGTGTTCATTAGGACAAACTAAACATAATAAAAAGTATTTTTGGTGATTACTCATCATCACCTAGAGGAATAGTTACAGCTGAATAACAAGATGGCCACCACCTTTTATAAACAGCTGTTGTACATTTTACTACAGTTACAATATTTTACTTATCAAATCCCTCGCTATGTTTACATGTTTACACATCAGATTGTTTCCAAACAGAAATTAAATGTAGTCACATGGGGATACTGTAAAATTCCCTTTAAGTCTTTCAAGGACTCAATTGCTTTAAAATAAAGAATGTGGGCATCATACAGCAACTAGGGATAGTAAGAGTCCATTTCAATATTGAATACATTCTAAATTGGATGTTCTTCTTTCTATGCAACGAATCTCTACAATACCTTTCCAACCTTTAGGAGTGTATGTAACAGTCCCTATAGATCTACAATACCTTTCCAACCGTTAGGACTGCAGGTAACAGTTCCTATAGATCTTGAATACCTTCCAAACAATAATGTGCAACATTCTTAAGCAAAATGCTTTCAATCAGTATTTTGCTGACTGGAACCTTGTTTTTCACAAATATAATAAAAAGACTATTAATGATTAAACATAACCTACTACATAAATCATTAAATAAATCAATAAAAAATAAAAATAAAAATTGAAAGTCAATTATTATAAATTAAATATATTGTTTTCTTAACATATATTTGAAATATAAATATTTCAAGATATTAATGCCATAAATTAGAAATGTGTGATACAATGACCAGATCTTCAAAAACAAATATGACATACAGTGGTTCACCATAGTACAACCATACAAGTGTAATTTACTAGTAGCGTAAAGTCAACAAAAGTTGTTCTCCACCGCTTTGTGAATCTACATGCAAGAGAAGGTCATTTTTTTTGGCTGATCCATGAAAAGTTATAATATTTTAGTTCAACAAAACAGGAGCACCATGGAAATAAAGATAGCCAATAAACTTTTTTAAATAATTAAGGTGGGAGTTTCGTAAATTGGCCTCTGGCAAATTTCTTTAGTTTTGGCTATGGTGCGACTTTTTCAGCTATTATTGTTTACTATATAAAAATATGGATATGTTTGTGAACTAGGTGTTTCAGGATTGTCTTGTTCTTGAAACTGATGTCAGGCATAGGCACCTTCCATAGTTACTCTGCATTATGTTGATAGTGGAATATCAATAGTTGGCTAGGAAGAAGAGCTAGCCTCCCATAGCAGTAAGTGCACTGGTTTGGGGTAGTCCTACATGTAAGACCCAATGCAGATAATTATTTATGTCTGGGGTGTCATGGTCTTACTGCCTAATGAACAGCACTGTGTAGTGTGTTTTGAACTCTACTGACAGGAGAATATGAGGTGAAATTTTCATGATTATCACATACATACTTGACAATAAATATCAACATTCATCCACATATTTAAGAGTTATTGATATACTTACTTTGTTGTCGACTCAAAATCTGACACTACCAAATGAACGCATTTTTATGTTCCTTTGACACACATTTCAATTGGATGCAATGCGATGGTGGCTGAGGAATGCCAAAGTAGGCTTCAACAAGGCCGTTTTATTTTAGCAAAACGAAAGTATCAAAATATCTAATATTTGAACAGCAAGCAACATTTCGTTTCGTTCAAGAAACATTTTCCGATTGGAACCTACTTGAACATACTTCGGCATACCTTGACTACTGTCGCATTTCAACAAATTCAAATGGTCAACTGAACAAGAAAATGCGTCTGTTTGCAAGTGTCAGATATTGATTCCACTAGAATAAATACAGCACAGTAAGTATATTAATTAAACATAAATTAGTGGAAGAATGTCGATATAGGTTGCCAAGTATGTGCGATATTCCTGAAACTTTGACTACTCGTTCCGATGTCGACGACATCGGAACAGACTACACAAGGCCGTTATTCGGATCGTAAGACATAGCACTTAAACAAAATCAACATGTGTTGTGTCTTACAGGTAGGACTAGGGTTTGGGGCAAGTAGAAACGGCTTGGATGACAAATATTTCAATTGCATCAGCCTATTTTGCAGAACTGTCAGCTAGGAAAAGGACTTGTGTTTTTGCATCACATTGTGTCAAAAATGACCTTCAGACATGAAAGTTGCAGTTATAAATTTGAGCCTGAATTTGAGGGTGGGGACTGGGGTGCATATAGTCCTGACTCCCCAAACATAAATATCAGCGTCGGGTCTTATACGTAGCACCTAAACAAAATCAACATGTGCTATGTCTTACAGGTAAGACTACACTAAAATCAAGATCAACATGTGATACGTCTTAAGGGTAGGACTAACTTAAGCTATGAAATGTCATTGACTTTTCTGGTCATGTGGATACTATTCTTATGCTTTATTTTAATATAGGCATCTAAAATATGTACCTTTCTTATCTCACTTGTGAATCTGATTTTTATAATGATTTTTTTTTATATACTAGGTTTCTGATTGCGGCATTAAATCCGTACATAAAATCTGGCCCCTGTCGCTTTAAATTTGGCGCTAGTTCCGGAAGTGTCACTTCCACTAATAAGCAATTGGTAAAGCTTAAAGAAGCTAGGGGGCGGAAAATCGTTCAATGATAGGTTACTAATTGGTACATTTGCTAGGTTTATTATTCCTCTAAGACATGACGTAATACATTGATTTAGACATTCAATATTTACTGCCTGATTTTAATGTTACTCTTTACGGCATGTGTAAATACTATTCTCTCCATCTGATTGATCTGTCGAACTTGAGCAACATTACAAAAAATAAAACACTTGGAAATAAACCACACGTTTGGAATCTGATTTTCATTTTAAATAAAGTACTATATGATCATATTCATGTGCAAAACAGAAATATAAATAGAATATAGTTTTCATACTAAAATATAAGTATATAACTAGAATATAGTTTTCAAGCTAAAATATAACTAGAATATAGTTTTCATGCTAAAATATAACTAGAATATAGTTTTCATGCTAAAATATAACTAGAATATAGTTTTCATGTTAAAATATCACTAGAATATAGTTTTCATGATAAAATATAAGTATATAACTAGAATATAGTTTTCATGCTAAAATATAACTAGAATATAGTTTTCATGCTAACATATAAGTATATTTACACCTCAGCAAGCAGAACGAGAAAAAGGGAGAACACGAGAGGGCTTCTCATTTCTCTGATATTAAAAATCAACATTAATTTTTTTAAATAAAAAAAACAACAACTCAATTTTGAAAACTTGAAATGCGAAGTCTGATTCACGTGGACTTGTATGTTTTTATATTATTTTCGTTTGAACTACTGGTAGTTGATTTGGTTTTATCAAAATATCTGAATGTAAAAGATACCCTATACAAAAGACTGAACTGCGCTTTGGGGAATGGATTTCTGGGGGACATCAACTGAATACTGTACGTAATATTAGACAGAATGGAGAGAGAAGAAAAAAAAACAAGTCCTGAAAGGAGTTTTTTTTAAAAAAAAAAAAAGAAGACCTTTGTAGTTCAGCTCTAGACGAAACAAATTTAGATGGGGTTGGGTCCGTTAGAAGTAGTTATATATATAGATCTCCAAAATTTCTTACACTTCATAAATCGGCCAAGATATTTTGTTCTGTTTAGACATGACCTGAAACTGCGGAGAATTACACGTAAACCCTGTCATATTGAAACATTATATTTGGCAAAGAACCTTCTTCAGGCGAACGAAACCTATGATTTCCCTGTAAATTACTGCGCTCACACGCATCCGAGACACCAAAATGGCAGAAATAACTGTAAATATTCCAATTGGGAAGAAACTAAATAATCTGACTACCTCGGCTAATTTTACGATTAGGACTGACTGAGTAGTATTGGCAAAATCAATGTAAATCCTCATCCATTTTCGTCACACGTTAGAAACAAAACTCAATGTAATAATGGCCAGTTTAAACTACCATCAAGCCCGTAGTTCTTATTAAGTCATAATAACTAAATAACTTCACAATGAATAGTAACCGCTCAGGTGGCCTAGTGGTTAGAGCGTCCGCCGCGAAAGCGGGAGGTCGTAGGTCAGATCCCTGGCTGAGTCATGCCAAAGACTTACACAAATGGTACTAACAGCTGCCTCGCTTGGCGCTCAGCATTAAGAGGTTAGTGTTAGGACTGGTCTGCCTGATGTCAGGATAATGTGACTGGGTGGGACGTCATGCTATATGTCTACGGCATGCTGGATACCTATATACACTTTGTAGAAATGCAATGTTAATACAGGAAGCTTTTAGGGACCAGAGGAACTGTACGAGACAGAGCGAAATACCCAAGTGCAGTTGGTCCGAGTCTCTGGTAGACAAAGTAAAAAGAAGAACGGTGGAAGAATTTAGACGGATTCGAGGGAAATGGATTACCAGTCCAGAGAAAGATAAAAAAGGACAGGAGGACAATCTATCGCACCAATTCAGATGATGAAATAGGCCATCACTTGGTCGAGTGAAATATGAGTGATAGGGTTTTAGTTTGAATAGTATTTGAGAGATGAATGTTATTGAATGATATTAAATTGTTGTTTATTTGAATTTCACATTTTGTGTATTCATTAATTTAACTGTCGGCACCGCTGACTGGGGGCTCAGAGCTTTGCATCTCTTCATCACTACTTCAATTTCTGACAAAAACGAGCCAGGGTGGGTCTTCTGTAATAATTTAAAATAATATTGAGAGTATATATATATATATATATATATATATATATATATATATATATATATATATATATATATATATATATATATAAATTCATCATTTCTTAAATATACATTCATCATTTCTTAAATGTAAACGGAAGCGAAAAAAGAACGTTCTTTCAAAGCTGGCCGGTGTAGATAGAACAGGAAGAAGAATTCCAGATATTTCCCTTTCGCCCGTAACGGATAAACGACTTAAAAATTCTGCCGTTAACTTTAATAATCTGGTTCAAATTCCTCTTAAATCGTCAACCGTTGTGTGAACTGTCCCATGGATACCACTACGTATTGCATTATTCAACGCTCAATCGGTAGGATCACCGGAAAAGCGCACAGAAATTGTTAATTTATCAACGACCAGAATATTGACGTCTTCTTCCTGGCAGAAACTTAGTTACATTCCGCAGGTGAGGAATCTAAGTGTGCGGATTTAACACCCAGCAATTACTCCATCAAGTCGTTCCCCCGCAACTCTCGCGGAGGTGGAATTGCTGTAATTACAAAGAATTCCATGATCAAATGTCTTAAGTACAACACAACCTTCAACTTCTGCCAAACATCGTTTGAACTAGTCCAAACAACGCTCACACTGGAACAAAGGTCAGTCCATTCTTTTCTGTCTCTACCGTCCTCCTCCTAGTAGAAAAAACAAGCTGACTGAATCTCTCTTTTTGGACTAGTTTTCAAATCTTCTAGAATTTGGAAATTCGATAGGTGACAACCTAATTATTGTTGGAGATTTCAACTTTCACTTTGACTGTCCTGGTAAACCATACATGTCAAAACTCCTAGATTCCATTCATGTTTTCAATGTTAAACAGTCAGTTAACCAACCTACCCATAAACTTGGTCACATTTTAGACTGGTTTCTTTATAGACTTGATGATAATATTCTGCAATCCACCCTTGTATCCCACGAACTTGCATCGGATCACCTCTGCATTGTATGCCATCTCGACATATCAGTCCTTAACCCTCCACCTCTATTTGCTACTAAGAGAAACCTCCGTATGATAAGTAGAACCAAATTCATGCATGACATCCAAGAAAACCTAACAACTTTCTTACATCCAACAGCGGAACAACTTGATAACTGCCTGCGTTCATTGCTTGAAAAACATCCACCACCCACCAAATGCAGAGTATCAATAAAAAAAATTGTTCTCCATGGTATAGCAGTGTTAGGGACCAGCTTTGCACTGCTAAAAGACATCGCCGAAATGCAGAGAGGCTTTGGCTTTCCACCAGACTCACTATTCATAAACAAATCTACGAAGCCGCTAAGAAGAACGTCACAAATATAGTCCATTTAGCCAAATCATCCCACTACAGTACTAAGATCACGGAGAGTTCCAGCTGCAAAGAGCTCTTCGAGATAACTAACAAACTAATGTCAAGGAACAAATGTACACCACTTCCAACAACCTTCTCTCCACTAGACCTACCAGACCAATTTGCAATTTTCTTCGATGACAATGAACAAACCATTAGAGATTCGCTTAACAGCACAATTTCAACTGATTCGTCACCATACAGTTATGATGCAGAATTTCAGCGACAACCGTTAGGAGCATTTTAACCTGTTTCTATTGATTTAGTACGAACAATCTTGATGAAAAGTGCACCAAAGTCTTGTGAACTTGATCCAGTTCCGACATCACTGCTGCTTGAGTGCTTAGACCCAATATTACCTTCACTAGCTGATGTTATTAATATCTCTCTCTCTCATCAAGAACCGCTCCGGTGGCCTAGTGGTTAGAGCGTCCGCCCCGGAAGCGGGAGGTAGTCGGTTCGATCCCCGGCCGAGTCATACCAAAGACTTACAAAAATGGTACTAACAGCTGCCTCGCTTGACGCTCAGCATTAAGAGGTTAGTGTTAGGACTGGTCGGCCTGGTGTCAGGATAATGTGACTGGGTGAGACATCATGCTACATGTCTGCGGCATGATGTCTCAGTGCTAGACATCACTATAAACTGCCTCACTGCAGACATGGTAGCGATATGATTGAAAAATTGTTAAAGCTACGTTAAAAATCATAATCAAACAAACAAACAAACAAACTCTCTCATCAAGGGAATTCCCATTATTTTTCAAAACTGCCATCGTAAAACCACTGCTGAAGAAACCAACACTGGACCATAACAATTTAAAGAACTACCGCCCAGTTTCTAATCTCCCATTCATAGCAAAACTCTTAGAAAAGGTTGTTCTAACTCAACTTGTATCTCATTTGAATTCAAACAGTCTTTTTAGCAATGTACAGTCTGTATATCGCCCATGCCACAGTACGGAAACTACTCTTCTGAAAGTATTTAGTGACAGTCTCTCTGCTTTGGATAGTGGAAAGAATAATGTCCTCACTCTCCTGGATTTATCTGCAGCATTTGACACAATAGACCATGATATATTACTTCACCATCTCTAGTATGTATTTGGCATTCAGAATATAGCCTTACAGTGGTTCAAGTCCTACTTAGCCAACAGGTCACAAATTATATCTGCAAATGGAATACACTCCAGCCCAGTAGATGTATGTTGTGGTGTTCCACAGGGATCTGTTCTTGGATCTGTTCTCTTCATTCTGTATATTCAGCCGCTCTCAAGTGTCATAGATCATCACCCAGTGTCGCACCAATTGTATGCTGATGACACCCAAATATACAAGTCTAGCCACCCAACTGAAGTTGATGCTACCATCCATGGAGTAGATAAGTGCATTTCTGATGTAAAGTCATGGATGACATGTAACAAGCTGCAGATGAATGATGATAAAACTGCGTCTATTCTGATCACAACACAAAGACTTTCTCATTCACATCCTTTACCTCAGACAATAAATATCAGCAACACCAACATTAAATTCTCAGTCAGTACGGAACCCAGGCGTTACTCTAGACAGTACTCTCACATTGCACCAACATGTCATGAACATATGCAAGGCTGCATATCTTGAATTGAGACGCATCGGTTTCATTCGTAAATATCATTCAGTTGATGCCACTAAAACACTTGTGTCTTCATTAGTACTTTCAAGACTGGACTTATGTAACTCAATTCTGTCTGGTTCATCACAATATTTACTCCAGAAACTTCAAATAGTTCAAAACACAGCTGCACGGATCATCTTTAGAGTACCTCGATCAGAGCACACCTCACCACTGCTCTGTACCCTACATTGGCTATCAATTCGATACAGAATCAAGCACAAAATATTTGTTCTCTGTGCTATTTTTCAATGACAGACTCCAGTCCAACATACCTATCCAGCCTCACCCATGTGTATACACCAGCTAGATCCTTACGCTCTTCATCTGATAATCGGATACTCACTGTATCCAAAGTAAAAACAAAGTCATATGGACAACGTTCGTTTGCACACCAGGGCCCGGCGACGTGGAACGAATTGCCCATTGAAATTAGACACAAAGACACAGTGGTCCCTTTTAAGAGTGGTCTTAAGACTCACCTGTTTCGACTGCAGGGACAAACTTAGCAGCCTAATCATGTTTTGTATCTTATATGTTTTCAGCATATTTTTATGTTTTCCAATTTCATTGTTTTTGTCATTTGTTGTTCTGTAGTGTAGTCATATCATTATTGATGGTGTAAAGCGCTTAGAGCTTCGAAAGATTAGGCGCTATACAAAGTCCTCATTATTTATTTATTTATTTATTATTATTATTATTATTATTATTATTATTATTATTATTATTATTATTATTATTTTTATTATTGTGTGTGTGTGTGTGTGTGTGTGTGTGTGTGTGTGTGTGTGTGTGTGTGTGTGTTTCTATATGTGCATGTGTCCAGATATTTTTATTCATAAATGTTCACATAAATTTAATAATAATTTTATGCTACAATCCAAATATAATTAAATTTGTTCGTCCAGGAATGCCAATATAAGGTGTAATAATATATGGAACTTGACATAGGTGTATATAATATCTATACATTTGGGTGTGGCTTTTTACCCCATGGAGCCTCACCTTTATTTGTTCCTTTATGATACCGTACTTGAAGCAATCATTGCTTTGGATTATTACAGATCTTACGCTCATTTAAATATTTTTACAGATCTTACGCTCATTTAAATATTTTTTTCTCTATATTTTTCACATGATACACGAAATATTTTTTTATTTATATTTGTTTTGGGATAGGCTATTTTACATTGTGCATAACCATTCTGTTTCCTAATATATTCAATACATTTATTTGGAAACGGAAATCTAAGAATATGAATAAAAACATACAATAAAGTGGATAAAGAAAGTTCCTATTACATGGATCATAAGAATTCCATATCATTCTTTTCTCCGTTAATGCAAACATCATGCATTTAATATTTTCACTAAAGATAAGTGGCACGTCATCTTACAACGTACGCCATATTGTTCCATGTTTTCTCCATAATGAGGTGTGCAGGCACCAATTCCCTAACGGTACGGTTTCAATTCCCGCCATCGATTCAGTCTGGATCGGCTACCATGGTATGTTCATGAGACAAGTTCATCTCGTCTCAAAATGCTATAACCGTATAAAAGTTAAGGCATTAAAAAAAAAAGTGAGAGAGAGAGAAGAACAAGTATAACAGGAATATTTACAGACTTGTATAATTGCAAGTAAATGTATGTCACGGACAATCATTTATAACAGATGTTTTATGAATATAAATTCTTTAAATAGTGGCCTGGCTCTACGGAAATTACGTTATCTCAGAATCGTGAATGATGAAATGCAGTTTTAAATTAGTTTAACTCAATTTTCTCTTCAACTATGTTAATTGACACATAGCGTTGGCAAAAGAGCCTTTCTTTGTACCTGTACTAAACAAAGACAATTTTAAAATGAAAAGCAGCTATGGTTACGGGTAAATAATGGTAAATAAAAAATGGTGTTAGGTGTCGTGCAAGTATTACAATCCCTTCATTGTAAGTGTATGCACTTATGTACTTAAGTGTTAGGAGAGATTGCTGGGATATATCAGGAGAAATATATTTTGATATTTTAAAATCTAACAATCCTTCCAAAAACTAAATAACAAAAAAATCTAAATATAGTGGATACAAGTTTTTCATGCCACTCCGGTCGTCCAGTATTTTGAAAATTCAAACCCATTAAAAAAAACACGATATAATTTACCATAGGGCCCCTCACTAAACAGTTCGCACTGAACTGAGTATTGATAATAGTATACGTCATTGAGAGCATACACAACTTTTTACTCATGTTAACTATTAGGTATAGAATTAAATTACTAAAAGGAATCACTTTACAGACCAGCGTGACATGTTTTCCTTCTATCAAACGCGCACACTTGCCAGTTCCAGTTCATTTCACTCTAGCATTTTTTAAAACAACATTTAGAGTATTTGCAAACATACATGTACCAGGAAAGATCGCAGTTAGTGGTCGAAACAAGGAATTATTTACTTTATTACGTTAACATAGAAAAATACATTGAGCATGATGTCTAATTTTGAGATCAATTTGCTTAAAACGAATACAACGAATACATAGGTAAGTTCTCTCTCTCTCTCTCTCTCTCTCTCTCTCTCTCTCTCTCTCTCTCTCTCTCTACACACACACGCTATATCCAATGAAATAGACACGTATCTGACTGATTCAAGCTAGATATATTATTCCTTGATAGCATTCGACCAACACATTACAACTATCACCGCGTCTTTGTTACATACATTATTTACATACATTATTTTTAATTTTCTTTTCCAGATTTAATCCAGCGACGTCTTTCTTTATAAGAACAGCAGAAAACTATGGCACGATTTTAATACTTGAATTCGGGACGCAACGTGAACTTTTTTTCTTCGTCAACTCACCCTGTGTTACGACTGCGCATCATTGGATATACCGCATTACCTTTAACAATATTTTGCCAGAAATTATAGGAAAGTTTAACCTGGGCACAGACCACGGTTTAAAATGTGGTAACTCAGCCTTTCTAGTCGTTTAGCACGGTCGCTTGAAATTTGTTCCAAAAGTGAAAGATCATTAAGTTCAAGTCATACCAATCTCAACCACCTCCTAAATCAGCACACACTGGCGTAATGAGCAATAATCAAGCCAAACCATCCCAACAAACCACAAAGGAAGTTAGAAATGGTCCGTCGTCACGCTATGTTGACTACAAACCTAAGCCATATAATCCCACATATAAAGAATATCGGTCAACATACGAGATGTCCAAGTACAAACCTTTTGTACCGACACAATTAGAATTCAAAGGCAATGTGGAATATAAACTCACAGAGGATAACTACTATCCAATGAAACATTGGAAAACTCAGTCTATGAAAGACCCGGTTAGTAACAAACAATCCAAAGTGGACACTACAAAGAAAAATGTGCCAGTTGTTCCACCAAAAGCTGTTACGCCACCACCTCCACCAAAAACACCGACACCTACACCTCCTCCGCCCAAACCTCCCTCAACGGAACCAACGTCAGCTATTTCGCCCCCTTTACCAACTCAGGAGTTTCACCCGGAAAATAAATACCCGCCAGAAGTAATAGCATGTGTTCAAGCATACCTTATGGCACACAGGCATGCTCCTAACAAGGTAACACCAACACCAGAACCATTTTTTGTACCTCCTAGCAGCAAAGATCTGCCACCGGAAGTAGAAGCCTTGTTGAGTGCATACTATAGTTTACATTCTAGTCAATAAAAGGTACGGAATTTCAGTTTAGAAATCAATCGCCATTGCTTTTTGCTAGTAATATAACATCTGCAACTCACTTAGCTTCAACATATTCATACATCGAGGAACTAATTGCCACAAACGTAAGCCTGTAATGTTTCGATGTTACAAAACTTAATTAATATGAATTTATGTCTATGTTCACTTGCTGATTTGCATCATTTGTATGTAAGTAGTATGCGCTGTATGTGCTCAACACAAAATGATTTATTAATAACTTAATATTCTAATACTGTTTGCTAAATACTCATATTCAGTATAATTTTGACTATAAGAAAGTTATAAATAACTCATGGTGTTACAACATGGTTATATGTTTTAATTCGTAAAATTCTGACTATAAGAAAGTTATCAAAAACTCATGGTGTTACAATATGGTTATATATTTTAATTCGTATAATTTTGACTATAAGAAAGTTATAAAAAAAACTCATGGTGTTACAACATGGTTATATGTTTTAATTCATAAAAGTTTGACTATAAGAAGGTTATCAATAACTCATGGTGTTACAACATTGTTATATGTTTTAATTCGTAAAATTCTGTCATACATCACCAGGCGTATGCAAGGTTCTCAGCCATTAACGATGATCATCGTTATCCTAAATATAGATATAAAACATTCGGAAACATTTTATTTCGGCAGAGTGTGTAATACCTATATGCTGTCTTGCGGGTCATAAGTGATATCGATGCCTGTAGTTTTCTTTTAGATAATAGGTGAGTTGCTGAAAACTTTATTTTCAAAATTTTTGCAGCTGTTATGCAACTTACATGTAATGATGATCAATTACTCAATTGAATTGTATTTGCTAAACTGTAAGGGCCCAAACCACTGTATGCACTCATACCTATTTCTCTTGGTTGCACCGTTGTTTTGCTACCTGTCTGCACATGTCATGAAAGACTTAGCAATATGGCTTCTCGTGATGTAGCATGCTAACGCTAACAAGGCTCTAACTAAAGTGTGTGACGACTCTGTGGTATTAAACTAGGTAATGTAATGAAGCAACAAGTTTAGCAAAACCAACCAATAAATTTACTTACATAAGTGACAAAGTGATAATTTTAAGGTGAATTTACAGTATTGTGAAATAAATCCAAAATAATCCTAAATGTTCTATCACAAGTCCAAAAGTATGACGTTCCAAATGACTTTCAATATTGAATTTGCTGTTGCACCAATAGTCTTGAACAAGGTGATGGGGTAATAGTTTTGATGTATCAGAGTGATATAACCCAGAATGTCTTTGAATTAATTCATAATAATACTAATTAGTAAATTTGTCCAAAATATCGCAATGAGCACTTTGTAATTCTGGTGAATATTTTTTTTTAAATAAATGATTCCTCTCAAAATATATCTGAGCATAACTGAAATTGATTTTGGGGACTGATCTTAAGATAAAATTGAATAACGTTGTTGACCAAACTTTATATAAAAAACCTAAGACACAGTACAATTACCAGGGTCAAAAGTTTGCTTCTAGAGCATTGTTTGTTCTAAATGATGCTAGATATTGAACTCGTATGTTAGTAAACTATTTTCAAAAGAGATTAAAGGCAGTTACGCCGTAGCTAATCTACTCTAAATCAAGAACAAAGGTCAAGTACACAAAATAAATTAAATATACATGATAAATGATCCGCGTGAAACTGCATGCAGCATTCTTAGGCTCAGATGACTGGAATGACTAGAATGTAAGCAACACCCTAAGAATAGAAGGGATCTTATTAGAATATTTAGACCCTAACTGTACGCAACATTCTGACGCTGTCAGAACTATGACTAAAAAGGTCAGGCCCAAACTATATGAAGAACATGTATGTTCTTTTCTTAAAATCTTAGTCGCATCTACGATCAGTAACCCTGCTGGCGCCTCATTATCAACATGTTTAAGTCGTCTATATTACGATTACAGTGTAAATGTTGCGTCTACATAGCACGAAAATAATGTCTATAAGCAATACAAGATTCGGAATTATTTAGCTCTGCGTCTATTCTGCATGACATGAAAAATCATTAAAACTTAAAAATCTTTTAAAAAAAAATCATTCAAACTTACAGTAATTACTTGCTTAATAATATTTGTGCTCTTGTATCTAATTTTTTTATGCCGTTTTAATAGTGTTGGTTATTACATTTACTACACGTTTTAAATCATTTTATTAGTCTTGAATTTGGGTTGTTCCTAGTTATACAATTCGAAAAAAACCGGTTTCTTGGTAATAACAACAAAACTGTATCCATATGTGAGTACATTAAAATCCAAGGAATTTAAACGTTTCGCATTGATAGAAAAGATATAATCTTGGGTATTACTTGAAGAGGTAATGATCGAGAGCAGTCTGGGGTGAAAAAAGTATACTTAGATCTGCGTGACAGTATATCTATAAACAGTACGTTAAGATCTACATGACTGTATATGCAGGTAATCTATAAATACTATCCTGTGATCTGTGTGACTGGTAATGCAGATCATCTATAATTCTATGAATACGTACACAGCTAACTATTTGATGGAATAAGTATATGGTTAACTTACGACAACGTTGTTGGCGTCCTCATAGGCGGCAATTTGATGTGAAATAATTGATAGGGGCCGAGTGGTCTGAAGCGCTCACCGTTACTGATCACTGCCATCTTAGCTCTGCGTGAGTTCGAGTCTCGGGCTCAGCCAATGTGGTTGTGTGAGAAAGCTTGCTGGTAGCTTCTCATGGATCGATTGTTCTTTCTGGGCTTTTCATGGGTTCTGCCTCGATCATTAATATTGGCCGCCATGTATAGCCTATCTTGTGCTGAAAATGGCGTTAAACCCTAAAACAGCAACAGCAACAACATAATTGATATATACGGCAAACTAAACTGGTATTATCATCTTGTATGATAAGACTCAACATTAGCAAAAGTCTGTACAATGGTATAGCTTCACGCTCCAACGAATATGTTTAGTTTTTGTGACACCATGACACTTGATGGTACTAGCCACTATGGACAAAAGTAGCTCATACTGGTCATCTTTTCACCATCCAGTTCTTACCTTCAGTGTTTGCTATTCACTTTGTTAGTCATAAAACTTGGTATTCATCTTGAAGGGTACAATGCAACGTGGACCAAATTCGGCCCTAGTGACCTACGTGTATTGCTCAAGAGATTACTTAAATGTTGTGCATTAATTCGAGATAGGATACAGTCATTAGCTTTTTATGGGCTAATTTATAGTAAGGATATTAACTAGACTTACTATTAATGTCACAGTGACCTAGTGTTAGGATCACGTATCCCTCTTTCTCTGTTGAGCAAGATTTAGGATTATGAAAATGCGGAACAGACAAGAAACAGTAACAAGTGGAAATATGCTTTCTTACATGGCATATGCCTGTCTAGGGTCCTGTTTCCAGCCCGTGAAAACATTTAGCTTACACAAAATAAGTCCCATCATCTTCCGTTGAAAGTTGATAATTGACTGTCATGAAATCTCCAACAAATACATCTTGTAAAATCTTGGAAATGAATGTGAACATGGCATTAGCAGTATATATTTACTTATAAAACAAAAATGCCATAATGGAATAATTTTCTTCGCAATCAAACATCAGAGGTTCAAAGGGGTAAGAAGAAAATGAATATAAAAAGCCAATAAACTACTCTGAGGAGTCGTATGGCTGTTTTATTTGGCTGAATGTCATCGATGATGTAAAAGTAAACTTATGAATAATTTCACCACAATTTATTTTCATACATTACTCAGTTGTGTTATTGCCATCCAATACATTTTATCAATTTCACTTAAAATTTAAAATAACAATAACGGTAATGGGTTGTAGTAGCAGTTCTCAGCATTGAGGAAAATGCTACATGTTCGAGGCGATTAGCGAAGGCTTGTACCACGCCTGGTATACATATCTGATTTTTGTATTTTACTGGTGGGGGAGAAAAAAACAAAGGTTTCACTCAAGATCAGTCGACAGTTCAGACATATGATAAGTGTAATTCTAACGCTATACTTATATCTTCCTTTTCATTTTCTCTGTTACAGGAAATTCCTAGAAACTATGTCAATACCTCTGTTCTTGCCAGTATGCAGCGAGGCATGAATATATTTTCGTAGAAATGCTTGATCAGTTTATTTGCACTGTGACATCATGAGATATTGTTACATATTGATCCTACGAGGAGGCACTTGGTATCTGCACTCGAGCAACATCAGCCAGCTGTCATTTTTGCAAAATAAATTTACAAAAAAAATGTTAGAGGACAAAACAAAACCTGTAACTAAACCTAGTACCTCTCTGTAAATTGTGAATGAACAAATTACGTAACCAGATACGCTATGATGCATAAGCAGGTTTTTCTCTTTGACGACATGGATATTTTTTCTTAGTTTGAAAGAACTGACAAAGAAAACTTTTGCAGAGTGATTTTCGTGGAAACTTGTGTCACCATGACGAGCAACCGAACATCGCATTCTGAGAAAATGGTTTGCCATCTACAACATGCATTTAATAAGGATTATGTTCACATAAAGGGACGAAGCTATAAAACCCAATGAATATATGCATGCTGTAGCAGTACTATGACCAAATTAATGGGGAAAAATCTCTTTCTGTTAGGAAATACACTGGCTCCAGTACTAAATTCTAAACAGTAACATTTTACTTTCATTTATCCAATTCAGCTTTGTTTTATTTTGGTGACAGAAGTTCACATATTGGACATGCACAACATGAAAGGGTCCCGCACTTTAAGGCGAGAAACGAACACTAACAACTGATTTTAATTTTTCTCACTAACAATGCCTTTCTGATGAATAGAGTGAATTGTGAATAAACATTCTCATTAATATTTATATGATACATACACCAGTATCTCATGTTATATGATACATACACAAACATCTCATGTTATATGTTACATGCACAATTACCTAATGTTATATGATACATGCACAATTACCTCATGTTATATGATACATGCACAAACACCTCATGTTATATGATACATACACAAACAACTAATGTTATATGATACATACACAAACACCTCATGTTATATGATACATACACAAACATCTCATGTTATATGATACATGCAAAAACACCTCATGTTATATGATACGTACACAAACATCTGATGTTAAATGATGCACACACAAGCAGCTCATGTTAAATGATACATGCACACACATCCCATGTTAAATAATGCATACACATACATTGCATGTTATATGATCCACACATATACATCGCATGTTATATTATACATGAACATACATTGCATGTTATGTTATCCATGCAAATACATTGCATGTTATATGATGCATAACATACATCGCATGTTATATGATGCATAAACATACATTGTATGTTATATGATGCATACACATACATTGCATGTTACATGATGCATACACAAACATCGCATGTTATATGATGCATACACAAACATCGCATGTTATATGATGCATACACAAACATCGCATGTTATATGATGCATACACAAACATCGCATGTTATATGATGCATACACAAACATCCCATGTTAAATAATGCATACACATACATTGCATGTTATATGATGCATACACATACATTGCATGTTATATGATGCATAACATACATCGCATGTTATATGATGCATAACATACATCGCATGTTATATGATGCATACACATACATTGCATGTTATATGATGCATAACATACATCGCATGTTATATGATGCATAAACATACATTGCATGTTATATGATGCATAAACATACAGTGCATGTTATATGATGCATACACAAACATCGCATGTTATATGATGCATGCACAAACATCCCATGTTAAATAATGCATACACATACATTGCATGTTATACGATGCATACACATACATTGCATGTTATATGATGCATACACGTATCGTGTTTATCTAGTCAGTATATTATTGTTTTTCCTTTTCACAACACTTTTAAAATATGGCATCATGCCCGAAAATGGAGGCTAAATACCTACCCTGGACTGGTATCAAACCCGTGACCCATGGATTACGAGTTCAACATTTTACCAAAGGATCTACTGCGCCTCTCCTCTAGTCAGAACAACCTTAGCACACTCACGTTGTTTTAGAAATAAATAAGTTGCATGCCAATATATTGAATTATATGTTACTCTGGTTTGTATGTTTAACTTTTGTATTTTACTCCGATGAAAGTTTAACTGTATTTCATTCTAATGAGTAGAATGTCTTTATTTATACTTGCATGACACTAAATATGACCTTATTCATTTATAATCGTACTTATTCATTTATAATCGTACTTATTCATTTATAATCGTACTTATTCATTTATAATCGTACTTATTCATTTATAATCGTACTTATTCATTTATAATCGTACTTATTCATTTATAATCGTACTTATTCATTTATAATCGTACTTATTCGTTCATATAGAGTTATGGAAATACTATATTATTTGGATGAATAAAAGTCAGATTTACAAGATTCCATTTGATTGTTTACTATTTCTAATAAAAGTCAGACTTACAAGTGACAAATTGATTGTTTAGTATTACTATAAAAAGTCAGATTTACAAGATACGATTTAATTGTTTAGTATTACTAATTCAAGTCAGACTTACAAGATTCCATTTAATTGTTTAGTATTACTAATAAACGTTAGGCTTACAAGATATGATTGTTTAGTATTACTAATAAATGTCAGACATACAAGAATCCATTTGATTGTTTACTATTTCTAATAAAAATCAGATTTACAAGATACGATTTGATTTAGTATTACTAATAAAAGTTAGATTTTCTAAGATTTAATTTAATTCTTTATTATTACTAATAAAAGTCAGACTTACAAGACACGATTTGATTGTTTATTATTACTGATAAAAGTCAGACTTGCAAGATTCCATTTAATTGTTTATTATTACAAATAAAAGTCAGATTTACAAGATTCCATTTGATTGCTTATTATTACTAATAAAAGTCAGACGTACAAGATACGATTTGATTGTTTAATAAAAGTTAGATTTACAAGATACGATTTGATTGTTTAGTATTCCTAATAAAAGCCAGACTTACAAGATATGATTTAATTGTTTAATAAAAGTTAGATTTACAAGATTTCATTTAATTTTTTTATTATTACTAATAAAAGTCAGACTTACAAGAGATAAGTTGATGTTTAGTATTACTAATTAAAGTTAGACTTAACAAGATTCCATTTGATTGTTTAGTATTACCAATTAATAAAAGAAAGCGCAGCAAGAACAATTTCAGTATTTAAGTACTGTAAATGCATACCAGCCTTTCAAAATGCGAGTGTTTTTATGGTTGGGGTGGGGTAGGGTACTCCCAATATTTTATTCAAACTATTATAGAAGTCCCACCTAGGCTCGATTTTGGATGGAAGCTAAATTAGTAAAAGACAGATTAAAGTTCCGAGCAATGCCGACGGTTAGATGGTTAAATACGCAAAAAGGATGAAGTTCAATTTATAACAATTTAACAGTTCAATAATCTAGATGCCGACTGAAACTAAATTTCTGGTTTCGGCCGAAACCAGACCGAAAGTTATAAATTGACTTTTGGCCAAAACCGAAAGTGCAACTACACCTTCGGCTGAAACCGAAACCGAAATCGAAGGATAAATCGAACACAAGATTTACTAAATAGGCATGGATCATGATGCAATGCTACACTAACAGAAAACGAATCTAGAAGTAACCATTCAGAGCCTGCAGTAAGAGGACTTCGCTAAATGTCAAATTGCCAAGTTCCGACCGACCGGCCGGCAAGCACAGTAATAGACGCAGCACTAGCGTTGCATTCTGAAAGTTAAAATAGATCTTCGGCTGATGACCGAAACTCAATATCAGTTTCGGCCGAAACCGAAAGCAAACCGAAAGCTAACTTTTTGGCTTCGGACGAAACAGAAACTCTGCCGAAAGAGGCCATTTGCCAACTTTTGCCACCGAAACCGAAACCGAATTTCGGTCGGCCTCTACAATAACCAAATGATTCAAATTCCCAATTGCATTCCTTCCCCTCAACCCTTTAATAGCCTATTGAATCACTTGATTAGCAGTGTGAGATCGGTTTCTGCCTGTTCTTGTATTCTACTCATCTGTGGTTTTCTTCTCTCTCCTTTTTCTCCCAATTCCTTCCCCTCTTCTTCCCCGACTTTCTCAAAATCTTTCTCCTCCTACTCGATTTCTCTATACTCATTATCATCCTCCTCCACTTTCTCCTTCAGAATCTTTCCTCCTCATCCATGTTCTCTCTACAATCACTCATACGACTAGACTTCCGTCGCCTTCGATTGTTCCATCTAGTCTCACTTCCGTCTCCAACTCTTGAATACTCGAGACTCAACCGAACAAGAAGTTTTGTGTCCCCTGAAAAGCTTTCTTTTCGAAGCTTTGTCTTTCCTTAGAATCTACCTTTCCGTTTTACCGCCAAACTAAGCAATCTTCCCATGCGAAACTAACTTCGTTTACAAGTTATGAACGTTATGATTCGGTCTCCTCTGCCAGTGCTGGAATGAGGATGCAGTTCATGAGGACGTGAGAGACGCCAACATCGTAACCACTCTGTACAAGAGCAAAAGCGACAGAAGTGACTGCAACAACTACAGGGGCATATCCCTTCTCAGCAAGTCTTTGCATGCGTCATCCTGAACAGACTACAAACGCTTGCTGACAGAATGTATCCAGAATCGCAGTGTGAGTTCCGCGTGAAGAGGTCCATCATCGACAAGATCTTCTCCGTCAGGCAAATGTGCAGGAGAAATGCAGATAACAACACAAACCCCCTCTTCCTGACCTATTCTTTGCTGTCCTGCTCAAGCATGGGACGTCCACAGAAGGAATCTACCTGCACACACGATCAGACGACAAACTGTTCAAGCTGGCACGACTAAAGGCAAAGCGAAAATTTGAGTGAAGCAACCATTAGGGACATGCTCTTCGCAGACGATGCTGCCCTAGCCACTCAAATAGTGGACCGTTTTGCTAAAGTATGCGGTGAGTTTGGGCTGACCATCAGCGTTAAGAACACAAATGTGCTGGCTCAGAACGCGGACCCCAAAGAATCAACATCAACAACTACGAACTTGAGGTAGTCAGTCAGTTCGCGTACCTCTGCTCTACCTTCACCATCAACTTTATCGTTCAATGCTGAGCTCAACAAGCGGATTGCAAAAGCATTAACAACTCTCTCTCTCCAGGTTGTCGCAGAGAGTGTGAAACAACAGCATTGTGACCATGAACACTAAGATCTATGTTTACCGTGCCTGCGTGCTAAGCACTCTCATAGATGCCAGTGAAACCTGGACTCTGTACGACTCACAAAAGAAGACTGAGCGCCTTTCACATGCGATGTCTCTGATGCATACTCAAGTTCACTTGGAGTGATCGAGTAACAAGCAACGAGTTTCTTGAACGTGCCAAGATTCCCAGCCTGGTCACACTCATCCGCCAACGTCACATCAGATGACTGGGCCATGTTCGTCGGATTGATGACGGATGGATCCCCAAAGACCTTTCTTATTCAGAACTTTCCTCTGGTAAAAGGTCGATCGGACGGCCACATCTCCGATTCAAGAATAGTATGCGGGCGCGGCGTGAAAGCCCTTGATATAGATGGAAACACCTGGGACGAGCATGCTCTAGACAGACCCTGCTGGCGACTCACTCTGATCACTGGTTTGAAAGCTGGCGAGGACAAGCTACGCTTGCTAGCTAATGAAAGGGGTTTTCGAAGGAATAAGAAGCAGCTCCATCACACACCAGACTCAACATTCAGCAATGTCCATCTAGCTGTCTATCAACGTGGGTATGGATAAGAACGCGTCTCGTTCACCCTGTGGGTTTTCCTCTGATCTTATGACTAAGCTGTAACACATAGGTGTGATACGGCAAGCCTTTGTCAAATGATGCGAGCGATCGCCTTCACCAACTCAAGTTTCCTGTCTCTGGCGGGTCACGGTAACAAGACACCATTTTCATTGCAACACACCATTTTCGTTTTTTTTATTGTTTGGTATTACTACATGTCTACTCTGACAACATATGCAATGAAGATTGTTTTAAAACACAACCACTCAAACAAACATGACTCAGCTACTAATGTAACTAAGTGAAGATTACACTAGCAACGATTTGGCATGCCTTACAATCTCTCCTCTCCTCTTATCATTTCAGCAATACCGACTGCCACATTGGATCATACAAGAATATTTCTAGTACAAAGACCATATCAGCACCTGGCCTATTTGAATGAGGAATTTGTACAGAAGGAGGAATACACAAAATATTGTAATTATGTGTGCAATACTTCTTGTCGGTAAAATTCTGAAGGATGAGCTTTTCTAACGAATTACATTTTGCAAATATTTACATTCTCAATAAAGATATTCATAGATACTCACAATCTCCATTGTCCAGCATATTTTATCAAATTCTATTTTTGTGCCAGACCTTGTCTTTTGTTTTGATTATGGATGTTTTGGAAAGGAGAAAGAATTTGGAGTTAGATTTTAAAAAAAGCATCATTTATTGAAACCAGTCAATAGTGCACATCCATGCAACCTATCACTAGACGTGTGCAATCTAACATGCATCTTATCACCAGAAGTGTGCAATCCATGCATCTTATCACTAAACGTGTGCAATCCAACATGCATCTTATCACTAGACGTGTGCAATCCATGCATCTTATCACTAGAAGTGTGCAATCCATGCATCTTATCACTAGAAGTGTGCAATCCACGCATCTTATCACTAGAAGTGTGCAATCCATGCATCTTATCACTAAACGTGTGCAATCCAACATGCATCTTATCACTAGAAGTGTGCAATCCATGCATCTTATCACCAGAAGTGTGCAATCCATGCATCTTATCACCAGAAGTGTGCAATCCATGCATCTTATCACCAGAAGTGTGCTATCCATGCATCTTATCACTAAACGTGTGCAATCCACGCATCTTGTCACTAGAAATGTGCAATCCATGCATCTTATCACCAGAAGTGTGCAATCCATGCATCTTATCACTAAACGTGTGCAATCCAACATGCATCTTATCACCAGAAGTGTGCAATCCATGCATCTTATTACTAAACGTGTGCAAACCAACATGCATCTTATGACTAGAAGTGTGCAATCCATGCAACTTATCACTAGAAATGTGCAATCCACGCATCTTATCACTTGAAGTGTGCAATCCACGTATCTTATGACTAGAAGTGTGCAATCCATGCATCTTATCACTAGAAGTGTGCAATCCATGCATCTTATCACTAGAAGTGTGCAATCCATGCATCTTATCACTAGAAGTAGTGTTCAATCCACGCATCTTATGACTAGAAGTGTGCAATCCATGCATCTTATCACTAGAAGTGTGCAATCCATACATCTTATCACTAGAAGTGTGCAATTCATGCATCTTATCAATAAACGTGTGCAATCCTACATGCATCTTATCACTAGAAGTGTGCAATCCATGCATCTTATCACCAGAAGTGTGCAATCCATGCATCTTATCACCAGAAGTGTGCAATCCATGCATCTTATCACCAGAAGTGTGCTATCCATGCATCTTATCACTAAACGTGTTCAATCCAACATGTATCTTATCACTAGAAGTGTGCAATCCATGCATCTTATCACTAAACGTGTGCAATCCAACATGCATCTTATCACCAGAAGTGTGCAATCCATGCAACTTATCACTAGAAATGTGCAATCCACGCATCTTATCACCAGAAGTGTGCAATCCATCCATCTTATCACTAAACGTGTGCAATCCAACATGCATCTTATCACTAGAAGTGTGCAATCCATGCAACTTGACACTAGAAATGTGCAATCCACGCATCGTATCACCAAAAGTGTGCAATTAATGCATCTTATCACTAGAAGTGTGCAATCCATGCATCTTATGACTAGAAGTGTGCAATTCTTGCAAATTATCACTAGAAATGTTCAATCCATGCATCTTATCACTAGACGTGTGTAATCCACGCATCTTGTCACTAGAAGTGTGCAACCCATGCATCTTATCACTAGAAGTGTGTAATCCATGCATCTTATCACTAGAAGTGTGCAATCCATGCATCTTATCACTAGAAATGTGCAATCCACGCATCTTATCACTTGAAGTGTGCAATCCACGCATCTTATGACTAGAAGTGTGCAATCCATGCAACTTATCACTAGAAGTGTGTAATCCACGCATCTTATCACTAGAAGTGTGCAAATCCTGCATCGTATCACTTGAAGTGTGCAATCCACGTATCTTATGACTAGAAGTGTGCAATCCATGCATCTTATCACTAGAAGTGTGCAATCCATGCATCTTATCACTAGAAGTGTGCAATCCATGCATCTTATCACTAGACGTGTGCAATCCACGCATCTTATCACTAGAAGTGTGCAATCCATGCATCTTATCACTAGAAGTGTGCAATCCATGCATCTTATCACTAGAAGTGTGCAATCCATGCATCTTATCACTAGAAATGTGCAATCCACGCATCTTATCACTTGAAGTGTGCAATCCACGCATCTTATGACTAGAAGTGTGCAATCCATGCATCTTATCACTAGAAGTGTGCAATCCATGCATCTTATCACTAGAAGTGTGCAATCCATGCAACTTATCACTAGAAATGTGCATTCCACGCATCTTATCACTAGAAGTGTGCAATCCATGCATCTTATCACTAAACGTGTGCAATCCAACATGCATCTTATCACTAGAAGTGTGCAATCCATGCATCTTATCACTAGAAATGTGCAATCCACGCATCGTATCACCAGAAGTGTGCAATTCATGAATCTTATCACTAGACGTGTGTAATCCTGGCATGTGCATAAATTCACAGGTGATGTCAAAAGTTGTTTTTTTCCCAAGCTGCGTTGCTGCAATATGTGGTAGACGTTCCTCGAAACTAACTTTTTGAACGGTCAAAGAAGCAGAAGAAGATAACGAGTCGCTAGTATTACAGTTACCAACGATATTCATTTTATGTTTATGTCGATAAAACAAAAAGGTTTCGTAAATGGTTTTAGCAAGAAACATAATTGCATTTTCGAAGAAATTCGGAGATAAACTATGTGGATTCATCGTTCATGATCAGTATTTCGAGAATAGCTAGAGTATAAAAACATCTCTCTCTCTCTCTCTCTCTCTCTCTCTCTCTCTCTCTCTCTCTCTCTCTCTCTCTGTCTCTCTCTCTCTCTCAACTTTAGAAAACGTGTTTATCAATCACGTAACTTTAATGTTTTTCAAAGGTTAAGTATAATAAGGTTTGAGTCAGCACAGAGTAATATTCAAAATGATTTCTAACGTCATTAAAAAATCTACGAATTTGATTAAGAATACTTCTTCATTTGAAGAGCATGACAATCAATTAGCACAGTAGCATCACACAAAGTCGCGATCAATTTAAGTATTCGAAGCCGGTATCGTGAATATAAATAACACTTCTAAGGAGCGAGGGGAATAGAAGAACCATTTGGATTGTCTTTGGTATTTTCTAGAGCCGCTAAAAAATAACCTTTTTATGGATGACCAGAACTCGTCTATTCATAGTGATTTTAATTAATATACTGTACAATGAACGTCACCGACGTGTGTATTAGGATTGGTAACAAGCAATTCAACACATCAGACAAGTTATAGACAAATTCACCACAAAACTATCTTTAATTTATTTCACCAAGATAATATATCAACTCTAGATAAATAAATGCACATTTGAAATAACCAATGTGTGGACCACCAAACGTATAAACTTGCATACATAGCTCCAGGGCCTTTCTCCACAAAGCAGCAAATCCACAATACATAAAGAAATTCTACACCAGATTATTACACGTGACGCTAAGGGCATGGAAGTAATCGCGAACAAATCGTGAATTTTCTGATCGGTTAAACCAGTGTTCCTGAATGATCCGATGCTAGTCTTTGATTCGCCATAGCGGAAAATATCTGGCCTAATGAGAAAGTTGCTGTATAACTTTCGATGTCGTATGTCGACAAATCCAATATCACGTGTTGCATTCATTAAAGTTCCACTTTCTATATCAAGATTTTATATTTTAAATGCTGAATTATACAGTGGGGGTTTAAAGCCCGGCCGTGGAGAGACCAATATATTAGAGGAATTCGCTCGGGGCCCAGGCAACTAGCAGTCCAACACGCAAATTTTGCAGGCTGAAAGCTTGCTTTTAAAAAGAAAAAGAAAAAAGAGAACCCGTTATAACATGCACTTCAGCACGAAGTAACTAATGACAATGTGAGATAAGGAAAAACAAGGAAGTGGGATGACTGGTTGAATCATCCTGCTATATAGTTTATACCGGTAATGCGACTCACTTGACTAGCGTGAGTTTTATGACTTCATCAGTTCGTCACTTTCTCTTGGTCTGAAACGTCATCGTCACGCATATACTTTGCATGAAAAGGATATGTGAGCGGTGACTTGCCGATGTCTTCCAAACTGAAAATAACTTACTTGTACGATATTTATAAACGGAAATATGGAAATACTGCTAAGAAGTGAGTGCTTTGGCTGAAGATTTAACATTTCCACAGTAGTACTCAACAACTACTGCGTTTCAGTACGTTACTTTGCTAGTTTGGAAAATATACCCCTGAAGTCGTCAAAACATTGCATAGTACGTGGGAAGAATTGAAACGCACATATCCATCAGATGCGTTGAAGCTAACCATCGGCAAAACAAAACTGCAGCTCTGTAGAAGGGGAAGCAAACCTTATTTGATGATGGAATTACGACGACTCCCAGGACCTCAGATGCCTCACTCAGCAAGAAGATGACCCTGAGAGTTTAGAAGCTGAAACCACTGGTCATGACTATGGAAGTGCAGCAGCAACAGGCCAAAGTGCAGGTGCATCTGTTACAGTGCTGACAGTCACAGTACAAGTGCCCAGCCATTTTTTAGGAAAGTCAAAATCACTGAAATTGGTGATAGTGATAATACTTTCTGCAAGGCCAACTGGAGGAGTTTGTTTTGTTGATGAAATTTCACACTGGAGAACCTGAAACTGAAACATTTTAACCCACTCAGTTGGAAAATTTTCTCAAGGCAGGTCACTTTTCCATTCCACTGGAGCTGCCAAAAGATATTGGAAATCACATATTTCCAACGTCTGTTTTGAAAGGTAAAATGCCAAATGGGGAACCATTTTCGTGAGATTGGCTGGTATTGAGTTGAGCAAAGATGGCACAATTTTGTTTGCCAAGTCAATTATTTTCACCTAAAAGTCAGGTTCAGCACTTGACTTCATCACTTGCTGACGGAAAGACGAGGACCTGGAAAAAATGTAAGAGTCTTATCAATCGTATTTAGGAACATGAGCATTCAAAAGCTCATAAACAGTGCTACATTCTTTTAATGAGAAGTTCCATCTTTCTCCATTGGACTTGTTGAACAGGATTTCAGAACAGAAGCTTGGTGAACTCTCCAGAAAATGTAGCGACAGCGCTGCGTATTTTTTCTTTAATGCCAGTAACAGTTGCCTCAAGTGAACGTTCTTTCAGTAAAGTGAAATTCATCAAGAATTTCTTGCGCTCAACTATGAGACAAGAACGAACTATGGATCTTGCCATTTTGAGTATTGAGTGTGAATTAGCGCGAAAACTTGGTTTCCATGATATCATTGCCGAATTTGCAACAACAAAATTCAAGAAAAATGACCTTGTAACAAAAAAAGCTGGACTTCTTATAATCGGCTTTTTATTTTTTATTTTTAGTTTTTAATTGGGGGGGGGGGAGAGAAAATTTTAATGATGCTCGGGGCCCCCAAATCCTCTGCACGGACCTGGTTTAAAGTTTAATTTCCTATGTTGACGTTTTATATTTTGAATTAAACAGCGGTGTTTAAAATTGTAATGTCATATTTCGAGAATCCCTAATACAGATGATGTATGCAACTGTTTGTGATGAAAGTTCCATTTCAAATGACGAATATTTAGATTTCATCTGTTAATTTGACAGCAACGAGAAGCAGCCTTCTTGTTTGAAAATAACGCGATCCGTTCATGAGAGGGGTCTTTAATAAATTCATTGAAATTCTCGACCTGTGAATGGTAACTTTCAAACTGTAAATGCATGAAATATAATGACACTTCTTAATTGAATAGACGAATGATGTATCTTAATACTCGGTATTATGTTAAAGTGGACATTGTGTAATGTTACTTGTAACACCAAACATATCGTTTCACCATATAAAAAGTAAAAATTCGGACAAGCATAATAAAATGTTTAATCACGGCTGTGTAATTCAACATATACAATCAAATAGCTCATCATAATCAATGTAATTCAACACGATAAATTGAAACTCACGACATATCACATTAATATTTCAACAACCTTCGTGTAATTCAGAAGATACAGAATAAAAACTCGACAGTGGACATCAAATTTGAACAAGCGCTGTGTAAATCAAAAGATAAAATCTACACACTCAGCATATGAAATGTAACTTTCAATATAAACTCTTTGAACCAATATGTAAATTAGGAATTCTCGACGTATGACATTGAAATTTCAACCACCGCCGTGTAATTCAAACGACACAACCTAAATCTTCGACTTTGAAATAGAACTTTTAACCACAAATATTTAATTCAACAGATACAATCTAAACTCTTGACTTAGAAATGTAACTTTAAGAACAAGTAATTTAAATACAACACGTGAAGTTGTAATTCTGGACAAATGACATTAAAATTTCAACGGCAACGTTCTGATTGTACCAGCTTTTCTTCGCTATGGCGCCTCATACAAGTCGTTTCGTTGCGCTCATTGTGCCGTTGAGATCGACATGATAGGGTGCGCGATATTACAAATATATCAGTTTACCGCGGTATGTATTTTTCCTGTGGTAGTATGACGGTACGTTTTCACTGTTACGGTACTTTGGTAGTTTCCGACATTAAGGAATAGACGGAAATTGCCGAGCAATCTTCTCGCACATTTATTCGTTTTACATGACAGAAACATTGTGCCACAAAATTTATTTTTAGTATATGACAACGATAATTATAATAATGACATTTTAATCATGTGTTTGACACGCGTCGCGTATACCAATGTGGTAGACAAATGGATGTTGTGAAAGTTATTAGTGCCAAAATCAAATTTTGAAGCGTTTGGGGGTGGGGGTGTCACTTTTACTTATTTACTAGAGTATGCTAATATGTTGTGTACTTGTTTTCTATTTGAAATTTATGTAATTTCTCCAGTCCATTAAATGTTTTCTAGTTTTTCTTTAGTCAACGTGTTTTAAGTTTACTGACCCTCTCTGATCAATATCAGACCTGGCTGCTGTATCCCACTCCAATTTTCTCTACCTATTATATCTTTAATATAGTTAGTACATCGTAGGCTTCTGTTAGAAAATTTTAGCCTTCAGGTTTCAACAATTGCATAATATATTTTACTGCGGGTCAGCTATAATGTAAACTTACTAATTTAATTTTAGTTACACAAATTATATAGCAGTTTATGCAACAATTAACATAGATACAGGAAATAGTGTTTTTTCTGTAGGGGTTTGTCTATAATATAATTGCGGTATACGGTTACACGTATCGCTGTATTGCTGTATGTTCTGAAATACCGCGGTACTAAAATACAAAATTAACATTCTTGACGTATGAATTTATAGATGGAAAGTATTAATAGTCCCCTTATATAAATTAATTTAACATGGTACACACTTTCATTGCAAGTCTGTCTATTTCCGTTTCCTTATACCCTATCAGGCATAAGGGGCAACATAAGCAGAAATATAGAGTGAGCGAAAAAAAACAATTTGGATTGGACGATAACATTAAAACTACCAAGTAACCTACAATAATATGGTTCATTGTGACGGTCTGCTTACACTTCCATTGGGATCTATCTACAGTGTTCAAAATATCAATGATACAAAACTCTCTCTCTCTCTCTCTCTCTCTCTCTCTCTCTCTCTCTCTCTCTCTCTCTCTCTCTCTCTCTCTCTCTCTCTCTCTCTCGTAGCAACAGAAAAAGAACGGAGAAAAATCTATGAAAATACGAGCGTTTGGGGAAATCTTTGTGAAAGTGTTGTTGTGCCACTGAAAACCTAACAGTATGATTAGCTGTCCTATCATAATTCTTAGTGTGAGAAATAAATACTAGCATGTACAAGTCATGTCTGGACGAGTCCACTGATAAACGCTCCAGTTGCTTACGTGCATTACGCCACGCGCAACTGAAGGCATTTGGCATTTTTAAGGTACCGTTCGCGCATAACTAAAGTATTTTTTTCCGTACATAAAACTTCAGAATATTTTTACTTTTGCTAATTTTAATGGAGACGTATCTAACTTCACACGCGCCAGTATCCCCGTTACGATCTCGAGAGGACTATACGAGTACGAGTTTCTTGTACGTGTGCAGAGTACGAGTTTCTTGTAAGTGTGCATGTACACGTGCACACTCATATACGCAGTGCAACGTTGAGTCCAACTACCTAATATAATGAATATTTCAACTTTCATGATATACACTCTGCATACACAGGAGAGAGAGAGAGAGAGAGAGAGAGAGAGAGAGAGAGAGAGAGAGAGAGAGAGAGAGAGAGAGAGAGAGAGAGAGTGGTTAATTTTTTAGTCAGTAGTAATATTAATTAAAGCAGAATAATGACAGATTAAGTGTAAATATATCAAAATATTTTAAATACTTCTTGTTGGTTTGTGATTTCATTTAGTTTCTTTTCCACGCTAATGTCCATACGCTAATAGGTGCATGCACATCGTACAGTGTGTACTAGAAGCTAACGTGTTTGTAATGTTCTACTATCTTCATAAAAAACAATCTTTTCTTCTTAAATCATAAGTGTATCTTGTATTGGCTTAATCAATGTAAATAAATATATAAACTTAAAAAGAAATCAATTTGCAAATGTGATTGTGAACAACAAGAAAAGGCATAGAACTACATTTTTCGTGGACACATTCGCAGGGATGTGCGTAGTTCATTTACTTGGTCAATATACAGTTGCAGGAAGCATATTTTAACTCCGTTCAAAGGGCAAATATCTATATTTGTATGTGAGGTAAATAAAACATGCGTATAGTATGTACGTTGTATCATTGACATACCACTCATTTGTATAATTATTTATGTATTTCATAGTATATCATTGATAAAGTGAACATACTTTACACACACACACACACACACACACATATACATACATACATACATACATACATACATACATACATACATACATACATACATACATACATACATACATACATACATACATACATACATACACACACACACACACATATATATATATATATATATATATATATATATATATATATATATATATATATATATATATATATATATATATAGTTACGTATATCTGATTTGATGTATATTTGTTTTAATTTAATATTGTTTGACAGTTTTTAATTCCTATTTATTTTTCATTACGTGGTATTATAATGTAAATGTATTCACAAGAGATGATGTTTAATTTCTCTCAAAAATGTCGTCGACCGAATTATTCTTTGGTAAACTAGTAATGTTGACCTAGATCCAGGCCTGGATTCAAAGTTAGTGGAAAACACGTAAACAAGTTTTTATTTTTTTTTACTGCGTATTAGAATAGGATATACTCTTAGTTTTAGTGAAATATAGTTTAGTTGTAGGCTTTTACAAATGATATTAGGTCATTTTCTTTTGTTGTAGCCAATTTTTATATCCAAGTTAACCTTTCCTCAGATCAGTTGGATTTTAAAGGGTTAATTCGTATCTCTGGAAATATTTTATGTGCTCATATGTAATTCTTGAACAAAGAAAGTTTATGAACATATTATTCGGAAATCTTGTTATTCTACAATACCAATTACGTCCATGTGCCTGGGATTTCTTACCCGTTCTCTTTTTTTTAAAACAGTCGTATTCATAATTATAGATGCACAATATGATATTACATTACAATGCAAATGACAAATGGATTGGTGTTTTTTTTAACAATCTCTCCTTTTTCATAGAAACGATGAAATGTACACAATGACATTCTGGTGAACCCTAAATAAAAATAAGTTGAAGCATAAGACAGCTATGGCGCTCCATATTTAATCAATTATAATTCATACTTTTATGTGGAAATGCAATTATGATACACCAATTCTCATGTCATACCTTTCCATACTTCTTTTCACATATTAGCAAATGTATCCAGGGTAACCCAAGTGGTTAGGTGTTTTATTATTATTTTTTAAAAAAAACTTTTGATTCGTAAATATGAGTTTCGATTCTAAGCATAGGATTAAAGACGGTTCAGCTACAGTTGTGTCCACTTGAAAATATATCTTATCCTGTTTAGCAAAACAAACAAAATCAAAAACCTAACATGTCGAGCTTGGAACATGTACATACGTGTGTATTTACAGGCATGATAATGACAAAAATTTATATCATGTATTTAACGAGCAAAAATTACTTCAAATTGTATGGCATCTGTACGAAAGTTATCAATAAGTTCGAGCAGAGAACAGGAATCGTAATGTATTTTAAGTTTAATTGTGATCTCCTGCTGTTATTATCAATTTACGCTCCAACAATTTAATTGACTACCTAGCATTATCAAAAGACCTGTTCCTTGTACCTGTCCTACACAGAACACACGTCTGAAGTAGCGGCAGCCTTGACTACGGATAAATATTAGTAAATAAAAAGTGGCGTGAGGTCTCGTGTGGGTAATAATTGCTCATTATATTACACAGGTAAATTGAAAAGAGAGATTGAAGGTATCTAAGGACCCTCGCTATACACAGTTCGAGCTGACCCGAGTATTAATAATTAACGACGTCATTGAGAACATGCACGCATTACTACTCATGTTAACTACTTCGGTAGAAAATATCCTTTTTGCAAAACTGTGTGACAAGCTTTCTTTTATTCATTAAGCGCACAATCGCCTTTCCAGTAATGCGAATTCATTGCACGTGAGAGAGCTATATTGAAAAAAAACAACAACAAAAACATACATTATTCGAAACTGTGGTATGAGGATCCCAATTCTGGTCCAAACAAGGAATTTAATTGATAACATCAACGAAAAGACAATTATTCAGAAAGGATTCTAGTTTCAAGTATAATTGACTTTGAAAAATCCAAAAAATATCTAGGTAAGCTCTCTCTCTCTCTCTCTCTCTCTCTCTCTCTCTCTCTCTCTCTCTCTCTCTCACACACACACACACACACCTGATTGTGTATTAGGATCTAAAATACAGTTCAACATTAGATACAAAGATGACTTAGTGTCGAAAAGAAATTTCTAAATCGTAATTTAACATAAACTCTGTGTGTGTGTGTGTGTGTGTGTGTGTGTGTGTTATAATATAACGATCACTTGGATTCAATATTTCTTATGATTACCATTAACTAGTCTGGATTTAAAGTTCGAGATCAGAACGCGACGACTTTAAATTCATACTATCTAAATGACTTCTTTGTTAAAGACTGATATCACACGGCTAAGATATGAGAACTGTACGCTCATCTTTTGTATATATTTTTTTATTTTTAAAAATCTTTTTCTCCATATTCAACCCATTGCTTTCTATTTAAAAAAAAATAAGAACAGTGAAAGGTCACTTTTCTTTCTACAGTGCTATTCAAAAATGCATGTAATGATGTCATGATTCTAATTGGAGAAATAGGGAAGCCAAGGGAAATATTGATACGTCACCTCTTACATTGGTTTACGATTAAAACTACATAGACAACATTATGGGGAACAGTTTCAGACGTTGTAGTAAAGATGGACAAGAGTGTAGATAAAGGTTTTTGGACAAGATCAAGGTTTTATGTATGGTAATTCGACAGTTCATTTCTTTCAGCAGAGACGTTACAAAGCCATATCAGTGGTAAAACATCAGCATGACCTCTAAGGGCAACAAGTCGCTTGGGCCGGATATTAAGGTCAAGTCATACGAATACAAGTCGCCGCCAAAATCAACCTACACTGATCCATTGAGCAACAGTCATCGTAAATCAAATACCACTACACAGCCACCACCAAAACCTAAACCATCTCCCAAAACCCCTCCCATTACCAGGAAACCCAGAGAAGCTAAAAAGGAACCGTCTACTTCCGGTTATGTTGAGTACAAACCTAAACCATATGATCACAAATACAGAGAGTACAAACCAACATTCGAGACGCCCAAGTACAAACCTTATGTACCAACACAACTAAAATTTAATGGCAACGTGGAATATAAGCTCACAAAGGAGAACTTTTATCCAATGAATCATTGGAAATCTCGGTCTGTAGATGACTCGGTCAAACCCAAAAAACCCAAAGTGGATATTACAAAGAAAGAGAAACCAGTTGTACTACCGAAAGCTGTTACACCACCACCTCCACCAAAAACTCCGACACCTACACCACCACCGCCAAAATCTCCAACACCACCTCCACCAAAATCCCCAACACCACCTCCACCCAAGTCTCCCACACCCGAACCTAGAAAACAGCCCTCTCCAAAGCCCCTACCTGTGATATTAGTAACGAAAAAGAAAGGAATTCCACCGCCACTCTCAGCACCATCACCCCTGCCCCCAGTGCGTCGTTATCCTCCACCAACTCAGCGATATTACATGGAAACTAAGTACCCGCCAGAAGTGATAGCGTGTGTTCAAACATATCTTATGGCCAGCAAACATGCTCCTTACAAGGTAACACCGACACCAGAACTATTTTATGTTTACCTTTTAACACCTCAATTCTGACACTGGAAGTATAACATATTTGAGCGAGTCCTGTAGTTTGCATTTGTATTAATACGAAGGGCCGCCATTTCAGTTTAGAAATTAATCACAAATGATTGTGTCTGCAGGCAAAAAAGCATCTCACTTAGCTTCAGTACATTAATATTTAAGCCTGTAACGCTTTTATGCTAAAATTAATGTTTGCAATCGTCCGTATTTGATTTTGCGTGACGATATTTTTTTATTTAAGTTTTGTGCGCTTTTTATGCATCTGTCATAAAGATTATGAATGTTATAATATTTCTGAGAAATAATCATAATCAGTATACATTTTTTTTTACTATTACAAAGGTCTTGCCAAAGTCAATTCGTAAGAAAAACGTATCTAAATCCTTTATCATCTGAGCTATAATTATCGATTGGTACAGGGTAACCGCTGACACAAAATTGGCATCTGTTAGACTTACCTGTTTAAGTTTCATTATATGTCAATTAGTCCTTCTGTCTGTTTCACGGTTTTGTATCAGCGGACTCATTCCCATGATTAATATCTCATCTGCGGTAGGCGCAGATGACATTTAACAATTCGAACCTTATGTAAAGTATATATTTACTGAGGACGAAGACTACTGCAATCTGAGGGAATACGATTAGCTGACTATTACATTTCGATGCAATTTGCCCAATGATTGGATTCTTCCTAAATACACATAATATTAAAGCAGGTGTCGTCTAGTATTTACTATTTCAAATTAGTTCTAATATTTTATGCCGTTTCGTTGAGTTAATTTTTTAAACAAATGCAGTGTTGCAACAAATTCTGCTTTTTAAGTCATGAAATGCTATCGTACATTATCCAGAGACTATGGAATGTTCTCAGCCAATAATTATGATCGTTACAAAGGCGAACGCTATTCATATTTAGCATTCTCGGAAAGCTTTTATTTTGACGAAGTGAGCCTTAACTATACACTGTACCGCGGGTCATAAGCGATACCGATTCATATTCTGTTCAGTCGGAAAATAGGTGAATAACTGCAAACCTTTTCTTTTTATATCGCTGCAGATTTTAGTAAATTTACATGTTGTGACGATCAATTATTCAATGAAAATGCTATTTACTAATTATAACGATCGAGGAGGATGCTCTAACAACTTAGACCACCGGTGAGGTTCGCACAATACATGTGTCCCGGCTCTTAGCGGAGAACAGGACACAAGACACTGATTTTAGTTTTCCTCACTAACAATGCCTCTTTCGTAAATAGAGTATTGTACTCTACAACCATTTTCCAATTGTTATTAATATTTAAATGATGTCAACACAATTATCTCGTGTTTTCTTTCTATTCAGTAGAACTTCGCACACTCACGTTGATTTAGAAAGCAATAAAATGAAAAAATATTGAATTAAATGTTATGCTAGTTTGAAGGATTGATTACTTTTCCTTTTCTTGTTTTTTTTTCTTCTTTCTTTTCTTTCTTTTTTGCTATGTTGTGTTGGCGCAATAACTTTCATTTCTCTTTTGAATAAGTAAAGTGTATTTAATGAAATTAATACAACCATATTAATGATTAAATGCTATTATTTAACACTTACAGAAATAGTATTTATTTGAAGACTAAATTCAGACAAATAAGACACCATTTCATAAAAGACAGCATTGCAAGGCACCATTTCATTATTAAATAGTAGAAGTAAACATCAGTCCTGCAAGGCACTATTCCATTGTTTAGGACTGTTGAGAGAGAGAGAGAGAGAGAGAGAGAGAGAGAGAGAGAGAGAGAGAGAGGGGGGGGGGGTAAGGTGAAGTTAAATATAGTTGTACTATCAACGATTCAGCAGTTCTTACAATTTCTCCTGTCTTATCATTTCAGCAATATCGACTGCCATATTGGATCATACAAGAATATTTCTAGTACGAAGTCAATGTCAGCAGCTGGCCTGTTTGAATGAGAAATTTGTACAGAAGGAGGAATACACAGAATACTGTAATGATGTGCAATACTTGTTGTCGGTTAAGTTCTGAAATGATATAAACTTTTCTAACGATTTACATTTTGTAATGATTTACATTCTCAATAAAGTTGTTCACAAACACGCACAGCCTCTATAGTCCAATTTATGTTATACGATTCTATATTTGAGCCAGACTTGTCTTTTTTATTACGGTGGTTTTAGAAGAAACAAATTACTGACTTAGATAACGAAATATTGTTTGTTCGAACCAGGCGAGAATTTTATAAGTGGAAGCACGTCCGGGTACTACTTTTTCTTCTCTCATCCACCTATTAAAAAGATTGATTCATGTACGTCTATGCAGCTTGATCTTAGAAAAGTGCCAAATTCACAGGTAAGTATAAACGAAGTGCTTGTCCTAGTTATGTTGCTGCATTATAGTGGTAGACTTTCCTCAAAACTAATTATCTGAATGAATAAAGACGCCGAAGAAGATAACGAGTCGCTAATATTACAGTTATAGACTGTATTCAGCTCCTATATATATATATATTTGTTCTCTATATTTGTCGCCAACGAACATATTCATGTAATGTTGTCATAAAAATGAAAATATTTAGGCAAACTATATTCAGGACAAACATTTAGAGATGATTTGTATCAACGTCTTTATCATCATCATCATCATCATCATTATCATCATCATCTCTCTCTCTCTCTCTCTCTCTCTCTCTCTCTCTCTCTCTCTCTCTCTCTCTCTCTCTCTCTCTCTCTCTCAAAATATATTTGAAAACGTGTTTAGCAATCACATTTCTTCAGCGTTGCACAAAGGTTCAGTATAAAACCGCAGGAGTTCGCTTCAGCATTGGGTAATACAGACAGTGCTGAGGTCACTCAAAATGCATGAATTCGATAAAGAATACTTATTGCAGAGCCTGACTTAAAGTCATAAGGGACATCTTCCAAAGTCGCACTCATTATCTACTGCCTTTGGGAATTACCAAATCCCGTGCCTGTCCACTCCTTAATGTTGTCTTCCCGCTTCTTTGTTTGGCTGCCTCTTCGTGTGCAACCCTGTACTGTGCTCTGTATGATTGTCATTGCCAATCTAGATGATCTGGGTACGTGACCGTACCACTTAAGGTTGCGCTTTTTTAACAGTAGTCAATAGATCTGTATAAGGTCCAATGGCTCGTTGGATCCTGATGTGGACCTATTTGTTGGTTACATGGTAAGTGTACGAGATGCCCAAGATGCAATAGCATCTCATGTTGAAGGTTTGAATCATTCTTTGTAGATATGATGTGAGCGTCCTTGTTTCACAAGCAAACAGAAAGATGGATTTGACAATCGAGCGCATCAGCTTTATTTTAGAGTTAAGAGCAATTTGGTCATCTTACCATATTGATTTTAAATAGTTTTATTTTTTCTATATTAGTCTTTATTTCTATCTTACATATATTATAGCTAGGCTTCTGGAAACTTTCTACTATTGCACTGTTTCTCATGTGGACTAACGGGCAGTTTTGTGTTAAAAAAGAGACATGCTTCTTTATAAAAATATGAATGTAAGATTAATAAACCACTCTCTTGAGCTTCATTCACTTAGAATCCGTTTGAGTTGACTTCAAATTATTAGCATTTCTTTACCTATTGAATATGACCAGCAGCTGTTGTTATGGGCATAAGAGATTGTCATCATGGGCCATAGTGTACTTAAAATCATCTCGATTGGACCTTGGATCAGTATTATATGGCAAATCTTCTGAATTATGGCCTCTCCTTTAACAAGTGTCCATCTAATAAAGGCAATCGATGACGTTAGTTCGAAAGCTCGAGGTCGAATGGTGTGAGAATGATGACTTAAGTAAGAGATAAACTTGCTCAACGATTGTCATTTAAAACAGGTAAAAGAAAATCGAATCTTATCTCTGAAATTAAAAGAGACCAAAAAAAAAATGATGCTGACCTTGTATCAACTAATAACACGAATGCATTTTCATGCTATAAATAGTATTGGAATATGAATTTAAAAAAGCATAACGATTACAAAAATAACGATTACAAAAATAATTGTTTTGGCTCGTAATCGGGCTAGATAAAATTCTAGGTTGACAGTGCCAAACGTCCTGTATTCGGGATATTTATATTAACTGGTACGTTTTTTTAGAAAGGGGACGATATTTATGTTAAATGGTACATTTGTTTAGAAAGTGGACATGTTACATTTAACACATATTTTGATTATTTTTAACGAATGACAAGTGAAGAAAATATCAGGTGACATTGTAATTGTTTGTGCACCGCATTGTACTGCTTTGCGTACAATATGATAACAATATACATTCATAGGATATAAGATTGCAGTTACGGGATGAAATATAAAATACTCCAAGTAAGAATGTACAAATATTTTTCTTTGACTACATTGTATATGTGATCCAGTTTGGTAACACTAATGACAGCTCTTAAAATGGTTAAAAAAAAAAAGACTTCACCAACTTCAACTAACTGACGGCTAAATAGAAAAGGAACACCATTCTGTATTATACGACTATTGGGAAGCCAGCCAATAATCCCTTATGGAGAAATGGATATTGGAGGGGAAACATCAATTATAAGAGAACCAGCAACTTTATTAAGGAAAATCAAAGAAAAAACGGGGAAACTACCCTTATCAGACATGCCGCTGGAAATACCTCTGCATGTATTAATATAAATGTTTAACAAGAAATTCTAACTAAAAGTCACAAACGCTACATTGGACATATATCCCTATAGTCCAACAAAAAGGGGGAAATCGAGAAAACAGAACTGAAGAATATGAAACCAGTCTTCTTCATGCACGGATGTCTTGTAAAATCATAGTACAAAGGATGTATTTACCATCCGAAATGCACGATTTACGGACACATGAAGAAAAAATACCCAACGACTTTCGAGAAAGAAGAACAAAACTTTTGTTAGAGAAATAACAATCTTTCCAATCCAAAAAGGACAGAAATGAATACCAACAAGTAAGACCTTTAACGAACCCAATAAAGGCAAAATTCAAACAACAACTACAGCAACAACAAAAGCAAAGCAAAAAAAAAAAAAAACAAAAAACAACAACAGACTCCCAAAGTTAAAGAGAAGTCATTAGAATAAAATGGGAAACAACAACAATAAACTATATACAACAGAGCAACAAGAAAAGTCAAGGAAAAGAAAACAAGAAGTTAAACAAATTAAAGATCAAGAACTACAACAACAATGACAACAACAGCGAGAGAAATAAAGGAATCGAAACATGAAGACGTAAGAAAAACAACACAAATGTAGGTAGAGATCAAACAGTAGAGAGAAGAAAAGAAAACGAAAAAATAAGAAAAAGAAAATAGGAAAAGTTAATACAAATTAAATTATTATGAATTTATAATTTATAAAAACAAAACGTTTCGAAAAAAATATTACAAACAATCAAAATAATAAAAATTTAAAAACAAGAAAACCCTACTAATTTTACAATAATAAACTATAACACCTTCAGGTAACAATAACTTAAAAAAGATTTTGCAAAATTGTATAACCATATAAAAGGGGGCGGGGATAACTGGTTGAGGAAGATCAAACAGGGAACATTAGACAGCCATATTAGATAGTCTCATGCAAAATGAGGCCAACATTATTGACAGATATTATGCTATCTTATCCATAAACCAATTTGTAGTAGTAATGGGTTTAACGGATGATCTGCACAATCCTTTTATATACGGCTGATTAAAACTAGTCTACTCTGTGTTTTGTTTTTTTGTATTACGGCTGATTAAAACTAGCCTATACTCTGTGTTTTGTCTCTAGTATTACGGCTGATTAAAACTAGTATACTTTGTGTTTTGTCTCTTGTATTACGGCTGATTAAAAAAGTCTACTATGTGTTTTGTTTCTTGTACTCATCATCATCATCATCATCATCATCATCATTAGTCTCTTGACCTAGTGTGGTCGTTGAGGCACTGTGCTGTTGAACATCTGACCAGTTCCCTCCACTTGACTCGATCATGTGCCAATGCCTGTGTCTCTGCAAAACTTTTCCTGGTCCATTCTGTGATGTTGTCACTCCACTTTTTTTTTTGTCTACCTCTCCTTCTATCACCTTGGACACTACCCTGCAGTACTGTTGTGGATAGACTGTTGGCTGATTAAAACTAGTATATTGTAATTTAATTCGTTAGATATAGTTTGAATGACGCACAATGCATTCTAACTTAGCCCTTTGTTTGGGCCTCTCTTTGTCTGTTGTGGTTCTGCCAAACATGAGGTCAGTTACTAATTGTTGAACCAATCAGATGACGGAATTAAAACACGTGATCTAACATTCGTCAGCTGGTTTGAAGCAGTGATACAGTGGCTTGGAGGCAACAAAGACGTGCCTTTCAGTGCTAGCGTTACACTAAATTATCTGTAAAAAGAACCAACCGCCTCCCCTCCACCCACCATGTTGTTTTGTTTGGGACATTTCTTTCATAGCATACTGCTCCAGCTCTGTTCTCGGGAACATTGCCCAAGTTCATGCATTCAACTTTGCTTGAACCAATTGGTCTATTTTTGTATAACCAACTAATGGGCCATATGCTTAATGCTGGCTTCCCATGGCTATGTATGAGATATTGGCTCATGCTTGTTACCACGGCAATCCTTGGGATCAGATTTGACTAGCTTCGGTTGTATGTCCCCACACACCTCGTATCAGCCCTTTAGGCTCCATATAAAGGCATATGACACTCTGCACAACCCTCTAACTCTCACAAGTCTCTCTTCCTGAGGGGCACTGCCAAGTTTCATGCATTTCACAACTTGGCTTCTTGACCCCAATTTGTGTCAGTACTTATATATATATATATATATATATATATATATATATATATATATATATATATATATATATATATATATATTCAACTATTATGCACATATATACTTCATACCAGCTCCCTACGGTGCATGTATGGAGTCAAGGTTAATGTTTGTTGTCATGGGGTCCTCAGGATCTGACTTGTCGAGTTTCGGTTATATGGTCCCTATATACTTCGTATCAGCCCTTTAGGCTCCACATACAGGTGTGGGACACACTTCACAACCCTCTAACTCCCACAAGTTCCTGAGGCACTCCTTTTCAACAAGAAAAAAAATCAGAGCTGGGCTGGTGCAGTGTGCTGTGACAGGACTTGTCCCCGTAATGCCAAAGATTATTTTATATGTACAGTAAAGTGTATATTAACCTATGTATTGTGTGTTATTTAAACTCTGTGTTTTGTGTCTTGTATTACGGCTGATTAAAACTAGTCTACTCTGTGTTTTGTTTCTTGTATTACCGCTGATTAAAACTAGTATATTCTGTGTTTTGTCTCTAGTAAGTACAGTAGTTGAACATAGGACCGTAACTGCTTATAGGTACAGTAGTTTGAAACGAGGATCATCGCTGCTTGTGTGTACAATAGTTTTATACGAGGATTATAGCTACTGGTGTGTACAATAGTTTAAACGTATGGCCTAAACTGCTTGAGTGTACTGAAATTTGTTTCTCTTCTGAGGACCATAATTGTATGTACGATAGTCTTAACATTCGACCGTTACTGCTTGTGTGTACAGTAGTTTGAAATGAGAATCATAACTGCTTTTATGTACAGTAGTTTGAACTGAGAATCATAGCTGCTTTTATGTACAGTAGTTTGAACTGAGAATCATAACGGCTTGTGTGTACAATAATTTTGATGCTCTAACTCCCATAATGCCCTTTGATTATTGTAGACCTGATCGTAGCTTTTCAGCTTTTTCAGTATTCATTGTCGGTGACGGACCAATTTTCAAACGTAAGGTGTAACCAGCCGTAAAATCAGAGTTTAATGTGTGATACATTATTTTGATAATGTTTTTGTTTGAGTCAACATGTATATATTGTTTAAGAAAACAATAGAGCAAGGTATTATTGATTTTGCGTTTGTTGGTATGGTATTTCAAATTTTCTCATGCAAACGTCCATTTAGATATCAGGTACATTATAATGAACGACTACACTACTATAATTATCTTTTTGTGTAATATCTATGACGATGAAGGGCCTATTAACATTTTCACAGCTGCTAGAACATTACCTCAGGTACATTATAATGAACTAGACTACAATAGTATAATTATCTTTTTGTGTAATATCTATGATTGATGAAGGGCCTATTGACATTTTCACAACTGCTAGAACTGATTAAAGTTCTGCACGCTGAACATACTTAATTGGTTTTAATTATCCAACTGACATTTTACTATTTAATACCTGAAAAGTTAAAGCATATCGGGATTGGATTGGTTGATTTTAATGTTTGTTCATTGTTAAATAAAATACGAAGTGGCTTAGAGGGGTTTCAGTGAAGCAACATATACACTGATTGATTAACAACATAACTAAATTTAATTAGAGGAACTATTAAGAAATTTTGGCTATTAAATAGGCTAAAATATTACAGGAATATATGCATATCTATGTGTGTATATTGCAACGGTGCTGTATATATTAAATCCAAGTGCACATTGTTGTAGAACAGAAACCGAGTGGGTTTTGGATTAAATGAATAACTCAAACTAAATGTGTGAAAGATGGAAATTTATGAACTTAACACCACATGTACAGACATACGTAAATACATATAGACAGCTCAAGATAGCACTACTTGTCAGCTAAACTCGTCAGCTACAATAAAACCAAACTGTAATAATAATGAGTTCTGGAAAATGCTTATACATTATACTCGTCAGCACTATGGCTTAAGAACACAATGGAGAACGTGCACTCCTCGACAAGACCAAAAGCGTTCAGTGTGTCGGTTATAAATTGATCTTGCTTAAATCCATAGGACAGTGAGAAATATTCAGGGTAAAATACCCGTGCATATCATGATTATGATGTCCCTCGTCAAAAGCAATTTCCGGCGAGATACATGTTAGTACCGTAGCTAACATTTACAACGAAAAATAGTCAAATATTTCTAAGGCATAACCAAGTTATTTTTTGCAATATTATGTGACACACATCTGTTTTGCAATTATGTGTGTGTGTGTGTGTGTGTGTGTGTGTGTGTGTGTGTGTGTTGTATGCGTTCGCGTATGTTGTGCGCATATTATTTTTGTTGTCTTCTTCCTGTGTGTGGATAGTATATTCGTAGTTTGCTTTTTTCTTGCTTTTGTGTGTGTGTGTGTGTGTGTGCGTGTGCGTTCGCGTACGTTGTGTGGATAGTATATTTGGTATTTTATTCTTCTTCTTCCCGCGTGTGTATAGTATATTTGGGGGTTTTCTGCTTTTTCCAGCGTGTGAATAGTATATATGGGGTTTATTTTTCTCCTCGTACCGTGTGTGGATAGTATACTTGTGTATGTGTGTGTGGTTTGTGTGTGTGGGGTCTTCTTCCCTTTGTATATATATATATATATATATATATATATATATATATATATATATATATATATATATATATATATATATATATATATATATGGGTTTGTTTGTTGTTTCTTCCCGTGTGTGGATGTAATATTTAGGGTTTGTATGCGTTCACGTACGTTGTGTGGATAGTATATATTTGTTTGTTGTTCCCCTTCCTGTGTGTAGATAGTATATCTATCGTTTGCTTTCTCCCCTTCCCTTTGTAGGGATAATATATTTGGGGTTTGGATTTTGCTCCTTCCCGTGAGCGGATTGTAGATAGTGTGTTTGATTTTGTTTTTTTTATCCTTTCCGTGTGTGGATAATATATTTGGGGTTCGTATGAAAATAGAAGAAACCCAAAGGCCCGTTTTAAGGACCACTCTACAGTGGTTCCTTAACTTACGAGTGTCCCAACTAACGAATTTTTCGAGATAGAAGCCGTCTCTCGGTCGACTTTTCGCTTTCAGTTGAGAGCTAAAATTCGGGTTACGAGCTAGCGTCAGATACCCCACCACTAGTTGGCGCAGCGAACGCCACAGTGAACGCCGCAACATTCGCCCAGCATCCCGTGTCTCACTCGTTCACTTTAAGCGGTTAGCTCGCAGTGGAAGCATCAGTGTTGTGCTCGCATTTGTGCTTGCAGTTATTTTGCGAAACGTCATTTTTCCAACCATGGATCGAAGAAAGTGAGTGTGAAGGACAGTGCTGAGAAGAAGAAACTGATGATGCGCATTGAATTAAAGAAAGAAATTATTTATTAAAAAAAAACATGACAAAGGTGCGTGTGTAGTCGACTGGGCGAAGCAGACCGAGCGTAGCACTTCTACGATCTGCACTATACTGAAGCAGAAGGAGTCGATAAATGCTATAACGCCAGCGAAGGGCGTTCAAATAATTTCTAAACAGCGGACATCTATCCATGAAAATATGGAGAAGTGTGGTTGACGGAGAAGCAGCTCACTGGAGATACCGTGACGAAGGCTATCATCTGCGAGAAGAGTATACTTTTGCTGACCCAAAGATTCAAGATAATTCCTCCTGCGACTACCCCATGGTTTATCTAAGACTCACCTGTTTCGACTGCAGGGACAAACTTAGCGACCTAATCATGTTTTGTATCTTATATGTTTTCAGCATGTTTTTATGTTTTCCAATTTCATTGTTTTTGTCATTTGTAGTGTAGTCATATCATTATTGATGGTGTAAAGCGCTTAGAGCTTCGAAAGATTAGGCTCTATACAAAGTCCTCATTATTATTATTATTATTATTATTATTATTATTATTATTATTATTATTATTATTATAGCTGTATAGACAACGGATGCATTGTGTTTCTGAGCAATCAACAACATTTCCATGGTAATTACCATACTTTGATAAAATACGACTTTGTCGTACCTAAACCAGAGACCACTATATATGGCATATATAAATTAGATTTATTGTCTGCATGTGAATTCGAAAGTAGGTCTTTGGTAGCTTCCTGACTTATGCATTAGTCATTCCTTGACTATACCCGCGGTATCTAAAATATACAGATGGTTTCTAACCGTTTCTTTGTTCTCCTGACTTACGCAGTCGCGACCAGGACTAAGATATTACAAGCAAAATTGTAAAACTGACTGAAGATATGGACTTGATGTCCATCTCCTGAATTGACTGACACAATATAGTTTACCCAAATTAGCTGACTCAAAGCATATGACGAACATTTACCCATGCAGAAAATGTACATAATAAATACAGCAATTAAATTTATCAAATATACTTAATGAGACGGATGCATGCAACATACTTAGCTAAACTATTTAGCAAACGCTTAAAACTGTGTTACTGTGAAATAACAACTTACACGTAGATGTATAACCTCATAGCTTTTGTATATAGAAATGTATAAAATAGCCATTTGTTTTCGCCAAACGATGCATGGAAACAATGATGGCAAATCAAAATAAGCACGAAAGGTAAGATATGAGTTGTTATCATTGTAAATTTGTAAGAAAATACTTATGTTTATACGAGATCACTTACAAAATATGTAAGACTTCAATATAACATTCCTAAATAAATTTTCTATTACCGTAATTTAAAACAGCCTTTGCCTCTATATTGGGGAACAACAAGCAAATAAATGTGTAATAATGTTAATTTCAAGTCATGATACAGTACTTCAATACATAATAGATAAAAACAATGGCTTATTAGATTAACATGAGATTCTCATTTTGTGGAGAATAGAAAAAAGACTTTATTACCATGAGTGTGAAAGTATGCCATTAATTTTTTTTAAAAAAAATTACTTGGCTTTCTAACACTTTAAAGTGAGAATATACGGCACAGTCAACATTACATAAACCGGCACAGTCAACATTACATAAACCGGCACAGTCAACATTACATAAACCGGCACAGTCAACATTACATAAACCGGCCCAATCACCAGATGGAGCAAACATTTCAAAGTAATATAAAATTCATTCTTTACACGAATGGTTTTCTTAACACTGTCGTTAAATGACCCGATTATATATATATATATATATATATATATATATATATATATATATATATATATATATATAATCTCATTTCTAAAGTGAGGTAACATAAAGCATAAAGTAGTTGTTTAATATAGAATAAAAGAACGATTGAGTTTGAGACAACTTAATAAACATTATTTGAAATGTCTTAGATATTAATGACACGTACTGAACAAGGCACAAAACGAATAACTATTCATAACTACAAATATAAGAAGTTGAATAGTTCGGAGTGAAAAGGGACGGGTAAATAATAGAAAATCAAGCAGACCAAAGCAATGCATAATTTTACCTGTAATAAACCTTCAATTCTACTGTATGCTCAAACACCGAAACTTAAGTACTCTGATGTTCTGAAAAACGAGAAAGAGGACGCCTTGTTTGCCTCACATCAAAGTTACCCAGTCAAAGGCTATAATTTAATATCGGGCTTTAAACTATTGATTGCTCTCCCTATCAACTGTCAAGAGGAAAATTCACTGTTTACTGTTTTTGTTATGATTTAATTTTACGTTTGCCTTTGATCAGTCAACGGAATTTTACCCATTCAACACCACCCGGTCTGTTACAGGTACGTTTGACTATGTGAATATATCTTTACATTCGGTTGGGAAAAAATAATATGAAATTATATGTAAGCTTTAACTTCAGCACGTTAAATCAGGCCAACGTTCAAAAGATAAGCCATTATGAATACTGAGTTTACCTGTACACAAATATATAGATATATGAATGCTACATTCAGTGGAAACGTTTCAACGCAATCCACTACGTCAAACATTCCAGGAACAGCTTTACACATATCTAATGTTTCCTGAAAGAAGTCTTTGGAAAACATGTTATTGTTACTAGGACATTATTTATTGGTGATTCATTCGAGCATTTTGCTTGGAATACCAAAGAATTACCAAACTACATATTGACATTAATGTGAGGTTATATGAACTCATCTCTGTCTAAAAACTTGTAAATAAATATCGGTAAGTTTGCACGTGAAATGTTAGTTTTTTCACAAACCAAGCGTCGGACATGTAGCATAACGCTTCGTGGTAAACGTTTTTAATGATATAGTAATATGAGTTTTTCAACATTATTTAAAATTTCTGGCAAAATTATGTTGCTGAAAACCAGCACCCACCCATTGGAAAACGACTAGTTAACCTCTGCAAAGGCATTTTCTAAAAAGATATATCAGAGAGAATGAATGGTGGATTTCGATCTGTGGAATACAAGTTAACAAAGGCAAATAACTATGGGATTAGAAATTGGAAAGACGGCGACAACAAAATAAAATCCGTGGAATACAAGTTGACCAAGGATAATAATTTTGGACTGAGGAATTGGAAAAACAAGAACAAGTTGAATGACACCACAGTGTTATCCAAGAGTAGCACGAAAGAAATAGCAAAGACAAAAGAGTCACCTCCTCCCGTTGAAAGAAAACAATTAGCTCAAAAGCCAGATCAGCCTGCTGCTACTACAACAAAGGCCACACCTATACCACAAAAGCCTCCACAAGATCAGCAGAAATCTTTTGTCACGAACGGAAACAATGCTGTTCGCACAGAGACAAGTATTTCTAAAACACGCAAGTCTCCCACAGACACAAAAATATCAACCCAAAGTCCAAAGGCAATTCCTGGTACGAGAGAGGAGGAAGTTAAGCAGCCAGTGAAGAACACTGATGTATTCACTCAGTCGTTCGAGAGGACTCCAAGAGGAAACCCAGAATTCTACATAGACCCACAAACTGGAGAAAGGTACCCTAATTACCTGAGGCCCTTACATGCCTGGCAGACACCTTATCAGGTACGCCCCCGCTTTGAGTGGCAGATCAGTGAACCTATGCGGAGTCCAAGATTTGTGGCACAGAACTTTCTTCCACCTGGCCATTTTTCCATGATGGATTCACCATACTATCCTATGCAGGAGCAGATGATAATGGTGAGTAAAATAACTTTATAAGATTAAAATGAAAAGACCGGCTAATTATTTTAGAGCTCACACTTCCGAAGATGATAGACCTTTTGCTACAACAAGTGGGTAAGACAATAATCTTTAGGCAATTTATAATTTCAGATACCCAGAAGCTATAATACCACAAGTCATGAGTATCACAGCCAGAAAACATAAAAATACGATACACAGGAAGTTCCCATGTACAAAGAACTTCTAGTTAAAACAAATGTAAGATAACAAAGTCAAAAGTAAGTCGACCCAGAAAGCAAGCTGTCCCTAAACACGAAGTTTCAATTCCAACAACGTTATGTTCTGGAAGCATAGCAATTATATAAAATAACTGAATACATGCACATTCACGCTGAATACATATATGTGTAACATGTGAGGCCTTTTGACTTGAGAATTGTAATAAGTAGTTTTAATGTTATGTCAACACGATATCGTATATGATGTAAGATGGCAATATCACATCCAAAGTTCTGCAAATAATATCAATAGTTTTATAAACGCTTGAAATTTCTGCTTTTCTTATAATTTTTGTGCCGAAACTGGTATTCAAAAATAGATCTTTCTCAATGTAATATTCTTAAAAATATAATCTGAAGAAAAACAATTTGCTCTGATGTGTTATTTAAATCATTACAGGCACTTTAAATTGAATAGCAAGCACATTTTGTATATCATATATGGGTTGAGCGACTCTCTCTCTCTCTCTCTCTCTCTCTCTCTCTCTCTCTCTCTCTCTCTCTCGTTCATTGCTTGAAAAACATGCCGCAGCCACAAAGTGCAGAGTATCAATTCAGAAATGTTCTCCGTGGTATAGCAGTGTTAAGGATCAGCTTCACACTGCTAAGATACCGCTGTAAAGCTGAGAGGCTTTGACTTTCCACCAGACTCACTATTTATAAAAAAAATCTATGAAGCCACTAAGATGAATGTCACAAACATAGTCCATTTAGCCAAATCATCCCACTACAGTACTAAAATCACAGAGAGTTCCAGCTGCAAAGAGCTCTTTGAGATTACTAACAAACTAATGTCAAGGAACAAATGTATACCACTATTAACTGCTTTCTCTCCAGTGAACCTTCCGGACCTGTTTGCAACATTCTCCCGTGACAAGGTACAAACCATTAGACATTTGCTTGACAACACATTATTAATATACTCGTCGTCACCATCAGTTGCTGCACATAATTTCAGCGACTTTCGTAAGCATCATTTGAACCTGTCTCTATGGATTTAGGACGGACAATCGTGCTGAAGAGTGCACCAATGTCTTGTGAACTTAATCCAATTCTAACATCACTGCTGCTTGAGTTCTTAGATCTAATATTGTCTTTACTAACTGATGCTTATAATACCCTCTCTCTCTCTCTCTCTCTCTCTCTCTCTCTCTCTCTCTCTCTCTCTCTCTCTCTCTCAGCCAGAGACTGAGTACTACCATTTTAGAAAACTGGGATATTCGGGAAATTAGTATAGTCAGGTGTTTAAATTCTTTTCCAGTGTGATTCCATTCGTAAATGGTTAGCAATTTGATGAACAGTGTAAATGCCACAAAACATTCTGATTCATATGTTTAAAGCAAAGCTCATTTATTTAACGTAGAGATTGTAGCAGAACAGAATGTAACCTCTGCACTATACCATGTCTACATACAGCTATGATGAAATAAGTTATATCAGGGGTCGGCAACCTATTTTACATAGCGTGCCACTTTTTTCAGGATTTATTACCAAACAAAACGAAGAAGTGCCCCCAGCATGAGAGATACACTGTTAAATTGAGCTTTTTGCTGCCCTTCGCGTGCCACACAAAAACCCTTGGCGTGCCACATTGTAGCACGCGTGCCGTAGGATACCGACCCCGGTGTTATATAAATTAGGTAATTAATCTATATTTGTGCCAAGTTCAGAAATTATTTATTTGTTATTAAAATGCATTACTTCAAAGGATATTTAAAACAGAAAATGTCCAACAACTGCAAACGGCTTGTAGTTAAACCAGTCTTTTAAGAGGTATACACTCTGAAATATAATGCCGCGTATAGATTTTTCATCAACAATGCATTCATGATTCAATTGTTCTTATATAGATTTGTTGGTGATGCCGTAAAGGAGAATGCAAAATACTCAAGCAATACGTAATTTGGAATTCCGACAATGACATAAAGAAATCCTTATTAACATCATGTTATCTATATACACCGTATGAAGCTAACTGCATGTGATTTGACATGATAACTTTGATGGGTTTTCTACTCTTACGCTAGTAATATTGAGGTATAATGTATTTTTGAGATATCATTCAAACATTTACCCAAATGAACCCTTCAACTGACTGTAACTCAACAACTGTGAAAAATAGTGGTAAGTGTATAAAATGTATTCCGATGTGTGCAGACGAGTGCAAATATTTGCATGTTTTAATGAACAGGTGATATAAGCTCCTAGTCCTTCAGTCAATATCATTATTCTGTACAATTTACAGCCATGAACATTTTTAAACAAAAATAGATAAAATAATATACCTGGAATTACAAAAAGTATAGATTTACATAACATTATCCATTACTTTCTCAGGTCGTCACATGACCGATCATAGATTGCTCAGCTCTTACTTGTAGAGTTGATTTGATAATTATTTTTAATCTGCTTTCCACCGAGCTAAACAAAACAGCTCAAATGTAATATTTCAAGAGAATGGCAATTATATATTGGTGTAGTGCGATTTGTTCTTTATTTGAAACACGGGTAGTGTTTAGTCTGTTGAGACACACTACTTCCACTGTCATGCAGTCTGCTCTCACGTTGATAATGAAATAAATAAATGATTAAATAGCAAAAACACTCTAAAAAGACAGCGATAAAGTTAGAAGGAAATAAAGAATTTTGTAATCATCTTGGAAAATATTTGTTCATTGTTATCGTTTCTTTGGACGGGTGGCTGCTTGCAGTTGACAAATCGCGCTACTCGTGTCTTATTCGATTGACGAAACGTTAAGGTACACGAATGAAATAACATTTCTTACAGGGCAGTGAAGCTAATAATCTTCTGACATACGCTGAGTTTTATGCTGCATAAGAATTACTTCGAACTATGCATAACTGTCACGAGTAATCGCACTGGGGAAAGTCTTGGAAAAATAAGCATTGCTTGCAATAGTTCACATTCAATGTAGTTTGCCAACTTGGTAATGTATTCAATTGTTAAATAAGTTCACATATATGTATATATCGGGTGCAAATATTGAATTATTGACATAATACAGGATAGGCTATGGCTTGCACTACGACATAATACAGGATAGGCTATGGTTTGCACTACGAAATAATACAGGATAGGCTATGGCTTGCACTACGACATAATACAGGATAGGCTATGGCTTGCACTAACTGTAAAAAGTAATACACAATATATCTTGACCTCATTTGACAAAAGGTTCGCCTGATTTCATAACAGAGAGGCATTCAAATTTCTCTGCAGTAGCCATACTCTAAGCATTTTCTAACATGGTTCTACCTTTAATCTGTGTCTAAATAGTTCAAGCTATTGGTGATCTATATTTATTGAGTTCAGATTCCTCTTCTATGGGCTGTATATTTGCACTTCTTTTATTTTCAATGTTTTTGTACTTGATATATTTTTATCACCCCTTAATTACCATGGCAAATATTGATTTCCAGCAACACTTGGTTATACAGTCTAAATGAGAGAATATGCCTTTATCGTATATTCGTTGCGTGTCATTATTAAGCCAAGTCTGTTTGTTGTAGTGTTCTATGGACTGTATATTCTTATGAACGAGATCACACAATAACCTCGATATAGCACATGCTATACACTTATTCATTTGTACAATATGATAGTTGATATGTGCACTAGGATGACAAGAATCATAACTGTTATCTGATGGTTTGATAAATCGGACTGAAAAAATAGTAATTGATATACGGGTGGTTATAATTAAGAAATGCACAGATCAAAGATTCACTAGAAACAATAAGCCCACAGTTTCAATTGTTCAAATTCATCAAGTTTCCTTTTAACGTTTCGAAATATGTGAATTCTAAAGAAAATTAGAAACAAAAATATAGCGCTTTTTAAAAAATTGCTCTAAATATAACATTTGGAGTTGTGATTTCCCGTAGTCAGCGCGGTAGAACACTATGAGCAAAGAAAGTAAGAATAACTGGCATCAGTTAATCTCTACCAAGCCTTCCCTAAAATAATTTCTTATGCAACAACAATTGTGCACATGTTTCTAGACAAGCTTCTTTAAATGGTCTGTAATGGTGGTCATTCTGAATTAAATGCAATTGTTTACTGGCTCCCTGCTCATGCTACATTGTTTTTATAACACAAACATTTGAACAAATTATACCATAACAATATTGTACTTAATCCTGACATGAATTGTGTATGCCCAGCCAGATGCAAATCACCTTCAAAGCCCATGGGGTGAGATAGATCCGATACTTCAGAAGACTTTTTAATGAAGATGTCGGACAAAGTTTTTATTTGAAAGCATATTTGATTGTGCTGATTGGTAGCAAATAGAGGCGTCTTTAATCTTGGACTAAATTTATTGGTTCAAAGAGCAGGAAATATTAATCAGGAATAGATATAAAAAAGACAGAAGGACATATATGAATGGCTTAAAGATGGGTACAAACGTGAGTAAGGAACCCATGAAAATAAAAGAGAAAACTAAGGAACCCACTGTGCTTGACAATTATACCCCAGAGGCTGCAAAGGCTACCCATAGTACTTTAGACTTCCTGGCGGACACTGGTGTGATCAGGTCCTCTTCCAAGCCTTCATCCCTTGTGTCTGGCAGAAAACAGTCCGTGTCACACGATCAAGCTCTTAAGACTCGTCTGGAACCATCTAGGACATCAACGAAGGGTATGTCGGCTGGAGAGGAACTTGATTATGACAACCCAGGATTATATTCCATTCATCCTCAGCCTCTGCACACGAACACGACGCGGAGAGTCTGGCAGAGAATAGACCCAATGGTACCCCGTGTAATCATAATACCTTTTCCTCCATCAGTACCATTTGTAATCACGACGGCCGCACCAGCGATAACTTATTATGGAAATAGGTCACCAGTATTACCAGGACACAGGGTCATATCATCAGCATACAGTACCCTAGTACCAACACCTGGGACCACACACTCGATGACTAGAACTTTATTTCCTGTATACTCAAGAAGATATAATGTGTATGGGACAGCGGCACAAACATTTGGAACTATTGTATCGAGTAATGGGGAAACGGCACGTACATTCAGAACGTACAGAATGGCATCACCATTAGTGAGTATCCTTAAACAGGGTCTACAAATGAACAATTAACATATATATTATGACTAACACAATATATATATATATATATATATATATATATATATATATATATATATATATATATATATATATATATATATATATATATATATATATAACTTAATACTCCCAAGTACGTGACCTTAGAAACGTTGTCATTTTTATTCGTGGCTATACATTGAACATAGTATCTTTAGTTCGATTTTTCCTCCATGACAAGGGTCTGTTTAAGGAATATCAAAAGCTCAACATCACATAAGATCTATAAATATATGCTTACGTACGTGATGACAATTACTAAGAGTAATCTTAATATTAACACCTGATAACTACTTTGTGTTAATTTCTTATTGACAGGTAGGGTTTGGACGATTCTAGAAGAATTAAGTAACTTCCCAGATGTTGGGCTAGGTTACATGCAATATATAATTTTGAAATAAACGGGGCATGTTATAAAATATAGTCGCAATAGGAGATATTGTTATAAGGAGAGAGCTGAGCAATCATATTCATTATTAGTTTGGAATCGTCCTCATTTCTTAGTTCCTGTATGTATGTATGTATGTATGTATGTATGTATGTATGTATGTATGTATGTATGTATGTATGTATGCAGACTTGTATATAGTTCTTGGATATTATTCGAGAGGAAAAGAGTGGAAATAAAAAGCATTCATTATTTGGACTATCATATTATTCGATCTTGAAATTTATACCGAACTTTTCATTCTGTAGGACTTTCACAGAACATTGTTGGGATTATTTGAATTTGTTTCACAATATTACAAGTTCCTCTCAAAGTTTCATTTTAAACATCGCTAATTAAATTATTCAACAATTTACTTAGGTTCATGGCAACGTTGAGAATGAATACTAAACGTTCCAGATATAACACAAATGTTGCTTATATTTTTTTTAAATTATGGACTACTTTCTTAAAAAGCTCTTCCAACCCCAACTCAGATGGAATCAAAATTAATCAGATTAAGCAATAAGGTTTAATATATTCGAACGCATATTCTACGAAAAAACACTGCTAGTTGTGTGGCAATAATCGGACATATAAAATCGAATAAGATTTCACAGGAAACATCAACGCTCCATGCCAAATACTAAACATTTTATGTGGACTTAACACATATACCTATGATACAGGCCCGTGTCTTGGGGCTTGGGTCCCAAGAGACCATACTGTTCACGGCTATGTAATGTTAATGGAGGCACCAAAGGACATAACATTCCAGACGGTTGTAACAACAAGGTCATCTTAAACAACACACCAGAAAAACACACCAGTTAAAAATTGTGCAAAGATAATAAAGAGCATAACAAGGCCTAGTTACAAAACAGTTAAAACGTTTTTGTGTCCAAGGCAACAGGTAATGATGTAAATGACACGCTGAAACACATTTTTAAACTTTAAGGCTGAAACACCTTTATAATCATTATTTCAAAGACGGTGATTTAGAAATCAACTATAAATTGATAAAGAGCGCGACTGGTCATTATAATTGCAGTTTTAAGAGTGAAACATTGTTTAAAGCTATTCAGCTAATTGTACTAAGAAAATGACCGCTCTCGCTTAACCGGCTTGATGTACTTGTTCCGTTTTTCAAGATATTGTCTATCTTCATCTACATTATTGTTGTTTCATCATGCATTGGCTGTTCAATTCATATGTGTTTCTTCAACCCCTTGATTTGGAAACGAGAACAATTAGAATTTTTCTCAGCCATCTTGCTCCACTTCTACAACGTCCTTTGTTCGTGAAAAAACCTCCATCATGTGATCACCAGTCAACCCGTTAATGCTCTAATGGACCCTCATTAAATTGTTTTAAATGACCACTCCGTGGCTCTGAATACTATACTGTGCACAACACTAAACGAACTGGGACTACATTTATTAGTACTTGAATGTAAACGGAAGCGAAAAATAAAACGTTGATTCATAATTGGCCGGCGAAGAATAGGAAGACTAATTCAAGATATCTTCCTTTTGGCCTTTCCGGCTACAAAATTTAAAAATTCGGACGTTAATTTAGATAACCTGTTGCAAATCCCTATTAGATCGCCAACCTTTGGTTCAACTATCCCAGATATACCACTGCGAATTGAATTATTCAACGCCCGGTCAGTAGAACCACCGGAAAAGCATACAGAAATAGTTAATTTTATCAAAGATCAGAATATCGATGTCTTCTTCCTGACATAAGCATATATAAAAACATCAGGCGATGAGCCCAACTGTGCGGATCTAACACCCACCGGTTACGACATCAGGTCGTTTCCCGCAAATCTAGCGGAGGTGGAATTTCTATAATCGCAAAGAATTTCATGGTAAAATGTCTTAAACATAAGACAACCTTTAATTTCTGCAACATGTCGTTTGAACTAGCCTAAGCAACACTTACACGGGAACAACTTTTTGGAGCAGTTTCCGGATCTCATGGAGAATGGAAATTCTGTGGTTGGCAACCTGATTGTTGTTGGAGATTTCAACTTTCCCTTTGACTGTCCTGATAACCGATACACATCAAAACACCCAGATTCCATTTATGTTTTTTTTTGCAACCTTAAACAGTTAGTTAACCAACCCACCCACAAACATGGTCACATTTTAGACTGGATTCTTCATAGACCAGATGATAATATTCTACGGTCCATCCTTGTATTCCACGCACTTGCATCAGATCACCTCTGCATTGTATGCCATCTGAACGTATCAGTCCCTAACCCTCCACCTTTATTTACTACTAAGAGAAACCTCCGTATGATAAATAGAACCAAACTAATACATGACATCCAAGCAAACCTAACAACTTTCTTACCTCCTACAGCAGAATAACTCGATAACCGTCTGCGTTCATTGCTTGAAAAACATGCCGCAGCCACAAAGGGCAGAGTATCAATTCAGTAATGTTCTCCGTGGTATAGCAGTGTTAAGGATCAGCTTCACACTGCTAAGATACCGCTGTAAAGCTGATAGGCTTTCACTTTCCACCAGACTCACTATTTATAAACAAATCTATGAAGCCATTAAGATGAATGTCACAAACATAGTCCATAGAGCCAAATCATCCCACTACAGTACTAATATTACTGAGAGTTCCAGCTGCAAAGAGCTCTTTGAGATTACTAACAATTTAATGTCAAGGAACAAATGTATACCACTATTAACTGCTTTCTCTCCAGTGAACCTTCCGGACCTGTTTGCAACATTCTTCCGTGATAAGGTACAAACCATTAGACATACGCTTGACTACACATTTTTAATATACTCGTCGTCACCATCAGTTGCTGCACATAATTTCAGCGACTTTCGTAAGCATCATTTGAATCTGTCTCTATGGATTTAGGACGGACAATCGTGATGAAGAGTGCACCAATGTCTTGTGAACTTAATCCAATTCTAACATCACTACACAAAGACTTTCTCATTCACATCCTTTACCGCAAATAATAAATATCAGCAACACCAACATTAAATTCAGTCAGCACGATACCTAGGTGTTAACTTAGACAGTACTCTCACTTTGCACCAACATGTCATGAACATATGCAAGGCTGCATATCTTGAACTGAGACGCATCAGCTCCATTCGCAAATATCTTTCAGCGGATATCCTTGTGTGTTCATTAATACTTTCAAGACTTGACTACGGTAACTCAATTTTATCTGGTTCGTCTCAATATCTTCAAAATTTTGAAAACACAGCTGCTCGGATCATCCTTAGAGTACGACGCTCAGAGCACACCTGGTGCTGTTACCGTACACTGGTTATCCCTTCGATTCAGAATCAAACACAAAATTTATTCTCTGTGCTACGTTTCACTGACGGACTCCAGTCCAACATAACTATCTGGCCTCGCCCATGTGTAGACACCATCAAGATAATTACACCCCTCTTCTGAAAATCGTATACTCATTATTCCCACCATGAAAACGAAGTCATATGGACAACATTCTTTTGCATACCAAGGCTCAGCAACGTGGAACAAATTGCCCATTGAAATTAGATACAAAACACAGTGATATATTTCATGCGTGCTCTTAAAACTCACCTTTTTCAGCTGCGAGAACAAACTTAAAGACCTAATACTGTTTCCTACCATAAATATTTCCAGCCATTGTTGTTTTCTAATTTCATGGGGGGGGGGGGGTTGTATTTGTAATTATAGCATTATATATGTTGTAAAGCGGTTAGAGCTTCTAAAGATTTATTATTATTATTATTATTATTATTATTATTATTATTATTATTATTATTCTCTGTTCTTAGTGTGTGTCATAAAGTCAAAGAATGCATTAAATAAACTTGTGTCCGAAAAAACAAATCTCTCCAGTATTATCCTTCAAAAAGTATGCTTGCATTATACTGTACGCTCTGTCGTCATCCTTTCTAAATATACTTGCACTATACTGTAAGAAAATTAAGTTTCGTATGCTGAGTAAAATGATGTGATGAAAGGTTTGTATGTTGGTGACGATGCCGTGTTCTCGAAAACAAAAACTGATATAGTGTCCTTTTATGTTAGCAGAGATTTGCATCATAGGTGGTTTGACAATACCTCGTTTTGAAACATAAATGATCAAATGTCTCCATTGATGGTACCTGCGCATTGATAGATAATACTTACATAGAATGGTTTTGAATTGATAATATAAAATAGTAGTGTAATGATAGTGGACTACAGCGCTTGAGTCGACATTATCCTGAAGTAAACCCATGTAAATAAGACCAATGCATCAAGCCATTAATTTATTTGCAGAGTGCACAGTTGTCCATTTATTTTAGAGTTAGATAAAAAGATACAGTGTACATTTTTCCACATCTAGTTGTCCATGTTTTAAGATAGGGCCACAAAATACCCAAGTAAATTCAGATTCCAATCAAAGGACAATATATTTGGACTTTTAATAGTACATGTTCGGAAATCTTGATGCTGGTTCTAAGGAGAATGCACACGATCATACCAATTTTGTATAATGAATGCAAATTAATAGAAATCTGTAATATATGTGGATGGGTAGTTATCAGTGTGATACTAGGTTAGTGTAAAACAATGTCACTGTGTGTTTATCGCTGTCATACTTGACTAAGTTAATTCACATCAGCTGATCGTACAAGAACAGCAAAATATTCCGATCACCTCGGCATTTCTGCGATTACTTGACAGTCGGATGGACCGAAACAAATTACGAATGAAAAAAAAAAATAGATGAATTCGCAACTTCTCAGTCAAAACCATTCAGAAAAAGCCGATGTGATACAAATAACAGTATTCTGTTTATATTCGAGGTCTAATCCTAAGAACTGACGAGGAAGTTCCGATTGATTTATGGAAGCCGATGACACTTAGGTGACACATAGTTTCAAAACGATCATTAATCATGTTAATAATTCTAGAAATGGTGTGTCAATTTCAGGTGACGTGTATTCAGGATAATTGTCTTGAAAATTTGAGAAACAAGAACAAAAATACATTTTCAAATGGAAAATTAAACATATTTAATTCTTTTGGAAATAATGTGTATCAAGCTAATGTACTCATACTTAAACACTGAGATTTAACCTCCCGAGTCGGATAATGCTACACTTTATAACTGTTTGCTTGAATTTATTAATTGTGTTTGTGTGTAATGGGATTGTGAATCAAAATAAAACATAAGAAAATTTAATTGAACTATAATTCATTTTTGTCACAGCTGGAGCCGATGGTCGTCGTGAGACCCTCCTCTTTCACACAAATGTACGGACCACATGTCTCGCTAATGGTGGGTAATCTTTTTTGAACAATCGATACATTGGAGGGGTCAGTTAGCTATAATGACGTACTAAGGATCGTACTCTAACATATAATTAATGAGCTGAATAGAATATGCAAATTTCACAACTTTGGAAAAGAAAAAAATGAAGAAAAAACACAATAACATAACATTTTAAAGACGGTTTAAGCTGTTTATGTGAGATTTATCCTCTTACCACCACCACTCCGATTTATGAAAAGAATATATCCAGCAATACATTAACCTTTACATACGATTTGTCGAGAAAAGGAGTAAAGATTCAGAAAATATTTGACAGAAATCATAAATTATTTAGATCCAACTGAACGGATGAACTTTCTTCCCAAACCAACATATAGTTTTCAGCTCGGATGCTGTATTGTATATTCCTAGTTTGATCCATGGAGATGTTTTCATCGAATTCATTTGTTATGGATCTACTTCAAACCTGACTGTAAAAGATTTTGTTTTTACCTTGCCCCTGGAGAATTATGTTTCAACACGATCAAAAAGTAATTAGTTCGAACTTGAACACATCCTCAAGCTACCGATCTCGATCCGATCCGATTTGTATTGAAACACAATGCCTTTCGTTCCGCGATTGTACTAGTATGAATTATGTTGTCAATTTAATTCAGAATGATTTTTGTCCAAATGCATTGTTGAGATAATCTATTATCTATAAAGACTTTGAGAAATGTTGGTTACTAGTTCTTGGGAGACTTTGATCCTGGACTCCATACAGACTTGGTTTCACGCCTAGACTCGGATGCATCTGGCTCTCAACTTGAATAATAACGAATTTTGTCTTCATGTTCACAGCCCACAATCAAACACAACTTTCTCTCCAACAAAGTGTTGGTCGTATTGCACTAAAATGAAAAGAACAAAACATGGAAGGCTAGTAAGGTATTTATAAAAGTTATAAGAGTAACATTAAAGTTTCTAAGATAATTTGTTTGTAATAATTTTCAAGGCGTTTTTTTTTGTCTGTTAAAAGGTACTATTATTTCTTTTTATCTTCCAATGTGTGAGATGCATTTTCAAGACATTTACACTGAATCATGTTCGCAAAACATTTTTTTTCACACGAGCATTTTGAGAATCCAAATAGGTAACTATTATTTTATCTAAAACGTTACTAAATACATTTTCGACATTCGTTTCCACTTTCTTTTTCAGTATCCACAATATTCGTACAATATGCCACGTAGGATTTACTGAGATGTACAAGGTTGAAGTATTATTTCTACACTGCCAGATTTGCAACTCAATACGTGAGGTTTTCTGGTACACGATGGAAACAAGATGAATGATTCCTACTGGATGTTCCAACTGCCAGACTTAGTGCCTGATAATTCATATAAACTTTGGTGAGATCAAAGCTACCGGTTACCTACTAATTGTAACTAAAATTGGAATTTCACTCTCACTGTAGAGGACTGAATACTTATTAATGCCCTTGCTGGTCCATAACGAAGGCTTATTTGTCATGAGAAATTGACTGTGAAACTTTCATTACGTGTGTGTATGTGTTTGAATGTTAGCCAAATGGTTGGCAACTCACAAAAACGGGTTTTGAATATGGACTCATTCTATGCTGTATAAACTGTTCTAATGTAGGCTATCTTTATCTACATTTATTATGAGATTATATTATGACCTAGGGAAAAACAACTGAGATCAACTCTAATTGCTTACCCTAATTCTTAACAATTTTTTAGCAAAACTGTAATTGTAATAAAGCTCAATATAAAACAGGAAATATTTTGGAATGAAAAGTTCTCATTTTGGTTAACCAGTGTGTTATGTGATTTTTTTTTTTTTTTTTTGGTTTCATGATTTCAGAAAATATATTTTTTTACCTGATAAATGTGACAATGAGAATAAATATTACATAATATTCTTAAAATAACGTCTGATGGGGCAGTAACTACCTCAACTTTCAGTATCTCCATTAGTAGCATAATACCGGAAAGAGACTAAATCGTGATAAAATGTATCAAGCAACTTTAATTTTCCCCATTATTAATATACAAGATCCAAGTGACCCCGCCCAATAATGTCTCCATGAATCACCCAATTCAGATCATTTGAAACCGTGATTGATTGCCTCAATCTCACGGCAGCCGTTATGTCACTACCCACGTCTTTGATATTGCACAGGCCACACCAAGGCTACCGTTTTTGGCTTTGCGAATCCATACTCAGTAGGTGACTCTCGCAGCTGTTGGTCCGCTTCGATTAATTTTCTTTTAACTTTGAGGGTTCTTTTATTAATAATATAACCGCTCCGGTGGTCTAGTGGTTAGAGCGTCCACCGCAGAAGCGGGAGGTCGTGAGTTCGATCCCCGGCCGATTCATACCAAAGACTTAAAAAATATGATACTAACAGCTGCCTCGCTTGACGCTCAGCATTTAGAGGTTAGTGTTGGGACTGGTCGGCCTGGTGCCAGGATAATTTGACTGGGTGAGACATCATGCTACATGACTGCGACATGATGCTCCAGTGCTAGACATCAATATAAACTCCATGCAGATATCGTAGCGATATGACTGAAAAATTGATAAAGCTACGTTAAAAATCCTAATCAAACAAACAAACAAATGTTAATAATGTACAGAGAAGTATAATTGCCCCTTCAGGCTTGTAACACACACATGCAGTTCCTAGCAAGCATTTGTTTATTTAATATGTCTATTCTCTTAAAATAAAAACAGAAAAGAGAGACAGAAAACAAGCTTTGAAAATTTAACAAATAATTTATTTTTATTTAAAAAGAACTTAAGGTATTGAATCCCAAAAAAAATCCAAGAACTACATACACAAGTCCTAGCAATTTAAAGTTCAGAATAAAACTCAATCGATATCCAGAATAAATCCAAACGTCAAACTGACGGCGATGTTGTGTTTGTTATGGATTCTAGTGTGTTGATGTACCAGCAGTCTTTTGTTGAATCACATAAATCTAATTCCAGTTCTGAATACACTTTAAATTCCAGTGTCCAAGAATTTTAGCAGAGCACTTTTGCATTTATAGAGACAAAAATCTTTCGAAATCGAATAATTTGAATTTTAAAAAATGCATCATGGCTGAACACAACGTAATACAACTTGAGAGTGCTAGAAATTAAAGCACTAATGAAAAAATCATCGCAGCAACAATATTTTATAATTCTCTACTTGACCTCAGGTCACAATTAGCATTTTTAAAAACAAACAGGCTTAAAGAAAAATAACCTTCTAACCTTCTAAAATGATCATGATGCTTATAAAATAAAAACAATAACCTGTACGAAATTCCAAAACCTTGACCCAAATAAACATATTTAACCCTGAGAGGGGTCTATCAATACATTCACTATCATGGACCAAATTAGAATTTCGGGAAAACCAACGGTGACTAACGAGCGTTAAAGCTTCCTAGTAGAGAATATGTGCGAGAAGAATTGCAAGTGCTCGGGGACAATATAAAACCAACACATGTCAGTATTGGTAAGTAGCAATACCATCAGGGAAATTCCGTTACATGGCATCCAGAGGAGACAAATTCACCTTAGTGCAAACCACACACACACACACACACACACACACACACACATGTATGAAGGAGTAAGATTGCCTGCGTGTGTTATGGGATGAATCAGGGTTAGAATTGAATTTAGCGGAGACAATAAAAACATTTTAGTGAATGAGATGTTTATTTATAACGTTACTGAACAATGAATGCGTCTGACACCTGACTCGTGTGCATGAAGCCCCACAATGAATTTAACAGCATGATGTGCAGGAAGTTCAGCAACTGATACAAAGAAGTGATATTGTTCTTTAATGGAACAATCAGATCATGCGACATCAACAAATAATAAAACACGACTCAACGTATGGACTTATTTTAAAATTTAAAAAAAAAAAAGAATCAGCGAATGGACCTTTAAGCTTATATGATTGATATATGTATCTTTCACCATCGCGATCAATGTATAGAATTTATATACATATATGAACCACCATGCATGACTTTATCACCAAGGGTATCAAAGTATAGGAATTGTAAATATATATAAACAACATGGTTCTATCGGCAACGTGATCCAATTATAGAAATTGTACATAAATATGAATAATTTCTGTTTCATCCACAAGTAGGATTTATGCACCATGGAATTTCACTCATATGGCGATAATGAAATATTACTTTCATTCATATAGTGATATTGAATAAAATTCGGAAATAGAATACATAATGTATCTAGTGACGTCCGGTTGGAGATCACGATGTGTTTCCAGTTCCACAGCTTCCACTCAATGGTCAAGAAGCCACAGTGCAGGGCCCTCCATGTCTGCCGAAGAGTACTTCGATTACCTCTTTTTTCGGAGCAGACCAATGGGGAAAATAAAAACAAACACTATATATATTAATTGCAACGTGGGTCTGGATAAAAGGCTGATGACACCAAAGTAATTGTTGCAACTCTGAAGCTAACAGTGAAAAACCCAGCGTATGATTTCGTATTTTTGTTTATTTTCATTATATGTTCGGATGAAATTCCAATTACATGTAAATTCGTAAAACAACTAAAAATAAACCAATAAATTGGAATCATGATCTTTCCCTACACTAATGCATCTTCATATGAACATTGTCATATATTTAATTAATTACAGAAATTGATCTGACATTAGTCTAATGGTACTTTTCTGTACATATGAACAATGAAAACAGTGACGAAAGTTCAATATGATTCAGGCCACAAGCAGCCCGTTAAAGCGTTTTCGATTTGATTAGACTTGGATTTGCTTATGGTGATAAATATACAGAATACATATTATGCAAACTAAACAGTAATCAGGAATAAAAACTTGAACAGATTCATTCAACAGCTATTTTATATCCATGATTGCATGATAACAATTGTTGTGAACAGTCATATCAGTCACAAGGATTTTAAGTGTTGTGCAAAGTTCTAAACTTCACGAAATCCAAAATTAATGAACGCCAAAACAAATGAATAAAAACAAATTTAAAAAAACGCACAAAGTATCAAGGAAAAAAATGAGATGTTGAACAAAAATGAGTTTCTAAAATGTGACAGATTGGGTAAAAGAGTCAATTTGCAAATGAAGGCATGTCGACCAAGGAACAAGGTAAACGGTATTACTTGTTTAACTGGTAACATTACAACACTATCACCCCCATCGTGTTACATAATACGACTATTTGAAAATAATTTAGTTTCTTGATAATGATGCATTCAGACCAAAAAGATAAAAGCATTGATACCAAATAATTCAATCTGCAACCATTTTAAAATTCCACACCAACATTACGAGAGTAACAAGAGACAATAAGTATTTGACAGAAAACAAACCAGGTAAACATAACACTATAGTCAATATATTCAAGGAAGCTACACATGGTGTTTTATTAGTTGGCTGCTTATAAATGTACGTATATCTATGGAACCAGTACTGTAGAATACTGAAGAACATTGTCATGCGATGGAATGATTCCATTTCAGACAAAGAACACTCTGGTTGGAATTGCTTCTTACTGCAGGACGGCAATGGATTAGCGAATGAGGATTTAAATCAATGTATAAACTCTTTTAGTATAATCATAGTAAATGCACGTTTTGTTCATCCTTCGAGTTCGAAGCTGGCCAAGACATCACTCAGTGGCTTGGTTTCTGTCAGTACGCGATCAGAGTGACTGATCAGGCCAATGTCTTCAGCAAACTGGATAGGAGATGCCTCTTGGGCTGCTCTATCAAATGAGGAGGTGCTGAAGTTCTGAGATTGACACTGTTCTCTCTCTCTCTCTCTCTCTCTCTCTCTCTCTCTCTCTCTCTCTCTCTCTCTCTCTCTCTCTCTCTCTCGTAATAGTTATTATTACATGTAACATGTAATTGTTACTTGAGCTTCAACTTTAACCGTAATATCAATCTAGAAGATCCTGATATAAATTTGTTGTATCTAAAAAAATGTAACTAGAAGCCAAAAGACACGCACGGATAACCATTTAGTATAATTAAAAACATGTACGAAACAAGTTGACATTAAATTAACATATATTGAAGGAAGTGGTACTGAAAGAGAAAGAAAATTTTAAAAAAACCTTAGATCTACAAACACGGATGAATTAAAGCAGGGAAAGAACGCTAAAGCCTTGTAAATAGACTGAGCAGCAGGGATATACCAGCTCGACAATATTTTCAGCCAGTAGCCATGGACAGACACTGAGATGAGAGCTAAATAATGTTATTTTGAGAAAATCCATAAAAACCAGAAGCACTATAGTTCTCAGTAGATTCAGAACAACTATAGAGAGATCTGAATAATGAAATGCAACAAAGAACTAGGGAAGGTATTATATAATTTTAGTACAATAATTACTGAATTGAAAACATTATTATTGCTAAGACTAATACCTTGTCAGAGTGGGAGAAACATAATGGTTTACAAACTATTCAAGACGGAAAAAGCTGTCTAAAATAATTCTGTACACTACGTTAACATTTGAATACTGAAAAAGAAAGTTCATACATATAGACAAGGAGTTTGAAAAGAAAATTCAGCTAATGCTCAGATGTATTTTGATTTTCGATTTTTGCATTGTACTAAGCGAGGAGTACCCTGCTCTCTTGAACTAAAGGGTAGATTTTGAAGATCTATTTTAAGTTCAAAAAGAGCCAAAACATATTTAGATAGGCAGTGACGAAACGAAAGGGTTGTTCGATAACTTTTAGTCTGAACTTATACATTATATATTAGTTAACAATTGCTAGGTTCTGACATGTTTTGCAGAATACAAAGCATGCACAAAAAATTATTCATAACTATACAATTGCGTGCACCCACAATCTTTTAGATCTGGTTTTGAAACTTCCATGACAACAGTACGGAAATGTTGGCACCATTTTCATCCAGAATTAAATATTGTTAAAAGAGACATTCCTGCTAATGTCATCATTCGGGCATGAGTAGTAGTGATACAATTTTCGATATGTCTATGATGATACGTTATGCTTTAGGACAATGAGGTCAGATGAACATGGTTTTCATAAGTACCAACTAGACAACATGTAATGTTGTTTAGTGTCAATTGAACTTGTATGGTCATGTCACTAGAGCCAACAGTCTATCGACAACAGTACTGCAAAACAGCGTACAGGGTGGCAGAAGAAGAGGTAGACATGGACAAAAGTGGACAGACGATTCACAGAATGGACCAGGAAATGTGTGGCGGAGACACAGGCATTGGTACATGATCGAGGCAAGTGGAAGGAACTGGTCAGATGTTCAGCAGCATAGTGCCTCAACGACCACAATAGGTCAAGAGACTGATGATGCTGAGTGAAAATCACATGTCGATAGGTTGTATCAAGATGTCCGACGGGCACTATTTTTTAGGGGAAACTAAACGTGATAAGAAGTCTTGTATTGACGGGTAGCAAAACAAGACTTTCAAGATGGGCAGCAGAAAGTGATACTGATGTCAGATCGGCAACATTTTCATTTATGATCAAATATGCATCATTTTGAGAGTAGTGAAAGCTATATGTCGACATAGCCATCCATTCAGGGTGAACGATGATAACATGAAATTTACGTTGGACACGAGGAGGCCATAATTGGATCTTGAGGGTATCTTCTGGGAACACTAGTTTCATTTCGGACAGATTTAGCATTATAAGATAACTTTGAGTTGATATCCCTTGATCACCCATTAAAAAGCAATACCAATAACCACTTTTTCATGATCGATTCCAAGATGGTCTTTTTGGAAGCCAGACCAGCTACATTTTCTTATACAATACTGGACATTATCAGAAGCATTTTAGTGCAACTTCATGTAAATATCATCATATGTTCAGGCGTAGCAGCGGTAACAAGATGTTAAAGATGGCCGTCATGGCGGCCATATTGTGTCAGATCGGCACCTTTTATATTTAGATTCAGCTTGATGTCATAGTAATTCTTTCGGTGCAACAATCATATTAATATAACTATTCATTTATTATCAATAAGATAATTGTCTATGTGATTGCCTGACCGGCCATATTGGATGCCTGAGGGGCACTATTTCATTTAGAAACACGTCTTTCGGTGAACATCTTATGTCGATATGACGATCTATTCTGAAATGGTAGTGACACGAAGCTTGCTGCCGTTGCGGCTATATTGAATATTTCAGGGCGCCATTTTCGTTGAAAAGCTTCATGGCAAACCTCTTAGTAATTTATGAAATAAAAAGATCTCCAACTCAAGAACTAAAAGCTTAGTGAATAATGTCATCCCGGAAGATTAATATTGACTTATTGGTTGCTAACACATTATTAGCGTGTATAGTTTTGGTGTATGCAATCTAAAATAGAAATACAGGAAAGGTTCATTGCGTGTACGTATACTGTTTGAGGACACAACCAAAAAAATATACATGTAGTAATAGCTTCAGAGTATTTTGAATTGTAACCCAAGAAGATTTTCCATTGTTAGACTATCGGTGTCGAAAAAATAAGGATTTCTTACAACTGGGTAATTTGGTTACTCTGCTTATTAGTGACTGGCCTTTACGATATGTGAACATATTTTTCAAAAGCAGTCCTTGCATGGGTTACAAAAGAAAACTACATGACTGTTTTCAATGCGAAAAATATTTCACTCATTATGTACGATTTCTGTACGTTCCATTAAAAGCAAAATTATACTATTCAATACAGATCATGGATCATCTGCTTTGAAGCTTTACGATGAATATCAATGACTAAAACTCCTACTCGTGTGTCATTCAAAACATACTCTCGCTTTCTTTCCGATTTCATTTACGCATTATGGTGAAACATAAATCAGGAAAATAGAAGTATATAAATTCCTAATGACCTTTGCGGTTATTTATCTCTTTTAACAAACAGTACTTTGATACGCAAGATCAACGGATATAAAATTCGCAAAATAATTTAGCGGCAGAACATGTGGCACAAATGTTTTGTTCAAACTGGCGGTGTGTATGTATGTGACTCTTTGGGATGATTCTGTAAAAAAAAACAACAAGTAAACATTTTATATTACCAGTAAATTCTTCTTTTTTAACATTAGAGGTACACATTCTCTATAGACGTTCGTTATAGCCATATAGCTAGAAATCTCAGCAGGACGTATTTTGCGTGGAAATGACAGACAGTATATGGTGTTTTGTGTTTACTGAGTATACAGAAGTCGTGCCTGAATAACTCAAAAGCGAAGCCAATAAAGTAAAGAATTATGTGAACTTGTTTGGGCCAAGAACTAGAAATTAAATGAAATGTTAAGACCCTGTTATGAATCAATTCAGGTATTTTGTTGAACAGTGACGTGGGAACATTTGCACAACAACACGTGCTTATTCTGTCGGATTTAGATGTTCATAGTAAAACCGGACCTAGAGTGATTGCGTGGATTTCTTCACCTGTATACAATAACGTTGACCCCGGGTCAAGAAAGTGAACATATGTTCTCCGTCGCTGTAAACCAATTGAAATGGGAGATATAAAGGAAAGAGAGGAGGAAAATACAGATTTGGTACGAGAACGAGCCGAAAGGGAATATGCCAAGGAAGATGACATAGAGCCCGAAGAACACAGAGAGACGTATCCAGCCTCTCCAAGACATAGTCCACTAAAACAAACTCGATCTGTAGTGGGCAGTGTAGATGGAAGAAACCGCCCACTAACAGAGTCGATATATTCTTCACCCAGACAACGGTATTCCCCGACAGTCGATACAGCTCCAAGACATTACAGGGAGATTCAGCCAGATTCAATGGCAGCCAACAAAGTTGCATCAATGTTGAAACTAAACTTCGGTAGCTTTCAGTCTACAGGATCAGTTGTGCCACCGCCAAAACCTTTCTCTGTTAACGCAAACTACTACACAGACCCACACTACAGTAGACAGAGTCCTGGTTCCTTCGATCGTAATCGTAATGGTTCGCATCAATTCCGAGACCATTCAAACACCGGAAGATTTGGCGCCCCATGGTCGAGACAGCTTCCTGGCATGCGTATGCCGATTATGCGCGCGCCTATTGCGAGATACATGTCGATGTCATCTCAACCAATAATGGTGAGTGGGAGAAAATTTCGTAAAATAATATAGCAACAAATATAAAAATGTAAGTAAGGAAGAAAAATTATCCAAATTTGAGGTAGCTTGAATAAACAAATTAATAACTCTCAAAATGTGTATTTTTAGGAAAGTAAATACAGCCATCTTATCCACTTAATCATTTCTTTATTAGCAAACAAAAAAATTAGACAAAAAAATATCCTGGGTTTTTATATACATACATAAATAAATTGAGGTTAGTATGTCTAGTCGTATAGCAGATGTTTGAAATTTGCTGATGAACACAAATCAAAGCTCAAACTTATTTTTGTTATGAAGCGGTTGGTTTACAAGCAATTACAGTCAAGAAACCTTGATCCGGTCAGAGTTCTTTATCAGAACATTTAAGTATCAGTTGAATTCTTTCCATTACTGAAAATCAAAGAAGATACTCGGTTTTGTTGACAGTTGTAAGACTTCAAAGTGTGTCTTGTTCCAGGGACGACCTATACCTTGGAGGCATGCAGCTGTGAGGCCCGTGATGCCTTATCGAGCAACGGTAAGTACTTTGGTACGATTGTCTACAACATACTCTGCTATTCCCAATCAAAAGTACATTTGCAGACTGTATCTCAGTATTTGTATATAACATCTTGTTGGCTTTCCTAACATGTGTCAGTTTTATGTGTATATAAACTATAAGCAAAAAAAAAAAACAGAACGTTTTGAAAAACTCTAATCTTTAGATTCTTGTACGAAATCTCAGCATTAAGATTTGCCTTCATAAATGTAAATAAATGTAATATTATATTCTGTCGTTATAAGCCTTCTTTTTAAATTTAAAGTATTATAGAAGTTATGAATTTCAGAAATAATAGTTTGCAAATAAGATTTTTAAAAATACTAAAGAAAAAATTAAAAGAAATAGAAACCAGCATAAAGGGTTGAAATCCATCAAACTACAATCTTCAGTGTCACAGAACACAGACCAATATGCAAAACCATGAATATCATGAGACAAAGAAAGTTCAATTTAAATGTGTTTGTGTCTCTTTTTACTTACAATATGAACATGGCAGACGTATTTCTATCCAAATATTAAAATAGAAGTTTTAGAAAGACATTATCGCTATACTAATCGTATTACATCATTCGTACATTGTGTTGTGTATTAATAATACTACCTCATTTGTACTTCGTGATGTTTACCAATCTGGTATTTATTGTTTTGTACTATCATATTGCTCGCTCGTACTAAACACTGGGTTCTCGTCTCCATTTCAGATTGTACATCACATATCGCCTCGCTATTTTTAAGGAAGAGAGGATAAGCCATAGAAGTAATTTTGTTACGAGAAACTTTTCTATCAATATTTCAAACTCAATACCTACTATATTTTGCAATCTTTTCAGTTATTAGATGAAATGTGTGACCATGATTTGTGTGTGAATTAAATAATAGTTTTATTAAATGTGCGTATGAGCAGAACTACGGGCAGGTCAAAAAGTTCAACGTGGAATACCCAGAGACTGGCCAAAATCTTTCTTCTGCTGTTGGTGTGTACTAAGACACTGGAAATTGCCAATTATTGTTTAGTAATAAGATACGATATCCAGTGTCACCAGTATCACATGCTAATGACGTTAGGACTCCAAACATGTGACCACAGAACGACATTTGGACGATTTACGCTTTAAACAGGGAAATATACATAAGATACACAAAACGCACGGTAGTCATTACTGATCAAAACATAGAAAATATATCTTCCAACAACGATGCAATAGTATACACGAGAGCTACCAAAAATATGAAATCTCAGGCTACTGTGATTAAAACGTTACCACTCTTGTATCTGAATATGGACCTGCAGTTGTTGTTTTGAAATATGTTTAATTTATTCTTATGTATTTATAAAGAAATCATTTCACATTTATCTTGATACTGCTTTGATTTCACGAGTACTAAATGCACTTTCGAAATGAATGGATATATACAAATACAATGTATAAAGCAACTGAGATATACGATTTGCTCTTTTGAAATATTTGTCCACTTATTGATTGTAATCTGCAAGTCATCTGTAAACATCTATTCTAGATAAGGAAATGGGTGAGACATATTTTTAATGATACACATTTGCTTAAAATAAACAATGCTCATTCGGTTATATGGGCCTCGAGGTGACTCCATCATTATTTAATATGGACCTCGAGGTGCAACCGTCATTCCGTTATAAGGGCCTCTAGGTACATTATCCCTTTTGATTACAGGTAATTCAATGCATAGTACATCCCTATGTTTTCATTAATTTTTCATCGTTGACTAACATTACAAATATGCCGACTAAAATAAAATAAAATAAATAAATAAAACTTAAGAAATATAATTTTATTTAAGGATTGACAGTAATTGTTTTTCATGTTAACGAGGTATGAACCGAAAAACGATGTGCAAACTGTGTGTTATCCTTAAAATTAAATTCATTCATTCATTCATTTAATCATAGCTTGAATTTCATTCATAAGGCGCAATAATACAGAAGAGTAAAGATTCATATATATATATATATATATATATATATATATATATATATAGAGAGAGAGAGAGAGAGAGAGAGAGAGAGAGAGAGAGAGAGAGAGAGAGAAAAAGCATAGTTTTGTGTGTGTGTTTTTTTTTCTTCAGTCCAGCCAATTTCTCAGTTAAAGACGTAGCCACTAGTTCATTTTAAAAAAACAATCTAAATCCAAACAAGAGTGTCGCATAATGATTTGATCTAGTTGTATTCGTGCTAAATATGATGTGAGTTATTTAATGGGTTTAGGAAAAGTATGCTAATGAATGACTTTAAAAATTTTCTGATCAAGAAGTTCACGACCAAGCTTTCTTTTACAAATGTAGTTATATGCCTTGCTTTCAATTAGCGTGAGGTCGACCAAAAAGATTTGACAATACTCCTAGTTAATGCGTTTTATAAAATAATAATGTACATGTATCAGTATCTGTACGATTTAAACAGGTTTTAATGTTCTGAATAAATTTATATAAAAATAACATTATCTGACACAGTCGTATATTGTGTATTTAATAAAACAAATTCTGTGCTGCAGTCATAATTTCAATCACTCCACACCACTGCCCTATAGTCCGTCCTCAAGAAATCCAATCTGGGTTTTTCCACTCCAATATTTAACACATGCGCATCAACGTATGATAACGTTTAAGTGATTGTCATTAACATAGTATATTTTCGTGAAGAAAGTTTCAAATATATTTGTAAAGGTTTGACATCAGCACACCCTTCAGAAAACTAGTGCGTTTAAAAATCATGAGTGAATAGTTCAGTAACCTGCATAAAACAGATTAGCAGATATGAACAACAAAACATTAGAGAGGACCAGAGCAGCGGATTGGATTTGTGGGCTTAGGTAAAAGTATCTAGTAGGCCTCAATGAATCACAATAGTGAACCTCCTGACCGTTGTGTTCTCTCTGAATTTGTCCTACCCATTCCGCGGTCCTGGATGGGACTTACAAAGTTGAATTTTCCCATGTGAACAGAATTAGAATTTGTACAAATCTACTTGTATTTAGATAACTCTTCAAGACTATATACTTGCGAAAACACAAGGACTTACAAATCTCTTTCTTGCATATAACTAATTTCATAGCGGATGGATGCATACAGGTGAACACAGCATACTCAGTGCCTACGTAATCAGATCCCAAGCCCAATCCGAGAAGCCACATGATTTACACAAAGCTGATAGTACTGTAGCAACTGGCCATTGCAAAAACAGGATGCGTTATAACTGATCATTAATATCTATATTTGTTCAAGGAGTTAGCCAACTAAGGAGAGAGAGAGAGAGAGAGAGAGAGAGAGAGAGAGAGAGAGAGAGAGAGAGAGAGAGAGAGAGAGAGAGAGAGAGTAAATTCCTTAATAAATCCAATGTAGTATACGCAGTTTTGGGATTCACATCAAACATTCCATTCCCATTTAATGTTTTAAATGGCAAATCTTTGAGGAATCTGCTCAATATGTGATGCGCCGCCTTTGGTGTACAATGTTTCTTCCTAGAAAAATTAACTTGTTTATTTCCAGATTGTTCATCGCCATGCAATTATAAGGGAGGGGGGGGGTCAAGATACAGTACCACAAAATCAATAGATACTCATTTATTGTTTTAAAAAAGATACTTGATTAAAACGCACAGTTCAACTCTAATACTTTGCGCTAGTATAGTATTGTTTACTACTATCTTCTGTGATCTATAAATGACAAATGTTCTATTCATGTAATCAGTTGAATTTTCCGCCAGCACGAATATACCACCGGCATATAATAACATGCAGACAAAGACGCTATCACACCGGCATATAACATACAAACACGCTATCACCAGCGTATAAAAATATACATACAAACACGCTATCTATTTTAATATTGATAGTTTTAATTGCAAGGTCAAAGTCAATAAATAAACTACATAAACTAACGGCGAGAATCTAAAACCTTGTTGAAGACCGGGTGTTACTTCCAACTAATCTGGAAAGCATCCATTCATTTACACAGTATGAAATTGAAGAATAGACTAACAGCACTGAACACGTTGTTCATCAAACGCTCTTAATAATATCATAAACTTTCTTGAAGTCAAGAAAGTCCAAGAATGTGAATAATTTAAACAATTTTCATTCGTCTATATTATTTACTTAAGAAGATACACGTTTAATGACGTCAACATTTATTTTATAAAAACGATTTAATTCAGCAATGCTTTAATCATTTTCTTCGACAACTATGAGAGCTGATGATAAATGAATATAATAGATGCATTGGATTTGAAACAGTAACTGTTTCCATATAACATGGGGTCCTTGTTCTGGTATGGAATTCATTTTTTTCTTACTCCAGTCCAAGTAAAGAATAAATATTAGGTGAAGCTGCAATGTTATATCATTTCTAAGTACATCGGCTGTGATGTGATCTACGCCACACGTTTACTTCTATTAGCGCTATTGTGAAGAAAATAGATACCCTAAAAACGAACTGCATCTCCACTGATTCGGTACAAATATATCAAAAGCCCGACCAATACATGTGTCACCTAAAGAAATACTTTCCTTAGCAAGATCATTCTCCAGCGCTTTCTTTATCATAGTTCTGTTATCTGCGCCAACTGGAATAAATCACAGAATTCATTTTAAATTGAATTGAATTTATGATCCAAACAAGGCTTGTCAGTTACAAGTAGATTAACCACAACCTGTCTCCAGCTAAGTCGTTGCCTAGTAATAAATGAATGACTTCTAAGGGTAAAACATAGACTATTCCGACTGTCACGGGTCCTGAGACTAAGTCTGATGACAAATTTACACTATGGAGAGGAATATTAACAAAGCTGCAATCTATTCCCTGAATAAGAATATTCATCAGATGAAAGACTTCTCAGATAAAAGCAGCGTACACGACAATAAAATGCTCTCAGAAGCTCATGTGTCCCTTAAAAATTTAATAGGAGTGGGAATGACCTAATCACTCACTTCGATATGAATGGTTCATAATTCTCAAATATTAAAATAAGACTGGGGTTTATTAAACCCATCAAATGTGTATTGCTTTTAAAACATGACCGTGGCCTTGATCTCTTAGAAATAAGAGCATTTGGAACAGGTCTCTCTTGGGATTCCTATTTTTCAGTTGGTAGCCATCATAAATAGCATAACATTTTTCTTGCAATAGGTACACGTAGGAAGAGAAAAGGATCTAGAATCAAGCTTCTCTGAAATATTTTCGAAGGTTTCGATCTTGTGCTCATCAAGATAAGTCTTAATGTCAATATGGACACAGTTCTTACACTCTTCAAGTAATACAAGTTGTTTGAGACTTTCATAATCGTTTATATATCTATCTATATATATATATATATATATATATATATATATATATATATATATATATATATATATATATATATATATATATATATATATATATATATATAATGAAACACTAAGAAAGATATTTGTCCTAAACGCCATCTTTTGGCTATCAGAAAAAAAAATCACATAATATACTCTCAATGATAGGAGATAATCAGCTCGATACTGCTTTGAATTCTTTCAAGGTATTTATAAATCAGTACAGACGATGAAAGTAGATCAAAGAGATTGAGTTTTGGTCAACAAACGACATTGGTACAATACAGATTATAAAACAGCAAAATATCACGCACTTGATGCACTTAGAAACTTAAGAAATAATAATATGCAAGATAATGTAGCTTGATGTAAGCACGACGTGAATATGTACAAACAGATAATAAAATCACAAACACATCCATTACCGAACAGAGAATAAAGGCACGTCTTGAAGAAAAGCTTCAGCAAAACAGAGAAAAATTCAAAACGCCTCTGGACACTTTTAAAATGTACAAAAACCACCTTAGATGGAAATTGTAACCGCACTGGATGGTCCCGGTACCTTTTTAGAATTATTTAACATACGTTATGAAATGGGCCGAAATTTCAGATTACATGACACAATTAGTATTCTTTAAGAAATTTTGGATGTTAATATAAATGAAAAAATGCAATATGGTACAAAATGTGTAATGTTGGGAGTATAAGGTGGGATTGATGACCCTTCGGGTGATTTTTTTTAGCTATTTTAGCACATATTTCTATCAATTACTGGATCACGGATACTTCCTTGAGTACTGTAGAATAGCTGTTTTGTACCCATTCAGAAGGCAGTGATATGTCAATATTCCTGACAAGTGTAGAAGGATTAGTCTTTACAATTAAGCAGCAAAATACTTACTTCGATTTTAAAAGAATGATCAAAATATTCGGTGAAAGAAAATGATATTCTAGATTAATAACAAGCTGGATTTAGAAGTGGATAGTCCACCGTATATAATATATTTACATTCAGCACATCATAAATATGATAATTCTTGAGGAAACAAAGAAGTACGCATATATATTTTCGTTTGTTGATGAAACGTCTTTTGACCAGATTCCTATAGCTTGATTTGTCATAAATTAGTAAATGAAAATATGTACTGACAGCCATATATAAAAATGACAAAGCTTATGTGAAAACACCGTACGGCTTGACAGAAACACTTAACTGCCCAGATGGAATAAGTAAGTTTTTTTTAATCACGTACTTTATTTTTTAATTATTTCTTAATGATTCAAAGACAACTTTCATACGTATGTTAAGTTACTTGCATTGTTATATACAGATAACCTAGTTGCTGAAACAACTTCAATGAATTATACGTAAACTAACAGACTACTGTAACATCTAAAAACTAAAATTGAGAGGCTATGAAAATAGGCATTACAGTGACTCTCTGAAAGAGACGGTAACTTTATATATATATATATATATATATATATATATATATATATATATATATATATATATATATATATATATATATATATATATATATATATATATATATATTAAAAACGCATGGTATATGTTTCAAAACACGCTAGCAGCAAATACACTGTTTAGTTTGAAACAGATAATATTATATTAGCACCGAATCTGGATTACGAGTAAGACGTTTGGGATTTCTATAAAACAATTAAAGCTGTGCATATGTCATGCTTTAAATATGTTATTGGCATTACAAAATACACTCCAAACTCATTTATCCGTACGATTTACTAAGAATGCCAAATTCAAACAATAAAATATAGTAGAATTCTTAGGTAGTGGTTCAAATTATTTCAGATTATCGGTCATCGATTCCCAAAACAAAGCTATAACCTAAAATTGTTATGTGAACACTATGAATATATGCCCAAATGAAGCAAAAAAAATCTTTTATTGTCATAAAGAATGAGAAAAGTTGAGTTGATCAAGAGGAAGTTGAAAAGCAGCTGTCGTGTGACATCATTTAGCCAGCGATAATAAGACGTTTCCGTCGCCTTGTCTTATTGACTCGAAGGATCTTAGTTTATTATCAAAACCTAAAGTTGCATGTGTTGTTTTCTCGAATCTAGTATTTTGACACACTTGTAAAATGGTACCTCTCTAATGGATATGCAATAGCCTTTGGCCTCAATATGATTGTATATGCTATATTCTTTATAGACCCTAGAGAGCACTGGTCATAGCCTAAACCATTCTGTTTGCTAAAAGATACGAATATTCTCCTGAATAACTGTTTAAATGATCAGAACAGTATTTTCAATTAATGCGTCACTCACGTTTGCTGTTGACATGTCACGTTCATTTGTTTGCTTGTTTGAAAGTTTCAATTCTGACTCATCAATAAAACTCGTCCACATCGTTAACTTTATCATCTCTACTTTCATATGGACGAAACACCTTGTTTAGTTTAATCATAAACAAATCCAATCAACCAAAACCTAAAGCTTTTACTGAATGAGTCTACACGGTTTGTTTACAAAGTATGTATTAATACACTATAATAAATTTAGGCTCACGTATCAAATACGTGCGTGCAATATCAAGGTGCTAGGTATCGTAAAATACTGCACGATTCTGATAAGGTAATGTTAACGGAAACAAAAATGAGCATATGATAAATTTATATACTGAAGAAAACGTGCTCACATACTGTAACTTTCGCATGTACAACAGTTTGAGAAACTTCACTTCGCTGGCCAGGGATGGGGGTGGTAAACATGTAATGGACAGCTATTTAATTTATTAAATGTAGGCCAAAAACGTATTAAACGAAACCGGGATTTGGGCTACCATGTAAGCTAGAGTTTATAATAAATTAATTAATCTCTATATAAATGTTTTAAAAAAACTTCAAAAATTTGTCCCTGAACGCTGCAGATGAATAAACATGTATGAAAACCACTACAGCATGGATCACTGTGTATTTATCTCATTAACACACGATATCGACTAGTATGTATACGTTATTGTGTTGATCGAATAATTCACTCCAATCACACTGTGGGCATATTTACTTTCAGAATAAGCAGGCATCAATAAAGCGCTCAGGTATCGATTCTCGTTTCATTGATTCTAAATATAACTGTAAAGAAATACGTCTGAAAAGGCAGACTGCATTATTGAATCTGATAATGTCTCTGAATGCATATATGTGGAAGAGATTCCTGAGGTGTACATGTTATCGCCATGTCTCCATGACTTTTCTAGCTCCGTACATACATGTATATTAAAACAATGGTGACAGGGAAATCAAGATCGACCGAATATTGTTCGTTTAAGTTTAGGATAGAAGAATCTTTGCCAGCCATTGCTCTAATGGGTAAGTAACAGAGATATTTTCTCAAATTCATGTATTCATATATATATATATATATATATATATATATATATATATATATATATATATATATATATATATATATATATATATATATGTGTGTGTGTGTGTGTGTGTGTGTGTGTGTGTGTTTTATTTTGTTGCATTTTATGTTATGGTTTTAATACTGAGTTTGGCTACAAGAGCGTGCATTAAATAATCACGTTTGGAGCGTCAAAGCAGTTGCTCAAAAGTTAATTTAGCATTGGCGATAATGCCATTTGTTACCAATTATGGCAATTTTATGAGTCTGCTCACGCCCAACATATTAGTCCGTCTGAATCGTTGTACAGTCGACTCCACTTACCTACACATTGGTTAACTGCACACTCCGGACAACTGCACGTAGTCACGCCAGTCCTGTTTTTTGCCAATGCTTTTCAATGAGAACAAACTTCGGATAACTGCACTTCGCTTAAATGCACACTCCAGATAAAATAGCACGATAAATTTCTGCCCGTGGTACATTATTCAATACAATTTTACTCCGGCTAACTGCACAATGTATATTCATGATCAGTTATTGCCAGTCCATTGCTGTAACGCTTCAAATAAGCCGACAATTAAGCCAGTAAATGCGACTTTGTAAATGATTGACATGTAAAGGACGCCGTAGGTGGTATATACATGTATATACGTGCCCACTAGGGAGCAATAGCATGGGAAAAATCATAGTACAGCATTGCTCTAAACCGTTCCGGTTTGAATGATTTCAAACCAAAAAAAATGAATGATTGGAAAGATGGAAAATGCGCAACGGAATTCAATTTAAACGACAACACGGCGAAAAACAGCATGCAGACAACTTTGGAGCTGAACCCTTTTTCTGTGGGAGATGACCCATCAATGTCTGACAGCAGTTTTCGAATAACAAGCGATCTATAGAATTTCTTGAAATTCGCTAAAATTCCTTGATTCATTGGTTAGTTAAATCAGTGAAATTGTGTTCGGAGGAAGGAAAACAAGCTTAACATTTAAGTAAAAAGTTGAAAGAGTGGATTCTAATCATTGTTTATATTTATTCTTCACATATATTCGTGACGTGCTGATTTAAAGCTGTACTGTACCGTACTTCGATTAACTGCACACTCCGGTTAACTGCAAAGTCTCGTGACGGGCCCGAGGGTGTGCAGTTAACCGGTGTCGACTGTAGTATTTATTGCGCGGTGTGAACTTTTCCTAAACAAGACTTTTAGCATTCACTCCGACTAGTCTCATAGCAGTTTCCAGAGTCGCTTATCTATCTGCTGGGAGCAAGTTGTATTCAATGGATTTTCGCTCATTAGTACTACAATGTACTTTTACGTGACCAAAATACCCGATCTTGAATTTATTAATTGCATAATCGTTTCCCTCCTTTTTTACATCCATTGACTTTTCTAAATGATAACTGTTATTATTGTCGATCTTTTTTGTTTCATTTATCTTGATCACGATAAGGAGGAATGTCAAAGCAATTATAAATAGTTAAATTGTCTGATAGCTACATGATTATTATTCGAATACAATATTTGTTCGGATTATATCTATATAATTAATTTTTTAATTGAATCCTTGTTATATTGTCTCAAAGCAAGTTGATCATTATTCGAATTAAATACTTGTTTGACTGCTATATGTATACGGCATTCTGGCAATATACATGATTTTTATTCGTAATAAATGCATGTTGCACAGGTAATTGTATTACACATTACAATATACATGAGTATCGTTCGAATAGAATGCTTGTTCGATTGGTAAATGTATTACACATTCCGGCAACATACGTGAGTTTTATTCGAATTAAAAGCTTCTCCAATGTTAAATGCACAGCACATTTTGGTAATATGCATGTGTATTTAATGATTGTTTTACTGGTAAATGTACAAAACATTCAGGCAATATACATGATTATCATTCTAAATGAACGTACTGCTTGTTCGACTGGTAACATACTACACATTTGAAAGTAGGAATTTAATTTATAAATAATTACACGGACTTGTTTACTTTGATCTATAAAATGCGAATAAATATTCCGCATCCAACTACAGCCATTCAGAAAGTCTGGACAACTCTGCCAAAATATCACGTTACACTACGCTTCATCTGTAAAAGGAGTGCCCACTGTTACCTCTTATAAAGTTATCAAAAATGCTTAACGGTTTCTATGTGAATTAATCTTTTTTAGCGTGGTAATGTTTCGTGGATTTAGCCGATTTTGCAATGCCATGGTTAATCGTAACTTACACTACCTTGCAAGACATGAAAATGGAAAACAGATCGATGATTTCTTAAATCTTAAGTGTTAAAAATTATAGATTTATTTTATATTTATATTTTAATCATCAATTTACTTGGAGATTTGAGCGCTATACATTTGTTGGTTTTAAGTTATCAAAACATACAATATGCTTTCTAATCCTCCATGAACAGCCACAAACTTTTTAAACCACCAATTAAGAAATACAAAAATAAATTCCACAAATTTAATTAATTTTTATTTACACAACCATAATTGGAGTTTTCAGCATGAAAGCTCGCTCGTAAAAATATATATTACAGATACTCAGAATTTAAAAAAGTGTTTATCATAATTAATTTGGTGTTAATTGAGTTAATAGCGTAAACAATGTGTCCAAGTTTGTCAAGTTAAAACACCTAAATCCGTGTTTCTCTAAGAATCGTATGTCTGCAGTAAGTTCTTCAAACCTTAATACATGCATTTCATTTTAATTCTACCAGTGTTACACACACGTTATAATACAATCCCAGTTATTTGTTTTATTATTTGTTATTACTTATTCCGATTTCTATTTAAAGGTTTTAGAGAGACGGTGTGAACATGGACAAAAATACATTTGAGTGTTACTCCCGCCCGGTCGGCCCAGACTTTCGACTGAAATTAGAGGGTGTGTGCTGTTTGGATAATCCCAGATGGGGCAAATTGGCAAGCGGAAACAAGTACTCACTCAGGACTCGTGGAAACATAAAGTGTGATGAAAATTCGTTTGACCATTTCCTTAAAGGACCATGGGGAAACAAAATCGACAAGTCTATGACAAAACAGCAAGACAGTCCTAGAGTTTCTTCAGCACCTACTTTAAAAGGACGGCAACAGGATAAAGCTAAGCCTGATGCAGTAAGAGCGATTTCGGCTGTTGGGTCTGCAAGGCATCCGCAAGGTCCCAGATCAACAACAGATAGTCCCCTACCCTTTAAATTGGACAACCACGTGGCTCTTAATAACCAGAGACGTATTCACGCATACCCATCAAGATATCCTGCAGGCATACCACCAGGCGAGTGGTATATGCATCCTCAAGACAAATGGCAAGGCCGCGGACAAATTTTGAGAACTCCATACGAGTTGCCAATGAATCAACCTATGAGAGAGCCAAACAAATTGCCATGGCACCATCCAATGGCCGTATTTCCGCGTCCTCCGAGGTTCCAATTGCCGTATCATGCACACCTACCGCCTCAAGATATTGGTTTTCTACCAAGGATGCAAAATCAGGTATGTTTTCTCTAAAATATATATGATATGTTGAAACACACCACTTTCCAGTTCTGCGTGTGGTAGTATGTGTATCTTTCGGCGACAGTGTACAGAGATGATAATGATGATGATAATGATGTTAGTCTAACTGTGTCAGGCAGTCACCAAACAAGCCAACCCATTGTCAGGCTTAACTGAAATTAAATCCAAACCACATTACAAAAGCTTATGTGTCAATTCTTAAATGCCAGTCTTATGATAACTAGGTTCATGCCTTCTACCTTAAAAATTAGGTCAATATACGAAACTATCCAGTGAGACCATATAACCATATGCACAGCCCAAGCGTAATAAACATTTGATCGTTATATATTTGTATTGATAGGTTGCTGTTATTAAGGTCGTCACTCGTTAAATGTAAATGCATTTAAAATAGATATCCTTTTTTAACTAACAGAAGGTAAAGTTAATATATGATCAAAAAATGATGTGCGTGTACATTATGATTCAAGTCACTTGGTCTTAGAGCAATGTACAATTTTCCATTCAAGTCACTTGGTCTTAAGAGCAATGTACAATTTTCCATTCAAGTCACCTGGTTTTAGAGCAATGTACAATTTTCCACTAGTTCTTAATCTGAATCAGATTTAAAATGAGGATTACAGAAATTATTACATCACTGTCCATCATGTAACACTTATCATATTGAAATTGGGCGGGGGAGGGCAGGGGGCGAGGTGATACAAAAGTGAAGAACCGGCTTCTAAAACTAGTTATGACGTTAATCTATGGCCTCAATATTGAATAAGTTGTATTGGAAACCAATAAGCAACGTACAATGGAAAACATAATAAATTTTCCTTCCAGCTGTGTTTTTGGTCCTCTTTTATTTTTTTTTACTTTTTACAGCGGTTAAACAATCAAAGCAAAATATACTATTGTACAATTTAATCCAAAAAACAACAAAAATCCCACAAAAAACAGCCAGAAGAAGTTAACATGAATTTAGTTACCTCATACCAAATGTATCTCTAGTTCCAGAACAATCAAAGATTGGGAGTCTTTGGCATAACATATTAACCACAACAACTAATTTTTCGGACAGTAAAAGTCATAATTAATATATTTTCTAAAATTAGTCCTATTTTTCATATTTGACACTGCGCGGGGAGATATCATTCTAATGTAAAACCAAACTAACCAAGATTAGGTAAGTCTTACTGAGAATTTATCACTTCAAGTAATGTGGGTTCAATTTCGTTTTTTCTAATGTTTAAGTAAATTATTTATGTACACGTATATTTAGCATTTGGTCTTCACTATATATATATATATATATATATATATATATATATATATATATATATATATATATATATATATATATATATATATATATATAAACACATTATTTTCAGTTTATATTCACAATGTAAAATGAACAAGACATTTGTACAAATATTAACAATGGTATAACAATGAAAACAATAATTATGTAAAGTAAAAAGTCACTCATTAGTTGACCGTTTAGCAAAATTATTACGTTGCTGGTCATCTGTTGAAAAGGTTAGCATTTAATACTTAATAAATACTTGTTTAATTATTGTGCAAGCCAATTGGGCACTTGATACTATTTTAAATAATTGTTTAATGATTATGCAAGTCGATTGAACATCTGATACTGTTTTGAATAATTGTTCAATCTTTGTAAAAGTGTTGTTGTGCCACTGAAAACCTAACAGTATGATTAGCTGTCCTATCATAATTCTTTGTGTGAGAAATATATACTAGTACGTACAGTCATATCTGGATGAGTCCACTAATAAACGCTCCAGAAAACTACCGCCAGGGAGTGTCTATTAGTCAAATCCCCCTTTAATCTATTCAGAAGAGTGTAGTGGAATTGAAAACAAAAAACAACTAACACACTTGTTTTCAGTATTGGTCATAAAAACAATTTGGGCCAATGAGAACAGAAGTACTATACATGTAGTTTCTATCGGGTCGTTGTGGGTTTAACAGCACTTTTAGTTCCTACCTGGTGTTATCAATGATTAATTTTTAGTTTTCTGAGTCACATGATGCAATTTTTAACCAATCTATATGCTTCTTACAAATTCTTGATAAAAATTTGCAATTATATAAAGTCATATTTTAATGTAATTTCACAGTTTCGTCAGATAAAATAAGTACTTCTCATTATGTGATAAATACAATCATGAGCTAATTTCAAATCGCAGTTTTAGGAAACTCGATGAAAACTTTGAAGCCTTTTACAAAATAAGGCTCTCAAAGTGATTTTTCTAAACAATTCAGCTAATTTCATAAATGCATCTAGAAAAGCACTACATTAAATTTCTAATTATATTATAACTATTCCCCATGTAACTAGTGTATCTACATTTCTAATTATACTATAACTATTCCCCATGTAACTAGTGTATCTACATTTCTAATTATATTATAACTATTCCCCATGTAACTAGTGTATCTACATTTCTCATTATACTATAACTATTCCCCATGTAACTAGCATAATTTCTAATTATACTAGAACTATTCCCCATGTAACTAGCACAATTTCTAATTATACTATAACTATTCCCCATGTAACTAGTGTATCTATATTTCTCATTATACTATAACTATTCCCCATGTAACTAGTGTATCTACATTTCTAATTATATTATAACTATTCCCCATGTAACTAGTGTATCTACATTTCTAATTATATTATAACTATTCCCCATGTAACTAGTGTATCTACATTTCTCATTATACTATAACTATTCCCCATGTAACTAGCATAATTTCTAATTATACTAGAACTATTCCCCATGTAACTAGCATAATTTCTAATTATACTATAACTATTCCCCATGTAACTAGCATAATTTCTAATTATACTATAAATATTCCCCATGTAATTAGTGTATCTACATGTCTCATTATACTATAACTATACCCATGTAATTAGTGTATCTACATTTCTCATTATACTATAACTATTCCCCATGTAACTAGTGTATCTACATTTCTCATTATACTATAACTATCCCCATGCAACTAGTGTATCTACATTTCTCATTATAATATAACTATTCCCCATGTAACTAGTGTATCTACATTTCTCATTATACTATAACTATCCCCATGCAACTAGTGTAATTTCTAATTATACTATAACTATTCCCCATGTAACTAGCATAATTTCTAATTGTAATATAACTATTCCCCATGTAACTAGTGTATCTACATTTCTCATTATACTATAACTATCCCCATGCAACTAGTGTAATTTCTAGTTATACTATAACTATTCCCCATGTAACTAGCATAATTTATAATTATACTATAACTATCCCCATGCAACTAGTGTAAATTTCTAATTATACTATAACTATTCCCCATGTAACTAGCATAATTTCTAATTATAATATAACTATTCCTCATGTAACTAGTGTATCTACATTTCTCATTATACTATAACTATCCCCATGTAACTAGCATAATTTATAATTATACTAGAACTATTCCCCATGTAACTAGTGTATCTACATTTCTCATTATACTATAACTATCCCCATGCAACTAGTGTAATTTCTAATTATACTATAACTATTCCCCATGTAACTAGCATAATTTCTAATTATAATATAACTATTCCCCATGTAACTAGTGTATCTACATTTCTCATTATACTATAACTATCCCCATGCAACTAGTGTAATTTCTAATTATACTATAACTATTCCCCATATAACTAGCATAATTTCTAATTATAATATAACTATTCCCCATGTAACTAGTGTATCTACATTTCTCATTATACTATAACTATTCCCCATGTAACTAGCATAATTTATAATTATAATATAACTATTCCCCATGTAACTAGTGTATCTACATTTCTCATTATACTATAACTATCCCCATGCAACTAGTGTAATTTCTAATTATACTATAACTATTCCCCATGTAACTAGCATAATTTCTAATTATAATATAACTATTCCCCATGTAACTAGTGTATCTACATTTCTCATTATACTATAACTATCCCCATGCAACTAGTGTAATTTCTAATTATACTATAACTATTCCCCATGTAACTAGCATAATTTCTAATTATAATATAACTATTCCCCATGTAACTAGTGTATCTACATTTCTCATTATACTATAACTATTCCCCATGTAACTAGCATAATTTCTAATTATAATATAACTATTCCCCATGTAACTAGTGTATCTACATTTCTCATTAGACTATAACTATCCCCATGCAACTAGTGTAATTTCTAATTATACTATAACTATTCCCCATGTAACTAGCATAATTTCTAATTATAATATAACTATTCCCCATGTAACTAGTGTATCTACATTTCTCATTATACTATAACTATCCCCATGCAACTAGTGTAATTTCTGATTATACTATAACTATTCCCCATGTAACTAGCATAATTTCTAATTATAATATAACTATTCCCCATGTAACTAGTGTATCTACATTTCTCATTATACTATAACTATCCCCATGTAACTAGCATAATTTCTAATTATAATATAACTATTCCCCATGTAACTAGTGTATCTACATTTCTCATTATACTATAACTATCCCCATGTAACTAGCATAATTTCTAATTATACTATAACTATTCCCTATGTAACTAGTGTATATACATTTCTCATTATACTATTAACTATTCCTCATGTAACAAGCATAATTTCTAATTAAACTATAACTATTCCCCATGTAACTAGCATAATTTCTAATTATACTGTAACTATTCCCCATGTAACCAGTGTATCTACATTTCTCATTATACCATAACTATTCCACATGTAACTAGCATATATAGTTTTCTCATAATATAAAAAATATTCCCCATGTAACTAGCATATCTAGTTTTCTCATAATATAATAAATATTCCCATGTAACTAGTGTAATTTCTAATTATCCTAGTGTATAATAGCATGAACAGTAATCGTTTATTTATCTGTGTGTAGTACCAGCCACTGATTAGACCATGAAAATTTGAGAAATCGAGAGGGACATACTGAGATAGATCATTAGAAATACAGACACTAAAAATAAATTAGCTTTATGCAGAAAATCTATTGAATAGTGTGTTATAATATTGTATTGATATTGAACAGTTTTATCTCAAGTATTAAATATCATAGATGCACATGTATGTATGTATGTATGTATGTATGTATGTATGTATGTATGTATGTATGTATGTATGTATGTATGTATGTATGTATGTAAATAGTAGTTAAAGTTATCTGATGTCATCTATAGTTTTGTACTTGAGCCCTTGGTGGCCTTTGACATTTAGAATCAAAGACTGTCTTGGAATCCAATACCAATTTGCCTCTTAAAAGAAACAATATGAATGACAAATATATCATAGTAACCTTACATTAGGTGGAAATTTGACATGCCAATTTATTTTTTAAATAAATCCAGAAACTTGTTAACATTCTATAATTAAAATACTTTCCCCCAATTACAAAATATTGGAAGAAGACTCAGAGTATAATATTTTAAACATCATAATGTTGTGCTACTTGATTTTCTAAGTGTACAATAACATATCAGTATTGCATCTTAACTATACTTTACTGTACTTTAATGTTTTTTTTCTTAATATTGTGATTTTTTACTTATAAGATCATTTCATGAAATGAAATGTATGACAGCAGTATGAATAATGATGAAGTATATAACAGCATTGTGACTAATTATGAAATGTATGACAATAATGTGACTAATTATGAAATGTATGACAACAATGTGACTAATGACATGCATGACAGCAATGTGACAATGATGAAATGTATGACAGCAATGTGACTAATTATGAAATGTATGACAGCAATGTGACTAATGACATGCATGACAGTAATGTGACATGATGAAATGTATGACAGCAATGTGACTAATGATAAAATGTATGACATCATTGTGACTAGTGAAATGCATGACAGCAATGTGACTAATGAAATGCATGACAACAATGTGACAAATGATGAAGTATATAACAGCAATGTGATAATGATGAAGTGTATGACGGCATTGTGGCTAATGACATGCATGACAACAATGTGACAAATGATGAAATGTATGACAGCAATGTGACTAATGATGAAATGTATGACATCAATGTGACTAATGAAATGCATGACAGCAATGTGACTCATGAAATACATGACAGCAATATGACTCATGAAACGTATGACAACAATATGATGAATAATAGAATACATGACAACAATGTGACTAATATTGAAATGCATGACAGAAATGAGACTAATATTAAAATGCATGAAAGCAGTATGATTAATAAAATGCATGACAGATGTATGACTAATGTAAAATGTAAAATGTATGACAGCAATGTAACTAATGAAATGCACGACAGCTACATGTCTAATGATAAAATGCATGACAACAATGTAACTAATGATGAAATATATGACAGCCATGTGACGAATAATGAAATGTATGGCAGCCATGACTACAAAGTGTATGACATTAATGTGACTAATGAAATGCATGACAGCAATATGACTAATGATGAAGTACATGGTAGCAATGATTAATATCAAAATGCATGAGTGCAGTGCAAATAATTATGAAATGCATGACAAAATTATGACTAATTATGAAATGCATTACAGCATATTAAATATATGATAGTAATATGACTGATAATAAAATGCATGATGGCAATGTGACCAGTGAAATTCATGACAGCAACATGTCTAATGATGAAATGCATTACAGAAATGACTAATGATGAAATGTATGACAGCAATGCTGTCAATAACAAAATGCATTACACCATTGACTAATGATGAAATGCATGACAGAAATGTGACTAAAAATGAAGTGCATTACATCATGGACTAATGATGAAATGCATGACAGCATTGTGACTAATGATGAAATGCATGACAGCATTGTGACTAATGATGAAATGCATGACAGCATTGTGACTAATGATGAAATGCATGACAATATTGTGACTAATGATGAAATGCATGATAAAAATGTACCAATAATAATGAAATGTGTGTATGTGTTGTGATTTGGATTTTTAACCTAGCTTTAATAAAATTTCAGTCATATCACTACAATGCCTGCAGACTGGCAGTTTATAGTGATGCCTAGCACCAGGGCATAATACCACAGACATGTAGCATCATGTCCCACCCAGTCACATTATCCTGACACCAGGCTGACAAGTTCTAACACTAACCTCTTAATGCTAAGCAACTAGCAAGGTAGCTGTTAGTACCATTTTTATAAGTCTTTAGTATGACTTGGATGGGGTTTGAACCCAAAACCTCCCACTTTCTAAGTGGATGCTCTAACCACTAGACCACCAGAGCAGTAATAATAAAATGTATTACAGCAGTGAAATGTATGGCAGCTATGTGACCAATAATGAAATACATGACATTACTATGACTAAGCATGATATTTATGGTAGCAATGACTAAAACAAAATGTATTATTGCAAAATGACTAATGAAATGCATGACTCCAGTATTATTAATGATGAAATGTCTGACAGCAATGTGATAAAATGCATTACAAAAGTGACTAATGATGATATATTTTTTTGGAGACATATATAGTGACATGCTACAAGAAATACAAATATTTCTTCAAGTAAACTACAAGATTATGAACACATTTTAGACAGTGGTGGGTCATTCATGTTTTAAGAACATATTTCAGACAGTGTGGTGGGTCATTCATGTTTTATGAACACATTTTAGACAGTGGTGGGTCATTCATGTTTTAAGAACATATTTCAGACAGTGTGGTAGGTCATTCATGTTTTATGAACACATTTTAGACAGTGGTGGGTCATTCATGTTTTAAGAACATATTTCAGACAGTGTGGTGGGTCATTCATGTTTTATGAACACATTTTAGACAGTGGTGGGTCATTCATGTTTAATGAACATGTTTCAGACAGTGTGGTGGGTCAGCCATGTTGTATGAACACATTTCAGTGTGGTGGGTCATTCATGTTTAAAACCTTTGCAACAGTGGTGGGTCATTCATGTTTATGAACACATCTAAGATAGTGTGGTAGGTCACTTCATGTTTTATGAACATATCTCAATGTGGTGGTCATTTCATGTTTTTGAACACATTTGAGACAGTGTGGTGGGTCATTCATTTTTTATGAACATATTTCAGACAGTTGTTGGTTATTCATGTTTATGAACACATTTCAGACAGTGTAGTGGGTATTTGAGATAGTGTGGTAGGTCATTTCATGTTTCATTAAGCACATTTCAGACAGTGGTGAGCCATTCATGTTTTATGAACACATTTCAGACAGTGTGGTGGGTCATTTTGTGTTTTATTAACACATTTCAGATAGTGTGGTGGGTCATTTCATGTTTTATTAACACATTTCAGACTGGTTGTTCAGCCATGTTTTATGAATACATTTCAGACAGTGTGGTGGGTCATTCATGTTAATGAACTCATTTCAGACTGGTTGTTCAGCCATGTTTTATGAATACATTTCAGACAGTTGTTCGTTATTCATGTTTATGAAAACATTTCAGACAGTGTGGTGGGTATTTGAGACAGTGTGGTAGGTCATTTCATGTTTTGTTAACACATTTCAGACAGTGTGGTGGGTCATTTTGTGTTTTATTAACACATTTCAGACAGTGTGGTGGGTCATTTTGTGTTTTATTAACACATTTCAGACAGTGTGGTGGGTCATTTCATGTTTTATTAACACATTTCAGACAGTGTGGAGGGTCATTCATGTTTATGAACTCATTTCAGACTGGTTATTCAGCCATATTTTATCAATACATTTCAGCTAGTGTAGTGGGTCATTCATGTTCATGAACTCATTTCAGAGTGTAGCTGTTCAGCTAGGTTTTATAAATACATTTTAGGCAGTGTGATGGGACATCATGTTTTATGAATACATTTCAGACAGTGTGGTGGGACATTCATGTTTATGAACTCATTTCAGACTGTGGTTGTTCAGCCATGTTTTATGAATACATTTCAGACAGTGTAGTGGGACATTCATGTTTTATGAATACATTTCAGACTGGTTGTTCAGCCATGTTTTATGAATACATTTCAGACAATGTGGTGGGTCATTCATGTTTGATGAATACATTTCAGACAGTGTGGTGGGTCAGTCATGTTTTATGAATACATTTCAGACAGTGTAGTGGGTATTTGAGACAGTGTGGTAGGTCATTTCATGAACACATTTCAGACAGTGTGGTGGGAAATTCATGTTTTATGAACACATTTAAGACAGTTGCTGGTTATTCATGTTTATGAACACATTTCAGACAGTGTGGTGGGATATTCATGTTTATGAACTCATTCCAGACTGGTTGTTCAGCCATGTTTTATGAATACATTTCAGACAGTGTGGTGGGTCATTCATATTAATGAACTCATTTCAGACTGGTTGTTCAGCCATGTTTTATGAATACATTTCAGACAGTGTGGTGGGTCATTCATGTTAATGAACTCATTTCAGACTGGTTGTTCAGTCATGTTTTATGAATACATTTCAGACAGTTGTTCATTATTCATGTTTATGAACAAATTTCAGACAGTGTGGTGGGTATTTGAGACAGTGTGGTAGGTCATTTCATGTTTTATTAACACATGTTAGGCAGGGTGGTGGGTCATTCATGTTTTATGAACACATTTCAGAACGTGTGGTGGGTCATTCATGTTTATGAACTCATTTCAGACTGGTTGTTCAGCCATGTTTTATCAAGACATTTCAGCTAGTGTAAAGGGTCAGTCATGTTCATGAACTCATTTCAGACAGTGTAGCTGTTCAGCCAGAATCTATAAATACATTTTAGGCAGTGTGGTGGGACATTCATGTTTCAGTAGTGCTTTTAAAGATTCATCCTTGGTTATCTTTCCTAACAGACATGTTCTTGTTTTGTTCTTTAGATTATAATTAAAGCATAATAATAAGAATGATAAAATGAAATTGTACAGGTGCCAAGTAAAAGAGTTTAGCTAAGACTATTTCCATTTGATTAGACTGCAAATTAGCTCATTTATATTGTTTCCAGGACATTTTCAGATGGAACATTAAAATGACTTTTTAAAAACCATGGACTCTTTTTTTTTTTTTTTAAATTACTTGCAGCATATATGAGAGAGACAGAGAGCATTTAATGATAGTGATTTTCCATTATTTTATTAATTAATTATGTGAACTCTTGTCTCTTCTTTCAGCCGGCTCAAGTTCCATTCTTGTTACAACAGTATCAAAACTTCTGAGTGCTGTCCTGTTCAATGTCCAGTGTTCCCTGCTCTTCAAGATACATGTAAATTTACATACACGTTTGTCATACTGTCCAATGTTCGCTGCTCTTCAAGATAAATATAACTGTACATACACCTGTTTGTCATACAGTCCCATATTCCCAGCTCTTCAAAATAAATATAACTGTACTTACACATGTTTGTCATTCTGTCCAGTGTTCCCTGCTCTTCAATATATCTATAATTATACATTAATGTATGTGTTTGTCATACTACATTGAATGAATCTTAATATAAAAAAATAAAAAGAAACAAAAGGTTTCTTCCCACCAAGCATTTTAACCAATGCAATAGAAGTTGGTCAATATTATAACCAATGCAACAGAAGTCAATAATATTATAACCAATGCAATAGAAGTCAATAATATTATAACCAATGCAATAGAAGTTGGTCAATAATATTATAACCAATGCAATAGAAGTCAATAATAGTATAACCAATGCAACAGAAGTTGGTCAATAATAGTATAACCAATGCAATAGAAGTTGGTCAATAATATTATAACCAATGCAATAGAAGTCAATCATATTATAACCAATGCAATAGAAGTCAATCATATTATAACCAATGCAATAGAAGTCAATAATATTATAACCAATGCAATAGAAGTTGGTCAATAATAGTATAACCAATGCAATAGAAGTCAATAATAGTATAACCAAGGCAATAGAAGTTGGTCAATAATAGTATAACCAATGCAATAGAAGTCAATAATATTATAACCAATGCAACAGAAGTCAATAATATTATAACCAATGCAATAGAAGTCAATCATATTATAACCAATGCAATAGAAGTTGGTCAATAATAGTATAACCAATGCAATAGAATTCAATAATATTATAACCAATGCAATAGAAGTTGGTCAATAATAGTATAACCAATGCAATAGAAGTCAATAATATTATAACCAATGCAATAGAAGTCAATCATATTATAACCAATGCAATAGAAGTCAATAATATTATAACCAATGCAATGTAAGTCAATAATATTATAACCAATGCAATATAAGTCAATCATATTATAACCTATGCAATAGAAGTCAATAATATTATAACCAATGCAATAGAAGTTGGTCAATAATAGTATAACCAATGGAATAGAAGTCAATCATATTATAACCAATGCAATATAAGTCAATCATATTATAACCAATGCAATATAAGTCAATCATATTATAACCAATGCAATAGAAGTCAATAATATTATAACCAATGCAATAGAAGTCAATCATATTATAACCAATGCAATAGAAGTCAATCATATTATAACCAATGCAATAGAAGTTGGTCAATAATAGTATAACCAATGGAATAGAAGTCAATCATATTATAACCAATGCAACAGAAGTCAATCATATTATAACCAATGCAATAGAAGTCAATAATATTATAACCAATGCAATATAAGTCAATCATATTATAACCAATGCAATAGAAGTCAATAATATTATAACCAATGCAACAGAAGTCAATAATATTATAACCAATGCAATAGAAGTCAATCATATTATAACCAATGCAATAGAAGTTGGTCAATAATAGTATAACCAATCCAATAGAAGTCAATAATATTATAACCAATGCAATAGAAGTTGGTCAATAATAGTATAACCAATGCAATAGAAGTCAATAATATTATAACCAATGCAATAGAAGTCAATCATATTATAACCAATGCAACAGAAGTCAATAATATTATAACCAATGCAATAGAAGTTGGTCAATAATAGTATAACCAATGCAATAGAAGTTGGTCAATCATATTATAACCAATGCAATACAAGTCAATCATATTATAACCAATGCAATAGAAGTTGGTCAATAATAGTATAACCAATGCAATAGAAGTCAATAATATTATAACCAATGCAATAGAAGTCAATAATATTATAACCAATGCAATAGAAGTCAATAATAGTATAACCAATGCAAAGAACGCCCTATATCTATTCATACAAGGAAACAAAAATAAAAAACAGCACAGAAAAAACACAAATAGGACCTTTTTCTTTAAAAAAGAACTCTTCAACTGTTTGGGACCCTTGAGAGAAAAAACATACATCCACTAAATTGAAATGATTCAAGATACATGTATTATAACAACTACATCTACACTAGCAGTGTTACCTGTATGTAGAAGAGGTTTCAAAGAGCAGGTCACTCATCCGATACCTAGATCTGGTAATATACCTGGTTATCATCCCTAACACAGTGTCAATAAAAATGAATAAATAATTACCATAAAAATTAAACAAGTTAACAAGCACCCAAGAGCAGTAAATTTATCAGGAAATAAAAAATCTTAATGCCATTTCTTGTCTGTGTTTTAATGTAAACTTCACAGGGGCATTGTTTTAACAACTGTCTCACACATTTGAACTATCTTGTTTCATTTTTTTTTTTTTTAGCAAGATGTTAAATAAGTTATTGCATGTACTGCTTGAGGAAATTTAACATAATAACAGTGTCTAACTCCTAGCTGCTCTCTGTGAAGAAACAATGTCCCCTGATGTACTCTCTCAGATGATACTAAAGTTGCAGGAATGCACAGCTTTTTTTCCGGGCTATTTGTCCAAGGAGTGGAACTTGTACACGTACTACTTAGCTCTCCACCATTTCAAAGTATCCTCATCCAACATTTTTAGGAATTAATTGCTGTATAAGTCAACCCAGGGGCCCCGAGTGGCTGAGTGGTCTAAAGTGCTCTCCGTTACGGATCACTGCCATCTCACCTCTGTCTGCGTGGGTTCAATTTTCAGAATCGCCAATGTGGATCTGTAAGAAAGCTTGCCAGTAGCTTCTCATGGGTCAGTGGTTCTTTCCCGGGGTTTTTACCCAAGTTCTTTCTCCACTAATAATACTGGCCGCCATGTATAGCCTATTGTGCACTGAAAAATGGTGTTAAACCTTATAACAACAATGTCACTCTGTTAAGTCTGGATTGAGTACTGTTCATTTAGTGTCATTATGAACATGGCATAAACATGTGAGGCAAAGTGAAGTTAATAAATTATTATTTTTTAACTGGAAAAATATCTCCTAATTTCAACTTGTCACCCCCACCCCAAAAAAACTTTGCCCTAAACACTAAATAATGATACTGTTCATCTCGTTGTATATTCCCTTGCAATCTCATGGTAAGCATGGATCTAGGAGAAAACGAAAATATGGCTCTTGAATTCAATTGGACAAATTGTGAGGAATACAAGGATTTGTAAGCAAGACCATGAAAAATGTATGGTACAGAAAATCATGTTTTGACATGCATTGCCAGAACAATGAAACACAATATATTGCTATATCATTGCACCACTATTAACAATTTGGCAAAGAGTTTGGAATATCAGTACAAATGCTTTTCTACATTTTAATCACAACGTACATGTTTGATGGTGCACTGGCATCAATTTAAGATGTCTGAAAAAGTTTTTATGTTTGGATGCTTCAATATAATATGGACAAATTCTGCAGAGAAGATTTTGAGAAGAAGTATTAAGGTTTTTCTATTTTTAGCAATGGTTGCCACATTTGACGACAGTTTTGGCATTTCTTAAATATTTAATGAGCTGCATGCCAGGATGGTTTCTGTAAACTTTGGTCAAATTCTGTTGAGTAGTTTTTGGAGAAGAAAATGTAAATAGCAATTATGAATGGATGATGCATGACTAACAAAGGACTGGGTGAGTTAAAAATTCATACATTTTGAAGATCATCGATAATAAATCATTCCTCTTATCAAATAGAAATATATATGATGGTAAGTGAACATTTTTCTCTGTGACTCAATTATTATGAGCACATCAGTTTTCCCCCACAGAATATCCATATGGCTGATATTATGTCAGACTGTAATGGTTAAAGATTACCCAAAATGTATTAATTTACAAAGTTTTGCTTTGAATTATTGACTAAGAGAAATGAGTCAGTCATGTTACATCTCTTCCTGAATTCACAACACTAAGGTACTCCTTGCTAAAAGTGACAAGTATGTCATATCAATGAGATCATAATGTAATCATGATGTCATTTAAAGATTTTACAAAGGTGGGCTACCATAAAGGCTGTGGTGTACTTGATTCGTGTGAAATATCAACCAGTGTTGGATGCACATCTCCGACATTGCACTAGGGCTGCAAGGTTTACCAAAATGTCTTAGTGTGTACAAGGTTTTCAACAACAAAATAAGGCCGCTAAATCAAAATTATTAAAATAAAGGGTCTGTATAAAGTGACGATATGCAAGGTAAAACTTGAGCAGTCACATTAAGGCCAGGTTGAGAGACTACTAAAGGCTAATTGTGCTAGTCAGGGAATACTACCAAAAGGGTGGATAAACCCCAGACATCCTAAAAACATCAAGAACCCTAGTCATATGAAGTACTCTATAATTCATTATACTATGAAGAGTGTGTACCTATACAGTGAAGGGATTGAAGTATGTACCTATACAGTGAAGGGATTGGAGTATGTACCTATACAGTGAAGGGATTGGAGTATGTACCTATACAGTGAAGGGATTGGAGTATGTACCAATACAGTGAAGGGATTGGAGTGCATACCTACACAGTGATGGGATTGTAGTGTGTACCTATACAGTGAAGGGAATGTAGTGCATACCTATACAGTGAAGGGATTGGAGTATGTACCTATACAGTGAAGGGATTGGAGTGTGTACCTATAAAGTGAAGGATTGGAGTGCAGAGTGCATACCTATACAGTGAAGGGATTGCAGTGCAGACCTATACAGTGAGGGCATTGGAGTGTATATCTATACAGTGAGGGGATTGGAGTGTGTACCTATACAGTGGAGAAACTATTAGAATGTGTACCTATACAGTGCACGGATTGGAGTGCATACCTATACAGTGAAGGGATTGGAGTGCATACCTATACAGTGAAGGGATTGGAGTGCGTACCTATACAGTGGAGAAACCATTGGAGTGTTTACCTATACAGGAAGGGATTGGAGTTTATACCTATACAGTGAAGAAGTCATTGGAGTACGTACCTATACTGTGGAGAAACCATTGGAGTGCATACCTATACAGTGGAGAAACCATTGGAGTGCATACCTATACAGTGGAGAAACCATTGGAGGGCATACCTATACAGTGGAGAAACCATTGGAGGGCATATGTACACAATGGTGTAGTTATTGAAGGGTGTACCTATTACAGTGAAGCCACTGCAGGGGAAAAACAATTAGTGCAAGGAGTATCACTGAACCATAAAGTGCTCTCCATTTCATCCATTCTGTGACAATATCCAAAACGAAATACAAAATTTTATTGCATAACTGAAATGGATTTAAGAACATTCCAACAAGGACAATTATTATCAATAATATTTACAAATTTGTCAATATCAAGTTCATCAGGAAAGTCATCAATTGTGGAAACTATATCAGAGATATTATATCTTACAAAAGTGTTACAAATGTTTTGGTAAAATTCAGAAAAACTAGTTAATCACAAGCATTCTTATCCATGGTCAATACTGTCCGAAAGTCTTCCTTAACATTCTTATCTATGGTCAATACTGTCTGAAAGTCTTCCTTGACATTCTTATCCATGGTCAATACTGTCTGAAAGTCTTCCTTAACATTCTTATCTATGGTCAATACTGTCTGAAAGTCTTCCTTAACATTCTCATCCATGGTCAATACTGTCTGAAAGTCTTCCTTAACATTCTTATCCATGGTCAATACTGTCTGAAAGTCTTCCTTAACATTCTTATCTATGGTCAATACTGTCTGAAAGTCTTCCTTAACATTCTCATCCATGGTCAATACTGTCTGAAAGTCTTCCTTAACATTCTTATCCATGGTCAATACTGTCTGAAAGTCTTCCTTAACATTCTTATCCATGGTCAATACTGTCTGAAAGTCTTCCTTAACATTCTTATCCATGGTCAATACTGTCTGAAAGTCTTCCTTAACATTCTTATCCATGGTCAATACTGTCTGAAAGTCTTCCTTAGCATTCTTATCCATGGTCAATATTGTCTGAAAGTCTTCCTTAGCATTCTTATCTATGGTCAATACTGTCTGAAAGTCTTCCATACCATTCTCATCCATGGTCAATACTGTCTGAAAGTCGTCCTTAACATTCTATTCCATGGTCAATACTGTCTGAAAGTCTTCCTTAACATTCTTATCCATGGTCAATACTGTCTGAATATCTTTCTTAACATTCTCATCCATGGTCAATACTGTCTGAAAGTCTCCTCTTTCATAGCAGTTCATTATATGTTGAACTGTTTTCCACACACTCCCACCAAAATGCTTTTGTATAGCACAAGTTTTAAACAAATTTTAATATTTTGCCTTCAATCAGGTTGCTCTGTGACTTCTTAGATAATTAACATTTGCAAACTAATTATAAACATATTTCTATACTTGAAACACTATGCAAGCTAATGAGAAATGCTAAAAGAGTTTACTAGACTGAAACATTAGTGATGTCTGTGACAGTAATACTAATATGCAAGTCATCCATCTGTTTCCTCTTCAGCTCATTATATTTCACTCCAAGTCACCAAGAATTAACACTGTCCAGTCAAATCTCTTGGTGTCTGATTATCCAGAACTCTATTTGATCCATGACAGCTGACTATTAACACCGAGAAATTGGAGTGATGTTCTTGCTGGGCAAACACCGTCTGTTCCTGACATAACTGTTGGATCCTGATGAAAATCATCTTCTTAAACTTTACTTAAACACAGCATGCATGCAAGTGATGCCGAAACAGATGAATATTTACTGATCACTAAGAACTGGATATCAATTCTCTTTATTCCCAGCAGATACAAATGAAAATAAATTTTCAAGCGTCCTCATCATTAGTCAAATTTGTAGGCCTGAAGTATCGCTCACGAAATGTTGCATCTTGATAATGATCCACTTCCACCCTGGCAGTCATCCCTCCATTATCCTGCAAATAAGAAAATGATCATATATTGTAAAAACCATGACAAAGCAAAGTTATCTTCACTGTTAACAGACATAAATATAAATACCAACATTGTGATCCAATGAACCCCTTTTTAAAACATGTCAGCGGACTTCAACTGATGTCAACAGGAATTCACTCCTGTTACATTACAACACTGTCACAGAACTATATAGTGATACTAAAAAGGTATTAAATGTGATATACATATGCTAAAAAGATCATGTCTTGGATATTATAATTACATAGCCTAACATTCAATACAGTGTGCATTCTGCACCTGATCACGTAAAGAAAATCTGTTCAATGACAATTCTATGCAAAATAACAGATGCACAGTGCACACACACAACAAAGAAACCTGGAGCAGGCTTTATTTCAAATTAATGTTGTTTTTGTTCTTTTTTACAGGCATTTGTCTCTCAATTAGAAAAAGAAAAAGAAAAAAACAAGGGGGGTGGGGCACATATAAAACAAATAAACTGAAAAAAGAAATGAAAACTTAACATAAAAACAACTGGGAAAGAGGAAAACAAATGACTATGAAAAACAAGAAGAAGTTTCTAGTTTTTTCTCAAATAAACGTAAACACCAAACAAGAAAATTACTACGTATTTGAATTTAATTATAAGGCCAGTCCTTACACAAACATAGAGAGAGTGTACACACATTACAGCATTCAACACATGACAGTTTGAAGATCTCTTAGCTCATAGATCTCTTAGATCTCTTGAAGATCATAAATTAAGGAGAATCAGGGAAAGAAACCAGCCTATGACATGTTTCGTTTTGGAGGAGAAAATGATATCTACAATTTCAAACAATTTAGAACAGGGAGAGAAAATTCGGGGAACCTGAGACCAGGATCCCTGATAAGTGCTGACTCATCAAAATTCTAGCAAAAGAGATACACCTAAATTCTAAAACATGCATTTGCTAACTAATCTGAAACTTTATATCTTAATAAAAAGTCTGTAGAGTTGTGATATTCTTTTATGTCTGAATACTGAAAGAACTTTATTATAAGCAAATGATTATAAAAATATACAAACATTCACAGACTTGAAAATACCAATACTTTTGTATCATGATTTAATAAGTGTAATGAGAAAGGTCATAAATATAGGCCGTAATGATCTAGTACAATGGAACCCTGCTATAACACAGATAACTGGGGTCTAAGCAATTGAATTGCATCAGTAGTGGGGTCACATTAATGCAGAGTTTTAGAGTGTTTTACTTTTTTCAGAGAACAAGTCAATGGCACATATACATGTATTCATATCTAATGTATACAATGAACAGGGTATCAACACCATTTACTATGATGCCGTCGTGGCAGGCATTTCATCCATAATGCATGTGATTCCATTAAAAATTGTGCACAGATTTACAATATTCAATAATTTATTCACAGATCATTTTGTTGGAATTCAACATCTAGTATACAGCATGAACAGAGTATTAAAACTGTTTACTTGCCATCTGATATCGTACCGTCAATGCTTGCAATTAATCCATAATACATGTCATTGCCAAAATTTCATACGTATTTAAATATTCAATAATTTTGTCACAGATCATTATGTGTCTGAATTCAATGGGAAAATTTAACAGCAAAATTAAATTAAGAAAGACAAGCATGTGTATGGTTCATTGCATTCCAGGGTCTACAAACGGTGTCTGTACAAATTTCAAACTGCCAAATTTTCTCATGTGTTTTCGTGTACATTTATCCATTGTAAATTTCCAATAATTAATGCTTGTATGCCTATTCATTTGAATGACTACAGCAATAATAATTAACAATGGACACAAGCTTTCAGCATGCATATAACGTTTACTTCAGATTTTGTGAATATCAAAAGAAATGTGTGAAAACTACTATACTAATCATTGCACAAAGTGCAAAGAACAACTTGCAATTGTGAACTTGCTTTTCCATAATTGTAGAATATTTTTTTAAAATAGGGAATTACATGTAAAAAAGTGCAGTAGGCCTGCAATGGTCACAAGTCACTTTTATTAAAAACTTTAAGCTCAACGCATTTACCATTTCATACACTTTCAATTTAAAGCTAAAAAAAGCAGATATTATTTGCTGGTTAACTGACTGTGTCTAAAAACACTGCCAAGCCCAGCAAACATGTTGATGGTTTTTGTTTTTCAATGTATATTAAATTGTGAGAATCTTTAATCAACTACCGCATTGTCTGCTGCTTGGTTGTATATGCAGGTAAAGAAGAAACACAAGTCGGCTATTGTTTGAGCTATGATTGTATACAGAATTAATTAAAGACAATCACAAAGATGACTTATTGGCTTTACTCAAGGATCAGTAATAAAAAGCATTGCCGATAATATTTATTTGGCATAACACTTCAAGAACCTGGTGAAATTGTTAAATTTCAGAAGCTATGCCACAATCACAGTACAGTCCTACCTGTTTATATCGACATCGCTTATATCGACAAGCCGCCTATGTCGACAAAAAGCAAAGTCCCAGTCCCTTGGTCTACTATTACTATCAAATTGTCATGCTTATGTTGACATTGAGATAATAGATCAACGTACATGTTGACAGAAGCCCTTGGTCCCACCTTTAACAAATCCTTTGTTTTCAAAACATTTATGTCGACAAGCTGCCAGTTCCAACCCATAATTTGTTCAACAATTAGTTGATCATGCCGCCAGGCTTTAATGTTGCAGTCGGATAAAATAAAACAACATAGCAGCACATTTTCTCACCATTCTTGAGCTAGTTAAGTCTTTGATCTTGCTGCCTAGCTTGTGGGTCATGTTCTTCCGATGTACTCTTACAATGACAAAATATGTACATCTGTGGGTCTTTCAGCCACTGAATTTTCTGATTGTAAATATCAGCACATCTAAAAGGATCAATTGATCAACATAATTTCCAAATCAACAGGTGGTCGAAGCAGGACTAGCAAGCCCTTAAATTTGCCATCCAGGAAATTGATACGTACAAAGGACTCCTGTATATGTGATTTTCTGAATTCCAGATATAAAAATTGGGTGAAAATATGGATTACCCATTTCCGAGACCTTTGAAAGTGATTATTGATTAAAACAAGTTTTTTTTTGCTGTGAAAGTTTAGATTTTAACTTTATTTACATTTATGATGGCTACGAAAATGCAAATTAAATTTACAGTCTCTGGAAACTAAATATCTGGCTGTTAAGGAAGTTGAGGGATGAACATCTCGCAAAGAGGTCTGTGAAATTTTTTCACTTAAAAATAACACCCGTTCAGGAAGATGAAAGCTGCTGAGTCTATAAAGAAAAACTATGATGAAGGTAACTGGGCTCCCCAAAGGAAGAAAAGACTGCTACATTTGAAGAAGTGGAGGAAGCATCAAAGTGGTTCAATGAAGCATTTGTGAAAAAACTTAGTGTGGAGAACTTCACTGCAACAAGTGTCTGGTTTAGTCGCTTTAATGTTTGTCATAACATCGGATACAAAAGTATTTGTGGAGAATACACGTACTGTTGACAGTTTTTCACTTCCCTGTGAATAGCCCCATCCCCTTGGTAGCCTCAGGAACAGATTGACCAAAATATAGGCCAATTTAAGTAGATGTACATGAAGCATGTAAATAACAACTATCCAACCATGTGCTAATCCCGAAGTTGAATATCGTAATATTATTCGTATCAGGATGTGATTGATGCAATATTTTAATTTGGATTTTACTAAACAAAGGTAACCAGAATGTAATTTGTCAATATGCAAATGTATTTCACACTAATTCTGCCTTCATGTACTCAAAATTTCCATTGTTTTCTCAAAGTGTATATTAACAAGGCAGTTTTCACTAAAACACAGCTGTATATTAACAAAGCAGTTTTCACTCAAGCACAGCTGCATATTAACAAGGCAGTTTTCACTCAAACACAGCTGTATTAAGGTAGTTTTCACTCAAACAGCTGTATATTAACAAGGTAGTTTTCACTGAAACACAGCTGTATATTAACAAGGTAGTTTTCACTCAAATACAGCAGTATATCAACAAGGCAGTTTTCACTCCAACAGCTGTATATCAACAGAGCAATTTTCACTCAAACAAAGATGGTCATATCAACAAGGTAGTTTTCACTCAAACACAGCTGTATATTAACAAGGTAGTTTTCACTCAAATACAGCAGTATATCAACAAGGCAGTTTTCACTCCAACAGCTGTATATCAACAGAGCAATTTTCACTCAAACAAAGATGGTCATATCAACAAGGTAGTTTTCACTCAAACACAGATGTATATTAACAAGGTAGTTTTCACTCAAACACAGCTGTATATTAGCAAGGCATTTTTCACTCAAACACAGATTTATATTATTAACAAGGCAGTTTTCACTCAAACACAGATGTATATTGACAAGGTAGTTTTCACTCAAACACAGCTGTATATGAACAAGGCAGTTTTCATGCAAACACTGCTGTATATTAACAAGGCAGTTTTCACTCAAACACAGATGTATATTAACAAGGCAGTTTTCACTCAAACACAGCTGTATATTAACAAGGTAGCTTTCACTCAAACACAGATGTATATTAACAAGGTAGTTTTTACTCAAACATAACAGTATGTAGCTGGTTCTGAATGAAAATGGCCATCTAAACAATCTTGGTATCACAACTTCTTTTGTATAAATGGTGGTAATAAAATGGGGTTGACAGTTTTTAATAGGTTATAAATGAATATTTAATTTATTATGTATGAAAAACTATAACCATAATGCCCTAGTGCTAGACATCACTAAAAACTGCCACACTACAGACATGTCTCAAATTGTTAAAGCTAAATTAAAAATCGAAAACACCGTACACACACAAAAAACGGACATATTATAAATACAAAATTTGGTAAATCTGACACAAAACCAAATTGAAGGAGTATAATTTTAATAAGCTTTTAAATTCAAAGTTTAACATTCTAATTGTTTTGAAAGCAAGTCATACTAAACGAAAAGTAAAAAGAATTCAACAATCTATAAAAGAGTGAAAAAAAAGAACCACACTGCTGACATAAAAATATAACCAGGTCAACTACATATTGTAATTTAATTGCTTAAATATAGTTTGAATAACACACAATGCATTCTTCCCTTGCCCCTTGTTTGGGCCCCTCTTGGTCTGCCATGGTTCTGCCAGACATGAAGTCAGTTACTAAACTTAGATATGTTGTCATGTTGAACCAATCTGATGACTGAGTTAGAGCACGTGATCTAATATTTGTCAGCTGGTTTGAGGCAGTGATACAGCAGCATGGATGCAATCAGAGATGTGCTGTCATGCTGCACTTAAATTATCTGCAAATCGAACCACCCGCCTCGTCTCCATACACCATGTCATTTGTTTGGGGCATTTCTCGCATAGCATACTGTTCCAGCTCTGTTCTCGGTCACATTGCCCAAGTTCATGTATTCAAAACTTTGCTTGAACAAAGACTGTCTTTATATAATCAACTATTAGGCCATATATACTTCATACATGCTTCCCATGGCCATGTATGGAGTATCGACTGATGTCTGTTGTCATGGCAATCCTCAGGATCAGACTTGTCAAGTTTTGGTTATCAGGGTCCCTATATACCTCGTATCAGCCCTTTCGGCTCCACATACAGGTGTCGGACACACTTCACAACCCTACAAACTCCCACAAGTCTCTCTTCCTGAGGCATTCCTATACAATAAAAAATTCAGAGCTGGGCTGGGGCAGTGTGCTGTGACAGGACCTGCCCCCATTATGTACAATAAAGTGTATGTTGAACTTACGTATTGTGTGTTGTTTAAATGCATTGCTAATGATCTTATTAGATTTCACTGGTCTGCATCAGGTCAACTACATATACAATCATGTTAACAAGTCCAAAAGTTGCATAATTTTGTAATAAAATAAAGTTTTACAAAGATTTATTCAAACCATCAACATGTGCATACAAATGTGCCTACACGTGTCTAAAACAAAAGTAGCAGTGAAAGCCATTACTAATCAAGATATTCCAGCTACAAGCACTGAGGTTATAATTAAAAATGTGCCTGATAAAATGGTTCATATTGTCCTGAATGTGAAATTCCATTTTCTGAATGAAAATTGCAATTTACCTTGATTTTCATACGTGGGTACTTTCATGTATACACCTTTTTCATATTTTACAATATACTAGGTCATGCAAGAGAATGGCCAACCTGAAATTGCCTGACTTTCTCCATGGTTATGAGTCTCCTGGATACTTTTCTGTTTAAAACCTGTTCACAGTTTGCTATCAGCTGCATACATGGATGGGATGGCAAATTTTCCTCTTTATATCTACAACATAATGCAATTACAACACAATTATAATAACAACACAATTATTTGAGCAGAAAATATTAATATATAGCTCTTGCATATTTGTGACAAAATATGTTAAAGTAAATTATGATTCTCCAAGATTATTTACCAGATCATATTAATATTTGGGGATATAAGCCTGCTACCTCCTGAATCCAACCTTTATTAAAAAATAAATTCATCATTTCTTATATAAGCAAAGGACAATCACTCTTGCCCACTACCTCCCTTTGCCAGCACTAATTATCTCTAGTTTTTTTTTTCTAGCTGAGTGATATACAAATGTGGCTTTTCATAAAGCTGGGTGGTTGGAAAGGTTTTTTAAGTAATGCGAGTGGGTAAGTATTCTTGGAGAAACATAGTTTAATTAAAGATTTGCTTTTTTATTTAATTACCATTCCTAATCAAACTGACACTAGAAGAACATGTAGAAGGATGGAATGTTGAGCATCTGACCATTATCCTTCTAGGTACAAAAGACTGGATTCCTCATGTGAAACAATAACCTTTTCTCCTAATTTGACAGGCAACACAGCTTTGAGCTCGAAACCCCTATATTCTATTAAGAACATGATTACTAAAACCTTCTCAATGATAAAATGTGAATCCAGAGAAGTGAATAGGATGTGTACACTGGGTCTGCCGATCATAGAGATTGCTCATATTTCATGAGCTGAAGTCCTTATGAGGCAACTCTGATCTTTTGAAACTACTGAGTACACAAAGCATATAACTCACTTCAGCCACAAAGACAGACTGGGATAGGTGGGCGACATCAGACTTATTACCTTCACTGGGACAGTGTTACTTTCTGGTGCTTCAACTTGACTCTTGACTTCATGTAGTGTTTTCAGGGCATGAACAGGGTCTTGCATTTCCACTGATGCACTCAGCATATCTATCATGAGAGGGACCTTATGAAGACTCTTTGATTACTGACTGGCAGTAACCCATTTATGGCTACAAGTCTTGGTTGCATCAAAACAAACACTGTACCAGAGCACTCACAACCCTGGAGAGATGAAGTGAGAAACTCTTGACTCCACCTAGACACAAACGATCATTGGATGCCCCCCAAAGTGTGTAACTCTAATAAATGATTGATGCAAAAATCATTCCATATGAATGACTCAACCTTTAATGAATAGCATGCACACCAGGAAATTAAGTCTGCTGGAAATGTGCCTGATTTGTACATTGATATGGAATCAGTTAACCAAAACTGATAAATCAGAAAGCATAAGTCAGGTGATTTGGTTGCTCCACCCCCACTGCCACATTTGAGGAGTAAGTTACCATGATACAGTATTAAATTCAGTTTTGGAAGGATTGACTTTTAAGGGAGATATGGTCTGAATTATGTCAGACCATTCTCCCTTAAAAGTCAATCCTTCCAAAACTGAATTTAATAACTGCATTGTCATCTCCTGAGCTAGACAATATATCCATTCAAAGGCAGTAAACTTTTATTCACCCATTTCCATTGAGGTAATGGTAGCCAGAAGTTGTAAATGCCACACTTTAGATGGAATCCCAACAACATTGCAAACAAAGTTTTCAAGAGATGTTGATTTCAGCTGTATACTTAAGATGTTGGCATTGTCTTTGTGAGATTTGCTTCTCTTTTTTTTCCTTTTCGTAATACTACAGTCCAGACTTTTTCCAACCACACAACAGGAAAACAGCCCATAATTTAACAACTCAACAAGTTAAGAAGTCACAAATACAACACATGTTATTAATGGAGTAAGAGAACAAAGGATGGGAGTGGTCTATGCTAATATATGAATGCGTTCAATGACAGCATGCTGCATAGGTCTAAACAGTAGAATCCTGAAAATAAAATAAATTCACTCAAAAATTGAAAAAATGTAAAAATAATCTACACCACCTATAAAGAAATGATTATTACAAACAGTAAATACAAATTCCTGGAATGCTGGATTATTTTGACACTGATACTGACCTGTTTTTTGTTTGTTGATTAGTCTGGTTCCCAGAGTGGTATTTAATAGGATTCTGCCAAATCAGGAATCACAGTAGCAGGGAACTAGACTGTTCATACACTGCCAAACAAGATTCCATTATTTTACGAAGTATTCATTTAGTATGGTTGCCTTGCTATCTTTAATCACAGTTTTGAATGAGTTGCTTAATTTAAGGTTACATACATAATAACATTTTTAAGTGTTCAATTAATCAAATGAAGTTAGTTCATCCAACATATGACAAGTTCCGTTATATTTTATGTTTGTAGGATTTGAGTGCCTTTTAAGATTTCTTTATTCCACCTCCTTTAATTGATTCAAAAGACATAATTAACGTGATAAAAAAAAACAGCTTTTATTTCAGTTCAACAATACAACAAATACTTCCACTAGTCAGTTATCAAAACACAGTCGGTGCTTAATTAGGTTCTCAGAGAAACGCTAGTGGACATTGCTGTTTCAGTAGACTGACACATTTATTGTTTAAATACACATTGCGTTTAAGATAATTACACTTAAAGAGGAACTAAAAGATAGAACTAAAACACAAATCTCACTTAACAGAAAGTATTGTATTGGCATTTAAATATTAATGTACTGCCTACACTAGGAGTGACATTTTTATTGATCAAAATTTTCTTGAATATCTTTAATTATGGTGTACTAAGATTTTCTTTTGGAAAGAAAATGTAACCAATTATATGACTTCCTATTAAAAGTTGACAATTTCAAAATGTTGATTAAAACTATCTACTGTTTTCGACTATAAAACGAGTGATACATCAATGTTTCAGTGACCAATTTTGATCACGATTTTCTTGAAGTTAAAGAAATAGGGATCAATTGTTTTTATTTTCTACTTACAAAAAAATGGGATCCATGCCTGACCCTACTTTACAAGTGGGTTTACGAGTTTTACATATGGTGCAGACATATGCCTCAGCTTGAATATCTGGAACTATAATTTTCTTGTAGTTATAAAGAATTCAATATCTGTTCTTTCTTTAGATTGACTAATATGTCTTATGAGATTCAGTGTTAAAAAGTTTTGATTTTTCATTTGTTATAATTATTTTTTACAGGTCAATAAAAAAAAAATATTTCTTAAGCTATTTTATTGGAAAAATAAATCAATGCAAATTTGACACGGGTAATTCTTAATAATGACTTTCACAAGTTAAAATAATGTAAAGCAAATATTTTAGAAAATCAGTACACACTCAAGTCTGTCTACAGGAAGCCAGTAAACCAGTCGGCCATGCATGTGAAGATGTTTGGCAGAAAAATCAAGCAGGTCCAGAAAAATGTCTGACAGGTTATAATCTCTCAGCCTGGGGATTCTTTTGGGGAATCTGGAGAAGACAGAACATTTTATGTCAATCTTCCTATCACCTAAGTGAAGGATATTATTTTGTTCTTTAATTGGTCTTAATAACACATCAAACAAAAGAGTCAGTCAAAGGAATTCATTCTCTACTGGCCAGAAATAACTTACAGAAATCCATGATAATAATGTTTCTTGTTTTAATGTATCTATTCATTTAGTAAAGTTTTATGGCACCTTAACACAAAAGTGACTATGTACAGACAAACAAAGGTAAAGTGACATCATGTTAAAATGTAAAAAAAAATTGCAGAATATTTAAACTATTTCGAATATTCTTACGAAACTCCAACATACCAAATTTGATTTTAAAAATTACTTGCTCAAATGTCTGAGTTAACATGGCCACTGACTTTGAACCCAATATCATGTATAAAACTATTCATGTATATCATGTTGACCTTTAACCTATAAAGTATTAATTTGTTCAGCTGACTGTCTAAGTATAATGTCAAATATGGTATATTTTAGCTATCATAACAGATACAATAAATTTCAGATTATAAAATTCATAAGTTTATTACCATTTTGTGTCTAGCAAACATTAATTCTCTGAACAGGTGTATGACATTCTATATAGTTTAAAATTATTTCACTGCATAGACTTTAACAGCTTCATGTAATTAAAAATGTGTATACTGCAAATCTGATGCATATAGTAAAATGTTTTCAATGCATGTAGATATTTACTCCTCCTTCAGGCTAATCTTTTCTTCATCCTCTGCATCCTTTCCTACTCTTCTGGCCCCCTCTCTGATTCCATAGGGAGCTGAAAAACAGGAACACCATCCATCAATGACAGTAGTACATATGGCAAAGTAATAACAATTCCATTAATCCTGTTTATAACAATTATTGCTTTTTAAATTCAACACTCTTTTTAATGAAGTAAAATCTTTCTGAAAACACTCCTGATTTCTAGGGATACATTCATAATGATGACCTGCCATTTTTCTCTCCACTATATTTCCTTGACAGAAAGTATGGAAGGATCTCATTAACCTCACATGGTAACTATGACAACTTATTCACACAAACCTTGTGGCATGGAGCAATGTGACAAATATCAATGTAAATAAAATAAATTATTGAATCTGTACAAACAAAATAAGTTGCTACTTACAGCTATGAAAAAAATTCCAGCTTCTATAAAACTGTTTTAATTTCATATTATAAAGATATTATTAAATCCACTTATATAATTCCACACATACAAAATGTGTATGTATGGACTTTGAATCTATCATAAATATTTTATAGAAATAAATTGGAGAAAGCTAATTAAATGATTTCAGTGGCAAGTAAGCAATTACTGATGAGATTAAGTTGTGTGCTTTTTCAAACCACTCTGTATAATCAAATGGTCTTACGGTCCGTTATGATGGCATCAAAATGAATCAATGGCCTCCACAGTTTGTGACAAGAGGCATCTGCTACAAGGACATTGAGGTATTGACTTTCCAGCCCATACTGTTCAAAGTTGGCCTGCACACTTTCATCAGATGCTCTCTTCTTCTGCTTCGCACGAGATGGTTTTGCTAGAAAATATGTAAATCTATTTATTTATTTTTTACTATGGTAGCTAATGGCATTCAAGACATGAAATAAACAATATGTACTGTCGATCTCCCCTCATGTTAAATGAGTCACTTTTTTATGATGACATGCCTTTCTTAATGTGAAATTGGATGTTCAGATACACAATGTCAAACACCCTGTTGTTTCCACATACATCCAGCTAAAATTGATTCCCAAATTCATCACTAATGCACCTACCTCCAAAATATAAACTATTCTAAAGGAAAATGTTTTATTGAAGTACAGGTAATTCCCCTTTTTTTTAAAAGTCGTTAAGAAATCTCAGCATGGGATGAACAATGCTCTGTTTTTCATCGCCACAGAATATTAAACCTTTTCAGGTTTACACCATTCTAAAATTATCCCTGCATACAAAAACTGGTTTATTAATGTTTTATGTGATAATTGTTTCTATATACGACATAAAAACTACATTCAAACACAGTTCATTCTAACTTCATGGTACATTACAAATATTTTCTAAGTTAGTCTGCACAAACATTATCAATTCATTGTGTATCAATCAATCCAATATATAACCTGTCGGTTGAACAGCTACCTCCTTATTATCATATAGTTCTCATTTGTCAGACTATTTTGTAGATGTCATATATTTATGCTTGAAGTTGAATTTTTTATGTGTAGGTAACTCCAAAAGCAATTCACCCATTGGCGCTTGCACTTGACTGCAAAGACTGCACTGAAGTGCATTCCATATCTGATTTACTTTTTGTAGTTACTCATGTCTCAAGGGAAAGCTATGAATTATGTAAGTCCAGCTGAACACCCTTCATCCCATTACATGGATTTCATGTGCTTGCACCCAATGAACTGCAGCTTCAAGGGGTTCACTATTCACTGGATGTAACAACAGATGTTTGATGAAAACAATCATGACATTTTGGTACTTGTTTTGTGCTTGTGACCAAATATAGAATTCAACAAATTAACTGTATTACAGTCCTACTTGTTTATATCAACATCACTTATCTCGACAAGCTGCCTATGTCCACTAAAAAGCAAAGTCCCAGTCCCTTGGTCTACTATTACTGCCAAACTTTTCATGCTTATGTCAACATTGAGATAAAAGATAAACGTACATGTCTACAGAAGCCCTTGATCCCAGCTTGAACAAATCCTTTGTTTTCTAATAATTTATGTTGACAAGCTGCCTGTGCAGACCCATCCTTTGTTCAACAATTACTTGATCTTGCCATCAGACTATAATTTTCCCGCCTAATTGTTCATGTCGACCAGCTGCCAGTTCTGACTCATACCTTTTTTAACAATTAGTTGATCTTGTTCTCTTTGATGTACTTTTCACAATGATTTCTAGGACTAAATACATGTACTGTTTAAATAAACTTGTTGACAGGTTTTCATTTCCATGTGAATAGCCCCATCCCCTTGGTAGCCTCAATAAGATGGGAACTGACTGACCAAAATCTAGGCTGATTTAAGTACATGTAAAAAAACAACTAGACAAACATGTGCTAATGCCGACATTGAATCTTGTCACGTTTTTCATATTAGGATTTCACCGATTCATTATTTTATTGTTGACTTTTATTACACAAAGGTAACCAAAATGTAATTTGTCAATATACAAGTGTATTTCACTCTGGTTTTGTCTTCATGTACTGAAAATTTCCACTGTTTCTCAAAGTGTAAATACTACTCACTGATGACAATATCCTTATTGACGAATTTAACTTTTTCTAAGACCCCCCCCCCCCCAAACACTTACCCAACACTTATCTCGACATCCACCTATCTCGACAATATTTCTGGGCCCGATGATGTCGACATAAACGGGTAAGACTGTACTATAATGTGGTAATAAAATATTAGTTTTTACATGCCTTTGTTTTTCATATTTCAGTCAGTCACAGTGAATTTGACCTCTACAAATTGATAAGTTTCTTCCTTACACCAAGTGAAAGCTATGCCCAAAGATTGGTCCCACCCTGTGATATAAAGTGATTTGCAGAAACAATTTTTCTTTTTTTAGTTACATGAAAGCAAATTTTGTAGTAAATTATGTTTCTCCAAGAATACTTACCCGATCACATTACTTTAGGGATATTAGCCTGCTACCTCGCGAATCCAGCCCTACCAAAAGACGAAAATTCGTCTTTCCTGTCTATGTCATATAGACAAAGGGCAATAACTCTTGCCCCTTACCTCCCCTTGCTACCCGCTAGGTGTCGCTTCTTTAGTTTTAAGCTGAGCAGTATATAAAACACGAGGATGCTCGCATGGCGGGGTGGTTGGGAGGGTTTCTTAGTAATGTGATCGGGTAAGTATTCTCGGAGAAACATAATTTACTACAAAATTTGCTTTCTCCTTTGAATACGTTCCCCGATCACATTACTTTAGGAGAATAAGTAATAGGAGGAAGGAATGCGGAGCATCCGACCTCCACCCCGGGTATCCTCTAGGGAATGATGGTTGGATTCCCCATGTGAATGATAACCCCGTCTCCTAATTTTCAATCAGCAACACAGCCCAGGGTCACGTGATATGTGACCCCTTTATACGGTTAAGAAGATAGTTATTGAAATCTTCTTACCTACGAAAATTTATCTGGCGAATCCAGCGAAGCTAATAGGCTGTGCTGATTGTTGCACATGGGTCTGGTGGGCGTCTGGGCTGCCCAACACCGGACCTACTAGAATCAATGTTTGCCTCTGCGAGTACAAACTTGAAGATAAAACTGTAGAAGGTTGACTCTGCATGTCAGCCAACAGCTTCTATAAGGTGACTAATTTGCGAATTCTCAGAGTACGCCGAGCGTATAACCCACTTCAGCCATGAAGCAAGGGCTTGAATGGAGATATCTCATGTCCCAGCTATCACCAGAAGAAAGAGGTGCTTGTATGTGACCTGACTCACCTCTATGCATTGAAATGGTGCTAGAGTGCACAAACAGGATCTTACATGGCTGTTGATCCTAACTTATCTATAAAGAAGCGAGCTAATGACGACTCGTTGATCGCCAATGTATGGTAATCTATTTTGGACTACGAAGCCTGGCTGCATCAAGAGGACCATCAAACCCTCTGATCGGAACGGAAGAGAGTTCGGGTCACTAGAAAGGACATGTAACTCGCTCACCCTGCATGCTGAAGCTAAGACTATCAAGAAACCCAATTTGTATGATAGTAGCTTTAACTAATCGTGGGTTAAAGACTCAATACTGTCTGAATTGAGTCATGTTAAAACCCAGGACAGATTCCATTTGGAAACGGTGAGGGATATAAGTCGATTGAATTTTTTAAAGTGCCTAAAAGATCTGACAAATCTTTGTCATGGCTGATAGCACATGTACCAGAATGGCGGAATGTGTTCTTAAATCATGGAGCGGTAGCATTTGATAATAACTGGAGCCAGCTGTTTCTCCTTGAAAAGCCAGAGAAAAGTTGGCCCGTTGAGGGATTGTGACACTCAGAGGAACAATGTGAATGATATGGTACCAGTCCCTGAAAACATGCCACTTGCCCTCGTAAACCTTCAGAGTAGAGAGCCTTCTTGCTCTCGAGATTCTCTCCGCAATCAAAGATTTAAATTGTTTGTCTTGCAAGGCTGTCTGGACAAGAGCCAGGCTTGAACATAAAGACGGTCCGGACAGGATTGGAACACCCCTGGCAGCGGTTGCTTGCGAATACTTGTGCTGACTGTAATCTTCCTGGGTAGATCTATCGCCTAGATTGAGTAGATCGGAGACCCAGGAGTTGTTCCATCTGAGAGGGGCAATCAGAACCATCTGACGGTTCTGACCCCTTAACTTCTGGATTAATTTCAGTACCAAGACCGTGGGAGGATTGGAGAATGACCACAGCCCTTCCCAGCTGATTGATCGAGCATCCACGACCCAAGCTTCTGGGTCTGGAACCTGTGAGATGAAAGGTGGACAACTTGTGATTTCGCCTTGTTGCAAAAGATCAATCATCGGACGTCCCCAAAGTGTGTCAATTGGAAGAAAGTCCGATTGATGGAGTGACCATTCTGTGTGAATGACTAGAAAGAGTGTCAGCCAAGACATTGAGTCTGTCAAGAATGTGCCGGAATTGTACATTGAGGTGGAGATTGTCGAACCAATGTAGAAACTGCCAGCTCAGATTGCACAGGTCTGGTGATTGGTGTCCCCATGTTTTTAAGGCAAGGCACCACCACAAAGTTGTCTGACATAATGAGGGCAGTTTGTAATAAGAGTTGATCCTGCCCGAAATGAAAGGCGTTGATGACAGCCGTTATTTCTGAAAGGTTGATGTGGAAAGGGCTCGCACCTGGCACCCACGTGCCGCTGACAGTATCGAAGTCCGGCAACAGGTGGGCACCCCAACTGTAGGTACTAGTGGCGGAACATACCGTTATCCCCGCTTGGGGTATCTCCAGAGTAATCCCTGTGGACAGCCCACAGGGGTTGTGCCACTGACTCAAGAATGATCGTATCTCTGGCGTGAGCATGACTGTGGGATCGAAGGGACTTGAAAAGGGCGAAATTACGCTAGCAAAGTCCTTAGTAAAGGGCGCATAAAAGGACGGCTGAGCAGAATCAAGTCTCTGCCGCATTGAATAATCCGAGGATCTGCAACTCTCTTGCTAAATGCGCATCCTGTTGGAAACGGACTCTACGAGTGCAATTATCTGGATGATCGCAAACTCGAGGAAGCCTTACCAGATTCAGATCGGGAGAAACTCCACACCCAGATGGACCAGAATCCGGATTGGACAGAGATCAGACTTTATCCAGTTCACGAGAAAGCCTATATGATGTAAGATCGTTTCTGCCTTTGAGCAGAGTAGAATTTGACAGATGTTTCTGGAGGATGTCGTCCAAATATACTGCCGACGCCATAGATGAAGTGGAACAGGGTGACGACGTAATCCATAACCTTGGTACTAGCCCAAGGGCTTAAGTTGAGGCCAAAAGGTATGACCTGGACTGATAAACCGAGTCCCGACAAGCACAACGGAGAAATGTCCGCTACTCATGGGATAGGGACGTGAAATGTGCGTCGGTCATATCTAGACTGACAGCATACCCGTCGGATGGTTTGATCACGCCATCGCCACATTGACTTTCAGGGTGGTTGAGGCGGCTCAGGTCGATGAACGGCCTCTGGATAAGAAACAGCCATGAATAAAACCCCAGCTATTGCAGGTTTGTTAAGATATAAATATATATATATAAAGGCATCCTTCTCCCGGTCTGACGATACATCCATGAAGAGGGGAGAGGAGGACAGAGGAGGGGATGGATAAATGAAGTCCCAAGTCCCTCCGAAATGACCTGAATCACCCAAATGTTCTAAGGTAATAAAGTGGTCCAGTGGTCCTGAAATTGCAGGTGGCGGCTGCCCACAGGTAGGCAGTCCACTGGCGGTGGGCAGGGTATGTCAACGTCTAGAGTTAGGAGGCGTGAAGGCGGAGAAACTTTGGTTCTTGCCGCCTCTGTATGGTTGCCGTCTAGCTTGATTAGACTGTTGACTCCCAGCATTGGGTTGGGATCTATATTACACATTTGATTATAAGGATCCCTTTTCCCCGGTCCGCCCATCATCCCTCCGCTGTGTCAGGGGATGATTGTTTCGAAACGCCTACGAAAGTTGGGCGACGAGTTGGAGGGGCAGTTCCTGAGCTGCCTGCCTCCAAACTTTTTCAATTTTTCCCCACAGTGTAAAGGTGTCCCAAACTGAGACATCCGTAAAATCCGAGTACGGTGGGGCCTGCGCGACGTGGACCACCTACAGACGTCACATCGTATCAGGTCGAAGTTGGCAGAAGCAGTCAACGCATTGGTCATAGAATGGTGACCTGCCCTGTTAACAACTCTAGCAATCCAGGCCTTCACTTCACAAGCGTGGTCATGGCTGGATTTGCCTAGGGAGTTGGAATAAAAATGGCTAGTGAAGTCAAGTCTAACAATGAAGACGTATCGACTACGTTTCGGACTAGCTTTGACGTGGCATTTGAGATCAGTACTGAAGGCGTCTGATGGAGTTTTCGTACCAGCTACACTAGAACGTCGCTGGAAGTTAGCTTCCTGAATTTTTTTTTTTTTTCCCGACTGGCAAAGAAGCAGGAAGGACATCGTCTCTTCCTCCTCATTCAAGATCTACAGGTGCCTGAACTGTGTAGTCTTGAGTGGCAGTAGGAGGTTTTGGGCATTCTGAAGTTCCCAACAACCTAAAAATCTTTTATTCTGCGGCCGTGGCGCTAAGCTCAGTCCGGTCCATGACCTGATCTGTGGACGGCTGAAAGTGTTTCGTCACACTCACTGTGTGCTGAGTCGTGTTCTGGTCAACTCAAGCATCCATTCGCAGCGGAATTGTCATCCTTTTTAATATAAATCTCCATAATGCTTGTGTAGTGCGGCCAGCACTGCGCGCCCATCTACCATTCGCTCAGAGGGAATGTTGGTTCTGGTACAGCTTGCATATCTGTACAGCATACCAGGTGACCTAGATGACGCAATTCTGTCATAATTGACACTTTCACTAAATCTCCCTTGTGGAGAAGCCGTGAACATATGGACGGGCGGCACTAACGGCTAATTGAACTGGCGAATGGTCGGCCTGAAAGTCCTGTTCTGGTAAAGCTGCCATATCTGGGTAGCGCATACCAAGTGGCATAGATAACTCAATTCCGTCATCTCTGATAATGTCACTAATTCTCCCTTGTTTTAAAATCACACCGTCACGTATTTGACGTGACAGGAGGTGTACACCGGCAATACCGACTGATTTGTCTGGTATATGGTCAGCCAGAATGTCGGCGAAGGTCCGGCTATGACCGGCACCTGCCTCTCGAATGGTCTGATTGGACGGAGATTCATCTATAACATCTCTCTCATGGTAGTGATATGTAACCAGTAGTATAGATTGACTGACGGGTACATCACTATAATCTCTGTAAATCCGATGTACAGCCGGTGCAGGTTGATGCCGGCTGGAAGACCGGTGCCATTTGGGCTGAACGGTCGTTGCCGGATGGACGGCCGGTGCAGGTTGATGCCGGCTGGAAGGTTGTCTGGACGACCGGTGCCATTTGGGCTGAATGGTCGTTGCCGGATGGACGGCCGGTGCCGGTTGATGCCGGCTGGACGACCGGTGCCATTTGGGCTGAACGGTCGTTGCCGGATGGACGGCCGGTGCCGGTTGATGCCGGCTGGAAGACCGGTGCCATTTGGGCTGAACGGTCGTTGCCGGGTGGACGGCCGGTGCCTGTTGATGCAGGCTGGAAGGTCGGCTGGAAGACCGGTGCCATTTGGGCTGAACGGTCGTTGCCGGATGGTCGGCTGGTGCCGGCTGGAAGACCGGTGCCATTTGGGCTGAACCGTCGTTGCCGGCTGTACGGCCGGTGCCGGTTGATGCCGGCTGGAAGGTCGGCGGGACGACCGGTGCCTGTTGACGCAGGCTGGAAAGTCGGCTGGCCGGCCGGTGCCATTTGGGCTGAACGGCCGGTGCCTGTTGATGCAAGCTGGAAGGTCGGCTGGCCGTCCGGTGCCATTTGGGCTTAACGGACGGTGCCGGATGGACGGCTAGTGCCGGTTGGTGCCTGCTGAAGTGCCGGCTGAACTGACGGTGTCGGCTGGACGGACGGCTGGACGGACGGCGAAAGTGCATACTAAAATGGATCCAATCGATCCAGCATAGACTCCGTGCGTCCGGACTTACAGGCCCGAAAGCCATGCACGGACCTGCAGTGAAATTTACACCCACTGGGCAGCCTAAACCATGTCAACATAATTTCCTCCATTTCCACATTGCCAACACCCATTTTGCCATTCATGCCTTCGTTGTCGACTTTGCTACTGAAACGACAAAAGAAGAGAACAAAGCACAAATTAAAAATTCAGCATATTATTAATTCGATAATACTATAACCGTTACTAACGGAGTAGTCAAATTATTCCGTGCCATGTTAACTCTTAATGACAACACTAGTCATCGCCGTGAGCGTGTTGCAATGGTTCGTTCAAGACGAAGTCTACTGAAACGAAAAAGATGATAAACAAAGCACAATTAGCAATTCAGCACGCTATTAAGTCGCTATTACCATAACCGTAACTAACGGAGGAAGCGAAATGATTAAGTGTCGCGTGAACTCGTGACTACAACACGAAGTCCACCATTAAATAGTCGCAACTTGGTCGTTCAAAGACTTTTTTGAAGTCTACTGAAACTACAAAGAAGGTAAATAAAGCACAAATTATCAACGCAGCACGTTATTAAGTCGCTAATATCGTAAACGTTACATACGGAATAAGCAAAATTATTGAGTGCTACATGTATTACATGCTAGTACCGCCATAAGCGTACTTGACCACGTTGCAGCCTGGTCCGAAGTCTAGAAAAGGTGACAAAGTCACTCAAATTGGAAAATATTGTAAAATAATGTATACAACCTGTAGAGGAATGATTATCCAACACAGTAATTCCAAATTTAACTTCGGATGGTCAGAATTTACACTAAGGTGGCTTGGATTCATTGGAGGTCTAATTGTACGTGTTTTCGCGTACAGCGAAGCTAAAAAACTAAAGAAGCGACACCTAGTGGGTAGCAAGGGGAGGTAAGGGGCAAGAGTTATTGCCCTTTGTCTATATGACATAGACAGGAAAGACGAATTTTCGTCTTTTGGTAGGGCTGGATTCGCGAGGTAGCAGGCTAATATCCCTAAAGTAATGTGATCGGGGAACGTATTCAAAGGAGAAATGCATAACTAATAACCTAAAAATGTTGTATTGTATTTCTATATGGATGGTAGAAAGGCATTTCTAATGCCCATTATCATTGTATTTCTATAATGTGGTAGGCTGGCATACATAATACACCTTATCATTGCATTTCTATAATGGATAGGCTGGCATACATAATACAAGTTATCATTATATTTCTATAATGTGGTAGGCTGGCATACATAATACACGTTATCATTGCATTTCTATAATGGATAGGCTGGCATACATAATACACGTTATCATTGCATTTCTATAATGGATAGGCTGGCATACATAATACAAGTTATCATTGTATTTCTATAATGTGGTAGGCTGGCATACATAATACACCTTATCATTGTATTTCTATGGTGTGGTAGGCAGGCATACATAATACACCTTATCATTGCATTTCTATAATGGATAGGCTGGCATACATAATACACGTTATCATTGCATTTCTATAATGTGGTAGGCTGGCATACATAATACACGTTATCATTGTAATTCTATAATAGATAGGCAGGCATACATAATACACGTTATAATTGCATTTCTGTAATAGATAGGCTGGCATACATAATACACGTTATCATTGTAATTCTATAATAGATAGGCAGGCATACATAATACACGTTATCATTGCATTTCTGTAATAGATAGGCTGGCATACATAATACACGTTATCATTGCATTTCTATAATGGATAGGCTGGCATACATAATACACGTTATCATTGCATTTCTATAATGGATAGGCTGGCATACATAATACACGTTATCATTGCATTTCTATAATGGATAGGCTGGCATACATAATACACGTTATCATTGCATTTCTATAATGGATAGGCTGGCATATATAATACACGTTATCATAGCATTTCTATAATGGATAGGCTGGCATACATAATACACGTTATCATTGCATTTCTGTAATGGATAGGCTGGCATACATAATACACGTTATCATTGCATTTCTGTAATAGATAGGCTGGCGTACATAATACACCTTATCATTGTATTTCTATAATGGGTAGGCTGGCATACATAATACACGTTATCATTATATTTCTATAATGTGGTAGGCAGGCATACATAATACACGTTATCATTGCATTTCTGTAATAGATAGGCTGGCATACATAATACAAGTTATCATTGTATTTCTATAATGTGGTAGGCAGGCATACATAATACACGTTATCATTGCAATTCTGTAATAGATAGGCTGGCATACATAATACAAGTTATCATTGTAATTCTATAACGGATAGGCAGGCATACATAATACACCTTATCATTGCATTTCTATAATGGATAGGCTGGCATACATAATACACCTTATCATTGTATTTCTATGGTGTGGTAGGCAGGCATACATAATACACGTTATCATTGCATTTCTATAATGGATAGACTGGCATACATAATACAAGTTATCATTATATTTCTATAATGTGGTAGGCAGGCATACATAATACACCTTATCATTGTATTTCTATAATGGATAGGCTGGCATACATAATACACGTTATCATTGCATTTCTATAATAGATAGGCTGGCATACATAATACATGTTATCATTATATTTCTATAATGGATAGGCTGGCATACATAATACACGTTATCATTGCATTTCTATAATGGATAGGCTGGCATACATAATACACGTTATCATTGCATTTCTATAATGGATAGGCTGGCATACATAATACACGTTATCATTGCATTTCTATAATGGATAGGCTGGCATACATAATACACGTTATCATTGCATTTCTATAATGGATAGGCTGGCATACATAATACATGTTATCATTGCATTTCTATAATGGATAGGCTGGCATACATAATACACGTTATCATTGCATTTCTATAATGGATAGGCTGGCATACATAATACACGTTATCATTGCATTTCTATAATGGATAGGCTGGCATACATAATACATGTTATCATTGCATTTCTATAATGGATAGGCTGGCATACATAATACAAGTTATCATTATATTTCTATAATGTGGTAGGCAGACATACATAATACACCTTATCATTGTATTTCTATAACAGATAGGCTGGCATATACATTTTATCATTGTATTTCTATGGTGCAGTAGGCTGAATGAGTAAGCTTACATTTAGCATGGAGCAGAAGATAATCTATGTCAGTACCAATGACGTAGGCTCCATGGTGGGCAGCAGAAACCAGCAAACTACCTGCAAATATCACATCATAATAATAATAATAATAATAATAATAATAATAATAATAATAATAATAATCTGGTAACATTTTAAAAACAAAAACAATCAGATATCTTTTAATATGTGTATTTACTGAGATGTCTGGTTGATCAAAATGACACCACACACCAGTTATAATTGTCAATTCTAATTATATCAACTTATCTTTTATTTCTGTATCCATTATGCACCCAAATAAACCCCACAATAAAGTAAAATCAGGTTGTTCCTAGGTCTAGTTTGGAGATTGTTTCTTTGTTAAAAAATCAATAACGATGTTGTTCATAGGTGACTGCACTGTATTTTTATTGGACAGTCAAAACATGCAGTTCTGTAGCCATCTAAGCCTGATGAGTGTTATGTTTTCACAATTGGTCTAAAAAAATATGACAGAATTGTCCCCTGGATTTATTAAAAGCCCTATAAGTGAATGATTGGTCCAGCATCTATACTACCGACAGTATGTTAGTCCCTCACAATGCATGGTTTGTGATGCAGAATGTCAGTGCATGACAACTTTAGAACAAAATATGTGAAACTTTGCCCTAAATTAAAAAAACAGATACTTGCAACAAATAATTTTTACTATCATATGTGAAAGACTTATTTCTGAACCTGATTACAACCTCACCATCCAACTTTTGTTTAACTTATTCAAAATGGCTGTAATGATCCATTTATGTACAAATATCATAAACAGTCACTTAGTTGCAATAATATGAAATATATGTTTTTTCTAAATAATAACATATGGTCATATTAAGCCTATAGTACAGATACATTAACAATGTCATTTGCTAAATATTGAAAAAGGTGTTACTAAAAAAAATTTCCAAAAGAGCTCTGCCTCGTACAAGAAAAGAAAACATGATTATACAAATTTTCTTTCTAAAATGTTTTGTCCTATATTCTTATAAAACAGTGCTTTTTGCACCAAACATTTTACCTTAAAAATCATATTTTCAATTGTTTATAAAAAACATATGGATGTGACCAGAAGTTGAAATAATAATCAAAAAGAGTTATCAATTAATTGTGTGCTGAAAATACAAAATAAACTCATTATGTTATTTACATAGAAAACTTTCATCCATTTTCTTTATTCATATATTTATTTTATAATGAGTGGATACAGTATGTCTTCACAGTTAACTTGCTACATGTTTGATAACTTTATGAATCTGAGAAATGATGAAAATTCAGTTGGAAAATGGAATAAATGAAAATAGAAATAATTTTAAATGCCATGTGACATTTGTACCAAGATTTAAAGAAAGATTTTTTTTAATGATTTTGCAACACATGTGAAAAGAACATACCACTCACATTTCATAATGAATAATGAAGAAACTATTAAAATATGTTCATTTGAAATAAGTCTATTCTTAAGAAGACCACACTAATTAATGACACTTTAAATGCTGACAAAGTTACATGTAGCTGTTTTACTTCATAAACATACTTATACTTCACACAAATATTGTCCACTCTGGAATGGTCACAGCTCTCAATAGGCCCCTTTCCCAGTGCAAAAGAGAGAAACCACTTTATTGGGAACCCAAAAAAATTAAGCTGATTTTTAAGACAGATCTCTGTATGCTTGAAAATGCACAACTTCTTTGGTTATATTTAATATATCATCCCCAACCTGATGCTTGGGTCTTTAGGAACAAAATAAATGTTACTTATTATAGTGGAAACAAAAATATCGCTACTATATATACAAGTATATATATAAAAAGATCGGTAAATTGCTACAAAAATTGCAAATATTGTACTGTAAACTAATTTGAGTTGCCTTTATTTAGTATGAGTTATTCTGTATTGGGCACAAGTTGAATAATGACTTGGTCTAAATTCTACTAAAAAGCAAGTTGTCTCAAAATGAGTTTACTACTGTCAAAGTTATCATGTGTCTGGTATTTGCAGTATTTGAAGTAGACAACTTAGTAAGCTCCCAACACCCCATTAGACTCTTGTGAAAACAAAACCAAAATCTAACTTTTAGACTCTCTGCATATTCATTTAGGTCTGGTTTGACACTAAAGTTCAACATATTTTGCTAATGAACAAGTGATAGAAAGATGGTCAAAAGAAAACAATGGTGTAATGGGAAATAATAATAATAATAATAATAATAATAATAATAATAATAATAATAATAATAAAAAGAATGACATATCATCTTAAAATAGTTTGTGGGGTTCTGACTAAAATCTTCCAAGAGACAAAATTACATCTAACTTTTGTAGGCAATCACAACACTTCCTTTTTTTCCTAACGGGGCACAGAAGGAAAATTCTATAGCCAAAATTGCATAGATCACCAAATTTAATGGCCTCCTGGACGCTTGTAGCTATTGCCTATTTTAGCAACCACTAATGTGAACATAGGAGATGTAAGTGAACTGCCAGTAAGAATAGTTGCCTAACCTTACCATGAATAAATAATCATGTTGTTATTAATTGAAAGTAGTAATATTATTTCATCAACTAAATTATAAACCTGTACCAACAAATAGATCAAAGACTTGTCTGTTCTTTCAGCTTAAATTACTAACCTGTACCAACAAATGGATCAAAGACTAGGCTGTTCTTCTTGACTCTGGCTAGGTTGGACATGATCAGAGAAAGTAATGGGTCCATGGTTGTATTAGCTATTAACATTGAACACATCAGGTCAATTGAATCATGGTATTTAGAAATCCATTACAGAAATAAAAAGAAATACTGAAGAAACTGATATATTAGAAATTTATTACAGAGCCATACAGAAAATACTGACAGAAACATTTACAATGATTGACTTTGCACATGGAAGCACCTGTCTTTTATTTTTGTGGGTCAACGGTCTTTTCTCATAAAACTTGACTTAACAAATCTAAAATTAATTATGCTTTGAGTTAATAAAAAAAATGAATAAATACTAAGAATGTTGGTTCTAATTAATTTTCAATATCAGCATACTACAGAAATGTTTTAAGTACATTTAAGCTAGAAAACTGCATGACTCTGTATGAAGGCCAGTCTAGCTAAAAGATGTAATAATATTAATGCTGTAATAATACAGACACAATCTAGATCATAAAATGTGATATAGCTGTAACTAACCTATAAAATGTCTCTTCTGCAAGTTGAAATAACTTATCTTGTCTCTCTGCCCATCACAAATCTAAAAAAGCAATACAAAAAATGTTTATTGTCTGAGAATGCTGCTGCAAGGCAGTGTTTTGGCAGAAATATGAGAGAACCATTTGTCCACTGTACTACATTGGCAAATTACATACAATTAAATTGAATAGTAATTTAGTATTAGTGCTACCCTAAGGGCTAAATAAGTCACAACATATCTTTAAAATAGACACTTATCTTACAAACAACAACAAAAAAAATTGATGAAGAAAAATACTCAACACAAAGAATAAACTAGAGCTATTACCAAGACACAAAGAATAAACTAGAGCTATTACCAAGACACAAAGAATAAACTAGAGCTATTACCAAGACACAAAGAATAAACTAGAGCTATTACCAAGACACAAAGAATAAACTAGAGCTATTACCAAGACACAAAGAATAAACTAGAGCTATTACCAAGACACAAAGAATAAACTAGAGCTATTACCAAGGGGTGAATCACAATGGGTAACACTCATTACATTCTGCTTGCTAGGGTCTTAAACTAATGAATGTGTATTAAAAAAAACACAAGTAGGAAAATGGGGTCTTAAACTAATGAATGTGTATTAAAAAAAACACAAGTAGGAAAATGGGGTCTTAAACTAATGACTGTGTATTAAAAAAAACACAAGTAGGAAAATGGGCATTTATGGGCTGTAATATCCAAAAATCACCAGTAAAGTTACACCAACACCTTAAGGCTGATCATTCAGGGGGCATAACTCTTATAAATGTTGTAGAAGACGGGAAATCAAACTAGTTCTGTGAATCACATTCAACCAACGTTGAAAAAGATCATAAAGAAACAAGAAAAGATGACCTACTGTAGTATCATTTGCTGTCACCAATTTTTTAGTTACTACCTAAATCACGAGTTTAAAAACTCAAACAAAAAATTAGCCATATATAATATAAAAAAGTCCCCACCTTTTTTAACATTTTATTTTAGTCCTAGAGATCAAGAAACCGATTTGATAAATCAATGTTATTTCTATAATCTGGTTACAAATTTTAGCTTTTTGTCTATTTTATTTTCATATATATATATATATATATATATATATATATATATATATATATATATATATATATATATATATATATATATATATATATATATAAAGCATTTTATATTGTTTCAATAAACACAAAACTATACAACATCCAGTAGCCATAATTTTCACTCACTGCCTTAAATTAATATGTTGTGAGATAAAAAAACATGGAGAAAAATGTGAACAAGCATAAGGTACTCAAACACAGTTATTACTGTGAAAATAGAATATAAAATGATACTATAAAATGAAAGTTAGATTTAATACTTATTCAAAGACATTCTACATTTAAGTTAACCTGTTGTCCAAAAATGTACATCCTCATGAAAGCACATCTGAACTTGTCCAAACATACTTAATCCCATTAAACTACATGATTGTCAACACCTAAATATCTCCAAGAGGCATAATTTCTAATGAAACAGTGCACTAATTATAGCAATGTATTGAAGCTGACTCTTCACTAAGGTTCAGACAAAACCATTCAAGCAGCATCACAAAGAAGTGATTGCTTTTGTACTCTGACTAGTTCTGAACAATCAAATGTTGGCACTGCTTACTAATTTTATTGTCAAATGTTTGATTCACATGTGGAATGATGACATTATCGAAACTGATAATAATAATAATATTAATAACTGATTAGTAGTAAGTGATTTATTTTGACAGCTCTGTTTATTTGAGTGCAAGTGATTTATTTTGACAGCTCCATTTAATTGAGTGTTAGTGATTTATTTTAGCAGTTTTCTTTATTTGAGTGTAAGTGATTTATTTTGACAGCTTCCTTTTTTTTGAGTGTAAGTGATTTATTTTGACAGCTTTATTTATTTGAGTGCAAGTGATTTATTTTGACAGCACCCTTTATTTGTTTAAGTGATTTATTTTGACAGCACCCTTTATTTGTGTAAGTGATTTATTTTTTTTACAGTTGTTTGAGTTGTGTGTAAGTGATTTATTTTTTTTACAGTTGTTTGAGTTGTGTGTAAGTGATTTTTTTTTATAGTTGTTTGAGTTTTGTTTATGCAGATAGTATTACTGTTTTAACTATTGAAACAACCATCACTTGTTGTCCTAATAGCGGTGTTCCTTTGTGTTCTTCATCTAACATGTTTGACAGGCAAAACCACAAATTTAAATATCCACTAAAATGTCTTTGTTTGCAAAACGATGAAAATTAAGACCGATGAAAATAACTAATACAAGAAAATCACAATTTGAGCAAAAGAAGACTAGTGTCTGCCATATTGCACTTATGACAAAAGCAATGCTGTGAAACATCTGATCTAATGGACGGAATTGCCATAGTTTGAAAGTAATTATATCCATGGGTTTTGGAAATGTAAGCAAATCAAAGAAAAACTTTATCCAAAAGTATAACACAAGTTTTCTACGACTGTGTCCTTGACCTCAACCTCAACTGGGCAAGTAAGAGCATCACTGAAATAAAAACTTTTGCTTTATGAAAAAATGAAGATTCTTCCCATAGTATCAAAACAATCCATCAAGGAATTCAAGAAATATAAGAAAATGAAAACACTTAACAAGAATTTTTAGCAAAATTTTCAATTACTGTGACTGAGGCCTTTGACTTTTATCCCAAAATTAATAGATCTCTTCAATACCTTAAGCATAAACACTCCATGACGTTGGTTACAGTAGAGAACCAAATTTACAATGCAAATGATCATGTTTCTTCTTCAGCCACACAAACAATGACCTTTTGGCCCCAAACTCAATATGCTTCTTTCTTAACCTAAGTGCATGGCATAAAGGAAAATTTTGGTCAAGTTCTGTGATGGAGAATGAATATGATTGAGCATTACGATTCTAATTCTTTCAGTCACCTTCACTTTTGACCTATTGACATTGAAATTAATAAACTTCTTCCTTACCCTAAACACAAACCTTTTATAGAGTCTATTAGATTTAGATGCTAAAGAACTTTATTTATCGTGGGGAACTTTTTTCTTATTTTTATAACTGTATCCTTACAGCGTTTAACCCCAAAATTTATACAGGTTTCTTCCTTACCCCAAGCCATCAACAAAGTCTGGTAACTGCAGATGGTGGACAAATCAAATTATTCTAATGAAATGAAATTGTTAAGTGTTAGATGGACAACCAATATCAAAACACTGTTTGCTCTGCATTAAACCAAAAGCATATTTCAAATGTTCTGTGGATGTGAGCATGACTCCATGGTAAGTGGGGCATGTGATCATGTCACAGATTGATATACCTTAGCTTCATTATGATTCATGCAATGTATTAAGACAAATTATCAAGGGGTTTAGGAAATATGTACAATCAAAACCTTTAGTAAAAAAAAGAGTCTTAAACTTCTGATGCCAAATGCTGCAACTTCTGCCAGTAGGTCTGACAGAAACAAAAAGCCCTTCCATCTCAATGCTACTGACCCATCTTCCAAAGTAGACAGCCAGTGGTTTGTCAGGGGGTGTAGTCCCAACATGACCATAATACTCCATCAGGGTAAAGATGTGCATTGGGTTCTTAAGGTTCACTTTCCCCTCAAATTTAAGGATGTCTTGGGGCAGCTCCTGAAATGCAAAGTAAATCAGGAATGTGTGTACTCCTAGCTGATTTAATCTCAGTAGTATGCTTCTATTTAACAAATTTAACAGATACTATTTAACTAATACTATTTAACTAATACTATTTAACTAATACTATTTAACTGATCCTACTTAACTGATCCTATTTAACTAATACTATTTAACTAATACTATTTAACTAATACTATTTAACTGATCCTATTTAACTAATACTATTTAACTGATCCTACTTAACTGATACTATTTAACTAATACTACTTAACTAATACTATTTAACTAATACTATTTAACTAATACTACTTAACTGATACTATTTAACTAATACTATTTAACTAATACTATTTAACTGATCCTATTTAACTAATACTATTTAACTGATCCTACTTAACTGATACTATTTAACTAATACTACTTAACTAATACTATTTAACTAATACTATTTAACTAATACTATTTAACTGATCCTATTTAACTAATACTATTTAACTGATCCTACTTAACTGATACTATTTAACTAATACTATTTAACTAATACTATTTAACTAATACTATTTAACTGATCCTATTTAACTAATACTATTTAACTGATCCTACTTAACTGATACTATTTAACTAATACTATTTAACTGATCCTACTTAACTGATACTATTTAACTAATACTATTTAACTAATACTATTTAACTAATACTATTTAACTGATCCTATTTAACTAATACTATTTAACTGATCCTACTTAACTGATACTATTTAACTAATACTACTCAACTAATACTATTTAACTAATACTATTTAACTAATACTATTTAACTGATACTATTTAACTAATACTATTTAACTGATCCTACTTAACTGATACTATTTAACTAATACTACTTAACTAATACTATTTAACTAATACTATTTAACTGATCCTATTTAACTAATACTATTTAACTGATCCTATTTAACTGATCCTATTTAACTAATACTATTTAACTAATACTATTTAACTAAAATATTTAACTGATCCTATTTAACTAATACTATTTAACTAATACTATTTAACTGACACTATTTAACTAATACTATTTAACTGATCCTATTTAACTAATACTATTTAACTAATACTATTTAAATAATACTATTTAACTGATCCTACTTAACTGATACCATTTAACTAATACTATTTGACTGATCCTACTTAACTGATACTATTTAACTAATACTACTTAACTGATCCTACTTAACTGATACTATTTAAATGGTACTATTTAACTGATACTATTTAACTGATACTATTTAACTAATACTATTTAACTGATCCTATTTAAATGGTACTATTTAACTGATACTATTTAACTGATACTATTTAACTGATACTATTTAACTGATCCTATTTAAATGGTACTATTTAATGCATCCTATTTAACTGACACTATTTAACTGATACTATTTAACTAATACTATTTAACTGATCCTATTTAACTGATACTATTTAATTGATCCTATTTAACTAATACTATTTAACTAATACTATTTAACTGACCCTACTTAACTGATACTATTTAACTAATACTATTTGACTGATCCTACTTAACTGATACTATTTAACTAATACTACTTAACTGATCCTACTTAACTGATACTATTTAACTGATACTATTTAACTAATATTTTTTAACTAATACTATTCAACTGATACTATTTAACTAATATTTTTTAACTTATACTATTTAATACTATTTACTATTTATTTTTTAACTGATCCTATTTAACTGATCCTATTTAACTAATACTATTTAACTGATCCTATTTAACTAATACTATTTAACTAATACTATTTAACTAATACTATTTAACTGATCCTATGTAACTAATACTATTTAACTGATCCTATGTAACTAATACTATTTAACTAATACTATTTAAATAATACTATTTAACTGATCCTACTTAACTGATACTATTTAACTGATCCTATTTAAATGGTACTATTTAATGCATCCTATTTAACTGACACTATTTAACTGATACTATTTAACTAATACTATTTAACTGATACTATTTAACTGATACTATTTAACTAATACTATTTAAATGATACTATTTAACTAATACTATTTAACTGATCCTATTTAACTGATCCTATTTAACTGATCCTACTTAACTGATACTATTTAACTGACACTATTTAACTAATACCATTTAACTGATACTATTTAACTAATACTATTTAACTAATACTATTTAACTGATACTATTTAACTAATACTATTTAACTGATACTATTTAACTAATACTATTTAACTGATACTATTTAACTGATACTATTTAACTAATACTATTTAAATGATACTATTTAACTAATACTATTTAACTGATCCTATTTAACTGATCCTATTTAACTGATCCTACTTAACTGATACTATTTAACTGACACTATTTAACTAATACCATTTAACTGATACTATTTAACTAATACTATTTAACTAATACTATTTAACTGATACTATTTAACTAATACTATTTAACTGATACTATTTAACTAATACTATTTAACTAATACTATATAACTGATCCTACTTAATTGATACTATTTAACTGATCCTATTTAAATGGTACTATTTAACGAATACTTTTTAACTGATATTATTTAACTGATATTATTTAACTGATCCTATTTACCTGATACTATTTAATGAATACTATTTAACTGATCCTATTTAAATAATACTATTTAACTGATCCTATTTAACTGATCCTATATAAATAATACTATTTAACTGATACTATTTAAATGGTACTATTTAATGCATACTATTTAACTAGTACTATTTAACTAATACTATTTAACTGATCCTCTTTAGCTGATACTATTTAAATGATACTATTTAAATAATACTTAAAGATAGATGTATTTATATGAAATTTTGATGGAATTAACAAATATCTACTACTTTTATTAACAAATACTACTATAGACATGGTATACTTTAAAAAATGTAAATTTAGTTTTGTCCAAAACTAAAATTATTAAATATTAACAAGTTACATTTTAACAACAGTTACTGCAGAAATAGGCAAGGTTTCATTTTAGTTGTTCAACCAGTGGTTCTTTTCACTGCTACCAATAATTGTCTTTTAAAAATGCTAAGCAACTGTCAACATCATAACATTCTTTAGAGAATGAATCAAATAACAATTAAACATGGGAACAAATTAAAAAAAGAAAATATTGTCCAATCAAATTAGAGGTTATTTAATTGACATGCCAGCCTGTTCCATTAGAAAAACTAGCATAATAGTTTTAACGGTGGCAGTTATCAGAAAGCTTATACAGTAAGCATAGTCTATTGCAGTGCTGTGGCAGTTATCAGAAAGCTTATACAGTAAGCATAGTCTATTGCAGTGCTGTGGCAGTTATCAGAAAGCTTATACAGTAAGCATAGTCTATTGCAGTGCTGTGGCAGTTATCAGAAAGCTTATACAGTAAGCATAGTCTATTGCAGTGCTGTGGCAGTTATCAGAAAGTTTATACAGTAAGCATAGTCTATTGCAGTGCTGTGGCAGTTATCAGAAAGCTTATACTGTAAGCATAGTCTATTGCAGTGCTGTGGCCCATTGTCTTAAATGACAGTGAGTAATCAGTTATATTTTAAGATCAAGTACAGTGGAACCTTGTTAATCCAGACATGTTCCCAGTAAATATGTCCAGACTAATGAGTTTTCCAGATAACTGAATCACTCACATTTATATTTAACAATGTCATCATGTCTTATACATGTACATGTATTAACTACCTTTACTTGTAAATTTAATACTAATTGAAATAAATTAATGAATACATTTACTGACTTGTGTTTATTTCACTTTACTATAACATGCACTATATACATAAATATAAGTTTAAACAATTATTGGCAAATCTTCTTTATGGTGGCCAGTTTCTATACTAATCTAAGCTTGCTAGATAGTTTGCCACTGCTACGGTGGCCTAAATGACAAGTGTCCATCTTGAAGTGAAAGGTTGCAGGTTCAAACCCTACCCTGGTCATACACAAGACTTATTCAAATTGGTACTAGCAGCTGCCTCAGTTGGCATTCAGTTTGTAAAAGGTTAGTGTAAGGACTACTCGACCCAGTGTTAGATAATGTGACTGGGTGGGACATGATGCTACATGTCAGTGGCATGGATAAATGTAGTCTGGATTAACAAGGTTCCACTGTATTTATTTAATGTATAAGCATCAAAGATAAAGAAGAAATATTTATTGTCTATAGTATCAACAGTCATTCTGACGTGACTTTGACCATGTATACCGAAAACGAAAATCAACAAAACATTATCACTGCCTGCAAATTTACTTGACTTTCTCCATTGCCTATTGTATGCATTTAAAACTTGAACTCTGAGTATGCATTATATTTCAATAAAATTCAGCATATATGATATACAAACATATAATTCCTTTTTAAATATTTTGGAGAAGAAAAATCTATACATAGGTTTCTGCTGATCAAGCATAATGTCTATGATTATATGTCATAAGTGTCAGGTGTGGATTCTTACAGTCTCTTGGCCATACCTTAGAAGCTCTGTCTTTGTGGTTAGAGATGTGCCCATTTTATTAATGTCAATATTTTCCAATTCCACAGACTCACTCTCTTGAAGCCCACTTTATGTCAATATCCTCAAATTCCCAGTCCCACTGTCTTTATGCCCATTTAAATTATGTCAATATCTTCCATTCCCAGTCCCACTGTCTTGAAGCCCACTTTATGTCAATATCCTCAAATTCCCAGTCCCACTGTCTTGATGCCCATTTTAATTATGTCAATATCCTCAAATTCCCAGTCCCACTGTCTTGATGCCCATTTTAATTATGTCAGTATCCTCCATTTCCACAGCCCCACTTTCCTGAAGCCAATTTAATCATGTCAATCTCCTCAAATCCCACATCCCAAGTTGCGTATCTTGTGATGTCCTATGAATTAATTTATTTTCGTGAGTATCGATTTCCATTTTTTTATGAATAAAAAATTCTTTAAGTTTGTAATCAAATTGGTGATTTGGGAAAATAGTCCTTTGTTTTCACAAAGCAATCACTAATCTTGGGTCTCTAAATACATTAGCTATAGCAATCATGAAATTTACAAAAATACATAAGCTACAGTGTTACCTCAATCCTCTGTACTTTTTCTTTCTGTGTTATTGTCTTATTAAAGGATTCCACCATGATTTTAAATGTAGTGTTGGCTGAAAAATATGGAGCCTGTAAAAAAGAAGAAATACTCCCATTAAGACATATAACTAGACATGAAAAGATAATTATTTCTCTCTGTTCATTAATTTATGAACTAATTTTTCTCTCAAAATATCTTGTCAGGAAAGTTCCCAAATATATTGTCTGGAAAATTACATCCAGTCTGGAAAATTCCCAAATATTTTGTCTGGAAAATTATATCTCCATCATCAGAAATGTGTATTGATGTACCCATCAAGTTCAATGCTGGTTGAAAATGACCATCTTAAACTTGGTTCCAACACATCCTTGTATGCCAATAAAAAGCACTTACATAATAATGTTTTCTTTTGCAAACAAAGAAGTCACTCACAGTTTTTTTGTGGGTTTTTTTTCTGCTTATAAAACAATGAACGTCAGATTGGATACATGTTCAGCAATTAGTGAAAACGTGCATAGTACCCAAGGGAATGGTCATAAATGATATAATTACTTTAAGTTTTATAAAATATGGAAAATTTCACAAACCATGGTAGATATGTTGCTTAATCTGTTGAAATGGACATAAGAGTATAATAAAAATGACGATGATTAAAATAATTTACTAAGCAACTGTTGACTGGAGTGAATTCTAATACACCTCTCCCTCGATAACTAATGCATAATGAGGTCAACAAACATAGACTGCACTGAAAACAAGGTAGTGAGTTACCATGAACCTTTAAAAGCTCCACTAGACATTGAGAAAACCGCAGAGGGTAGAGAATTGGGCTATTTAATTACTGAATCCTGGATTTACAATCCCAATCATAAGTGTTTAACAATAGTTTTAAAAACCTTTTCAAATGAAATTTTTAGTGGTTCTGAACAAATTACATTTATGTTCAAAATGCCCAACATTTGGAAGATCATTAACATTGATCCATTTTAGTTCCAACAACAATCACATGTACAAAAAAACGTGTATTACATCACTGCTTTTTGTTTTGTTCATTAGTCTGGTTCCCAAAGTGGTATTTAATAGTATCGTGTTAAGTAGGGAATCAATATAGCTGGGAACAAAACTAACTGTTGATACAATTAAATACACATTGCATTTATGATTACACTAAATAGGAACTAAAGGATAGAACTAAAACACAAATTTCACTTAACAAAAATTATTTAACTGGCATTTAAATATTAATGTACTGCCTACACTGGGCGTAAGTGACATTTTCAAATATTCCTTGAATATCTTTAATTACAATATACTAAGAAATTCAATAAAATGAAAGAAAGAAAATGTAATAAATTATGACTTTATATTAAAGGTTGATATTTTCATAATGTTGAATAAATTCTCAAGTCCAATCTACCATTTTTGACCATAAAACAAGTGATATATCAGTGTTTAAATTTTCTTCATGTTCAATAAACAAGGATTTTTTTTCTGGTTCAAAAAATTGGATCCACAGACCCCTCATTATAAGTGCATTTGCAAGTTATCAAGGCACGAGTTATTGACGGAGTGGTGTACAGCATAAAAATAGGTTCTGACAACGAAATGATGTACATCTATTAAAATAATCTCAGATGAAAATTTGAAAGGTAAGTCATAATTACTTTTAGAAGTCCTAAAAATGATCTAAAAAAGTTGAAACTGCATGGTCATAAGTTATGGAGTATGTCAACTGTTCTTACTGTTGCCAGTAGCAACACCTTCAGCCAATCAATGTCATAATTAGAAATTGCTATACATTCTGATGGTCATCTATTTAATAAACTTGATCTATTTTTTAGTTTGAATTTTGTATTTTCATCTACTTTGAAAATGTAACTGAAGTTTGGGATAGGCACTATTAAAACTTATTACAATCACAAAACTTTGCTGGACATAAATTTACAGGGTCTGGATATTTACATTTAATGATGGCATCTCAATTCCGATGACAAATACCACATATACAAAATAGGCTTTCAGCTGTATATTTTATTTATGAACTAATAATCTGGGAGTAATGTGTATTAGCATATACTGAATTTAAATCAATATATTGTTATATCAGCACTTCTGCTTCATAAACATGAAAATATTCAGTGAGTAGAATGAGGAATATATTCAATCTTTGCCATTATGTCATTATAGATTCAATTTTTTACTGTCGATGCTTGCTTAAATGTCTATCTACTGTTACTGTCGATGCTTGCTTTAGTGTCTATCTACTGTTACTGTCGATGCTTGCTTAAGTGTCTATCTACTGTTACTGTCGATGCTTGCTAAGTGTCTATCTACTGTTACTGTCGATGCTTGCTTAAGTGTCTATCTACTGTTACTGTCGATGCTTGCTTAAGTGTCTATCTACTGTTACTGTCGATGCTTGCTTAAGTGTCTATCTACTGTTACTGTCGATGCTTGCTAAGTGTCTATCTACTGTTACTGTCGATGCTTGCTTAAGTGTCTATCTACTGTTACTGTCGATGCTTGCTTAAGTGTCTATCTACTGTTACTGTCGATGCTTGCTTTAGTGTCTATCTACTGTTACTGTCGATGCTTGCTTAAGTGTCTATCTACTGTTACTGTCGATGCTTGCTTAAGTGTCTATCTACTGTTACTGTCGATGCTTGCTTAAGTGTCTATCTACTGTTACTGTCGATGCTTGCTTAAGTGTCTATCTACTGTTACTGTCGATGCTTGCTTAAGTGTCTATCTACTGTTACTGTCGATGCTTGCTTTAGTGTCTATCTACTGTTACTGTCGATGCTTGCTAAGTGTCTATCTACTGTTACTGTCGATGCTTGCTAAGTGTCTATCTACTGTTACTGTCGATGCTTGCTTAAGTGTCTATCTACTGTTACTGTCGATGCTTGCTTTAGTGTCTATCTACTGTTACTGTCGATGCTTGCTAAGTGTCTATCTACTGTTACTGTCGATGCTTGCTAAGTGTCTATCTACTGTTACTGTCGATGCTTGCTTAAGTGTCTATCTACTGTTACTGTCGATGCTTACTTTAGTGTCTATCTACTGTTACTGTCGATGCTTGCTTAAGTGTCTATCTACTGTTACTGTCGATGCTTACTTAAGTGTCTATCTACTGTTACTGTCGATGCTTGCTAAGTGTCTATCTACTGTTACTGTCGATGCTTGCTTAAGTGTCTATCTACTGTTACTGTCGATGCTTGCTTTAGTGTCTATCTACTGTTACTGTCGATGCTTGCTAAGTGTCTATCTACTGTTACTGTCGATGCTTGCTAAGTGTCTATCTACTGTTACTGTCGATGCTTGCTAAGTGTCTATCTACTGTTACTGTCGATGCTTGCTTAAGTGTCTATCTACTGTTACTGTCGATGCTTGCTAAGTGTCTATCTACTGTTACTGTCGATGCTTGCTAAGTGTCTATCTACTGTTACTGTCGATGCTTGCTTAAGTGTCTATCTACTGTTACTGTCGATGCTTGCTTAAGTGTCTATCTACTGTTACTGTCGATGCTTGCTTAAGTGTCTATCTACTGTTACTGTCGATGCTTGCTTAAGTGTCTATCTACTGTTACTGTCGATGCTTGCTTAAATGTCTATCTACTGTTACTGTCGATGCTTGCTTAAATGTCTATCTACTGTTACTGTCGATGCTTGCTTAAATGTCTATCTACTGTTACTGTCGATGCTTGCTTTAGTGTCTATCTACTGTTACTGTCGATGCTTGCTAAGTGTCTATCTACTGTTACTGTCGATGCTTGCTAAGTGTCTATCTACTGTTACTGTCGATGCTTGCTTAAGTGTCTATCTACTGTTACTGTCGATGCTTACTTTAGTGTCTATCTACTGTTACTGTCGATGCTTGCTTAAGTGTCTATCTACTGTTACTGTCGATGCTTACTTAAGTGTCTATCTACTGTTACTGTCGATGCTTGCTTTAGTGTCTATCTACTGTTACTGTCGATGCTTGCTTAAGTGTCTATCTACTGTTACTGTCGATGCTTGCTAAGTGTCTATCTACTGTTACTGTCGATGCTTACTTTAGTGTCTATCTACTGTTACTGTCGATGCTTGCTTAAGTGTCTATCTACTGTTACTGTCGATGCTTGCTTAAGTGTCTATCTACTGTTACTGTCGATGCTTACTTAAGTGTCTATCTACTGTTACTGTCGATGCTTGCTAAGTGTCTATCTACTGTTACTGTCGATGCTTGCTTTAGTGTCTATCTACTGTTACTGTCGATGCTTGCTAAGTGTCTATCTACTGTTACTGTCGATGCTTGCTTAAGTGTCTATCTACTGTTACTGTCGATGCTTGCTTAAGTGTCTATCTACTGTTACTGTCGATGCTTGCTTTAGTGTCTATCTACTGTTACTGTCGATGCTTGCTTAAGTGTCTATCTACTGTTACTGTCGATGCTTGCTTAAGTGTCTATCTACTGTTACTGTCGATGCTTGCTTTAGTGTCTATCTACTGTTACTGTCGATGCTTGCTAAGTGTCTATCTACTGTTACTGTCGATGCTTGCTTAAGTGTCTATCTACTGTTACTGTCGATGCTTGCTTAAGTGTCTATCTACTGTTACTGTCGATGCTTGCTTTAGTGTCTATCTACTGTTACTGTCGATGCTTGCTTAAGTGTCTATCTACTGTTACTGTCGATGCTTGCTTAAGTGTCTATCTACTGTTACTGTCGATGCTTGCTTAAGTGTCTATCTACTGTTACTGTCGATGCTTGCTTTAGTGTCTATCTACTGTTACTGTCGATGCTTGCTTAAGTGTCTATCTACTGTTACTGTCGATGCTTACTTTAGTGTCTATCTACTGTTACTGTCGATGCTTGCTTAAGTGTCTATCTACTGTTACTGTCGATGCTTACTTAAGTGTCTATCTACTGTTACTGTCGATGCTTACTTTAGTGTCTATCTACTGTTACTGTCGATGCTTGCTTAATTGGTAAGTCCAACTGCACAAACCCAATTTGCTATCCCATAATGCACCAGCAGATTTGAGTCTGTGCAGCTTGATAGGAGTAATCAGTAAAACAGACACTGACCCTTTGACTCATTATACAATGATATATCCATGTCTATGCAGACACTGACCCTTTGACTCATTATACAATGATATATCCATGTCTATGCAGACACTGACCCTTTGACTCATTATACAATGATATATCCATGTCTATGCAGACACTGACCCTTTGACTCATTATACAATGATATATCCATGTCTATGCAGCTTGCAGCTGGACTACACTTACAAATGAGCTTAGATGGTAATAAAAGTTACTATGTACAGACTATATAAATGTATACTGATATGTATCTGTGAAACATTTCACTTGCTCTTCACAATGTATGTGTACTGTAGATTTAATTTGCTCTGATAATTTTAAAGCCAACTTGTGTGGATGACATTGCTAAGCTTGAATCCATCCTATCAAATTCTATGATGAATAATAAAATATATTTTGTTTAATCACTTTAAATTTCCTCATAATGTTAAATTTGTTACACTTTCTTTTGCTACAGACATGTTGTTCTTAACAATCATATAAGAGAGTGAAATATTTGGAAAAAATAAGAATATACAAGGTTTAAAATTTTGTCAAGATATGTTGTTGTTGTTGTTGTAGGGGCTTAATGCCATTTTTCAGCACACAATAGGCTATACATGGAGGTCAGTATTAATGGTGGAGGAAGAACCCAGGAAACCCCCTGGAAAGAACCACCGACCCATGAGAAGCTACTGGCAAGCTTTCTCACATACCCACATTGGCCGAATCTGAGACTCGAACCCACGCAGACTGAGGTGAGATGGCAGTGATCCGAAACAGAGAACGCTTTTAGACCACTTGGCCACTTGGGGCCCTTTTGTCAAGATATCAATCTGATGTGTGAACATAATGGATTGTGAGACATTTTTTAATTTTTTAACACAGACAAGAAATTCATGCATAAGAAACATCTGATATCTCATTTACAGAAGTTTATAATGTCAGCAGACGATTTCTATAACATATAAAAAAATTAATGTTGGAAAATATTAAAAAGCAAAGTGTATTAGTTTTTAACCAGACCCTCGGGTGCAAAAGCAGATCTGTCTATATCATAGTCTTATCTGTAAGGCAACTGCAATTTGCTGTTTAAGTTAACCTGTATGTTAGAGAATTTCCCTAATTTAGGGTCTACAAAAATATGTCAAAAACATGTTAACCTGATATTCTAGACTTTCCCTAATTTAGGGTCTACAAAAATATGTCAAAAACATGTTAACCTGATGTTCTAGAATTTCACTAATTTAGGGTCTAAAATATGTCAAAAACATGTTAACCTGAAGGCCTTCAGGACAAAAACCTAGACTGACAGCAAAAATTCAGTAGCCCAGAAATTAAAGATGGGTATTAAGTAATCATTCTCCTTTGTGAAATATTTGTATATTTCTAGCAAATGCAGAATATGTCATTTTATCATACAGGGCCTATGTGGCAACATGAATTCAGCATACAGTAGCATAGACCCAGAATTCTAGTAGCCCACGGATTCCTATCACAAGATTGGGTTGGACATTAATATTTCATTTATTGACCATGCCATTCTTAGCTTTATTCCAAACTACTTCAAGGGAAAAGTTGATAATCATGATCTACTCATTGCAACTACATTTATTTAGCTGGTTACACATTTTTGTGTATTGCATATCTGTTATGTGGTTAATAAGCTGTGTTACATCTGTCATGTGAGCACTCTTTATTGTTCACTATATTTGCTTATGTATAAATGTGTCAGCTAATAAAAGTCTATTGAGTAAAGAAAACAACATACACTTTATCGCATGTCAGACAACCAATAGGACATATAAGCTAAGTGGAGAAAAAGCATGCTTGACAACCAATAGAACATGCAAGCTAAATGAAGAAAAAGCATGCTTGACAACCAATAGAACATGCATGCTAAGTGTAATAGAAATATGCTTGACAACCAATAGAACATACAAGCTAAGTGGAGAAAAAGCATGCTCGACAACCAGTAGAACACACAAACTAAGTGGACAAAAAGCATGCATGACAACCAGTAGAACATACAAGCTTAGTGGAGAAAAAGCATGCTTGACAACAAATAGAACATACAAGCTAAGTGTACAAAAAGCATGCATGACAACCAATAGATTATAGAACATACAAGCTAAGTGTAGAAAAACATGATTGACAACCAATAGGACACATAAAAGTAAGCTAAGTGAAGAAAAAGCATGCCTGCTGACCAATAGGACACACAAAAGTAAGCTAAGTGAAGAAAAAGCATGCCTGCTAACCAATAGGACACACAAAAGTAAGCAAAGTGAAGAAAAAGCATGCATGCCAACCAATAGGACACACAAAAGTAAGCATATTGAGATAAAGCATACTCTCAGCCTAACAGTTTTGGTAACAATGAAGGCAATTTCATTTTGTAAATCTTTCTTTCAAGTGAAGTAATACATGATATATTTCTAATTTACTCTAGAAACATGAATATACTTACCATTCTGAATGTGTGAAATGTAGCCAGATTTCTGTACATTTCCTCATGGCTTGTTCCCTGGCCCCACAATTCGTATGCAGACCTAAAAGTACATAGAGGATATATAGTGATTTCTACATTGACAGGATTTATTGTGATGTTTATGTCATGTTTCTGATGCCATTTCCATCAGTGACATTTTTCAACCATGCATTCTGAAGATTTCAATTATTTTTGTTTTCAACTAAAAGCAAGTGACTATATGAGAAGCAGTAACACTTTGCATGTCTTTTATCAATGAGGCATAAAATGCCATAATATAAGTCCTTCTGGTCAATTATGTGTAAAGCCAAATATTACTCAAGAAATTGTTCTGTCACCTGTTGAACATGTACAGAATGGCTTCAATATAAATATTAAATGGTAGGTTGATTTTTTTTGCAGGTAACAGGTTAAAGTGTGAGAATATTTCTTTACCTGACAAGCATTGTACGGCTCATTATCTGTCTGGCCCCATCTTCAGAAGGCAGGTCCACCACCAAAAACGGATCCTGACAACAATAATGTAGAGGAATGAAATTTATTGAAAACACTGCTTGCTACAACCAAAGCTTATCAAATGGACACACACATGAAGACCATATGATCATGGCTTATACCAAAACTACAGTATTTGTGAAACACATCAAATTTGCGTTAAAAGCACTTATGTCAAAATATCTGAATATAAATAACATGCGGACTTTCTGGTATATTTATGCAAACAAAAATTGCATGTATTTATGTGTGTAACAGAAAGATAAATTTTAGACATAAATTTACCTTATCAATTACTTCTTATTCAGTATTAGTCTAACTATTTAATATCACATTCTTATTCTGCATGTTCCTTCTCATTATCTTTCATGTACTACCAGCAATCATCTGTATTATATGACACAACTATTAATCATACACATAATTATGTCTTTATGTATATATTGCAATATATGTGTATGTATGGATTGTCAATAAGAAAGATGTATTACCATACCGACACATTATTTGTCATACCGACACATGAACGGCCATACAGACACACAGATTGAGATGAAGACTTAAAGACTGCCATACAGTCACATGGATTGCCAGTCACATGGATTACCATAAAGACACATGAACTGCCATACAGACACTTAGACTTCTACAGACACATTGACTGACATACAGACAACAAATTGCCATGCAGACACATAAATGTCCATACAGACATATGGACTGCAATACAGACACAAGAACTACCATACAGACACACAGACTGCCATAGACACACAGACTGCCACACAGACATGGATTGCCATACATACATTGTCATACTGAGTGATAAACTGCCATACACACACAAAGATTTTCATATAGACACCTAGACTGCCATACAGATGCATATATTGTCCTACAAAAGCACAGACAGCCATACAACAGACACATGAATTACCATACAGTCACATATATTGCCATATTCACCAAGACTGCCATAGAGCCACATAAGTTTCCATACAGACACATAGACTGCCATACAGATACATAAATGGCCGTACTGATACATAAACTGCAGTACAAAAATATAGACTGCCATACAGACACATGGATTGCCATACAGACATATAAACTGCCATACAGACACATACTGTCATACTGACACATGGACATCTTTATAGACACATAGATTGCCATACCGACATATGGATTACCATATGACACATGTATTGCCATACAGACACATGGACTTGCCTTACAGACAATGGATTGTCATGCAGCAGACACATAGATTGCAATACTGATACATATACTGCCATACAGACACATAGACCACCATACTAATACATGAACTGCCATACAGACACATGGACTGCCATACTGACATACAGACACATCGATTGCCATACAGACACATGGACTGCCATACTGACATACAGACTGCCATACAGGTACATAGACTGTCACACATAAACAAATTGCCATGCAGACACAAAGATTGCCAAACTGACAGATAAACTGCCATACAAGCACAAGGAGTGCCATACAGATACATAGACTGTTAATCAAAGACATAGATTGCCATACAGAAACACATACAGCCACATGAATTGCCATACAGACACATAGACTGCCATACAGATATATAGATGGCCATACTGATACATGAACTGCAGTACAGAAACATAGACTGCCATACAGAAACATGGATTGCCAGGCAGGCACATGGATTACCATAGAGACATAAAGATTGCCATACAGACACATGGATTGCCATACAGACACATAGATTGCCACATAAACATAAGAATTACCACAGAGACATATGGATTTCCATACAGACACATGGATTACCATAGAGACACAGATTGCCATATAGACACATGAACTGCCATACAGACAATATAGACTGCCATACAGACATATGGATTGCCATACAGACACATATACTGCCTTACAGACACATAGATTATCACACAGACACAGGAACTGCCATACAGACATACAGACTGCCATACAGAGACAAAGACTTCATTACAGACACATAGATTGTCATACAGACATGGATTGCCATACTGACACATGGACTGCCATATAGACACATCGATTGCTATACAGGCACATGGGTTGCAATAGAGATACATAGATTGCCATATAGACACATAGATTGCCATACTGATTTATGAACCGTCATACAGACACATAGACTGCCATAGACACACAGACCACCATACTGGTACATGAACTGTCAAACAGACATATAGAATGCCATATTGACACATAGATTTCCATACAGATACATAGAACACCATACAGATGCATGGATTTTCATACAGACACATGGATTGCCATACCATACAGACACATTGACTGCCATACAGACACATGGATTGCCATACAGACATGCAGACTGCCATACAGACAGACTGTCATATAGACACTGACTGCCATACAGACATATAGGTTTGCCATACAGACATGTAGACTGCCATATAGATACAGACTGTCACACAGACACATAGACTGCCATACAGACACATGGATTGCCATACAGACATATAGACTGCCATACAGACATATAGACTGCCATACAGAAACATAGACTGCCATACAGAGACATGATCTGCCATACAGATATGGATTGCAATAGACACACAGACTGCCTTGCAGACACATGGATTACCATAATATACAGACACATTAACTGCCATACAGACTGCCACCATACAGACACATGGACTGCCATACAGACACATATACTGCCACACAGACCCTTGGATTGCCATACTACTAAGAAAAAGTGATTAACTGACCTAAACAATGTGCTTCAACTACTGAACTTGTAGTCAGTTTGATGTACCTATGATAAAATGTGTAATCTGTTTGATGTATCTATGAAAAAACTTGTAATTAGTTTCATGTACCTAAGATAAAATGTGTAATTTGTTTGATGTACCTAAGATAAAATTTGTAATCAGTTTCATGTATCAATGATAAGAATTGTAATCAGTTTGATGTAACTATGATAAAATGTGTAATCTGTTTCATGTACCTATGATACAATTTGTAATTAGTTTGATGTACCTATGATAAAACTTGTAATCAGTTTCATGTACCTATGATAAAATGTGTAATCTGTTTCATGTACCTATGATAAAACATGTAATCAGTTTGATGTACCTATGAAAAATGTGTAATTAGTTTCATGTACCTATGATAAAACATGTAATCAGTTTGATGTACCTATGAAAAATGTGTAATTAGTTTCATGTACCTATGATAAAATGTGTAATTAGTTTCATGTACCTATGATAAAATGTGTAATTAGTTTCATGTACCTATGATAAAATGTGTAATTAGTTTCATGTACCTATGATAAAATGTGTAATTAGTTTCATGTACCTATGATAAAAACTCTTGATAACTGTGTCATATATTTAAGTTGACTGAATAATATCAGTTATATGTACTTGTCTCAAATAATTGAAAATCTATCAACTGTTTGACAAAATTTATTTTGCAGCTTGTTAATTACAAAGAACAAACAACTGAAAGCATGAAATCTGATCAAACATGACCTTGAACCATACAAGGAAATTTAAATGAAAATATCAAATATGACCTTAAACCAGACAAGGAAATTTAAATGAAAGTATCAAACATGACCTTGAACCAGACAAGGAAATTTAAATGAAAATATTAAACATGACCTTGAACCAGACAAAGAAATTTAAAATAGAAAGTATCAAACATGACCTTGAACCATACAAGGAAATTTAAATGAAAATATCAAATATGACCTTAAACCAGACAAGGAAATTTAAATGAAAGTATCAAACATGACCTTGAACCAGACAAGGAAATTTAAAATAGAAAGTATCAAACATGACCTTGATCCAACAACTGAATTTAAATGAAAATATTAAACATGGCAACAATAAGCCACTGACAAAAAAGTTTACCTCCTTATTATCAGAGTCTTTTCACTTGCATAAATGATAATCAGCACTGAGAAATTAATCATGAAAATAAAAATATTAAACAATAAATCACAGGGATTAATTAGAATAACTGCAGAGCTAACTAGCATTGTTCCAGTTTGTCAAATATTTCAAGGGAGACCACACAAAAAACATTCTCAGTTAAGTCATCTTGATTTCTAGGTGAAATGTAAAATATAAATCATTTCACAAGTGTATCACTAGTTTTCATGGTTACTAAATGGCACATGAGATAGAGATCGACCACCCAGCTTCTGTACCTAATCAAGTACTGCATTAACTTTTAATTCACATAGTTTCAGTCATCTCATTTGCTACATGTAAGTAACAGTGTTCGAAAGTCTACCATAATATTTTAGTACTGACTTTTGATCTGATGTGAAATTCTTAACCCTCAAGGGTTATAAAGATCATGTCATGATAAAACACATTGTGATCATCAATCATGTCCTGATAAAACACATTGTGATCATCAATCATGTCCTGATAAAACACATTGTGATCATCAATCATGGACATATTCAAGTACAATGTGTGAGTTAATGACCTCACCATTCCACAGCTGATGTGAGTCACTGTTTTGGTTTACATTTGATTATAGATGAAATAAGAAACTTCTGTTACCTTAAATAATATACAATTTTAAATTATCCAAACTAATTGACTGGGACTTTTTCCCTGTGAACATGTGATTATTTATCCATGACTTCTTTTACATATCAACCTTGAAGTTACTCTACCCCCATAAACTTACTGCCAGTATGGTGTATTTTGAAATGCGGATATTAAATTTGATGACAATATGGTGTATTTTGAAAAGAGGATGTGAAAATTGACTGAAAATATGATCCATTTGTAACAAGTATATGAAATTTGATGACAATAAGGTATATTTAGCAAAGAAGAAATGAAAATTAACTGAAAATATGATTTATTTTGAAACATAAACCAAAAATAAGATTCTTCCCCACCTTCTTATCAATACATGCTTCATCAATATCAAGCTTTATGTTCAATAAACTTGCCAAAGACTTCAATTCCTGAAATAAAAAAAGTGTAATTTCATGCAGAACGGTTAAAGTATGAGTAATAATTTAATAAATCTACTGATTATCAACATTTTATTAACTGTTGACTGAAAATTATGAATTATTTTTCTTCCAAACATAAAGGAGAAAAGAATTCTGATTTCTAGATAATGATAATACGATACACTACCTTTATATTGCCACTTTAGACTAACAATGTCTCCAAGCATTTGATAGTTTCAAATTACACAGAATTTTGTAAACAAATACATTTCTGACTAAAATTGGCATCTATCTAGTTATAGAAGAAAAAAAAAATGAATCAACACAAACTTTGATGTTTATGAATTTCAGTCATGTTCACGAAAGAAATCTCGCTGAATTTTAAACAAACCATAAAACTAGAATTTATTCAACACAAAAAGCTGTGATATAATACACAATATGTTTTGTGGTACATATTTTTAGTTTACAGAAACCATTTAAAATAATATCATTAATGATCTCTTCAAAAGAGTTTATCATGAATTAAAAGAACATTTATGAAGAAAAATAAAGTACACAATCATAAAGAGAAATTTATTCAAAGTAATTTTAATACAATTATACAAGGAGTATTTAACTATCTATCCTGCTAACAATCCCACACAGTTGCCTCCCTCAATCCATTTCCATCCATTTCTAACATTTCTTACTTTGTAATTTGCACCCATTTATAGTGTGATCAATGGTTGTAAACCCCACTGTGTATGAGTTGTCAAGCATTTCCACTGTCACTGTGTATGAATTGTCAAGCATTTCCAAAACCATGAGATGAAGAAACACATACGAACTGAATAGCCAATGCATGATGAAACACAATAATATAGACGAAGATAGACAGCAAGCACATATATCATTAAAAACACAAAAATGGATGAGCTGGGTAAGCAATAACGACCACCTTTCCGAAATAAGAAAAGCATGTTCTATCTCACCTTTTTTTATTCATAAAAATCATTTTAAAGTCATGAACTCTGGTATTTTCAATATATGACACACGGTTTTGTTTGTTTGTTTGATTAAGATTTTTAACGTAGCTTTAGCAATTTTTAAGTCATTTCACTATGATGTCTGCAGTGCGGCAGTTTATAGTGATGTCTAGCACTTGGGCATCATGCCACAGACATGTAGCATGATGTCCCACCCAGTCACAATATCCTGACACCAGGCTGACCAGTCCTAATACTAACCTCTTTATGCAGAGCGTCAAGCGAGGCAGCTATTAGTACCATTTTTGTAAGTCTTTGGTATGACTCGGCCAGGAATGCAACCCACGACCTCCCGCTTCCACGGCGGACACTCTAACCACTAGGCTACCGGAATTCTGGTACATGTATTTTGGTATTTTCAATATATGACACATGGGGTACAATACAAATCTATTCATTCAAGGAATTTGATAGTATATTCATTCTGATATCTACCGGTTCTTTGTTCGTTTAATCAAACTGCAGGTATTAACGTTTTCCAATTTATGTTGGTTAAAGGGTATCCATGACAACTTATTTAATAATGAGGTCATAACTAATGGAATTTAGTAATAAAAAAAAACTGGATATAATAACTCATACTGATGACACTTTGGGATTTTTCTAGTTCTTCCCATTCTATTTGGGAGTGAGGGAGATGGCCAAAATGGAAAGCTTTGAAGCTCTGGTTGGCAGAATCACTATGGCAATGAAAGAATGAGACAAAGTATCATATTATACAATGGTTTACCACATGAATTGCAAAAGTTCAATTGTAAAAGATTGCCTGATCCACATAAATTTGATCATTATGAATAAAATCTGTACTATTTCTTAGATTACATACATACATACATACATACATACATACATACATACATACATACATACGTACATACATAGATATACCGTATTTTCGCGCATTAAAGACGCACATAATTATAAGACGCACCCATATATAAGACGCGGGTTTTGACGAATTGTGTAAAAAATATTTTAAATAAGACGCCCACAAATATAAGACGCATGCGGCCTAGCCATCTGCCGAACTGAGCAATTTATCTCCAGTAGTTACCTTTCCTTTATCATAAATGAAAATTTGTCCAATGTTCCATCACCCGTCGGATGTTAACAAGGCTTCATTACCATTTTTAGCTGAGATCAAAGAATTGTCTGAGGCAGGACCGCAACGGTTATCATTTATTCTTATCTCCCGCTGGGCCAATAGCAGATGGGTTTAGTACCTGGTATCTAGATTCTAGAACAATAAATGCCAGATGTAAAGGAGGCTTCATTGATGCGCTAGGCCAAGTCTTCAGCGGGTGGGATTAGTACCGTACATAGACCAATAAACACCCGATGTATGCGGTTAGTATATATAAACATGGGAACAGTCTCTTGTTATATATAAATGAGTGATCAATTTGCTTAGCATTTTTAAAATTTATAAAATTGTCTTGATGCCCAAGCGAAAATTATATACAGCCAACTTTAAATTAGACGTCATCGAGTTTGCCAAGGAGCGTGGCAACAGACCTGCTGAAAGAGAATTTTGCTGCAGTGAGAAGAATGTACGTGATTGGTTGTTGGAGGAAGAGGAGATTAAGAAGATGAATCCAAGGAAACGTGATAATTACTGAAAACTTACCCAATTGTTTTTACAACTAGGAATAAAAATTGTGAAACGTGAATATCGACCACAATAATCGTCCTTCAACATCACACACTATACCGTTTGTTCATGTTAAAAAATACTTAGATAAGACGCACCCTGGGTGCTGGGTATGTAAAATTTTGTATAAGATGCGTCTTATATACGCAAAAATACTGTATATATATATATATATATATATATATATATATATATATATATATATATATATATATATATATATATATATATATTGCTATTTCATTAAACTGGATTGATATGATTTTATTTTTAAAAACATTTAGCAGTGCCTTTAAAAAAATGATGAAATTGATGAATATAAACCGCTGATGTTATTATTTTGTTCTGCTAAAATTATATTCAGTTATATACACTCCCAATTCTTCTTTAGTATCTCTTGTAGGTTACTCATATCAATTTCTTATAAAATCAGCCTTTATATTTTCTTGTCATCTTAGTTTTATGAAAATGTCAACAGATAAAATCTACTTAGTTTTGTAGCACAAACCAAATCTTGGAACTAACAAAAAGTGACCAACTGTGAGAAGTTGGTCAAGTTCATTTATGCAAAAATTATTATCATATTTCAGAAAGTTGCAAGGATCAAATCAATAACAGATGTATTTCAGAAAGTTGTGGAACCAACACATGTATCATCACCACATTTTCCAGTAATTTCACATTGAGATTATTTTCTTGATCTTATGATACTCTTTTCTTAGGCAAATATAATGATCAATAATCTTATGTTATTATTGAAAAACATTAAATTTTTCAGAGTTCACTCATCTTTTTCCAAATAATCATTGATGGTATGAATTCTTTTGTTTAAATGTTTCCCATTAAAAATGCATTTTTTTCAAAGTACAAATGATAATAATTTAGAATGCAAATGTATAGATTTCATATTTAGCATAAAATCTCGAATTTAGTGCAGGAACATATGTGACTCCAAAATAAATGTCATCAACAGTTTCTGAACCAGTTTAACCAATGTCATCTGAATCAGATTGAATAATAGTTACAATAATATAATTCTTCTATTTTACAAGATCAATTCTTTGTAAAGTTATTCATTGTTACAAAGTTTACTTGTTTTGCCTTGTTTATCTGTTTTGGGTTGCTTGGTTTTTTATTCGGGGGGGGGGCGAGGTGTACAAAATGCTGCTTTGTAAAAAAAATTATATCTGAGTATTCACCAGCATACATGACAATGATAATGAAAATTTTAAATCTTCAGTTATTTGTTGTTATGGTTTTAAATGCAATTTTTCGGGTTACTAAAAACACCGAAATATGCTGAAAAACTGAAATACACATGTATTTACATGTTCTCTCAATATATATCGGTTTCCACACACAAATTATTATATTAATATATGTGACAACCAGTGAAAAGAGCTACGTTTACCGTCTTTTCGACTCTACAATACAGGAAGTGGTGCAAAAGTAAGTTTTTACTTAATATTAACTTTATTCAACTTTAGAAATCCTGTTGCATGGAAGAATTAGACATTTTCATCTTCACTGCACTTAGCGTAAACAATCAGTTCAAAACAGTTCAACTAATAGGCACATACGTCAACGCCGAAATATGATTGGCTCAAAAGGTTATTCATAATATATGTAGCTCTTTTCACTGGTTGTTATATGAGCTCGCACTCGTCCCAAGATTAAAAATTCGCGAAAATCGCACGTTTCGGAAGCCGTAATTTCAGTTTGCTACAATGTAGATACGTCAACGATGGCTTGATGAATAGAAAAATATCTCAGGAATAAAACAAGCCATAGAGAATGGTCGTGTGCTTTTAAAAAAGGAAATAGCAGAATGAAATCGAGGGTCATAGGTGGAACCAAGTATTTGGAAGTTACGAACCTTCTCTTTTTATATAGTATGAAAGAGAAGGTCCTATGTCTAAATGGGTCATGGGGGAAATGTAAGGTATTTTTTATGAGTTTTTTTCCTTTAGATTTTTTTTCTTCTTCACATTAAGCTCGCGTCGAGCACCTGTGGTGGAGCCCACAAGTTGCACAAGGCGATCGCCTTAGACGACTCGCCTCGGTTACCTGGGGTACCAGTTGGTTTATATATATCTATAAATATGATCTGCTGCTTACAAAATTTCATAAATGGGAAAAAACAAACCGCTATTTTGAATTCGAGATGTTCATTAGCAAAATATAAAAGATATTTTAATGTTTTACAGGACGCTGACATATTGGTACTGAATAAGATCAAAACTAAATTACGAAACCGTACTGTACAGTCGAATGAAAATCCTTTCACTATACTATGCAACAAACAAATTTTCTTAATACTTTCAAGCATTGATATATTTTAATCTCTCTCTCTCTCTCTCTCTCTCTCTCTCTCTCTCTCTCTCTCTCTCTCTCTCTCTCTCGTTTTTTTTTTTTAAATTTCTCCATCCACCTTTGCAGTTCTGACCTCGGGCACCTAATTAGATATGTATATTCGACTTCCTTCCTGCCTCTAAAATATCACCATGGCCGCCGAATGCCGTATTTCTGAATTTAACATGTAAATTGCACTTTTCCTCGATAATAGTTTGCATTAAAAGGTCATAAGATCAGAAAAAAAATGTGAAGAGAGAAGTCTGACGATGACTCAATCGATTGTTGTACAAGGTAACTTAGATCAACTGCGTTTTAGATGGTACTAGCGACTGTTACCTGAATTCGAGCCAAATAATAGGCGCATGATTAACTGGCACATTCCTGAAGCATAATTTTTTTAAAACATAAATTGAAAGTAAAATACATACATACACAAAACAGCTGATTTGTCTTTTTGGCTTGCGCCTCATATCATGATTCAGGCACCATACACATCTATAGTTAAAAGTCACACAAGGCATGTAGGCATTCAATACCATGTGACGCCATGTCAGTAATTTGAGTTATTTTTTTAGAATTTGATTCTTCATATCTTTAAGTGGCAAATATTCACATTATTTGGATTCTTATACATCCACATGTCTTTGTAAGGTCATTATTTTACACACTCCAAGAATTGCATACGGCAAAATCAATGTTCAAGTACATAGACAAGTTTGAATGAAATGAACCAAAAGGTGTGATCTAGTACAATCCGGTTTCAATGTCGCACGCTGTGACGTAACAGTGACAGCTACTCATATTGATAAACAAATTCCTACTACCCTATATTGTGACAATTCTACTTCTTGTGATTTTTTCTTGACCCAAGTACATAGCTGCCAAAGTAGAAGACCATAGAGGCGATAATTATCATCCAAAAGTTTGTAATGATAACAGCTAAGTACAGAGCATTAAATGATCAGTATTGAATAGACTTTGGTTGAAGAAAAGCTGTGTTAAATTTAGATAAATTTTTTTATTTAATTTAAATAAGTAAATGCGCAAATATCCATGTAATCAGCTTGTGTTAGGCTGTTAGCCATGTTTCCTACATCTGGTAAACTGCATCAGTAACACTGTTTAGAATAGTGTGCATCTTTATAAACTTGTATATTGATCTTAGTAATATTCTGAGATGCTACTTTCATTATTACCTTTTGTGGAAACTTATAGGAAACATAATTTTATGATATATTTCATAACTATAAAAGCATTCTGTTTATTATTTCTTCTTTGAAGTAGGATTTTCTTTTAAATTAACAAGAACGTTTACCTTCATAGTAAATTTTCAATCATTCTTAACCCTTAAAGTGCTGCATTGTTTTGCAGTAAAAGGTCCCTCAGTGCTGAATTGTTTCAGGGGAGAAAAGAAGAAAACTGCACAGTCTTTATCATGTATTTCATTAAATATACACTATTGATAGACAAACCCTATATAAAAAATGATGGCGCATGTCTATACTTTAAGATTAGCATCAAGACACGTGTAGGTTTAACATATTTGCAGGTACAGGTGTAAATACAGGTAAAATGACAAGTTACAATTGTATTTCATCAGTATTTTTGTTTGTTTTTGATGGAAAAGTTCAAATATATCTACGAAATGTTATATTCTTTAGTAGTCCAACCATGCACATGTTATGCCTGTCAAAATGTTATATATAAATTGTGAAAATCATAGGTAAAGGCAGGGTGACAGTTTTGCAAAAATCCACTCCATGAATGTCAGAGGTATGTTTAAACCCTCCAGTCAACAATTAATGTTCATGAAAAACTATCACCTGTTATTTATTATGATATCATCAAACCGAGGTCCATATCTGGTGATTAAACCTCAGCAACGGCTTTATTTTTGTTCAATCATTGGGCTGATTTTGTGTGAAGAGTCACCTTAATTGTTTTCATTGTCTGACAGGTGTAAATTGCTTGGAATAGCATGAAATCTATCCCATACTTATTTTTTTGCTGAAGTATGCGGTTGATATCACATCATTAATAGCCCATTAGGAATCGAGAACAGACGTGTACAAACCCATTGTTTTAATCGATGCGAAAACGTTATAAATGCTCAGGTGTGACAGGCCGCCATTTCTTCATGCGACTTTTTTCCTTCAAGTCTGCCCCATGAACTCTCTGATCTGCATTACGATTTGTTTGATCTACTATCAGATGCAATAACTCCTCATCTAAAAAAAAGTCTTCAATAGTCCGTAGGTTCATTATTCACCATCTCGACATTAATTTTGAATTACAAGTGAATGGGGTTTGACAGGCGCGCCATCTTTTCACGTCAAGCGAGCATGTACATCCGACTCCAGTTCCACCTAAATTACTGGCTCAAAATCATTAGTGTGTATTTCCATCAATACCTCGCTTGCTCCAATAATGTCATTTTTCTCAAATTATTCAAAATCACTATTAGCATCACTATCAGAAGCGAATATTTGTTGCAAGAAATCACCTTCGTATTCAGCGTCGGCCATTTTAGCTTTGCACAAGTACCATGTGTTTAGAAGCGAGCATTTGTAAAATTACTTTGTTAATAATATAGTAAAGTACTGCAGAATGCTCGTTCCGGGCCTTTTTAAACCAATCAAATATAGTTTTACAGACATTTATGGCAAGATGAAGTTATAGAATGCGATCAGTGTTGCTCACCTCGAGCGCGACTATAGTCGCGACACGCACTACGGGACCACAAACAACAGCGCGACTATGGTCGCGACACACACTTTAAGGGTTAAAGAGGATCTCTAATATTAGCTTTTTTTGACCAATTTATTATTTATACCAATTAAGTGTTAAAAAACAATCTTACATGAAATTTAATTATTTTAATCATCATAAGTAATTTTAAAAACTCATCATACAATATCAATTTTCCCCAGTTGGATTATTTAAACTTTTGCAACAAAATCTGGAAAACTGACAAATATCTAAAGGTTGAGATGAATCTAAGTAGAAAAAGTAAATCGAGAAGTAATTAGATTATAACATATATTTACATTGCAGTCATTTTTTGAAAAGCTGGAGTAACAGTATACCTGACATTTTTTAAAACCATTTACACAATGAAAGGATGCCATTTAAGGTTAATTTACACTGGAAATGGAAAGTGGAAATCTTTTTTTGTACTTTTTCAATATAACCAACATTCTTCATTGAATGGCTTTGCCTCGGTCATTAGCTTTGCATTCCATACAAACTTAAGTATATTTGAAACTGTTTAATGAAATAATCCTGTGATTATTTGTATTTGTATTCATAACTAAATGAAAATACACTTTTGCCAAAACTTATCTTTATGCAGTTAGAAATATTTGAGAATCATTAAGACAAAAATTAAAGAAAGTATCAGCATTTTAATATTTAACAAAAAATTCCATCAGTTTGACACTGAAAAAATGTGTCTTTCTTGTCAGTAATTTGACCATAAATTCCATCAGTTTGACACTGAAAAACATACTTTCTTGTCAGTAATTTGACCATGAATTCCACCAGTTTGACACTGAAAAACGTGTCCTTATTGACAATCATTTGATAAAAATAAGTTTTGATGATTAAAAACATCTTATTATCAATAATTTAATCAAAATTTACTTAGTTTCATAATGTTAATTTCAACCTTATTGTCAATATTTTGATCCTTAATTCCATCAGTTTGACACTGAAAAATTGTCAATAATTTTATTTCCATAGAGCATGTATTTTACCAAATCTAAAAGATAATAATATTATTACTAGCTTTTGCTTCATCTTCTTATCATTAATGTTTAATAGAATTCTACTTTAATGTATAGTATGTAGGGTAGTGTTAAAAGTATCTTTGCATAGATCTATTAAAACTATGAAGAATAAAAGGGGTTGGTCATCATAATGGTTTGCTATGTATTCTAAAAAGAACTATTATAGGGTTGTTAATTTAAAGAATTTCAGTAATCCTAAGTATGACAAATGCATAGCAGAATTTCTTTGAAACAGAAACGAAATGAATAATTAGGACAGCGCTATAAATCTCATTCACCATTACTCAATTATTCTTACTTATCTAATACTATATTTCATTTAAACAACATTTTTTACATATTATCATAATGGTAATTGTGTAAATAGATTGTTTTACAGAGGACAGCGAGTAAATATGCATACCAGACTTCTGTTTTAAGTTTTTCCCTCGGTAACAAGAAACTTTGTCTTTAAGCATATAATTTTTACAAACTGATTGACAGGATTCAGGATACAATATCAAACATTGACATTAAATAAATAGATAGGACAAATGTAATAATAATTATTAAGATACAAATTTCTAGCTCACTGTAACAGTATCATGCTAAGATGCTAATGAGGTGGGTGGGTGGATTGATATGTGTAAGACATTTTAGTGGATATGCATTTGGTATTGTATTTTGATGGGTATTACAAACAAATTCATAATTGGGGAAGTGGTAATAGAAAAGCAACTAAATAAACCTTTGGTTGCCACTATAAATTTTTGGACCAGCTGATATCACTTCATTTGCATAATGGGATAGTAAAATATTCTCTATTAGTTGTGATATAATATATGTCAGTTTCCATAGTTTAGACCCTTTAGGCTTGTGTATGTAGAATAGTCCCAGTATGTCCCCAGCATGAGAGGCAACTAATGAAGGCAAATTTCTTGCTCCATGTTCCATCCTAAGTTCTAACTGAGGTGACCATCTTAACTCATTAATAGCAGGCTCTTTATGTCATAAAATTTGAAAGATTTTTATTTTTATTTCCATTTTTGGTATTATTTTTTATTTGTGTACACTGTATGTCATTTTGGGATACCTAAACTTACTCATCGTTGTAGAGCCATTACTTTGATGATGTGCCATTAAAACCTATACTGTATTTGATAAGACCCATAATGTAGACGTAATAAATTACTTAGAAGGTAAATTCATGTGAGCTAATTGTATCATAACATGTGCCAACCAAAAACATCATCAACAATGTCACAATCATATGTATGTATACATGTACATATTAGATGAGTTAAAATAATAGCTATCATTGACAATTATGAGTTATCATCTTTTGAGGTGCATTATCTCTGAATTTGATCCTGCTGAATAAAGCACATGCAAAATCAGTTTTTCTTGTATCTGTTATGGTCTTGCTGAATAAATTGCTTTTGATATCTGTTTTGAGATACAATTATGATAAGTTCCTTGAAAATCATGGTCTGACAAAGATTGCAACAGTCAAATTTCTTTTGTTCAGCCTGACTGATTGAAATATGCTTAAAAAGGTGTTTTATGTTGATTTTAGACAAATAACAAATGTGAACTTAATATTATGTTGAATATGGTAAGTGTACATATTACTGCAGAAGTTAATGCTTCTATAGTATGATTTTAAACATGACTTTGTTTCTCGGACAACCTAAGATAAAGTGTGGGGCATTTTGATGCATACCAAGGAATAATTGTCACTAGGCAATCAACCATTGCTACAATAATCTGTACCGGTATATAGTGAAACTGCAACATGGTGATAATCAGATAAAATATGCTTGTAGAGTTTGTTGTAGAATTCTACCCAATTAAGATACATGGTTGTTTGTTTGTTTACAGTAACTGTCTTGGCAGTTCTAGAATTGGTCCAGAACATAAATAACTACATGAATAATGTAGTCCAAACTTTATTTGGTGTAGCATCATGACAATCAGTTTTGAGTCATCACAAAAATAAATCTTCAAAAACCTGACAAATACAGGCTTTGGCCTTACTGATGGGATAGATGCGGTGATCAGTTCTAAAAATGCTGGAGATTAGATCGATCACTGATCATGTTTGCAGGCATTAATACTCACTGGAAAAGTTTGCATTTTATTCAAATTCAAATTTTACCAATTAATATTTTATTAAAGTACTTCTCAGTAGTTCATATCTTTAAATTGAATCAAAACAAATTGATTTGTTAAGTGATCAACTAATGCATGCAATGCATACATACCGTCGGTAGCTGATGTACAAAAAAATTAAAAACCTTTTGGAATAGCAGTTCATTGGGAGTACAATGAAATGAAGATCATTTCTTCATGTAAAAGATTAAATTTACATCTTCACACCTTGACAGTCCATGTACTATATTATATGCTTTCTGGTTTAAATAACTACATGAAGATATCCAGTCTCCTTTCCCATACCAGGTTGAAAATAAGAAAACATTAAGAATATGATTGTTTGGTGCATATTGCAGAATGATGGTGTGAAGTGAACATGTACTCCTGGTAATGTAGAGTGTTGCATTCTACATCGTTACGAGTTCCATTTCATTACATCAGAATAACTTAGTTTGGTCTATATACCTGGAATCAGTATATAAATAGTAGCATTTTTTTAGCAACATAATCCTGATATCTACTTGACTTGAATTTTAATGTTTCTTTCAGTTGGACAATGTGGAAATCAGATTGGTTGCCGCTTCTGGGACCTAGCTCTCAGGGAGCACGCTGGTGTAAACAAGGTAATAAATAATAATAACTAAACTGCATGAAAAATTAAAACTGAAATTGGTATTATTAATTACAGAATAATAATGTGTTTGCTGCTTTTAATTTATTGGAGGTTTGAAATTTTTATATTATTAAATGATCAGACCAATGTTAAAAAAGGGTAATTATGAAAGCCCAAATGATATTAGATCTTTTTTTTTAATAAATATTCCAGAAAAATACCAATTTATTCTACAAAATTAAGTATACCTATTTTTTATTCATCAAAAATATACCATTTTAATCAACTAATTTTGTTCTAGAATGGAGTGTATGATGAACCACTGAGCAGCTTCTTCCGCAATGTTGATAGCCGTTATGATGACCCAGTAGAGATTCCAGTTGGCACAGGAAAGGGAAAGATCAAGTCGCTGAAAGCCAGGGTACAGTCTCATTCAGAATTGAGCATCATGATTACTTATGATCATACAGTAGTTTTATATGTGCTACATGTATTTATATTGTATTGTATTCTTGACATTTGTTCGTAATTGAGGGTTGGAGTTTCAGCCATCCTGAATGTAAATTTTTTAAAATATGTTACTTGGATATGAATTCAGGACATAACTTATTTGCTTTGAAAGACCTTTCTCTACTAGTTTTTAGTCAGGTTGTTTGCTAAAATTTAAGTAAACAGACTTAATCTTGTTTAAAAAGTTTATGTAAATTTCTTTTGGCTTTTGGTTATGACCTAAGTCCAGGGCATTTTATTGTGTCATAAGTCAGGTGACAGTATGTATATAAAAAAGACTAAGTAAACAATTATTAATTCCTATTTTAATATCAGTCATTGTGGAATAAATTTCAGTTGTATTCAAATATAATTTGAAACGAACTATTTAAATTATTAATGGGCATTACAAAGTACTCATTGATATTTTGGACTAAAACATAGTTTAGGATTATTATGAATTCATTCAAAGGCATTCAGGATTATGTTATTGTGAAATATAAAGACTATTGGTATGTCGGCGCTTTAAAGAATTGGTACATCAACACATTCAAGACTGGAATTCATTAAGACTATATTTATGGACTTGTGATAGAACTTTTAGGATTATTTGAGATTTAATTCCCAATACAATAAGTTCCTATTAAATTTTCACACTATTATAGGGAAATAAATTGTTTATTGAATTTTACTAAACTTGTTAGTTTTGCTTTTATATTACTTAGTTTAACACCATATGTTTGAGGTGGTTTGGGTTTGTCAGTCAAATCATTTTGCTACAGCATATAAGACATATTTGCATATAAGTACTAATCAAGTTTTTTTCTCTCCTGCTTGTGTGTCATTATTCAAAGCACACCTGCCTAATCCAGCCATTAAAGATAAAACTGGCCATAAACCTGTTTTGAACTGATATGATAGAATTTGTCATGGCTGTGTCATTTGTTACATTCAGGTAAATTTAGTAGTTGTTTCCCTGACTGAAAACATCACGAGTTGAACACTGCTTCTGTTAAGCAGTGTATCAGTCTGTCTACAACAGGTATTTTTCATTGGAGAGAATTAAAAAAAAACTTGTAACATATTTAATTATTGCAGTGCACTTTCAAGAAATGGAAGTAGTTTTGTAAAAGTCTGAATTATTTTTTGTTATTTGTTGTATCCATCTCTTCCCCTTTATTAGGATCAAGCATGCACACTGTATACCTAACTTTAGTTCAGTTGATAGAAGGATTTAATAATCAATTCCATATTCCCAAAATCCATTTACTAAATTTCAGTAGAAAGGAATGATTTAAAGGTTAAAAAATTTCTGTGCACATTTATATTAACCATAATGAATCATATTGTGTTTACAGTTATTTTTTTTAAGAGGCAGGTGTGTAAAAATCAATATAACTTAGCAGCATGGTTAAGCCACAAGTTCACCATAGAGTTGCCTTCCCTTAACTGAATTGAGATACTTTACACTGATTATGTTAGCAATGGTTTTTTTATTATGAGAGATGAATATACACCATAATGGAAATATGTAGCTTGGTTCTTGTTACAGAAAATATTAACAAAGCATAGAAATATTGACAGATATTCTAAATCCTTAATTAGTGATGCAGATATCAAATAAATAACGGTTACTCAATTACAGCCCCATGATAACATATTGATTGACAAGTAGATATAATTTACACCATACTTCTTCTTCTTCTTCTTCTCTCTCTCTCTCTCTCTCTCTCTCTCTCTCTCTCTCTCTCTCTCTCTCTCTCTCTCCTACACTTTTTATATATATAAAAATAATGGTTCATTAAGAAGCAATAATTTACAACAGTGGATGGAATTTATTTCAATAATAAAAAAAAATACTGTTTAATTGTATGACCTGTTTATGTAGTTAAACTTTGTCACATTAGACTTTAAAGCAAATTTTACCACCAAATCGTATTCAGACACATGTTTTGAAATGTTTATGAGAAATTGAAATTGTACAAATCTGTAGTAAATTGAAACTGCACAGGTTAAAACTGTCATATCATTTGTATTTATTACAATTGTTTTAAATTTAGATGACAAACTCTCAGATTATCTTTACTGTTTAAACATGGTGTCTTAATTCCCAACCACATATAATGCTGAAAAGAAAAAAGAAAAATAAATAAAATATTGCAACAAAAAATAACTGATTCTTCGCAATTTATGTTTATTGATAACACGGGGTTATTTGCAGTTCAACTGTAAAAAATCATGCAACATGGCATTCGCAAACACAAATAGCATATTTGAATAGGTCACTATGGTATTTATAAAAACATATTTATTTTTTCTTTTCATAGCTGGACAGTTATAGTGCTGGGGGAATCATCTGTAATGGTTATAAGGAAGTCAAATTTGGAATAATGTGTGAAAGTTTCTTGAGTATTGGAAGCGCCTTAAATAAAGATGCCATTTTAGAGGAGAAAAAAAAAAGACATCAGAAAGTAAATTTGTTAAGATCTGATGAGAAGTTTATGGGTAAAGAGATATCTTTTGGAAGTATAAGAGTGATATGATCAAGATTCTTGTTTAAAGAACTCGCTTGCCATTGTTTATTGGGGTTATACAGAAGATATGTATGGTGCCATTGTTTATTGAGGTTATACAGAAGAAATGTATGGTGCCATTGTTTTTTGAGGTTATACAGAAGAAATGTATGGTGCCATTGTTTATTGAGGTTATACAGAAGAAATGTATGGTGCCATTGTTTATTGAGGTTATACAGAAGAAATGTATGGTGCCATTGTTTATTGAGGTTATACAGAAGAAATGTATGGTGCCATTATTTATTGAGGTTATACAGAAGAAATGTATGGTGCCCTTGTTTATTGAGGTATATGAAGAAGAAATATATGGTGCCATTGTCTATTGAGGTTATACAGAAGAAATGTATGGTGCCATTGTTTATTGAGGTTATACAGAAGAAATGTATGGTGCCATTGTTTATTGAGGTATATGAAGAAGTATATGGTGCCATTGTCTATTGAGGTTATACAGAAGAAATGTATAGTGCCATTGTTTATTGAGGTTATACAAATGTATGATGCCATTGTTTATTGAGGTATATGAAGAAGAAGCATATGATGCCATTGTTTATTGAGGTTATACAGAAGAAATGTATGGTGCCATTGTTTATTGAGGTTATACAGAAGAGTGTATGGTGCCATTGTTTATTGAGGTATATGAAGAAGAAGCATATGGTGCCATTGTTTATTGAGGTTATTTAGAAGAAATGTATGGTGCCATTGTTTATTGAGGTATGAAGAAGAAGCATATGGTGCCATTGTTTATTGAGGTTATCAAGGAGAAATGTATGGTGATATTGTTTATTAATATATGAAGAAGAAGCATATGGTGTCATTGTTTATTGAGGTTTTACAGAAGAAATGTATGGTGCCATTGTTTATTGAGGTATATGAAGAAGAAACGTATGGTGCCATTGTTTATTGAGGTTATCAAGGAGAAATATATGGTGCCATTTGAGGTTATACAGAAGCAATGTATGGTGCCATTGTTTATTGAGGTATATGCAGAAGAAATGTATGGTGCCATTGTTTATTGAGGTTATACAGAAGATATGTATGGTGCCATTGTTTATTGGGGTCATACAGAAGAAATGTATGGTGCCATTGTTTATTGAGGTATATGAAGAAGAAACATATGGTGCCATTGTTTATTAAGGTTATCAAAGAGAAATGTATGGTGCCATTATTTATTGAGGTTATACAGAAGAAATGTATGGTGCCATTGTTTATTGAGGTTATACAGAAGAAATGTATGGTGCCATTGTTTATTGGGGTCATACAGAAGAAATGTATGGTGTCATTGTTTATTGGGGTTATACAGAAGAAACTATGGTGCCATTGTTTATAGGCGTCATACAGAAGAAATGTATGGTGTGATTGTTTATTGGGGTCATACAGAAGAAATGTATGGTGCCACTGTTTATTGGGGTCATACAGAAGAAATGTATGGTGCCATTGTTTATTGGGGTTATACAAAAGAAATGTTTATCATGTACATTATTTATGAAGACAGTAGACACATTCTTACCAATATAAGATTCTAGTAATCAGTAATTATTAAAGGTAATATTTCAGAAGATCTTATGTGAGAAATCTAATGGAGGTATGTTATTTTCTGCAGGCTATTCTGGTAGACATGGAGGAGGGGGTTGTCAGTGAGATGATGAAAGGACCACTCCGCGAGGTATTTGACTTCAAGCAGCTCATCACAGATGTCTCAGGGTCTGGAAACAACTGGTAAAAAAAACAATTCCAATGTTTAGCCAACTAAGCTTGCATAATTTGCAATGATATTGGAACATGCAGTTGTATTTGATATCAGTAAGAATATAAATTATAGTGTAAGCTGCCTTAGCACACATCTTCATATAGAGGACACATGTTCATAACAGACATCCTGGAATCCTAAATAAAACTTTTCGTAAATGTATTTTATATACATACATAGTTTTCTTCATTTAAAGTGCAATTTCGCTTTTCTCATTAAACAAAAAATCAGATTCTTGATGTAGTCTGCTTTTTATTTCATCTCCAATCCGGTCCCATTCCTCAACTACCATTGCACAGTATTCATTCTTTATAATATTTAACACATCATAGAAAACTGGTCCAGATGAAACTTATTATCATAATATATATAGCAAAGTTGTTACTTCATTCAAAATAAAGTTTTTTGAAAAAATAAACTTCCCACAATACTTAAAGAGTTTTGCTATGTTCATTGCCATATCAAATTGTTCTCGAAAAATGTTAGTGCTGAAATTATTATATGTGCATGTCAATGTTCACACAGTAATTAAGTCACAATAATTCAGCAAATATTATATTACACTTTCCTCTTTTAAGAAAAGATATTGGAAATAAAAAATGCCTAAATAATATATCAACTAAATACAAATAATCACATAAATTCACTCTTTTCCCCCAGTGGACACAAAGTGTTGGCATTTTGAATATATGCAAGTCTTGCTCACATTGTAGCCTTGACAAATATTTCTTTTGCTCTCCTTTTTGTCACCACTGACGTTTCTGGCTCAGTATTCAATCTTTTTTTTCTCAAATTGGAAATTTTTTCCTTTCAAGAACCTCCTTGTAATGGTTTTTATTTATGCTTCTGATATTCAATTTTTCTCTATGTAGCTTCTTTTGGATGTGCTGGCTGCTGCTCCAAACTCTAACCATTGTAATTAGCATAATTTAAATCTTTTCTTGCAAATATCACACAATGCCACTCTGGTGTTTAGTTTCTAATGAAATGACCAACTACATTTCCAGTGACTTTTCACTTGAAGCCATTTTCATTTCCATACAATTTTCAAAATATTATCCAAACATTTTGTGTTCTGTTCTCTCTCTTTGCAAACATGCTTCTTTCTTTCCATTTCCATTACATGAACATTCATTGGATAAGTAGAAACCTTAGACCAGTCAGAATATTCTTTACAATGATTGTGCAGTTTTGTTTGGAGGCATTTGCCCCATGGATCAGGGGCACTGGCCCTTTAGACCCTGCTTAGGGGAGGACCTGTAAACCCCCAGCACATTTGTTTCATTTTTTTTTTAAATAGAGGACCAATATTGTGTCTGTACATAGCAGATACCTAAAATGTACAACAGGCAGTGTTCTTTAATCACCAGAGACGCATCTAATGGACTATAACACATGTAGATTTGCCTCCCTTGAGCCCTATCATGGGCATATACTGTATACAAATTTATGTAGATATAAAACAGTTTTTTTGTGTCTCTTCACATTTAATTTTATACATCAAATGCTCATAGAAATTCAGGTGTATGATGTTTAAATCACAGGTTGTTCTGTTCTCAATTATATATTGTTTTACAAGTTACAGTATTATGATTCAGATATGTTTTGTGCACAATTCTTTGATTCTATATAAGATACAACATTAAGATTTTGATCAGGAAATGAGAAAAGAAAAACATAGCCCCTTTGCCATCTCTAAATTGACCATATGAATTAAAAAATTCTCCAAATTTTTAATGTTCAGTAATAACCTATCAACAGTTTACTCATTCTTGGATCAGCTCACGGTTTTGGTTAGCAGAAGGGGTGGTCTCTCATAACAGGTTTTACTGTAATATGAAACAAACTAAGCTTGTTATGTTTTGCATTTATTCCTCTTTTGTTCATCATGAGTAATTTATAAAAGAAAATAATATATTCACAAACTCTATATGCATCCATACTGTAGTGTGTATCGCTTTTATAACACTTGCCACATTCTTCATTGATGTAAATAATAGGGAAACGAATTGTTTGTACTCAAAGGTCAGAATATGTTATCAGAGTTTAAAGGTCAGAATATGTTATCAGAGTTTAAAGGTCAGAATATGTTATCAGAGTTTAAAGGTCAGAATATGTTGTCAGAGTTTAAAGGTCAGAATATGTTATCAGAGTTTAAAGGTCAGAATATGTTATCAGAGTTTAAAGGTCAGAATATGTTATCAGAGTTTAAAGGTCAGAATATGTTATCAGAGTTTAAAGGTCAGAATATGTTATCAGAGTTTAAAGGTCAGAATATGTTATCAGACTGAAAACTGAATCCAGTTTAACTATATGCCAGTATCTCCAAATAAAATCATTACATGAAAATACATTCACTGTGAGTGCAAATCTCTTCGCTAGGCTACAAAACGTATTATTAAAGCAAGTTATTGTTGTGTATACTATTTACCATGCTGATATCAATATTCAATTGTATCACTTATGATAAATGTTGTGTCCAGTAAACTCAAACTTAATGACAGGATATCAAAGTTAAGTCAACTTTGGATTCTTTTAAGTTTTGTTTGTATTAATAGAAATGTGGCTAACATAGTGAGCCAACTTTGGTTCCTTTTTACTAGCATTCATGGAAATTTTGCAAATAAATTAACAAGGGAACAGTTTTTAAAGCTACACAATCTAGTATGTCATGTATGGATATCATAAATCTAGACACTCCTGTTTTTAAATTAGCAACTGGAAATAGAACACTTCATAATGAGAGTAGCCCTTGAAAGCTGCAAATTGGTCATTGAAAGGTTGTTGAATTTCAGTTCTCCTATGTGTATCAACCATATGTAGATGGTCCTAAATAAAAAATCTTGCCGATTTGACAATATGGTGTTATTGCAACTCTTCCTCAATGGATGTTTATATCAACACATGGATTTTACTAACAGACTTCTGATGTCTGGCTAGTCCTAAAAAAAATGATGCTGATTTGGCATTCAATAAAATCCATAAACAGAGTACATGTATTTAATATAACAGCATGCATAAGCTTGTCACGGAGCACATGTATCAATTAGTTGCCTGTGACCATGCACATGTGATATTCACATGTGATATCAATGTGTATATCAGATCATGATGTGGCTACTACCTATGCACACTTGATATCCATCTACAAGTGATATCTGTGTGTATAACAGATTATGATGTGGCTACTACCCATGTGCAAGCGATATCCATATGAACAACAGATCATGACAGTGGTGACTACCAATGTGCAAGTGATATCCATTTGCATAACAGATAATAAAAATACGGCACTTTACACATCTGATTTCTGTGTAAAGGCATATGTCCAACACAGATCAAAATAGATTGTTAAAATGTCATTGGTCACATACATCACCTGTACTTTTACTAGTAACTGGACATCACATACTGAGTTATAAGGAATCAATATTGGCTTAAAATGTCTCAAGCTGATAATCACAAATTTGCAATAACTATTTCTCTGTCTTTCTACATTTTATTAATTCCAATCTTCTACCCATGATACAATTATTGGACTTTAATAGAGACTGGCATATATTTACAGGGCTGTGGGAAACAAGATGTACGGTGTGCAATACCATGATCAGTTGAGTGAAGTTGTGCGGAGATCTGCAGAATTCTGTGATTGTTTACAGTGCTTCTTTATTCTACATTCCATGGGTGGAGGTAACATTAATTTCAGGTTTTAAAGCAAAGGACTGCAGGTTGTTTACACGGAGAAAAAAAATACCTTTCACTTCTCTCTCATACTATCTTATACTATCTCTTTCAAACACAAAGTCTCTCTTACTATCTCTTTCAAACACAAAGTCTCTCATACTACCTCTTTAAAACACAAAGTCTCTCATACTATCTCTTTCAAACACAAAGTCTCTCATACTATCTCTTTCAAACACAAAGTATAAAGGAAATGTATTGGCTACAGTCAAGTTATCATCAGCATTGATATCATACAAAAAAATTCATTACACCTGATAGTATTACTAGTAAATGCTAACTATATCTTACAAACAAAAGATAATAGCAACCACAGTTCATCTAAAATAGCAGCAATCCTAAGTAATTTGCATTTTTTTTTTTAAAACACGTGTTCATGGTGGAAAAATTCCCTATTACATTGCCTTAAATTACTTCAGCATAAAATTAGCCATTTTATAGACAGGCTAGGGTGACACCGCACGTCTGTAACATAAATGTAACTAAAAGTACTAATTTATTTCATGTTATGTGTTTTAAATGTATAATACACTTTTAAAAACATATAGTAATGCGGACCTGAACATTTATTGAGTTACAGATAGAATAAAATTTGTGATGCTGTTTGGAATTAAACTATAATAACTTCTGGTTTCTTAAATATTCAAAATATTTGCTATTTGATAGAGACATTCCAGTTCTTCATGAGTTTTTTTTTTATAACCTTATTAATGGTCTTGTTTAGCTGAAGCTTTTCTCAAAGAGAGAAAACATTAATAAATTTAATGGCAAATGTAAACTATGAATACATACCATACTCCTTCAGGGTTTAAATAATCAAAATTAGTTTTATCCATATCGACACCATTTAGGTTAAATCCCAAAATGACCATTTCACATGCTGTCTAATTTTCTTTGCAAGTATAACATTTCCATTTCCAACAAATAAGACTTTTTAAAAGTGCATGTACTCTTCCTGTACTTAGGTGGCAGTTGTTTTTGATCATTGCTCATGCTATATGTTACTGTAGTTGCTTTCAGTCCTATTGGCAAGTTAAAAGATGTCACTAGTTAAGAAATTTATATGGTACCACATTCATACAACCCATGGGTAGCCTCATTTTCCTCTCTGCAGTTTCACTCTGTTCTGCCGAATCTTGACCTTAAACAGGTGTTTGCTTAAGAAAACCTGACTACGGCTGTAGCATATTTAATTAGCATTTAAATACCAGCTACAAAGTCATGCAATTCTTGGACAATGAAAGTGACAATGATTGATAATGGAATATGGTACTTCACGTTTGTGCAGGAGTAAGATAACAGACATCAAGTAAGTGAACAATACAGATTACTCTCACATAATGGGGCATAATTTTTATTTGTTGTTGTTGCAAGGTTTAACGCCATTTTTTAGCACATGATATATACATGGCGGCCACTATTACTGGTGGAGGAAGAACCCAGAGAAAACCCCCGGAAAAAAACCACTGACCCACGAGAAGCTACTGGCAAGCTTTCTCACATAACTACATTAGCCAAATCTTAGACTCGAACACACGCAGACAGAGGTGAGATGGCAGTAATCCATAACGAAGAGCGCTTTAGACCACTCTGCCACTCGGGGGCCCCCAATTTTTATTTGATCATGAAGTGCAATAAGAAAATTGCAATGTAATATCTTTGACATCTAACTTGTCAATTCTAATCTACATATATCAAATATAAAAAAGTATATTATAAACAGTCTGTAATGAATGCTGCTTTAGCGCAATTACATCTTGATGTATGTTAATTTTAAATACAGTAAAACCTGTTATAAGAGACTGCTGCTTTTGCCAACCAAAAGTGGTCTCAAAGAACAGGTGGTCTCTCACAAGAGGTGTCTGAAAATAGGGTCGATAGTTGATGAAGAAGAAAAAATATTCATACTCACTGTACATGTATCATATCCTTTCTTCATAAATCTTATTAAATATTGCATGCATTCCTCTTAAAATATCTTTATATAATAAAGATATACATCTATCAAACAATGCGAATCAAATTTATATTTGAACATTACATGAATATGTACATATATTAGTACATGTACATGTAATGATTTCTGAAATAAACAAAGGTAATATTTATCCTTTCCAAAAGGCCAGTTTTAAATGTAACAAAAAATTGCTGTTAGCTATGATGTATATATTATATCTAATTCTGTACACTTAATCACTTTTCTTTAAGAAATCCATTATATTTTAGTTGATGTTTTTTTCTGCTCTTTGGTCTGAACATGTATCTAAATTTCTGAGCAAAGAAGCAAAAGGTTAAAGCATATTCTGTAATCTCCTTTAAATGTTTTATGACTGTAGAATGTGAAATAACTGATATTTAATTGCTATGTTGCAAGTAGTCTCCCCTTTTTCCACTAATTTCAGTTTCATTAAATCATTATTCTAGTGTTAAGTTTTCTTATTTTTTTTATTGGAGGTTCTGCCATTGTTATTAGGTTTGACGTAATAATGACTAAATGTATTTCGGTTTTAACCAGGTTTTGGGGTAATGTGGAATAAATATATGTTATGTACCAATGAATGAATCCAAAATGGTGGCTTGGTGAAACACTGTAACAAAAGAAATAATATTTAAAAAAAAGAATTCAGAAATGATTATCCCTTACTTGTATTTAAAGACAAAAAGCACATTCACCCCACCCCCTGGCATTATGGATTAACTGGAAAGACAAATGATGTATTCAACACTACACTGAAGCCCTTTCAATAGCTTTATCACTGGGACATCTGGACTACCAGCATTGTGTGGGTTTTCACAAAGATACAGGAGGGGCCCCGAGTGGCTGAGTTGTCTAAAGCACTCTCAGTTATGGATCACTGCCATCTTATCTCTGTCTGCGTGGGTTCGAGCCTCACATTCGGCCAATGTGGGTATGTGAGAAAGCTTGCCAGTAACTTCTCGTGGGTCGGTGGTTCTTCCTCCACCATTAATACTGGCCACCATGTATAGCCTATTGTGTGCTGAAAAATTGCATTAAACTCTACAACAACAAAGATGGGGGGGGGGGAATCTCTAAATTGACTGCGCATGTCCATCATTACTCCCTTTGATGAAAAAATGGTTAATCTTATTGGCTATTCACATGGCTTCGACACTACAGTGATGGTTAGTAACATGTATTTTAATCTGGTTTACTGCAGTTTACAAATGACACCAAATGCTGGATTTCACAAAACTTGTAGCTGGTCAATCTTGTTATTTTTACATATACCCTATTAGAACAATCTTTACTATTTATGTGGTCATTGTTACAAAGGACTAAATGATGGTTAGTGGTGTTTATCTTGCTATATGGTTGTTCAACTGTAGTGTCATTTAATGCGAACAAATGTTTTCTTACTACATGTATCTTGAGCTCTCGTGTTAACAAAGGAATAAGTCAAGGTCAGTGGTGTTGATCTGGTTTTTTTTGTGATGTGGATAGCAGTGTCAAAATGCACATTTTGCCAAGATATTGTAGTCATTGGTCGCATTCAACAGGTGGTCGCTCATAACTTAGTGTTTATATAATAAAATAGATCTGTACATTATGATTGTGATCAGAAATGACAGGTGGTCTCTCATAGCAGAGGTCGCTCATAACATGTTTTACTGTATTTACCATCATGTAATTGTTTAAAATCCTTGTAGTTACAAGTTTTGCATGTGAAATATATAATTTGTGTTCAGATCAGTGTTGTAGGGTCAGATGAAAATCATATCTCTAAACACTAAGTATATGTGTAACTTGTGTTCTGATTATTGTATTTAGCATAAATCTTGCTAAATGATAAAAATAACAATTAATGTCCCAAAACTTTTTGCACCTAGGTCATATGTCCGACCCATCCCAACACACTGCATGCTACAATACACAAAATAATTTCACAATAAAAAGAAACTAACCTTGTATTATTATCATTTATTCTTATTTTATTTCTCATCTTCAGCAAATTGTTAAAGAAAAAAATAATATATCCACCACCTCCATATATGTAGTGTATGCATCCATACTTAAGTGTGTAACACTTATGTCAGATAACACGATTTATGATTCATTAACATGAATATAGAGAAACGAGTCATGTTTGGTTGTACTCATGGTTTGAATATATTATCAGAAAACTGGATCCAGTGCCGATTACCCATTAGCACATCAACTATGTGCATAGGGTTTCACTTTTTATTTTAGGTGCACTGTATTACTTTCAGTAGTTGGAGCCCTGGAAAGGCCTTAATCTGGCACTGACTGATCCAACACAGACAGAGAAATTTCAACCAGTTGCTTGAAGGCAGCTGCCATTCACACATGACAGTGGAAGGTGCAAAATAACTAAGATTGTATTGTAACCACGTTAACTATATCCACAATATCACATGAACTAAAATCATTATTGGAAAATACATTCACTGTGAGTGCAATTTATTAACAAAACATAGGTTACAGAAAGTATTATTAAACCAAGTTAATGTTGAATATATTATCTACATCAGTGCCCATTTGCATCAATTATGATTATAGATGGCAAGCAGAAGTCTCACTAGGATTTTTTCAACAAGGAGTCCCACCAGCAAATGGTGAAGTCCCCTCCCAGAAGCATGTGGGGCATACTTGAAGTGGCTGAATGTCCATTATAATGCCATGAATAATGAGACACAAAACCATGTCAGCTTCATTTATTTGTAATTATTTGCAATTCTTTACATATTTATGAAAATTTGTATCGTTTACTTTGCATCAAATTTGTAGACTCTCTGTTTGTCATAAACATACCTAGAAAATGTCGAACTTTGCTTTTGAGAAGAATTGGTGGTTGCCAGCCAGTTTAATTTTCCACATTCTTTACACCACTAACATATAGCTCTTGTTTGTACCTCAGAGGGAGACTGAATTTTGTCAATCGAGGGAAAGGTTTTATTCCCAACATTAAGTCAGGCATCACAAATTTTCTTATATTTGGCTACTATACCATCCATTCTAGCAAGTCTAACACTTCTCTAAATCTCATTACAGTCATCTTCAGTTTGCTATTTAACCCAAAAAATACTTAATTTAAATTGCAAACGACATTTTGTATTCATCTTAACGTCACGATTTTGATTCTGAGGTCACATGCACTACTTATTCAGCTACTCAGAAACAAACAATACTTTAAGTTAAATTTCTTAATTTGATGCACTCTTATAATGACCACATGTACAACTCGGGGATCTTTCTGCCTCTCAAGTCAGTCATTGTAAATATCAGCACATTTTCCCACTCAGCTGCTAGTAGAAGTCATTAACTTGCTGCCCAGTTATTGCACATTCTCTTTTGATATCCTTTTATAATGACAAATTACACAGCCTCTGAGTTTTGTTATAGCAAATATCAGAACAGCTAAAATTATCAAATGATCAACACATTTTCCCACTCAGCAGGTGATTGAAACAGGATTTTCAAGAATATTCTGTCCAGCTATTTTATGTGTATGGAGGACTTCCACATAATTGCATACAAATATTCATGATAAAGTGTTTCCAAGTCCTCTGAGACAGTGTTCTCGGACATATGGAAGCCAACACAGGTTCATGGAATTTTTAAAAATAAATAAGTATAGATTCAGGTCAGTCTTTAAAAAATGATCTATATTTCCTTTCTAACTGATGTAAAGAAAATGGCACGTTTCACGTTGCAACTTGAAAAGGTTACTTGTGCAATGCTATAGACACTGTCAAACTTACAAAGAAACTGAGTATATATTTATGTCTTTATTAAAGAAAGTCATTGAAAGGCTAAGTGATTAGTGCATGTGGTTTAAAACAAAACACTAAAAGGCACTTTTCATGTAAGAGAAAAATTTGTATGCATAGGGTAATCACTAAAAACTACAAAGTTTATTTACCATGTTAGTAACGTGTTTTTATTATACATTTGTTAATAATCATAAAATGCAGTATTTACATCAATATAAATTTCATATTAAACATACAAGCCTGTTTCATTAAATAATCACGACAAAGACATGTTCACATATTGGGTTGTCTTTTGGCATAAAGAAATAATTCCATATTCCTATTGCTAAATAAGATGGAATCTGAAGTTTGTATTAACAAGAAATCGATCTGATATATGAAGGATTCCACTGTCTCTTTTTGACCAATATTTACTGTCCTATGAAACTGAAGGGATATACAAAACTACCCAGTAATACACAAATGCACTTATGACCCTGAAGGACAATATTTTCCCTACCATGGGGTGTAATAAAGAGTCAGGTGATGGGGTAGGCTGTATTAGTGTTGGCATTCAAGTGGAAAGGATTACAGGGCTCGAAATTAGCAGTAGTCCGCTATCCCAAGGCTAGTAGATTTCCTGTTGGACTAGTAACTATCATGTTATTAGTCCGATGGGCTAGTAAGTTTTGTTTATCAACAGTCAGCGTTTGTTTACTCAATACCCTTATAAAGACGCGACTTCAGCATATTTTCTGTAGAATCAACGCAGTGACCGTTGTAAACAGAGTCAAAAAATATTAGCATGAATAGATGAAGTCAATTTCTGCCTCAGAAATGTGTTTCTATTACAAGAAGCAATCTGATTTTGTGCATTTCGCTTAACAGCGCCAATCATGGTCCCGTCCTTAACTAACAACGTAAGTTTGGGAATTGATATCCTAATTAATCTGACAGCGAATTAAATGAAAAATAACCTGGTTTCACATTTATTCACACGACCACAGTAAAAAACTACAAAACTAGAATACATGGCATCAACTGCTCAAAGAAATTAGTTTGCATGCTTGTTTATTTCCTTTTTTTTTAGCTTGCTAGCCAAACGCTTCAACAGTCACAAACAAGGAACTGCATAATTTACGTTTGCATCGAAATTATGATCACATTACTGACACATCATTTCCAAGCATCTACCTTTCCTATGACAATAAAAAAAATAAAAAAATATTTTTCCCATACTAAACTGAACAAATAATTGAATACACGTGGAGATATCCAAGCAGAATGCCGTATATTTGTTGGAAATTAAAATCTCTCAGCATGGGCATCTAAGATTTGAAAAATTTCTCGCTTATTATTAATTTCAACAATACATTGAGGTCCAATTAACAAAGAACACTTACTAAACTTATGCTATTAATGATGAGACCGTAATTGGAGCAGTTGAACACAACGCGCCGAGTTAGATCGCTTCATTTGATGGGAACACATATTTTCCAAGGTGAAACTAACATGATCTTTTGATGTTAATATTTTATAAGTGTTTACAATAGCCTCTGCTTTGATCCTGCAGAACATCCGCTGAAGTCAAAACTTTATTAGGGAGATGCCATTTAAGGAAGGGGGGGGGGGGCTCAAAGGAACGTGTTTCTTACTTTAAATAATTCGCGTCAGCTTTACTGTAACATCTCGTATTTCAAAAAGAGGCACAATTCCCGCTTTATAAGACAAGCAAAAAGTGTCATTTTATAAAAGGTGCTCAGCCTCCGGAAAATAGTAAAAGTTGAATGAAAATGACATAAAAGAGAGGAATAATTCTTTATGATAAGGAAAAGCGTAATCGGACGTTTCAGAAGACATGGACAAAATACAGGGAATGGTTGAATTATGATGAGGACAAGAACGTTATGCGGTGTAACTGGTGTATAGAATTCGCAAAAACAAACACGGAGAAACCATTCAGTTCTGTTGCGGGTTGTTCTAACTTTAAAATTGAATCGGAAATGAAAATGGTGAAGAGTGACTGGAGATCTTGTTTGAGACCTTGGGTTATGTCCGTCTTACTCTTTATAATGTTCCATACAAATGACATTCCAACATGTGATCCATCACCAGCAATACATTTGTGGAATGTTTCACAGAGACTGGTAAGGAGACCAGAACAAACCCCATATGGTCCCACATTGCAGATGGAGGACGAGATAGGACACCTGGATCCTTTACAGAGAAACAAGAAATGTTAATTAACTGATTGATGACTTGAAGTAGTATTTATACTTCTGTACCTCTGCATGTTATATGATAATGCTATTTATGAAACAAAATTGTTGCTAATCTCAATACAAGTGTGTGTCATAGTTTTGGGGACCGGGCTAGTAAATGTTTGGCAGGACTAATAAATTTTTCAGTGCACTAGTCATTTTGGCTACAAAGAAATTTGTGTTAAATTCAAACCCTGGATTAATTTTCTTTAAAGATGAGTGGACTAGGCTGAGCTACAAAAACCTATATGACAGAATAAAGCACCTTTTACCAACATATTTATAGCTGTTGCTTGTTATTAAAAAAAATAATACACATGAACAAAAGGGAAATAACTCTTAAAGGTACAAAAACAATGAGTAATGGAATCATGAATTACAGGCATTCTGAAAACAATTCAAGCATTGACATTGTGAACATTACTGGTTTCATAATAAAAATACATATAACAAGTTTTTTTTTTACAGTCATAAATTTTAAACAAGGTGGAATAGGGCAGGTAACAAAGTATAAATGATGCTTTTTTTTACAGTCATACATTTTAAACAAGGTGGAATAGGGCAGGTAACAGAGTATAAATGATGCTTTTTTCAAATTTATGCTTCATTAAAATCTACCTGGACATCCACCCAAAAAGAAGAAGAAAAAAGAACTTATTATGACCTACGAACCCAATTTGTTTTCACTGTAACCACACATTTGTTAAATTCTGGCATCAAACACAAAATTATCAATCTGCAGGCATTCATTGGGAGATATAGAAATATTCTACATGGCTCGGTTACATGGGACTGGACAATGTATCCGTTTTTAGGCAATAACTGAAAATATGCAGTGTTCCATATTTTAATGTTAAAGCAAGATGGTGATGAGGACAGATTGTACATTTGCATGTAGCTTCTATCAAAAAGTCGATTTACTTTGTCTCTTTTTTTTCGGTGATATTTGTCCTGGATTTTATGGTCACTGCATATGCGGTAAAGACCCAACAGACAAACACTGATCCTTCTCCGTTAACAATATGACTCTTTGAAGTTTTCAAAGAATTTATGTTAAAGTAAATTAAAGTAATTTTTCACAATTATACCATCATAAAATAGATACCCATCAAAATAAATGAAATAACACCATTGTAATACATTATAAAATACTGATTCTGAATACATGTACAAGCCTAGTTTATTTGCTGTGAATGCATGATATGGGTTGGCTGGTTTTTAATGGCACTTTATTTAACACAGTATTGGCTATATGATAGTTATGCTGAGGAAAAGTGAGCTATGTACTTTTCCCAAGAGCAAAAACTGGTATCTGACTTAGGCTGGCATATAAGGAAGATGTCATTATTGAACACACAACTATTGGAATTGCAAGTCTAATGTTATACCAATTGAGCTACAACAGTGTCTGGGGAAGAAAAACAGACCTGTGACTAAACAGTGTATAGATGCATATTATTCAGGCAATCCATGTAAGCAGGTAGGAAAAGAAGAAAAAAAATCCACATAAACAGACTACCAATTACTCAGCTGCATGACTCATCCTGGGCATGACACCCTTTGCTATCCACTGCATTAATGTTTAAAAAATGCCCTATTACAAAGTCTTCATAATTGAAATCTTAGGCATTACAGTGCTTCTTTAAATCAGTAGAAATAATACAATGTCTTCATGCAAAGAAAATCTTGTCCAGAACAAGGTCAGAGTGTAGGTGCTGAGATGAATAATAACCAAATACTTCCCTCAATACAAAACAACTGTAGTGGTCACATTCAGTTATGTTAGTAAGAAATGAAATTATTGACAACATCCGATCCCTTTCTACATATTAGCAAGGTGTCTATTAGACTCTGCCTCACTTCCGATTCTGTGGGACTTTTTAATATCCTAATGGCATGTTCACTTGTCGATTACACATATCAGCATAAAAGGCGACATTCCAGATGTGTTCTTATTGTATAATTTACAGATCATTTAATAGCTACTCTGTTGCTTGGTATCAATTTAATGGTAGACTGAGTTTGGATGCCACTATTTCATGTGTTGCGCAGTGAATAAGTTTCTGTTAGTTCTGATTAGTGGTTATTTTTTTATCCTGGACTTGAACAAATAATAAATCAACTGGAATTGAATGTAACATATTCACTGCATGACACATAAGAAGTGTAGCCTTCAAATTCAACCCAAGTAGACAAGATGCAAAGTAACCAAAAATCTACACAAATACAGGGATTCATGAATCACAATACAAGTTAACTACAGTGAAAAAAAATATTAAATTCTTATTAAATTCTTATTAAATTATTAACTACATAAATCATAAAAGGAGAACAAAATTGGAATATCTTCTTTCCGTTTATCTATGTTGTCATTGGCTGTAAGGACTGGCAAAGTGGTGGTGGTAGATTTTCAGACTTTATGAGATTGTGTTTTAATCTGTAGAAGAGATTTTGCTAAAAGCAAAGAGTGCATGTACCTTTTACACCTGCTTCAGATCAATTCTCAATTTAAAGAGAAAAAAAAGCAACTAATAATTACGAGTTAAGATTGTACAGGTTAAGTATTGTTTTGTATTCATCACCTCTGGTATCATTGGAAAAATTACTGTTTTATTGTTTCACCTCAAGATTGGTACAGAATATTTGACAATGGATATATGTACATATATTGTTTTATAGGAGACATTTGTTGTTTCAGTAAAGCCTGTCTGTTTGAGAATTTTATATTGTAAACAGTTGCCTCAACTTCCTGACTTGGGGATTCAAACAGCAGCTGAACCTCTATGAATGTATTCTCTGCAATCCAACTTGTAAATAATAACAACTTCTGCAATCAACTGTACAGATCATCAGATTGATGACCACTACTGTCATGGGGGGGGGGGGGTCATGCAAATACAGGGATTCATGAATCACAATACAAGTTAACTACATTGAAAAAAAATATTAAATTCTTTATTCATTCCAGGAGAAACTTTTAATTGCATATAGCTAAAGTGTCTTCCAAGATAAATTTTGACAAGATTTTTGCAAACTTTATTTTAGTTGCCTTTTTGGGGCTGAGGATTGCCAGGAATATGAAAGGATAGAACTTCCTCATTTTACTCTTGTCACTGTGGCAGGAGTGTTGGGATGTGTGGATAATGAAAGGACAATTCTTAATGATTCTCAAGTCAATGTACAATACAAAGAGTTACCAGTATGAGGATTTGTAACTTATGTCAATGCAGAAAGAAATTTATCTGCATGGTATGCTATGGCAAATCCCCCAGATGTTTCTATATACCCCACTCCTGACCCCTGACCCTGTCCCAAGGGTCATAACCCAAATCCATTACATGTATGTCTACCTACTGTGCTGTATGTATGCTGTTAGCACAAACAATTGGTTTGTTTTAGAAATATGAATGTAATTTCATTCTACTTGACCTCACAAGAACACAAAATTATTCCCCTCTCACAAATAGTTATCACATGCGCAACATTTCCATTTTACTGAGTTAGGATGAACAACATACAGTAAATGAGGTACCATAGAATAATGCTAATGCACATGAGTACTTCAGGTACCTTAACTATTATTGATGTCAATGGCATCAGAATAAATGATACTAATATATGACCTATGCACAAGAAAAAAGCATAAAATATATACAAATAAATCATTATTCGACCTCAGTTTAGCTTTCGTCACATAAATGTAAATTTTTTATTTATAATCAGACCTGTGACAAACCCTTTGCATAAAAGTTACTTTGTTTCCATTGATAAACTCGGATCTCTGCAAATCCAGTCCCTAGAAGCAACACAGCTACATTATTCTTTGGTGTCACTGCAACATTTACAGGCTTCACATCAGGCCCAAGCTGATTTGTATCACTGACCAGTGTTGTGTAGAAATGTCCTTTAACTGAAAATATTTCAACACGGAAATTCTCTGAATCTGCAATTATAATATTGTCCTCGACATCAACATCAACACCCATGGGATGGTTTAATTGGCCATGTTGTGTTCCCTTCCCTCCAAAGCTTCGTTTAAAACTTCCATTGGTATCCAACATTTTAATAGTACAACTGCCAGTGTCCGACACAATAATATAATTTTTGGAAGTTGAGGAAATAAACATTGGCTGCATAAAATGATTGTTTCCTAATCCTTTCCAGCCAATCTTGTTACTGAATTTGAACTGTTCTGTGAAAATGTAAACATTATCTCCTTCAAGATTGGTTATAGCTACTTGACTTGATGGCAATACTGTAATACCACTTGGATTGTCATATCGATAGTGCTCTCCAAATGTGCCTAGCAGACGGCCTTCTATGGAGTACATTTTCATAATTGCTGATCCAGCTTTTGAAACAGCAACTAAAATTTTGTTATCTTTGGTGAAAGTAACATCATTGACTGTACCGTTACAGGTAAAGCAGTATTTCAACTCCCCATTGTTCGTGTAGACAAAGATACGATTCCCTCCTTTATCAGATATCACAAAATCTCCATTTCGGCCGACAGCAAGACCAAAAGGCTTTAGGAATTCTGATACTGCTGGACCAAACTTTCCAAATTTAAGAACAAGACCCTTTGAGCATGTGCCTGCATGCTCTTCTTGTCTTGACAACTGAGGATATAGTAGTCTAGGACTGTGTCGCCCAGGTGGCATTGCAGGTTCCCCAGACCACTGAGCACTTGCCACTGGGAGAACGCCGTGATAATTATGCTCGTCGTCTGCAACTGTGTCAGAAATATTGGAAAGCATTTGTGGTGAAACTTCAGGAATGTGCTTCTTCCTATCCACAGTCTCCAGCAAGCTGTTCAAGTTGTGGTTGTCTCTGAAACCTCTGACCCCCTCTGGTGGTATGGGGATGTCCTCTCTACACACGGGGCATGGGAACCTTCCCATTGTCTCGTAGCCCCTGCTGACCACGAAGTCGTTGATACACGCCTCACAGAAGCTATGTAAACAAGGCAGAGCTTTCGGTCTTACGTACATGTGAAAGCAGATGGTGCATGTTAGGTGGTCGTCGCGAATCCTTAGGCTGAGTGTTGACATTTCATTTATCTGAACCTAAACGCCTTTAAATAATACTATCATTTAACATTTCACGACGGGTTGACCCACTTTACCGGTTAGTAACACGGGGCTGAAAGTGAGTAAGATGTACAGTAACGGAAGTGAATTCGAAAGTGAGGCTCATAAATCTCTAGCTGCGACGAATATAAGGTATCACGGTACCAATTGTTTTTTCTAAAGACCTCCTTGCTAATGTTTTGTGAAATGAAAATGCTTTATATCCTACCTTGGCATCCACTGTCACAGAGAACAATGTCAGAATCAATTTGACAAGGACACAACTAGGTACGCGATTGCGTTTAAGAGAGATAACTCTGCTAGAACTAAACAGGGGTAAGACTTGTCTAGTCACACCTGACACATTTTTAGTCATGCGTACCACATTTAAAATAAATCATAACAAATAAAAAAAAATATGATCTAGATATTAATTATTAAGATCTCACATGTTGCCAAGAGGCATAACTATTATAAGCCTAACAGAAAGTACAACTCTTACATAATGCGCCAATCACAGCTAGTGTTGTATATTTCAGGATACAATGTTCCCTACACGTTATTTCCGCCCATATTTGGTTGTACACTTGGTACCGTTATACCCATAGCCAACCTTAATGTTTTTAATAATCAGTGATATAACTTGGGACTATAGCAGTAACAAGTGTACTTAGTCTCACTTGACAAAAACGATTGTATGAGGTACCAAGCAGTGTCTTATGTTTATGTGTATGTAATGGTCTTTGAACTATTTTAGCTGCTGTTGTGATATTTGTGATTTACTACCAAACTACATTTTTGGAATAAAATGAATTGTTTTAATTATGAGTTGTATTTTATTCATATCAGCACTTAATGAACTTCACATGGGTGAGTTGGGATAATTTGGTCATCGGTTAATGTTCCATATTGTATGTACCTCTTCTACTTCAAAAAGTAAAATTCAGTTAAAATAAAGGACTTTGTATTTATTTAGTAGATGCAGAACTTAACATCAGAAACAGGTGGACATGACCCAATCTTATACAGTGCAATCTTTGAACACCACACTCTGTCTGCAAGATGCATGAGGTCATTAACCCCCAGTCCTCACACAAAGGTCAACCTACCCATCCAATTTGTAACACAAATACAAAGCTTCCCTCCTTTGTGTAGTGAATAAAATTGACGCAGTACCCCAGTCTCTCAATAAATGTTGTAGATCATAGCTTTAAAGTGGTTATGTTGGATTTGGGGTGAGATTTGAGGAATAAAATAGAGACAAATGTAAAAGATAAACAATAAGTATTGTGAGTCAAAACAGAAGAAAGGTATGTATCGAAAAGGAAGATGTAGCTTATGATAAAGGAATTAAAAAAGACAAAAGCAGCAATGAGAAAAATGATAAGTAAAAGTTTGATCTTACCTTGGGCGATAAATGGAGGTAGTGCCCCATAGGTCCAAGGACAGACTGAAGGCACCTGTGCTACATGTATAACATCCTTTACAGGCACCAAATTTTCATGTGAAGTGGTGTTCATTCCCATCTAATATAAGAGGACAAATAATTTAGATAATGTAGATGATGCATATAATTTACATTATAACGATAATGGGCTAACAAAAGTTAGGCAGAAAAATATGCAACCAAAACAAAATAACTTTATCAGTTTTTTTACTTGTAAGAAATTTTTAAATTGCTTCTACTTTCATTTGCATCCAGATTGAGGGCTGACATAATACTGCACAAATCTGCTCTTTACTTTCATAACCAATCACTGAAAATGTGAGTTTTTAATTCTTGTTATATCAGGTGTAAGGGAAATAACTGAATTATATACATAAGGTGTGTGTTTTTTCCCTCCAAAATAGTATCCATGTAATATAGTTGAATTAATAAACACATGTATTAACTTCATGCAACTAAAGTATCCAAAAATACATTATTGAACAAATTGAGAACCTAAAATCAGGCTTCTGTAGGTAGTGGAGACCTCAAGAGTAATGCAATTTTGTTTTCTGAGATGAAGTGGCTGTTTTATTTCACTTAGTTCATGTTCTCTTCAATGCTGGTATGTGGAGTGCAGCCTTCCATAAGCATGCAGATATGATTGTCAATTAGGATTCTTGCAATGGGATGCACAGTTTGCAGAACAGTGTGGACTTGCATGGAAGGAATGAGCAATATGTGAAAAGATATCCTAGATTTAACATTGGAAATATTAGCTGTCCTACTTGGCACTATTCATTCAGGGGTCCCTCAAGGCTCAGTTTTAGGCCCTCTCTTCCTGATCTGTATCAATGATCTACCATTAAATAATGAATCCACAAATGCAGATTTGTTTGCAGGCAATGCAACCTTGTATACATCTAGTTCTGATAATGAAGTTATCCAAATGAGATTCAACTCAGACCTTATTAGAGTCCAAAACTGAACACAACAAAATAGGATGGTAATAACTGAAGGTAAAACAAAATGCATGATTTTGGGAACATTACAAAAGCTACACAAGTCAGGGAACCCCAAGTTATCTCATGCAATAAATAATCATCCATTATAAAATGTTAAACATGAATAGCTTGTAGGTGTGTCCATAGATAATAATTTATTATGGAATGGCCATATTGATTAGCTTAGTAAAACACTATCATCCAGAATTGCCCTACTCAGCAGAATCAACAAATATTTATATATGGAAACTCAATATCAATGCTACAAGTCACATATTTTTTCCAATAATTGATTATTGTTCAAATGTATGGTTGAAACTGTGCTAAATCTGAGCTTAACAGGATTTATAAACTTAAGAAACAAGCAGCACACATAATTTTAGATGTGACTATTGATCACCCCTTAAAAGCATTGTTTACATACCGGTAATTCGAATGGTTCACAATGTACGACAGGATAGATTTTCACAAGGCAGTTCTTTTATATTAATGTTTACGTGGAACTGCACCTGAGTATCTTCAGGACTTATTCAGACCTTTTTCAATACAATACCAATTGAGATCAATATCACATGGAAACCTAGAACCAAAACCAGAGCATTTTAAAAAGAGCCTCCAGTACTCTGGTACAGATGATTTGAATTCACAAATGGCAACACATATGTGTCAATGTAAAGAAGACATTCCCAAGTCATTTACTGGTAAGTACGTTATGGATCATTATTAAACATGATTATGTGAAGTCGTGCTGTTGCTTCACATCTTGTCTACTTGAATTGAATATTAAGCTTTCGAGTCATGATGCAGTGAAGTACATTACATTCATATCTGATTGGTGACTATTGTTTGCCCAACTCCAGAGTTAATTAATAACCACCATTCAGAACTATAGCTTATTCACTTCACGAGAGATGATGTTATTGGCATCCAAACTCAATAGAAATAGATACATGGAAACTTAGAAACTTACTGTAAAAGTAAATAATACGAGATCTGTAAAAATACTTATATATGGGGAACAGGTTTGGGATGTCTCCTTTTCCAGTGATATATATATATATATATATATATATATATATATATATATATATATATATATATATATATATATATATATATAATTAATGACTGAATGTATTGAAGGGATCAAAAAATTAGGAAAGATTAGGGTGCAAGGGACAGTTTTTATGCACAAATTTAGGTGAAAGGGGCAGTTTCTGTGCACAAATTTAATGTTGCATAATAAATAAATAAAAAAAAAAAAAAAATATAATAAAGCAAAACATCTGCCTAGTCTAAAAAAAATAATTTAAAAAATACGAGTACAGTCAAAAAGGTTGTATAATAAAGCAAAACATAAGAATATCATAATAATAATAATAATGAGGACTATGTATAGCGCCTAATCTTTAGAAGCTCTAAGCGCTTTACAACATCTATAATGATATGACTACACTACAGAAAAACAAATAATAAAAACCATGAAATTGGAAAACATAAAAAACATGCTGAAAACATATAAGATACAAAATATTATTAGGTCTCTATGTTTGTTCCTGCAGTTGAAAAAGGTGAGTTTTAAGAGCACTCTTTACAGGGACCACTGTGTCTTTGCGTCTAATTTCAATGGGCAATTCGTTCCACATCACCGGGCCCTGGTATGCAAAAGAACGTTGTCCATAAAATACTGATGCACCCCACCACCAAATTTATACATACATTGTTCATATCAGAAAGCTATTTTTTAGAACACGTGAAGCTTCAAAGACAAGCCCTTTCCCTGGTTAATAATTTTGAAAAACATTGTGTACTTAATAGCTTGAGGCAATTCAAAATAGTTGTCAGCTTTTGACATATTCTACTTTCCTTGAATCATTGTGTCTACTCCTGTAAGTGGCTAGCTCTGCTTCCTAGCTAATTATTGGTATTTCACTGTTTATGTATTGTTCAGACTACACAAGGTGTACATGCCTCACATCAATTTCAAGAACAACGCAAGCTGGAAAGACTAAATTCAGAAACACATGTATATCTATATCTTTAATTATTACACAATAATAGCTAAGAAGGTCACACCCTAGCCTTAAGTTGAGAAATTTGCCAGGGGCCAATTCATGAAACTGTCCCCAGTGCAGAATTGTCAAGGAGGCAGATTCCAAACTTCATCAGTATAAATTCCTTTTTCACTCACATAAATTAGTGTCTTGGTCTATGATATTTTTTACGCATCTGCAAGTACAATGTATATCCATAATGTATCATTGTGTAGGCTGTGTATAATGAATTTTATGTGGCAGAGGTGCAACATTTCACCCCTGCTCAGAACCAAACCTATATCTCCTGCTCAACAATTAGAGATCTTTGGGTGACCTATCTAAAATTCTTATCCTATTGCCAAGAACATGTTTTCAGATGTCCCATGACCTCTTTAAAATTCCACCCAGATGCCATTTACATGTTCTTAGATGTTTCTGAGCATGCAAACCCTCATAGTTCAAGTTGATCTTGGAACAAAAAACATGTCATACACCACATGTTTCACCATCTTTTTCTTGTCCACTCTTAATTCATGGTTGGTGTGATTTCTTATCTAATTGAGAGCAATGTTCATTACAGATCTTTAGCACAGTTTTCACCTTTATAGTGACACAGATGACAAAAACTTTGTTCTTGTGTCTAGAACATTAAGTTTGTTCTTGTGTCTAGAACATTAAGTTTGTTCTTGTATCTTGCCCAAGGACATGCAACTTTCTTAAGTGGTCTGTTAGAATTTCTGGCCCCAATGCCTGGTACACATTTTTGGATGTTTCACCCTAACTTCCTCAATCTCAACATATCCAATAGTCAGTTGAGGCTATGATATCATTGTTTGGGGTTATTTAATTTTTTAAATGCTGGTTTTAAGAACTTTTTTTATTTTTTATTTATTTCTTTATGGTTTAACATCATTTTTCAGCACAATATAGGCTATACATGGTGGCCACTATTAATGGTGGAGGAAGAACCCGGAAAGAACCACCAACCCACGAGAAGCTACTGGCAAGCTTTCTCACATAACTACATTAGCCGAATCTTAGACTCGAACACATGCAGACAGAGGTGAGATGGCAGTGATCCGTAACGGACAGCGCTTTAGACCACTCGGCCACTCGGTTTTAAGAATTACTCCCAGTCCCACCATAAGCCAGGGGATAGATAGATATAGTAATTGTCAAAGGTCAGGAAAGCTCTCTTTGTTGATATTTTCTAAGCAACCTCCAAACAAATATTAAAGAAATTTTAGGTACTTAAATCCTCTGCTCATATTACAATATGCAATCACTTACCTGGTACAGGTAGGTACATTCATGACTCATATCACAGTTTATAATCACTTACAGGATACATATAGGTACATATAGATACATATAGGATACATATAGATACATATAGGTACAGAGCCTTGAAGTCATCTGTAGTGAGATTGTTTAAGAGAGACCCATATGTCAAGAATTGACTGAATTAGATCTGCCCAAGATTTGATTTTAACCATGAATTTGGAAAATTTGTCATATATTCTATTAGGAAAATAATTTTGGTTTGGAGTCTATTAAGGATTCCGTGCTTTATACATTTCCACTGTTTTATCCACCTAGCTAGACATTTATAGAAAAATAGATAAAGATAATTCCCCATTTGGAAATTTCATTTGCAATGAGTGAATACAAAATTTCATTAAGAATCAGTATTGCTCAAAGCTGGTGTCATATTTCCAACATCAAGGTAATACACCCTTAGTACATTGAAAAACTATTAATGAATGGTGTGTGTGAATTGTGCAGAATTGAACACTGTGTTGCCATTCTTTATCTGGTTTTCTCTGGGCAACAACTTTTTTCTTTCATGACAGAAATATTGCGACTTACCTGGTTTTGAACTGTTTAAATCATACAGTCGACTCCACTTAGCTGCACATCGGTTAACTGCACACTCTGGACAACTGCACGTAGTCACGCCTGTCCCGTTTTTTCCCAATGCTTTTCAATGGGAACGAACTTCGGATAACTGCATTTCGCTTAAATGCACACTCCGGATAATATAGCACGATAAATTTCTGCCCGTGGCACATTATTCAATACAATTTTATTCCGGTTAACTGCACAATGTATATTCATGATCACTGCTGTAGCGCTTCAAATAAGCCGACAATTAAGCCGGTAAATGCGACTTTGTAAATGATTGACATGTAAAGGACGCCATAGGTGGTATATACATGTATATACGTGCCCACTAGGGAAGCAATAGCGTGGGAAAAATCATAGTACAACATGGGAAACATTGCTCTAAACCGTTCCGGTTTGAATGATTTCAAACCAAAACAATGAATGGTTGGAAAGATAGAAAATACACAACAGAATTCAATTTAAATGATAACACGGCGAAAAACAGCATGCAGACGACTTTGGAGCTGAACCCTTTTTCTGTGGGAGATGACCCATCAATGTCTGACAGCAGTTTTCGAATAACAAGCGATCTATAGAATTTCTTGAAATTCGCTATAATTCCTTGATTCATTGGTTAAATCAGTGAAATTGTGTTCGGAGGAAGGAAAACATGCTTAATATTTAAGTAAAAGTTGAAAGAGTGGATTCTAATCATTGTTTAAATTTATTCTTCACATATATTCGTGACGTGCTGATTTAAAGCTGTACTGTACCGTACTTCGATTAACTGCACACTCCGGTTAACTGCACAGTCTCGTGACGGGCCCGAGGGTGTGCAGTTAACCGGAGTCGACTGTACATGCATTTAGACCATGAAACACATGATGCACAATTCTTTCTAAGAAATCAATGTTTGATTGCATTCAGTGCATCCTTTGAATTCTAAACTTTTATATTGTTTTAAACATATACCATTTCATTCAAATCTAAATACAAGTTCTGGAAAGATTGTCTAAGATTAAAAAAAGTTTTGATGAACAAGACCAGAAGGTACATAATCACACTGTGGCTTAAGTTTTTTTGGTATCCCAACTCATTTCATGTTCTCTTTGGGCCAAATTTCATTACATTCTCCAGTATTTCTGAATTGTATAACAAGATGTGATATACTTGCTACCAGTAAGATCTTCATTGACTAACTGGATTATCATCTGCTGCTGACTGCTTGTAATCCTATACATTGAAGTTTTGTTATATCTCCAAGGAGGTCTAAGAATAGCACTCACTACAAAAGTACAGTTATAGATTACAGTTGATATATTCATTTGTGTACATAGATAAAATCCAACTCGCATGTTAATTTGTATCAATGCAATGACTATAAGCATATTTTGTTAAAATGACTTTAACTTTTCAGACTCCATTGGCTTTTCACTTTTGACCAGAAACTGTAGATTAATTGGAAAATAGTTCTTGAACTTTCAAAGAAATTTATTTCTAACATTACTTGAAAACTAATAGGAGGCATGCATCTTTTTGAACTATATTTGATTTCCCAAGTTTGCCAAATTCATGGATTTTAACATTCACTTTCATTATTAAATTACTATTCAGGACCATCGTTCCCTCTAAGCTGCACATGCACACATGTGCAGCTGCTCAGGCATCCCAGCACAGCTGAATTGTCAATTTTTGCTCAATCCAACGTTAAATTTTGCTTGTCTCCGTAATGCTTGCGCAGTGTAGTGAGCACTGCGCGCATATCTACCATTCGTTTAGAGGGAACGTTGTTCAGGACAGGTCCCAGAGTAGCTGAGTTGTCTAAGATACTCACCTTTACAAATCATCTCTGTCAGTTTGGTTCTGAATCTTGGGTTGACCAAAACGAGTATGCGAGAAAGCTTGCCAGTAGCTTCCCATGATTTGGTGGCTCTTCCCATGTTTTCCCTGTTTCTTCCTTCCCAACTCTACTGGATGCTATGTATCATGGGGGTGGGGGCTGAAATTTGGCAATAAACCTCACATAACCAAACAAAATGATTGAGTCTCTTGTGGCAAGATAAAACAGTCTCCTTAAGCAGGTACAAATACAGGTACTAATGCATGAAAGCAGATACACATACAGGCAGCTACAAAAAAAGGCAGTTGCATATATGACCAGGCACACATAAATCAGTTACATGTACAGGGAATTACACGTACATGTAGCTAAACATACAGACAGTTACACATACAGCAGTTAGATGTACAGGCAGCTACCCATACAACCAGATACACATACAGGTAATTACATGTACAAGTAGCTAAACATACAGGTACCTAAACATACATTTACACATACAGTTAACTAAACACAACCAGGTACACACAGGCAGGTAAAGATACAGGTAGCTAGTTACACATACAATGAGGTACACATACAATGAGGTACACATACATGCAGACACCTACAGGCAGCTACACATATTCAGTTTCCAGAATGATTATATGAATGACATAATGTGTTGCTGTTATAAATGCATACAGATTGTTAGAAAAACATATGGTAAAATATGCTTAGAAGAATATTCAGTTTAAAACAAAATAAATTTGCCATTAATATATGAGATTAAAAAATAAATACTTTCAAATCTTGCAAAAGTCTATTTTGATTTGATGGATAGCGCTCTTAAATAATTGCAAATCACTTTGAAGATTTATTTACAGATATGTCATGAATAATGTTTAGAAAGACAATGATATTATGTGGTCACAAGGTCAATGCTGAGGAGGGATAGCACCTGTTGAAAAGAAGGGTTTGTGCAGACCTCACTGCTTTTTTGTAAAATTAAAGTTGATTATTGCTGCTATTTGGTGGAAAATCCATGTCTTTGTAAAGATATGTTGTAATCTGTAACACATTAATATGATAATGTTTTACTATGCATCAGATTAATATGATTATGTTTTATTATGCATCATTAATATGGTTACATTGTAATATTTATCATATTCATATGATCATGTTTTAATATGTATCATTAATATGGTTACATTGTAATATTTATCATATATGATTATGTTTTAATATGTATCATTAATATGGTTACATTGTAATATTTATCATATTCATATGATCATGTTTTAATATGTATCATTAATATGGCTACATTGTAATATTTAGCATATTCATATGATCATGTTTTAATATGTATCATTAATGTGGTCACATTGTAATATGTATCAGGTTAATATAATCATATTGTCATGTATCAGACTAATATGATCACATATCAATATATATCTGAAAAATACATGGCCATCATTTTTAAAACAAAATTGTGTGTGTGTGTGCAAAACATGATGGGATTCTTAATTTTCTTTTATAGGCTACAGCAATTTTACAGCAGATTCATGGTTGACTTCTGTTTCTTAAATGCTGTTTGAGATTCAGGAATAAAGCATAGTTCACTTCTGTTTCTTAAATGCTGTTTGAGATTCAGGAATAAAGCATAGTTCATTTCTGTTTCTTAAATGCTGTTTGAGATTCAGGAATAAAGCATAGTTCATTTCTGTTTCTTAAATGCTGTTTGAGATTCAGGAATAAAGCATAGTTCATTTCTGTTTCTTAAATGCTGTTTGAGATTCAGGAATAAAGCATAGTTCATTTCTGTTTCTTAAATGCTGTTTGAGATTCAGGAATAAAGCATAGTTCATTTCTGTTTCTTAAATGCTGTTTGAGATTCAGGAATAAAGCACGGTTCACTTCTGTTTCTTAAATGCTGTTTGAGATTCAGGAATAAAGCACAGTTCATTTCTGTTTCTTAAATGCTGTTTGAGATTCAGGAATAAAGCACAGTTCATTTCTGTTTCTTAAATGCTGTTTGAGATTCAGGAATAAAGCACAGTTCATTTCTGTTTCTTAAATGCTGTTTGAGATTCAGGAATAAAGCATAGTTCATTTCTGTTTCTTAAATGCTGTTTGAGATTCAGGAATAAAGCATAGTTCATTTCTGTTTCTTAAATGCTGTTTGAGATTCAGGAATAAAGCATAGTTCATTTCTGTTTCTTAAATGCTGTTTGAGATTCAGGAATAAAGCATAGTTCATTTCTGTTTCTTAAATGCTGTTTGAGATTCAGGAATAAAGCATAGTTCATTTCTGTTTCTTAAATGCTGTTTGAGATTCAGGAATAAAGCATAGTTCATTTCTGTTTCTTAAATGCTGTTTGAGATTCAGGAATAAAGCATAGTTCATTTCTGTTTTTTAAATGCTGTTTGAGATTCAGGAATAAAGCATAGTTCATTTCTGTTTCTTAAATGCTGTTTGAGATTCAGGAATAAAGCATAGTTCATTTCTGTTTCTTAAATGCTGTTTGAGATTCAGGAATAAAGCATAGTTCATTTCTGTTTCTTAAATGCTGTTTGAGATTCAGGAATAAAGCATAGTTCATTTCTGTTTCTTAAATGCTGTTGAGATTCAGGAATAAAGCATAGTTCATTTCTGTTTCTTAAATGCTGTTTGAGATTCAGGAATAAAGCATAGTTCATTTCTGTTTCTTAAATGCTGTTTGAGATTCAGGAATAAAGCATAGTTCATTTCTGTTTCTTAAATGCTGTTTGAGATTCAGGAATAAAGCATAGTTCATTTCTGTTTCTCAAATGCTGTTTGTAATTCAGGAATAAAGCACGGTTCACTTCTGTTTCTTAAATGCTGTTTGAGATTCAGGAATAAAGCATAGTTCATTTCTGTTTCTCAAATGCTGTTTGTAATTCAGGAATAAAGCACGGTTCACTTCTGTTTCTCAAATGCTGTTTGAGATTCAGGAATAAAGCACGGTTCACTTCTGTTTCTCATATGCAGTTTGAGATTCAGGAGCATGGTTCACTTCTGTGCCTTAAATGCTGTTTGAGATTCAGGAATAAATCATGGTACACTTCTGTTTCTCTGATTGATGGTATTCTTTTATCCCAATCATGGCTTTAATTTCAGGTTAAGTAATCAATTAAATCACCTTTGATTCATTACAAATGCCCATTTTGAGACAGCGACATGAAATTTGGTTACATGTCTGCCTAGTAACTCAATATCTCTGTCACATGCATCACAGTAAGGTTTCATCTTTGTGTTGGTACCTTTTGTTGACCTCAACACAATAAACAAGGAACATAAAAGTCACTGAATTTTATTTGCTTCATTTCTTTTATGTTAGTATTATTAATAATTCCTGATCATGTCCTTCAGTAAGCCAGCTTTTTCTGCAGTCTGGCAACTTATGTTGACCCCAATATGGGTATGTGAGAAAGCTTGCCAGCAGCATCTCATGGTTCATTGGTACTTTCTGGGGGTTTTCCTGGGTTCTTCCTCCACCATTAATTCTGCCATGTATAGCCTAGTGTGTGCTGAAAAATTGTGTTAAAGCCTACAACAACAACAACAACAACAACAACTATAAAATGGTCTAAATGTTTATCCAAACAGTGCCCAAACGAGTTAAGGGTAGTTTATTATTATTATTATTATTATTTTTATTATTATTATTATTATTATTATTATTTCATTTGATGCCTCGTGTATCCTCATCAACATTTTATTATCTTTACTACAGGAACTGGGTCAGGCCTTGGAACTTATGTTCTGAACCTCCTTGAAGATGAGTATCCTGATGTCTACAGGTATTGGGCACACATAAAAGAATTGTTTTAATGTCTTCCACAAAATATGGATGTGGAATTTTGGTAGATCTATATTTTTGTTTTAGATTATGCAACATGTAACAGACCTCATAGTCACCTTCTTGCATCCAATTTTCTGTATTTTGCATTCATGGTTTGTAGCATCCCAAGAATGAGACTTATGTTTCTTGTTGGTTTTAGTGACACTTTAAACACACAAATGGCTATATCATGCTTAGGAAAGAGAAGCAAGTTGCCTCTATTTTCCCAAGGCCACTCAAATGGCAGCCAACCTCAGCAAGTAATAAACCTGTGACCCTTGGATTATGGGTGTCCAGCTCTACCGAGATATCACAGCTTCCATAGAATGAAACTGAATTTATTGTATGGCCTGAATAACTTCATTGAGAAAGGGGGCTAAACTCATAATGTTTGTTGGACTGCTATGTATGTATAGTGTCAACACTTCTTTATTACGTGAAATGCTATGTTTTGTGTTTTGCAGGTTTGTTACAGCAGTTTACCCCTCAGCTGAGGATGATGTGATTACCTCCCCTTACAATAGTGTTTTGGCTATGAGGGAACTGACAGAGAGAGCTGATTGCATTCTTCCTGTTGAAAACCAGGTAATGTGGTTGTGTGGTAATGTGATTGGACAAATCTCCCATTCATGAAATGAGAAAGTAATGCCTCAATTTGATGGAGTTCTTGAAAAATTTGAGATAAATTTTACTTTTTACAACTATGGTCAATGTTATAGTTTCTTTTTGAACATCCAGCTCGGTTAACAACCATGAAATGCTCTGTCCTGCATGAAGTCGGCAATAACTGTAGAACATCCAACATTAGTTTATGAATCAATGTCAGTCAAAATCACTTGAAGACTAATAGACTGTTATCTCACTACCCTTAAATTTGAGGCTTTGGGTGGCTGAGTGGCCTAAAGGTCTGACCATTACTGATCATGGACATTTCACCTCTGGGTTCATGTCTACACTTGGGTTATATTGGTGTGCAAAAAAACTTAACAATTGGTGGTTCTTCCAGGTGTTTTCCTTTGTTGTTCCTCCACCAGATATATTGGTTGCTATGTATAGCCTATCATGTGCTGAAAAATGGTATTAAACCCACAAAACCCACAAAAAGCTTTAAATGTAAGATAATTCGAAAGAAATTTTAAATAATTATATATTTCTTGTTTTTAAAACTCATAAATGATATTTAAAAAGTCTTTCGACTAGTAACTTTACTATTTTCATCAAACCTCACATTGAAGAACACCACAATGATTTACATAATTGATTTTTTAAAACCAAATATAAATTCATTAAATATTCTCAGATTGCATGATAAAGTGTAAACAAAATTATTTATCAGGTGTTCCAGGATTATAAACATTATACTCATATGGAATCCAATACTTGGTGCATCCAGTTCTAAATAACTTGTAACAAGGACAGTCATGATGATTACAACAGTTGCAGAGTTTGTTTTTAAAATAAATAAAATTCTAATCCTGAGGGTACATACATTGGACAAATGTTATAGTGAAAGAAAGCACATACATAAGCATTTCAGCAGAAATGTTTGTTTTTTTTAAATTTAAAAATTACTTGGTTTAGCATGTTTCTTTTAGAAGTTTTTTTGCCCTGCAGGTTTATAAGTTTGTCCCAGACTCCAGACTGCAAATTGTTTTGCACTGCTGTATGCACATATATTTTCAGGAACATTTTTATTCTCAGATATTAATTTACTCTTATCAAATGAAATTAACAGTAAATCTGTTTTTTTTTTTTATACATTGCATATGTAAAATGTATATGTATAAGAGACATTCTCTGCTTTTTCAGGCCCTTGTGGACATTGTCAACAAAATCAGTGAAGCCATTCCCTCATTGAAGACTGGGAAACGTACATACAACACTGTCTCAGGGGACATCAAAGCCAACACTGCCATTACGGGGAGTGATGGGGGACTTACGAAGCCTAAAGATGAAAAACCATTTGACAGCATGAACAACATTGTGGCCAACTTATTGTTAAACATGACAAGGTCAGTCAATTCAGTCAGCAATCCTTTGGCTGCCATAACTTTAGCGGATATCAAGTATATAGATTATGTTATTACATGCCTAAAAGCCCTGAAAGCTTGAACTTTGTACAGTGAATGAGACTTGATGCTGTGTGATGCCAAGGAATCAAATGCATTTTTTGAGAGGCCTTAATTTAATTCAAATTCCATATATGACATTAATGATAAAATGTTTCAGATGTTTCAGATGTCATCTGAAATCATACCAATCAGTTTTAAGAATATTTGTTAAATATAAATAGCTAAATGTTAATTGATTAATGAAATTGTAATTCCTGCCATTCTTTTTCCAGCTCAGCCAGGTTTGAGGGTTCACTCAATGTAGATTTGAATGAGATAACCATGAACCTGGTCCCATTTCCACGGTTACACTACCTGGTGTCCAGTCAGTCCCCACTCTATGCCACTGCAGATGTCAACCTTCTTCCCAGACAGTATGTCATTTGACAACTTATCTCATGTGCAGTTAAAAAAATCTATTTAATTTTGTGCTTCTTGGAATGATTTCTTTTGTAGCTGTACATGTTTTACTAGATATTTTTACACTTCAAATTATTTATAAAGTATAATTTGTTACAGCATCAGCTTGAATTTACATGCTAGATACCATGGTCATAACCCAATTACTTGAATTTACATGCTAAATACCATGGTCATAACCCATCATCTTGAATCTACATGCTACATACCATGGTCATAACCCATCAACTTGAATCCACTTGCTAGATACCATGGTCATAACCCATCATCTTGAATCTACATGCTAGATAACATGGTCATAACCCATCAACTTGAATCCAGATGCTTGATACCATGGTCATAGCCCATCAGCTTGAATCTACATGCTAGATACCATGGTCATAACCCAACATCTTGAATCTACATGCTACATACCATGGTCATAACCCATCAACTTGAATCCACATGCTTGATACCATGGTCATAACCCATCACTTGAATCTAAATGCTAATAGGAGTTCTGATGATCATTTTCATAACAAGCTTTGTAATGTGTATTGCCAAGTTCTATCAAAATTTTAAAGCACCAAGACGCAGCCATCTTGAAGTACTAAGATGCTGTTATGTTTACCTTGGGCTTTAACCCAAATGTTTTTTATCTGTCAGTTTTTGTGAAATTAGTCCATTTATTTCATTGTTATGTCATGAGGTTACTTGTTACCTGAATATGTCATTCCATTATTACCTCTTGAGGTTACTTGTTACCTCAATATGTCATTCCATTATTCTCTTGAGGTTACTTATTAAATCAGTATGTCATTACATTATTACTTCATGAGGTTACTAGTTACCTCAGTATGTCATACCATTATTACCTCCAGAGGTTACTTATTAAATCAGTATGTCATTACATTATTACTTCATGAGGTTACTTGTTACCTCAATATAATAATAATGAGGACTTTGTATAGCGCCTAATCTTTAGAAGCTCTAAGCACTTTACAACATCTATAATGATATGACTACACTACAGAAAAACGAATAACAAAAATGATGAAATTGGAAAACATAAAAACATGCTGAAAACATGTAACATGCAAAACATTAGTAGGTCTGTAAGTTTGTTCCTGCAGTCGAAAAAGGTGAGTTTTAAGAGCACTCTTAAAAGGGACCACTGTGTCTTTGTGTCTAATTTCAATGGGCAATTCGTTCCACTTCGCCGTGCCCTGGTATGTAACAGAACATTGTCCATATGACTTCGTTTTCATAGTGGGAACAATGAGTATATGATTGTCAGAAGAGGAGCATAAGTATCTTGCTGGTGTATACACATGGGTGAGGCTGGATAGGTATTTTGGACTGGAGTCTGTCAGTGAAACATAGCACAGAGAACAAATTTTGTGTTTGATTCTGTATCGAATTGATAGCCAGTGTAGGGTATAGAGCAGTTGGGAGGTGTACTCTGATCAAGGTACTCTAAAGATGATCCAAGCAGCTGTGTTTTGAACTTTTTGAAGTTTCTGGAGTAGATATTGTGATGAACCAGACAGAATTGAGTTACAATAGTCCAGTCTTGAAAGTACTAATGAACACACAAGTGTTTTAGTGGCATCAACTGAAAGATATTTGCGAATGGAACTGATGTGTCTCAGTTCAAGATATGCAGCCTTGCATGTGTTCATGACATGTTGGTGCAATGTGAGAGTACTGTCTAGAATAACACCTAGGTGTTGTTGATATTTATTGTCCAAGGTAGATGATGTGAATGAGAAAGTCTTTGTGTTGTGATCAGAATACCCTCAGTTTTATCATCATTCATTCATTCATGTTACATGTCATCCATGATTTCACATCAGAAATGTACCTCTCTACTCCATGGATGGTAGCATCAACTTCAGTTGGGTGGCTAGACTTGTATATTTGGGTGTCATCAGCGTACAATTGGTGAGACATTGGGTGATGATCTATGACACTTGAGAGCAACTGAGTGTATAGAATGAAGAGAACAGTTCCAAGAACAGACCCCTGTGGAACACCACAGCATAGATTAACTGGGCTGGAATGTATTCCATTTGCAGATAAAATTTGTGTCCTGTTCACTAAGTAGGACTTGAATTACTGTAAGGCTTTATTCTGAATGCCAAATACATGCTGGAGACGGTGAAGTAATATATCATGGTCTATTGTGTCAAATGCTGCAGACAAATCAAGTAGGGTGAGGACTGTTATCTTTCCACTACCCAAAGCAGAGAGAATGTCATTAAATACTTTCAGAAGAGTAGTTTCAGTACTGTGGCAAGGGCGATATGCAGACTGTACATTGCTAAAAAGACTGTTTGAATTCAAATGAGATACAAGCTGGGTTAGAACAACTTTTTCCAAAAACTTTTATATTAATGGGAAATTAGAAATTGGGCAGTCATTCTTTAAATTGTTATGGTGAAGTGTTGGTTTCTTCATCATAGGCTTTACGATGGAAGTTTTGAAAAATGATTGGATATGTCATTCCATTATCTCTTGATGTACTTGTTACCTCAGTATGTCATTACATTATTACTTCATAAGGTTACCTGTTACCTCAATATGTCATTCCATTGTTACCTCTTGAGGCTAGTTACTTATTAATTCAGTATGTAATTACATTATTGCATAATGAAGTTAAAGTTATGTAATGACCCTTAGACACAAATAGAAATATTTAAGTTATGTACAGCTAGAATATGCATATCTGTCAATAATTTTATCTGGGTTTCAGACCCTTAACTATTCCAAATATCAGTACTTCAGCTTATGGTCATCCAATTTATTACATATTCTTTATCTACTGCAGACTGGACCAGATGTTTTCTGATGCCTTTTCCAAGGATCACCAGCTAATGAAAACAGATCCCAAGCACAGTCTATATCTAGCTTGTGCACTAATGGTCCGAGGTGATGTGGAGATATCTGATGTCAGGAGAAATATTGAAAGGTGATATGAAATGAAGTGAAAATTCAAACATTAAAAATCATCATTGCTTTGTGTCTGTATTTTACATTTCTATATTATAGTCTTCTTTTGCCAAAGTAAATAACTGGAAATTGAGTTTGAATGCAGATTTATGAAAAATAAATAACTGGAAATCGATTTGAATGCAGATTTATGAAAAAAGTGTCATATGATTATTTTTAGCTCCACTGGCATGCATTAGCACATGTTTGTTATCTTTATTCATCCTAAACTACTTGGATGGTTGCCATGAATTTCACAAGAACAAATTTCATCCTAAAGTCTTATTTATCCCAAATCAGAGTGGTGACCCTTGGACATATAGTAGAATTATTATGATAGATATCGTTATAATCTTGCTAATGCTATTTCTTTTTAGTGGATGATCATATCAGCATGGATTGTCTCTAAAGACTTCTTATTATGTCTTGTTGGCTCTAATGATGCTGATCTGATGGTTGCCATGGTAACTTACTTGAAAATGTTCCTATACTATCATTATTCTGTCTGAATTGGACTGCTCGGTAGCCTAGTGGTTAGAGCATCCACCTCGGATGCAGTAGGTCGTACATTTGATCCCTGGCCAAGTCATATAAAAGACTTATAAAAATGGTACTTACACCTGCCTCGCTTGTCGCTCAGCATTAAGAGGTTAGTGTTAGGTAGTGATGGAAATCGGTCAGAAATTCATAATCGATAATCGGTTCCCCTTAACCAACTGATCATCGATTATAATCGGTTACTAAGAGCAAATTTTAATTTTTTTTAAACAATTATATCTTTGATCAAGAATTCAATATGTTTATATATGTACAGGAGTAATCTCTTTTAAATTAATGCCGTTTATACTTTAACCTGACAATAATATTACATTGTGTTATATTTGCTCTACAACTTTGTTAAATGAACACAACTTTTTTATGGCTGATCAGGCAAGTGTAACTGAAATATTGCTACATTCATCCAAAATTCTATCATTCATATGTGATGTGTCTATAATATAAAGTATAGAAAGACATGTTTTTCTTGTTTGTCATTGTTTATAAATACTACAAAAGAAGTTTCAATTTAACTGAAACAAATCAACCAAATGTGTTTAAATTTATTAACTCAACAATTTAACAACTTGACCATGTAATAATGACTATATGTTCTTAATTATGAATCATAAGATTTCATATTTGTATTTGTGAAGGGAATTAATAATTTTCAGGTCAGCTTTAGTGGCTGGGAGTTTTACTAACCTTTGTGCTTTGCATACGCCTAAAAAGTAGTTTCCCTTTACACACAATCAATTATGGAGTTCACAATCGATTATCTGCTCAACCAACTGATGATCGATTATAATCGATAATCGGAACAACACTAGTGTTAGGACTGGTCTGCCTGGTGTCAAGATAATATGACTGGGTGGGACATCTTGCTACATGTGTGCAGCATGGTGCCCCAGTACTAGACATCACTATAAACTGCCTCACTGCAGACATCATAGCGATAAAAATCCTAATCAAACAAACAAATAAACTCTTCACCTAACATTAATGTTTTCAGGGAATGCATTCAGAGGAGAAAGCAAATAGTAAATTATGTTTTTATAGAATACTTACCCAATCACATTACTTTAATAACCTCCTATCCCCCCCCCCCATCATGTTAGCATCCTGTTAAATGATGTTCTGCTCAGCTTAAACTGGTACCAACTAAAAGTGGCAAAGGGAGGTAATGGGCAAGAATTATTGTTCTTTGTCTATATATTATTGACATAAAAGATGAATTTTCATCATTGGGAGGGCTGGATTCAAGTTAAGGATTGCAAGCCATTCTATATTACAAAATAAATAAAGTTCAGTTATGTTAATAAAGAGTTTTGTTGTCTGCTATTTTAATTGGATTGCATAAATGCAGAAAGGTGATCCGAAGTCATTGAAGCATCATTTAATCCATCATGTTGTTTAATTTAATTTTCATGAAGTTAATTTTATTAACTAAAACATAATGGCATTTAATTTTATCTGTGTTTCAGATTTATTCCTTTGCAGGCTCAATACTCCTGGAATATCTTGAACACAAAATTTCATTTTTAACAATTTCATTTTGAACTACAATTCAGAAATTATCATCTTGAATAAATGTACTAAAAAAGATATAATTACTAAAATTGCACAATTTTCTTAACATTGTTTCAATATTTGTTATATGATTTAGATTTGAAAAGATGTTAAGTATGTTCTCTTTAGTTCTAGTTTGTTTGTGTTCTCAAAAGTCAACATACAACTGTTTTTCAGACTAAAGGGTAGTTTGCGCTTTATCCACTGGAATCAGGAAGGATGGAAGACTGGGTTGTGTTCAGTGCCACCTGTGGGTCAGCCCCGCTCCCTGCTAACCCTGGCCAACAATACCTGTGTTCTGTACAGCTTCACAGATCTACGTGACAGGTTCCTCAAGCTGTACAAGAGAAAGGTAGTTCAAGGAATCTTCATGTAGATATTTGACTTTAACTTGAATAGCCAAGCATTAATTTTCTTCATAGTCATGCAATTAGGTAAAGTGACCATTAGACTAGTGCCTAGTTAGTCACCATTTATGTTAGACTAGTGCCTAGTTAGTCATCATTTATGTTAGACTAGTGCCTAGTTAGTCACCATTTATGTTAGACTAGTGCCTAGTTAGTCACCATTTATGTTAGACTAGTGCCTAGTTAGTCACCATTTATAAGAACGTTGTACCACTTCAGCATAATTTTGCTTTTTTGTATGTGCTTCTGCAACTAATAAATATTTCTGTCATCATCTATGTAATTAATATAGCTGAATGTGTCTGTCTTCTCAGATAGTATTGGCACTTGAAAAAAAGCCCCCACCCCCGCAATCAGAATTCCCAATATTTGCCATAAAATGAGGACTTAAGAGTCAAAGACTGCATTACCAACCTTGCTATTATGTGTGACATCATTCAAAAATAAGTGTACCAGTCACTAAATTTGAAAAGTATTGTTTGCATGGTCATTTCAGGTGAAAATAACTGATATATATAGTATATGGACACAAAATATAATCAGAAATGGATAGAGCTGTTGTTTACCACTTGTTTTTTTAATTTCTAAATGAAGACCTAGAATATAGGGATCTACTAATTATATAATGTTCAGACAGGAAGTATAGTGAAGGCATTTCTGAGTATGTCCGACTGGTCTACAATATAGACAGAAAGACTGGTCTACAATATATTAGACAGAAAGACTGGTCTACAATATAGACAGAAAGCAGTATTTTTTTAAAAATGCCACAAACAGTATCACATGCCTTGAAAAAACTTTATTCATTACCTGCACTTGAGACTAGGAAGAAAGCAACTGATTTGAAGTTATAAGGTCAGAGGAGAAGCTCAATGGATTCCAAGAAAATAGTTTTCACAAAAAAAAAACTTGGGGTCCTGTGCCACCAACTTTGTGGATGGCTTGCATTTCATACAAGAAAAGGTACCTATCAAGTTTGGGGTAGAGTTTTCAATGGTCAAGGTCACCAAGATTGACAGACGAAAAACGGTTTACAAAATAACTTGAGACGGAGTGTTTATAATGTACAGTAACTTGTACACATCTGAGCAGGTAGTAATGTGACAATGTCAATATAGTTGTAACCAGTAATTCATCAAGTTTCTCATTTTCAGGCCCATATTCATCATTACACTCACATAGTAATGTGACAATGTCAATATAGTTGTAACCAGTAATTCAACAAGTTTCTCATTTTCAGGCCCATATTCATCATTACACTCACATCACTGGGATGGAGGCTGAAGACTTCAGTCTGAGCCTGGAATCCCTTAACAGCATCATACAGGAATATGCTGACTTGGAGAAACAGATGAACAATCCTTCCCCTCCAGAGCCCCGACTTCAGGTTCTAACATGACACCAACACCATGAGGAAGTATGACTGGTATGATATCAGTCAAGAAAGATAAGGAATGTGTGCATTTGTTTACATTCCCAATATTTATGTCTTTTTTATGGCTAAATAAAAGGTAATTGTAATAAAAGTTTTTTTTTCTTTATTGTGTACTTTATCATTTCATTATGGAATAAACTTTACATTGTCAGAATCGTTCAGTATTTTACGTTTTTGAACACACATGCACATCATAAGGGAACTACTTTTATTGTAAACAAACAATGGACACAGACACCAGCACTTTTGATATGTAAAAAAAAGTCATGAACACTCACTTAGTTGGCACTAAGGAACTACAGCAGAAGTTTAGAAGACTGTCGCATAATAACTGCATTGTTAAATTCAGCATTACTTTTTTTTATTAAATGTTTCGGAATTAGGTGGTTGATAGATGTCAGATTTCATAACATTGCTGGGTACCTACAAATAACATGAATATGAAAAGTCATAAAAAGTCTTTTTTTTTTTAGCTGGTAATAAGAATGGCAAAAAATATAATTACACTTTAACATCCTGAATTTTTCTCAAAATGTACTCTCTGATAATTGCAATTGAAAGACTTCATATTTTCCCCACATTATGATTTAAAACATTTAACGACAGAACAGAACACAAATGCAGATGTGAACATGCTTCTCCTTCAGCCTCGCTGCTTTCATCCGATGTATTTCCTATATAATTGTCACATATAATTCCAAGCCATAATCACAAAATTTTGTAAAATTGGCAAAGATTTAAAAATATATTAATTCCAGATCAAATGAAAAAGTTGTTGCAATGCGTATTTATTCACAATATGACTCCAAATTTCAATTTTAAGTTGACCAAAATGCCATTTTATTTTGAAAGTTATGTCTAGTGTGCGACTAAGTTCATATTTATCTAGG